>JAOTOL010001585.1:0-600000 GCA_034440575.1 Imbricaverruca yamaguchii
CAGCCCAAAATCACCTGCCTTATGTGCCCCGCCTGTCCCAAAGGTGCCCTTGGGCTTCAAAACTGCCCTTTGGCCAATTTTGTTTTCACGCCCCCCCCCCAGTCAACAAAACTTCCAGTGTGCCCCGGCCGCAAAAGGTTCTTGGAGCCGGTCAGGTCCCCTTGGAGCCGGCCATGCCCTTAGGGTCAGGGTCCCCCATGGAAAATACTGGGTGCGCGACTGGGTCAGGGTACTGACTATATATGACCCAAAGGAAAGCTGTCTGCGACGAGAAGAAGCTGACTGCTTGATACACATATGCGAGGATTGCCCGTGAAAAGGAAGCAAGTGGGACAAGGACTCTCAATCTATCAAGGACTATCAAGGACTATCAATAGCTCTGGGACGGCGAAGGACAACGTAGGGATTGTAGAGAGATTATTTTAGAAGCGGATGTGTGCTGACCGTTGTGTGATGTTGGTATGTCCATCGGGCCGATTAATATGCCCGCTTTGTGTGATGCGACATTGCATCCTGCACAACTGAATCACGTGTATCTCGTATTGCACTGATACAGGTTGTATATTTGCACTGATACTTATATACTTACTAATACACCTCTTCCATGTTTGGAAAAAATGGCCGTTGAACTGATCCGGAGGCCAATCAGTCACCGCTAAACTGACCGGGGAGGTCAACTAATCACCGCTACGTTGACCCGGAAGGCCAACCAGTAACCACCACACTGATCCGGGATGTCAACGAGTTACAGCTGAACTGACCAGCGAGCCCAACCACTGGCCCTACCCAGCCATAGATGTTGGGCATTAACTACGAGATCTCGCGACGTGCAGTGCGCCATTTTTGTCTCGCCAGCATTTTATATTTCGAAGCGCTAAGTGCTGCGTAGAAACAACCTCCTCGTCCCAGTCTCCCCCATCACCCCATGCCCATTAAAGAAGGCTGCAAAGTGGCGTTTTCGTTGGGCTTGAGGCACTGAGTGCAGGCATTCTCCCCACTACACATAGCAAAAGGAATGGGTTGCGGGATAACAGTGTAGATGCAGTGTAAAATGTAGACCAGTACAAAATGTAGACCAGTACAAAATGTAGCAAAAGCATGTATAAGCGATGTCCCATCCGATTCCCGGATACACTAGCTTTATTTATCCGAGCTATTTTTTCATTGCCTGCGGCAGCGAGTGCGACATTTCTGCCCGATCGTTGGACCGGGCCGGGAATAGCGCAAGTCATTTCAGCTCCAGCAATTGTCCCATACATCACGCACATACGAGTCAGCAGCATCCGCGTGACTGCCATGTCCCCGGTTGAAAGAACAGATAAAACTATGGCGCACTGACGTTACATCCGAAAAACGCACACCGTCGCAGCACCGGAACAAAGTGCATCGTAGGCCACCTGAAGAAGCGGCCGGCCTCCGCTGGCTAGTATGATGGAAACGGCTTCCGATGTCCTATCGGCGGATAATTGCCTCCCGCAGGACCGGCTGGCAGGGCTGAAATCACACTGGATTGCTGCCAACGCAACTCCCTCGACCGGCGATGAGGCTCTTTATTCATCGATGCTAGAATTTCCAGAGTCAGATGAATTCCACTGGCGCCGTAAAGTGAACTCACTCGGGCAAAGCGTCGCTTGATGGCGGACTGGTTCGGATGCCAACTGGGTGATTTTCGTCCAGTTTCAGCGAAACAACGCCATTTTAAGATAAAATGAAGGCATCGGGCGAAACAACTATTTCTGAATGCTCCAGAGATTCCATAGGGGAAGACAATGATGATAAGAGATCCAGCATCAGTAGCACAAATAATTATGCCCAACGGTCCAGTCTACAAACAGTTTAATGCAGTAATGATGCTCTAATTGTTATTACTTTTCAATCGGTGGTGCATTTCGCATTGTTGGGAACAATGTTCGTGCATATTTAACAAACAAATATAGCATTCGTTGCAGGGCCTGTCACATTGCGGAATTTGAGCGATAAAAGCCACGGCTAAAACAGGCTGTCAAGGTTAGAACAGGTAATGGCTAAAATGGATAACATTATTTATATTGCTGATTTGTGCAGTTTTCCACCCTGACATAAGGACATTCAGATCGCAAATACTGACGTACTGATGTAAGTGCTTTCCTAAGGATACTTAAAATCAAGTACAAAATAAATTCATTGATTAAATGTGTATATTAGAACGTTGAAATACAACACGTAATTTTTCGACATAGACAAAAGGTCACATACAGTTATATATAGTCGTTTTCCCAGCCCGACGACATCATCTCTGGCGGCTTCTCACCCTGCTTCCCGCCGTAATTTGTGTAGTGGCCGTCCGATGTCGTCCGCATGAACACGCTCTGCAATGCCAATCCCGTGTTGGCATCCTTGGTCAGTCTTCTAAGCCTACATGAGAACAAAGCTTAAGCTTCTTTAACCCGCGCCGTCTTTCCGGTCACATCCTCCCACGACTGGTTGACGACTGGTTGAACTTTTTTGGAGGTGACCTCACTTGACCTTGACTAACTCCTTGACCCTAGATGAGCTCACCTAAAAAAAATTTAATCAGGATGTCAAATTTATGTGGGAAAAGGTATGCCAAATTTGGGCGCGCTAACACGCGCCGTTCTTCCGCTATCCGGAAAGAACCTGAGGGGGGGGCGATTGAAGACCCCCCGAGACGGGACGGGTTAAGTGCCCGTTCGCATAATGCACGCAATTTCTTACTATAAACATAAACAGCAAGGTTGCATATGTAACAAAACTACATATATTCCTCACACCGTCTTGAAAATGTCTTAGACTAATAGGAAGCATCGACGAAATACAAGGATGAACTATGTGCTACATGAAATTCTAGCCGATAATGTATGTTAGATCTGAACGTATAGCATTGAGAAAGAATTCAATATAAATACTTCATGCCCCAAAATATTTCTGATATTTCTTTCCTAGTGAAGTGAAGTAGAAGAATGCAATGCCAATGTTCAACAAGGCCATTCCTTAGTGTCGTCTAACTATTGGAAAATCTGCGTTAGTTCTTTGCGAATAATTGGCCGGGTAAAGAACAATGTATGTATTCATATACATATATATATACATATAGGTATATATTTACATATATATATACATACATATATATATATATATATATATATATATATACATATATGTTTACATATATATATATATATATATATATATATATATATATATATATATATATACATATATATATATATATATATATATATATATATATATATATATATATATATATATATATATATATATATATATATATATATATATGGGGATTATATGGATATATGTATAAATATATGTATAATTATGTTTACATATATATGTGAATATAAGAAGATATACCACACAAAGAGATACATTGCTCCTTATCTGGCCAACTACTTCGGAAGCAACTAGCACATATTTTCCAATATTTAGAGGCCGCTATGAAATGGCCTTGTTGAACATTCGCATTGCATTCTACTACTTCACTTTACAAGGAAAGAAATATCACAAATATTTGGGGGCATAAAGTATTTATATTGAATTCTTTCTCAACTCTCTACGTTCAGATCTAACATACCTTATCGGCTAGAAAGCAAGTGTCACTATAAAAGTATAAGTAAAACTACACCTATCGCAGGTTAAATCTTGTACTAAACATCAAAGTAGCCATCGATCCAATCACCGGTGCAAAAACGATGCTATTTCGCACCCTGATTTGCGGTTCACACAAAATTAGTTTTCTAGAAACGAAGGCAAGTTCAAATGAACCTACTAACAGAACTTAGACAAGTATCAATGAGCCTAAGCCATGTCTGCACTTGTTCGGGAAAGTCTCCCTGGTTATTTCGACTTATTTTGTCTTGTGGTGGTGCTTATTGACCAGCCGAACCAGGAACTGCTTCTCATCCTCGTTCGTCGTGATTGTGGCGCCGACTATCTTCATTACCTTAATAACCTTTTCCTTAACCCGCACACGTCCGGGGGGCAGATATCTGCCCCCTCTGCGGTTTTTCCTAATTTGTCGCCATACTAATCGAGCAAGGTCAAACCTCGCGTGGCTGCTCATTAGTCTTTCCGCATGTTATCATTCATTTTTAACCCTGGGTCATCTTAGGTCAGGTCACCAGGTCAGGCGAAGTGACCCAACCATATTCGGAGTTCTAAGTGGCATAATTTCTACAATAATTGGGCGATTGATTTCAAACCTAAAACACGTCATGACCTCATCAGGGACCATAATATACATCTCATTTTTTTCGTAGCATTAACCTTAGGTCAGGTTGCGGACATGGCTTCGCCATTATAGGGCTATGGTAAAATATACAAATGCTTCCTGGTTACATATTTGCTCTCGGAATGATCTCACAACGGTTGTGGCATGCAGTTGGAAGCTATGCTCAATGTTACCGCTGACATTTTTGCTCAGTGACCTCACCAAGGTCATCTTAGGTGACCTGAGATCACTACACATTTCTGTGCATTATATCATACCGCATTGAGCTAGAAGGTTGAAATTACTGTTATTATGCTTGTATCGCCAAGACGTGTCAATTAATACATTACATGCCATCCCTGGGCTACTTCATGACCTTGACCTGAGGTCATAGTCTCTGTTGACTTACCTTAAATCGCACCGCCTATTGTCGATAGCACATTTCAAGGACTGTCGAATAGCGTTCGCCGTTTGTTTCTATCTGTTACAGGTCCTGAGATATGTGTCAATATCTGAGAGTCCCACCAGATCTGGTCGAATTTGACCTATGATGGCCCAGTGACCTGAATATTGATCTGAGCGAAAAAAATGACCGAAACACTTTCGATAGAGCCTGTCACCAGATATCCAACGCCGTTGTCAGTTTGTCGTTAGCCAGCATAGTTCTAGATATCTTAGGGTGCAGACATCTGCCCCCTCCCGGGCATGCGAAGTTGGCGCGGACCTCCGGACGTGCGAGTGTTAACGACTCGGCGATTTGGCTGAAGTTTTCAGCTCGAGATATGAAGCATCATTTTGCCACTCAGCTGCCTGCTTTTGAAAGAAGGATGTGTCCGGTTCCACAGCCAGAGCACCGAAGAGCTGCATTGACCGCTGAGTGACTGTCGTCTCTAGACTGCCGGTAGCCTGGACCGCTGAGTGACGGTCGTCTCTAGACTGCCGGTAGCCTGGACCGCTGAGTGACGGTCGTCTCTAGACTGCCGGTAGCCTGGACCGCTGAGTGACGGTCGTCTCTAGACTGCCGGTAGCCTGGACCGCTGAGTGACGGTTGTCTCTAGACTGCCGGTAGCCTGGACCGCTGAGTGACGGTCGTCTCTAGACTGCCGGTAGCCTGGACCGCTGAGTGACGGTTGTCTTTGTCTGCCCTAGACTGCCGGTAGCCTGGACCGCTGAGTGACGGTTGTCTCTAGACTGCCGGTAGCCTGGACCGCATAGTGACGGTTGTCTCTGGACTGCCGGTAGCCTGGACCGATGAGTGACGGTCGTCTCTAGACTGCCGGTAGCCTGGACCGCTGAGTGACGGTCGTCTCTAGACTGCCGGTAGCCTGGACCGCTGAGTGACGGTTGTCTCTAGACTGCCGGTAGCCTGGACCGCTGAGTGACGGTTGTCTCTAGACTGCCAGTAGCCTGGACCGATGAGTGACGGTCGTCCCTAGACTGCCGGTAGCCTGGACCGATGAGTGACGGTTGTCTCTAGACTGCCGGTAGCCTGGACCGCTGAGTGACGGTCGTCTCTGGACTGCCGGTAGCCTGGACCGCTGAGTGACGGTTATCTCTAGACTGCCGGTAGCCTGGACCGATGAGTGACGGTTGTCTCTAGACTGCTGGTAGCCTGGACCGATGAGTGACGGTCGTCTCTAGACTGCCGGTAGCATTGGCTGCTGAGTGACGGATGCATTGTGACTGCCGGTAGCCTGGACCGCCGAGTGACGGTCGTCCCTAGACTGCCGGTAGCCTGGACCGATGAGTGACGGTTGCCTCTAGACTGCCGGTAGCCTGGACCGCCGAGTGCTTATGTCTCGAGCCCAGCGGCGGCAAGGCCCGCAAGGACCGCTGAGTGACAGACGACTCTGGACTGTCAGTAGCATGAACTTTAACTACTCTGTGCTCAACAGGCTGGCGTTCGGACAATATAATCCAATGCCTCGAATTGCATTTCATTCGGATTGGAAGAATGGCTTCTCGGAATGCCCACTTCGGAAGTTCCGAGACAGGCATTCTGAGTAGTCATGCTTCGGCTGCACTCATTACGTGCTTTTGGAGACATGCGGCATGAAACCGATCCGTGGACACCGAAAAAGGAAATATATTCAATGACAAGAAGAAAGGAACGCGTGACGGAAAAGAAAGGGAAGATCATGAGCAAAGCCGTACCGTCCGCGGAGCGGTGCATGTAACAATTTTGTTTTGATCGGCGGCTTGATCCTGGTTTGGCGTTTAGTGTCTGATGCCAAGAGATGTCGTGCAAACCTCTCTCCGGTTGTCGGAGCTTCGCGTTTTCCCTGGTCTTGAGCTACAATTGTTTATAGCTCATCAGGATTTCCTAGTGGTGAAATCATTGGAGACTAAAGAGTCATGGCCTGCTATAAGTCGGACATTAGGACGGGCACGCTGTCGTTTGAAGTCAAGTGTGGCATTGTGACACCGAACAAGGTCAACCCGATTTCACTGCGCTCGGAATTAACTGCTACATGCTCGACTTGTCTTGTGGCTGCATATCATCCGACTTCGAAACGGCAGAGGGAATTGAACCAACCCGATTCCCTGCCCAGTCTAGTATGGTAAAGTGCAGAGACCGGGCGAGAACAACTCGCATTCCTGGCGAATTATAAACTTGCATCCCGGAAGCTAAATTTTGCAGACATAATACTCTTCTAGTGTAAATTAAATCATGGGCTGTGAAACAAGAATGCAATCATTCTCAACGGTTGACGTGCAAGCGCGAATCATCCACACACACACACACACACCCCACACACACACACACACACACACACACATATATATATATATATATATATATATATATATATATATATATATATATATATATATATATATATATGTGTGTGTGTGTGTGTGTGTGTGTGTATGTGTGTGTATATAAACACAGGGTTCGATATCTACATCCACACTTGGCATGGTTTAATTCCGTTTAAAACGTCCCTTGGTGACATGAACATGCAGTTTTTGATTGTCATCCAAGAACGTCCAAAACTGAAAAATAATGACATGTGGGAGGGGGGGCGCCGACCAGAATTGATTATTCGCACAAAAAATCGCAGCTGTTGCCTTCAAATGAATTCGTTTTGAAAAGTGCATTCGTGTTTGCTCGTATCTGAGCATGCTTAGCTCTTCTCACAAACAAAGCTTTATAGATGCTTTTACCTCCTGTAATATAGATATCAAAGGATCTTTCTTTAAGGGCATCAATTTTATTTAGCGGGGTCAATCTCGTATAGCTGTTAGCTTGTTGACCGCAAGCTGCCGGAAAGCCAGCAGTTCGTGAGATGTGATCTCAGAACTGCTCTATCTGAGGTGTAGCCTGTGAACTACTGATCTGTTGACTCTCAAACTCTACCATTCCTGGCCGAGGTACATACCAGCCCAAGGCGTAGTAGCAGTTTGAAGGTTTCGATCATATTCCTTTATCACTACACCGTTTTAATTAGAAATGGAGGAGGAACGTTGGCTGGGGTGCTGTGACAGGGCCACCTTTATATCGCCAAAGATCCATCCACAACATGGCGTGACTGTAGCATCACCAGCTGACTTGGTTTCGTCTGGGATAATGCAGTTCAACTGTTCATCACTGGCCGTTCCGCTGAATTCCGCGCTCAGCAGTCTAGCCGGCGGTACCACAACGGGCTTCCAGCAAAACATGCGCAACGCACTTCATGAACTGCCTGTGTGACATCCGGTCTAAAACCGCTCTCTCGCCAAATTGTATCATGCCCTATCCAACCAGACCGTGCATCGAACCGCCTATTGGGTAGGCTGAACCGCAGACCTAATCGTGTTGCGGTACAGCATACACGCTCAGGACATTCGCGTGCCTGGTCATTCAATGCAGCCCTGCCCGTCAAGCAATCTTTGACGGCAAGTGTGCAATTTGTGTTCAAAATAGTTGGACAGATTAGGCTGTCATGCTCACTACATCTAACCCCAGCTGTCCGCAGCTCAAATTACATGCCAGACTGGTAATTTAGGGCAAATCACCTACCATGCTAGTCAGCTGACTAGCTGTGGAGGAACCAACATTAAACCATATGTCGTTTGCGTCGGTCAATGTGCGTACAGCCAATGGCCAATTACAGTGTGGATTTTATGATCAGGCACGTCGTAATTTCACCATCCCAGCTAGGCATTGCCCAGCCAGGCGGCAGAGCAGCTGGGTACGAGTTGGAGTCTGACGAGAACGTTTGCGATATCATGTTTGTATAACAGGGTCACGTCTGGGGTGTCTCAAGGGGTAGAAATTTCCAAGTTGCACTTTTCGGTCGTCTGAGCGGGACTGTACAGTTCCCAACGAAAATAGCCGGGCGACAAGCTGAACGGTCTTGCAAAAGCTGAACGTCAGACACTTTTTACCGGCTTGATTCTTGGCAGAGGAGGGGTATGTAGTTGCGATCAGCTGATGTTACTCGTCGGCTCGCTACCACTGACCAATGCGCTTCTGTGCCAATGCAGTTGTAGCTACGCTCTGAGAAAAAAGGGAAGACTAGCGTGTTCAATGTAGTAGGGAGATTTTCAGTGTGGTAGCGCGGGAGTCGGGTGTCTCCAGGGATACTGTGCGATTGGTGTAGAAGTTGCGAAGAAGAAGGAGATGGCTTACGCTCAGGAGCAGAAATGTGCGACCGCAAGCCTGTGACCAAGGTTGTCAGTTTTCAAAATAACAATTAGAGGCTTAATACATGGAGTCAATGGGAGAGTCGAAATGTATTGCGGTCTCATATAAAAACCCACTTAGACTGATCGCTTCAGCCTTCGGGTTGCAGGGTTCAAGTTTTCCATTGGGTCCATATGGTCCTATGTTGAAATATAAATTATTTATGGGGAGGGGGAGGCGGCAAATCAACCTTGGGAAGGCCGGATGTGAAATATGGAATGTGCAATAGTGACGATACGTTGGATTAATAGGCAAATAGCGGATGCATGTACCCAGTAAGTGCTGCTTTCAATATCGATTTGCATTGTGAAACCATGTACATTGTAGATCTGGACTGGCAAGACCATGTTGTGCACGGAAGTATGAATAAATGGCCAACAGCCAACGGGGAATATTTATCTTAGTAAAATGCTCACCTATAAAATATACCAAAAAATAGTTGTTGAAGTACAAAATCCGGCTCCAAGGAGACAGTCAGATTAAACCTAAAATGATTGCCCTATGAATTAAGTTAATTTATATTATTTTGATGATTTTCTTCAAGTGTTTGATGACATGAATATGTCAAGGAACACCCACGTTCAAGTATTTCAACATTCACAACAAAAGTCGCCTCGAACATCGTTTCCAGGAGTGTGCTACCCCCGTTCGATGATCACACGGGCGGTGTTTCCAGGATTGTGCTACCGCCGCCCGGTCATCACACTGCTTGCGTCAAGATAGCGGCCGTAAGAGACGGCAAGTTTGCCGAATATCTCGGTCGAAACGAGAGCGCGGCGGCTAGTGTCGGCCGTTCCACCTCTGTCGCGGCACAACTTCAGCGGGCGCAGCCACGGCTGCCGTTAAACCGGCCACACCCCGTGTCGTTTCCCGGCTCTGGGAGGCCATTAGCGCGGCACGGGGCCTAACGACTTTATCCGGCCGGTGCAGGTGCGGCGCCCGACAGATCTGCCGCAGACTCGCTCAGACCTGGTCACGTGTAGCGCCGGGTCACGTGTCGGGTCACGGGTCGGGTCACGGGTCGGGTCACGTGTAGCGCCGGGTCACGGGTCGGGTCACGTGTTGCGCCGGGTCACGAGTCGGGCCACGGGTCGGTCACGTGTTGCGCCGGGTCACGAGTCGGGTCACGGGTCGGGTCACGTGTTGCACCGGGTCATGTGCTGCGCCGGGTCACGGGTCGGGTCACGTGTTGCGCCGGGTCAAGGGTCGGGTCACGTGTTGCGCCGGGTCATGTGTTGCGCCTGATCACGGGTCGGGTCACGTGTTGCACCGGGTCACGTGTTGCGCCGGGTCACGGGTCGGGTCACGTGTTGCGCCGGGTCAAGGGTCGGGTCAAGTGTTGCGCCGGGTCATGTGTTGCGCCGGATCACGGGTCGGGTCATGTGTTGCACCGAGTCACGTGTCGGTTCACGTGTCACGCCGTGTCACGGGTTGGGTCACGTGTCGTGCCGGGCCACGGGCCGGGTCACAGGCCAGGTCACGGTTCATGTCACGGGCCGGAACATGTGTCGCGCCGTGTCACGAGCCGGGTCACGGTTAAGGTCACGGGCCAGGTCACGGGCCGGGTCACGTGTCGGGTCACGTGTCGCGCAGTGTCATGAACCGGGTCACGGGTAAGGTCACGTCTCACGCCGAGTCGGACGACGTGGGCCACCATCAGGCCGATAATGGCCGCCACGACCTGCCAAAAAGGCTTCTGGTTAATCAATCGGAAAAGAGTCTTCTGAAACCTGGCCCGTCTGCTGAAACCTGACCTGCAGTTTGTCTACTGGTCTGAAGAGTAATTGCTGACTGAAAGGCATTTCCATGCTCGAATGGTTCGGTTAATTACAAATAGACCTACTGGGGTAGGCATATATCGATTTGAAATGTATCTCCTGTGTTGGATGGATAATAGCAGAGCCTGCAGCCTCATCCACATGCTTATCCAGAGCGAGTTCTATCGAGCCTTCAATGGGAAGCCTCAGCCACTGCCAGTGACCAAACGTCACCTGTTATGCACCGGCACGTGACAATAATACATCGCTTGCATACATTCGCAGTTTCAAGGAGGGGGGGGGGGGGTAGGTGGCAGGTGGCTATACTGGCCATGGTCTCTAAACCAGCCAGCTGGAAATAAATGTGTATCTTTTATCGAAGCACGAAAACATTTTTATCGAAACATTTTAAAGATTTTAAAGAGAGAAGTTCGTGTACAGGCATTTCAAGCCTGTAGACGAACTTCTCTCACGAAGCTCCTGACGAATTCAAGCCTGCCAAGATTTTCAGGATCGGAGGACACAATTGGTGCGTCATTGTTCGTCTTCTTGTCGACTGTCAAACAGGCTTGGTCCCAATCAAGCCTGAGGAGAGCGAGGTCATTTTGTGCACGTACGTTTTTGGACGTAACTTATGCGAAATGAGCAGTGTCCCATAACCGGATTGTCCTCCATTAATGCATCCTATTTATTGTTAGCTTCGTGTGGTCCATGACATTGCTTGGAGTGAGGCTGTCTTACCCTGGAAAGCTGGAGCTGTCCCAACAGACATGCAAAGCAGTGCTGCCGCCGTCGACAACATTCCACCCCAACAAAATAATGCTGGCATGGATAATGCGATCCAGATCAAAACTGGCACATCTTCAGGTAGGCCATCATCACATCTTATCTCATCTCCAGGAACACCACATGCAGCTTTATTGATGATACCTCCAGAGGACAACACTTGAACCGTTCTGCTCTCGAAATAAGAGTTTGTTTGCATATTTTGACTAAATTATCATGTATTCTTTCAGTTGAGCATTCGTTTCGTCGGTTTATCCTCCAATTGTTGAGGTGGTTGTAGAGTTTGGCACACATCAGACGTTCCCCCTCGACAGTCCCGCAACATTAGCTAATCTACCGCCAACTCTAATCTAGTTTATCTACGACTCTAATATATCGAATCTAGCTAATCTACCGCCCGTTCGCCAACTGAACGGGAGTTTATCTTCCAGGACGTGGCGTCGCAGAACGCTGCATTCGCTCAGCCAACCGTGACCTAACACGCCCGAGCTGCCGCAATCAGTGGGCTGATAATTTCCACCCGTTGCAGAAGTCAAGACGAGACATGTCTCTAGATCCCATACAGACATTCTTGATCTCTGAGAATCGCTCGACAAGCCCGCTCTCCGAATCGGGAGCGGATCCAAGGCGGAGGTGATGAGAGCGTCCGCTCTTTGGGTTTTAGTGGCGTCATCTTGGCGCTGACGTTTGCGTTCATTGGCAATTTTGGTACACTTGATAACTTTGCTATCCTTCCCTGTCCTTGCTGTTATTATACAAAGATAATATTGCCACTTTGCTATACTCCGTTAACAGCTTTAGTACCTTTCGCAAGATTGCACTCATTTCGGAAATAGTTTGGATCTGTCCTGGGTAACGATCCCAAATTATGCAGGATCCGCTGAAAAAAACGAGATGCAATAGTTCTTCCTGAAGGATCTACAACTTGAAAGAACATTTGATGACTTAGATGCTGAAGGACCTCACCTAAGATCTGAATCCATGTAACCTAATCGGACTAGATTCGTGACAATGTGAGCAATGTTAAGAGCGCGACCACTGGTATTCGCTATAGCATTCTTCGATGAAATTGATTCATGGGCCATGGATGCCATAATACTCTTATATAAACATGCTTTTTAGATGCTAAAACAGACTTCTGTCGAAAGATCTGAAGAGGTTTCTTAGAGAAGGTATGTGATATGGCCAGTACCCATGGAGGTTTACTTTAACATGGATATATCCGATGGAACACATATCCGATGGAACACCTAAGCTCCTCTTCAGGTAAATAGTGGGATATGGATGATGGATTCTCGGTATTTGTACAGCTAACAGTACACCTGTGGATATTTCGTAAAAAGATGGATCACCCGTCCCTCAAAATATTTTGGCGGAGTCTCTGATGTCACGGAGAGACAAAGAAGTCGTCAAACGCACATCTTGGACGGTTAGCTACAGGAACACCCAAGTATCTGCTGGCTAAACAAGGTTGGACACTTCCTAGTGACACAGCCAGCACTGCCTTACCGTGCATTTTAAAAGCATGCGATAACACCAAGTATCTATTCAAAGCAATTCAAGAAATGTATATTAGTTTCCGAATGCCGAATAAGACCATGGTATTTAGCTGGTGTGGAATCCTGCACGAAGTTGCTTGATGATCAATTCTGTGAATAAATGGTCTGTTCTCTTGCTTTGTATGCAAAACGCTACTTCTCTTAAACGTAACATCACCGGGGACTCATCAACATACAAGTGGCTGGGACAACTCGATAAATTGGAGGAAAAAACTGCCGACTGAGAGGGTGGTTCTGCCCCCCCCCCCCATTTTAGTAACTGCCGAGGGATTTTGATGGCAGGAAAACGGTATCTAGCACCTATCGGGTGCTGGAAGAGCGCGAGCAAACTAACAGTGAAGTATCAGCCCGTGTTAGGTAAGAATAAGATCCGCATAGTAAGCATGTGTAATTATAAAATCCGTGTTTATCAGTCTTGGCGCATTGCACTGAGTATTTATACAACCACGCGCCTTGAAGCATGCATGTGGAGTTGAAGTCATTTCGGATGCGATAAATTCACAAGATTACATCGCCGAAGACAAAAATGTAAACAATCATCCCTCCGTAGGACTGAACTGGAATCGCTGGGATACAAACCAGACTACCACGGCCATGATTTTTCGCCCGGGGAATGTGTCTGGTGCCGGCCGCGGTGCCAAATGTATGGGAAACTACTTGGGCGTCTGACTGTCGACTCAAATCTTCTCCTTTGAGCGAATATTAGGTGCTTCAGGAGAGATGTTGTGAGGAATGTTGGCGAATTTCAAACTCCAAGGAACAGACTTGGCTATGAGTGAGACAATTCCCATCTGAAATGCTGTATTCCATCGTGAACTGCTGTTGCAAAGCTACCCCGAGCGCAAATGTCGCAGCGAGCCTCTTTCTTTGACAAAAATGTAAGAAAACGTAATAGTATTTGGAATTATTGGGAAAAAAACTGACAGAACATATCTAACCGAAGCGAAGACATTAGAAGGCGAAACGCTGAAAGAAGGGTTATCATGGCTTCAAAAGCGTGACGATCGGGTAGAACCGTCTAGGTGAACTTCTGTATGCAATACAAGGGAGTGGACTTTTATTCACTGAATTTCTTGATGAGCAATTATGTGAATACATGGTCTCTTCTCTTGCTTTGTATGCATAACGCTACTTCTCTTAAAGTTCAGCTGAACTTCTGTATGTAAATACAAGGGATGAGCTTGCTCGAGCCTCGCGGTCGTTCAGGATTAGAACGCGTAGTCCACAATATTACATACCAATCGCAACATACCTTACGGGTGACAATCATGTTGTCCACAATACCACTTACAAATCACAACATAGTGTTTTACAGCCTTAAAGGTGACAATCATGTTGTCCACAGTATCGCGTATCAATCGCTACATAGTGTTGTGCAGCCTTGGAGGTGATGGTCATGCTATCCACAATCATGTACCAATCACAACATGGAACGACCTTGGAGGTGACAGGATGTTGTCTACAATATCACATACCAATCGCAACATGGCACGGCCTTGGAGGTGACAGTCATGTTGTCTACAATATCACGTGCCAATCACAACATACCTTACGACGGGTGACAATCATGCTGCCCACAATATCACGTACCAATCGCTACATAGTGTTTTGCAGCCTTGGGAGTGATGGTCATCATAATAGCACGTGCTAATCACAGCATACCTTACGGGTGACAATCATGTGGTACATAATATCACGTACCAATCGCTACATAGTGTTTTGCAGCCTTGGAGGTGATGGACATGTTATCCACAATATCACGTGCCAATCATAACATACCTTACGGGTGACGGCGATGTTGGTTTCCCACCCTGACCATCTCGGCCGAATCAGCAGTGGGCACTCTTCCGTGTTTATTTACGAGATGGATGAAAACAGGAATCCGTGGTGTCCTAATATATGTCGCTTTTATTCGAAGCAACCCGTTTTCATGTGAAGAAAACGAGGCAGATGGAAAATGGCGCATGTTTGTGAACTCGCAGTCACAGATATAATGCGCTAGCATAGTTATGTGATGTATGCAGCATCCGGGCCAGCAATCTGATGCTGACCGTTTTAAGTACTATGTTTAAGTGAGGGAAGATATCAGCTGACTTTCCCACATCTCATAAATAATTCCCCCGCCTCCACGTCGTGACAGCAATGGAATCACTTCACTTCATAGCAGAGCTATGCCATAGGATTCCTGCATGGTCTATTCTGAGCGTGGACTCCATATCGCAGATGAAACGACAACAACACTCGCAAAACCTGGCTCTTGGTCGGGTTTGAACGCGCCATTTTACTTTAATCAGAGGTCTGCGATCCGATCACGGCGGTTATACGATCTCATTTCGGGGAGGCCGCCTGGCAAAGTTGCCGTTCGTGTAAGTGTCGCTCCACCACACGTATGCTGACGTTGCACACTGCGATGCAGAATATGCTGACGTTTCGTGTCGACTTGTGTTCACCCGCGCTCTGCGACAGAGAAGGCGACCACTGCTGGTGGCTTCAGTGGTGCATACAGTACGCTGCAGAACGCTTACTGGCATGTTTGTAGCGTTACAACTATGGTGGAACTTTAGCTGCCGTTACAGACGAAATGTCAATGAGGACATCGGTAGTACATGCAAAATGCTGCACCGACACTTTGCGAAAAGCGTGTGGGATGTGCAATAACAGTCAGGTGATAATCTGCCTTATTCACCTATAGCATTCTTTCTCACCGTGTATGTACATTACGGCTACTGTGATACACGATTGCTAGTTGAAGCGTAAAATGACGCCAGGTGTTGTGAACAAAGCCCAAATTTTGGAAAGGGATGGTAATATGCACATCAGCAAACAGGTATTGCACGTCTCAGCCCCTACAGCATGAGCTTTGCGAAGAAACATGAGTAGGCAGTAAACTAGTCGAATGTATTCCATGATAGTTTGAAACTGCAACGGCCTTCAAGTCTAGCAACTAATCGCCACGCCAAAAGTCTCAGAAATCGCTATGAAGCCAATCGGACATAAGCGGCAGTGACATCTACTATTTCATTACTTGATTAGTTTTTTCTTCAAGGTAAGCTTTATATTTCATACCTTTCCGCCGTATTTACTCCTCAGGCCGCACCGCGGCGCTAGGAGTCCAATGTCAGCGTTTGGCGCGTAATGCTAAGAACCGGCCTCACAATTGGTATATTGCACACAACATGCTAAGGACAGGCAGCATGCATCATACTTGGTACATCCAGCGGACTTGCGAACCGTGTGGGAAAAGGCAGATCAGATTGCATTGTGCGCAGTCCATCGAATTATTTAGATGCGATATTCATGCGCATCTTAAATGGTTTACAATTTGGTAAGATGTTTTAAATCGACTTCTGACATCAGTTTATTGATTATTTCTGATCATTCACGCAGAAAGGGGATCCCAAGACTAACTGTTGTACCACAGCACCCAGCTGGCCTACACCCAATGCAGACAGAATAACCCCTCATGAACAATAGCCGAGTATTCACGGGTACTTTGACGTACTTGTACGCTGCGCAACTGCTGAATGTTACACGAACATACAGGAAACGGGCATTGGCGGACCCATATAGTAAATGGAACACCATTTTTTTATCATGCAAACGAACGCTTAGTAAAGTGTTTTCCACATTACAAAAAAATAAAAATACAGCGATGCTTTGATACATTCTTGGCATTATTGGTGGATTTTGTCAGGGAAACATTGGCGTAAGCTGGCTACACCATACTACGAAGCCGCGAAGATTTTGGATCCAATGCATTTTTTGTTTGTTTATGATTTCTTGTATCACCATCATCTCACCACCTTGGTCCGCGGATACTCCATCGGTTCACCACATTGATGCTTATGTATCACCATCAATTTCGCAGACTGCTCCTCCAGATTTAAGAAAATGAATTTCATTTTCGGCACTTGTACCTGAGCGAACATCTCGTTATGAAATAGTTATCGGGTGCCAGCCTGCTATTGCTGATAGTGTCGCCGGCTGGACGTTCTAAGCCACCAGACGTCTCATTAAGTGCTGAGAGGCCATTGACATTGAAGTGTTAATTAATTCCTGACGCATGTGGTGTGCACCCATGCACCTTACTGGCTTCCCAGGCCTGCACAGTGCACATGCCTACCCTCCTACCAGCCTTGCCTACCAGCCTGCCTGCCCATGCTTATTAGCCTTGCCCACCCATGCCCATCAGCCGTGCCCACCCATGTACGTGCCCTAGCCTGCTCACCTGCCTGCCTTAGCCTGCTCACCTGCCTGCCTTAGTCTCCCCATCTTGCCGCCCCTGTGTCCGGACGTGCTCCGTGTTCAGGTAACAGCCATCCTGATGGCGCACCGTGCCTACACAGCGTCTGAGAGCGCGACGCCCGTCGACAATTCGCCAGGGAGTTGTGGTGATGAACTGTGGTCGGCCACCGCTCATGTGGGCACGACGATCGACGGACGCGCGCCCGGTGGGCGGTCAAAGCATCCGGCCCGTCCGCCCAACAGTCGTTTGGCTGATGGAGTCGGGCCAACCAGAGGATTGTATCTCACTCACAGAGGCGGATGCAAGAGTGGCACTGGGTGCATGTGTCTCCGCCCAATGGGAAACTGGCGTGCCTCCGTCCGGGCCAAAGGGGCCTCTCCGGGAAGGCCCAAATACATCGTCCTCGAATTTCTCAGCGAGAAATGCCCGTTTGAGAGGAGAAGGTGTCCCTACGAGAAGGACTGAGTGCACCCCTGGAAAGTTTCAGCCAGAGGCTCTCGTTCGGGAAGGCTTGTGTGCACTTCATCGATTTTTTTTTGACCAGACGCGCCCCTCGTGGGGTAAAGTGGCGCCTTTTCGAACATGTATTCCCCATGACAACTCCGGTATCTCCCACTGCTCACTCATGGTGAGAGCGGGGAGCGCGCCGGACTATTTCGGCGGTTGACACTGGACTCTGTGTTTGTGTCAGCCTGGTTAATTTGTTCACGGCTATACAACACCGCACCCCGCCGCAATGTTTCGATCTCTGTACTCCACATTTGCAATGCTGCGATTTGGGAAGGGTCAGAGGAGTATAGCGTACAATTCGCCGCCTACAATACTTGCATGCGCTTCGCACCTGCATCACGCCATCTGCTGGTATTGCCTACCACGCAGGGCAATGCTCAATTTAAGTTCACAATTCAGCAACGGGCGACATAGCGTTAGGTCAATAAATTATGTCCAGAAAGCGTATGTCTATGCCGAACGCCTGTATCCCAATCGAGACCAGCATAGCATTTATGAACACAAAGGGAGGAAAACAGCAGCGCCTATTCTAATTCGGAGCCTACGTGGTGCGGAAAGGCGGGCGCGGCAGACAGAGTAGTCGGACCTCAGCCGACGGAGTAGTCGGACCTCAGCCGACAGAGTAGTCGGGCCTCAGCCGACAGAGTAGTCGGACCTCAGCCGACAGAGTAGTCGGACCTCAGCCGACAGAGTAGTCGGACCTAAGCCGACAGAGTAGTCGGACCTCAGGCGACAGAGTAGTCGGACCTCAGCCGACAGAGTAGTCGGACCTAAGCCGACAGAGTAGTCGGACCTCAGTCGACAGAGTAGTCGGACCTCAGCCGACAGAGTAGTCAGACCACAGCCGACAGAGTAGTCGGAACTAAGCCGACAGAGTAGTCGGACCTCAGACGCTGTCGCCATCCGCCTTCTCATCTAGTTTCTGCCGCTTGGCGACAGACTCGGCGACCGTAGCCACTGTCGCCATCCGCCTTCTCGGCTAGATTCTGCCGCTTGGCGACAGACTCGGCGACCGTAGCCACTGTCGCCGTCCGCCTTCTCGGCCAGTCTCTGCCGCGTGACGACAGACCCGCTCGCACGACCAGAGCCACAGTCGTCGTCGTCGGCGGCGGCGGCCACCTAACAAGCGTGGCGATAGTGCGATATGGCTTAGGTTCGCCGCGACCTGCCCGGCCAGGCCTGGCACGATTGCGACGCATCGGCCACCGTTCCCTGCCGGGGGACTGGCCGCCTCTCGGGTCGAGCGGCGCGCGGCGGAGCCGGCGCGCGTCATGAGCCGAGACGTCGTCCGACGCGGGCGGCGGAGCGCGACCTGGCCGGCCGCCGGCCGTCCGAAGTCGTAACTCTTCTCAGGTGTCGGCGGCAGAGACGGATTTCCAGAGGGAGGCCGACAAACGGTCCGGCGAGACTTGAACACAAAGGCGTCCGGTGGCACAATGCGCCCGCGTGTCGCCGGTCGGTTGCCGGTCTTCAACGAAAGAAATGCTAAGCGCGATGCGCTTTCCACTGGGTGGCTAGTTCCGCCTCTTAGTTACCGGCAGGCAACGAGAAAACCTGTCGGAACCGCTGCCGGCTCTTCTCTCACTTTGCCGTGAGATTTTGTATTGGTCGCGCCCAACTTCCCCCCTGCACATCATTTTACTGTGGCCCCCACACCTGATGGGCCGGTTGAACTTCAGCAGTCAGAACATCAGCAGAGGTGTTCTTAAGCATAGCACGTGGTTATTGTTAAGGACCCATCAGCTGGTATGCATAAACAGGGACGTAATTTTACCTTTCTTCGTTGGCGCACATGCAGCAACCAGCCTAATTTGCGAATCCATAGCTCGTACTTTTGCACGTATGTATTTCACAGATTTCGTCCTTTTTTGGCATGTTCGCAATTTGTTGTTCTGTTTTCAGTATGCCGTGACCGCACCGAAGAAACCGAAGACCCTAACAGCCGGAGCATGTTACCATGAAAATCCGCAAAATGTTTTCTGCTGCAGATTTTGGGACATCGGATCGTGCCATCTCGTACATAGCCCCGGACGTAGCCCCGAACATGATACTTTAAAGCGCCACAAATCCAGCTACTAATTCCTAACGAATTCGTTTAATAAATAGTGACTACCTTACAAATGGCGAGTAAGCTTCCAAAACAACGTGCATCGGACACACATGAAATACATCGCGATTTCTGGCAAATCCGTGAGCAGAATATTATGACACTGCTCAACAGAAAGTGGAGCTCACCATATACCATATCGAGCAGGCATGGCGTATGGTACGAATTTGGTTTACTGCACATACCCGTTTCACTATTGGCTAAGCATTCCGCGTACAACTGGAGTGCGTGCCCTGGCATGTGCCGGGTGAATGCTTGACACTGCCGTAGGCGAAGTCACACCAATGGCTGATTAGGATAGCACCGGAATCTTACTTTCGGATGATGAATTTAAAGTGGATTACTTTTGGGTTATGAAAGTCGGAGACGATAAGGCTCTTTCTGTTCCTGTAATCAGAAGCTCTTTTATGTATGCATACTTTTTGGTACATGCATAAAGTTGGTTGATAATTTTGAAATAGTGGGATTGGAAATATCAAGCTGGGCAATACAAAAAAAAATATCACAAGGTGTCGTACCGGACCGAGCCGAGAAATGTATCATAAACAGCTTATATACATCACAATTCATTGTGCTGTTACTGGAATGCAATCTTGGGACTTATAATCCAGAGGTTGTGCTATTTCTATTGAAGAACAACATCTTTGGAATACGCCATTGCCAATCAACTCCATTCAAACTACCAGTCTGGAAGAGGAGAGGATACTTTTCTGGAGAGGATTATGTTCCGAATGACACAAATACAGAACAAAGTTTCTTTTCAAATCATGAAAATATTGAATACTGACGTATTCAATATTCATGATCATCAGTAAGACAATTAAAACATTACTATGATGCCCTTGTTTGCATTATAAGAAAAAAGCAGCCGAAGGACGGCCAAAAGATAGCATGCTTGGCGTTGCTCTTTCTTTAACCCGCGCCGTCTTTCCGGTCAAATCCTCACACCCCGTCTCGGGGGGGGGGGGGGTGAAAACCCCCTCTAAAATCCAAACTAAGCATCGCACGAAAACGAAAGAGGTATCATCGGAAAGCGTTCGACGAGTAGAGTCTGGGTCCCCCTAAAAAATCCCAAAAAGTGACGTCACCAGGGAGGCTAGATTTTCACGACTTTTCACGACTTACATTGTGTTTTTGACTCTGGAGAATTCATTTTGGAGGATATATGAAAAAAAAGTATTTGGAATGAGATAAGGACCAGGGCTATAATTTTGTTTGGCCATCCAAAAATACAAAATAATACATTTTTTTATTTCAAAATTTTGAGTTTTCAAGTTTTCTTGAATTTTCCTGTTCCAATGGGTAGAGCAGAGCGAGAAACGTTTTTGGAAGTCAACTTACCCTAAAAAAATGATTACTTTAGCCAGAATCCTTTTTTAAAAAAAAAAATAAACCCAGTTTTTTTGGGGGGTGGTTTAAAGGAAGGAGGTTTTTTTTTAAAAAGAGGGTGTTGTGTGGGAACCCCCCCCCCCCCCCCCCCCCCAACAACAACAACAGAACAAAATAAAAAAAAAAAAAAATATATCCCCCCCAAACCAAACCGCCCGCCGCCCGGCGGACCGCCCCCCCCCCCCCCCCCCCCCCCCCCCCCCCCCGCCCACCCGACAACCCACCCCCCCGGGGGGGAGGGAAAGAAGAGGGGGCGCGAAAAACACCCCCCCCAGTTAGGGGGAAAGAGGGAAAAAACACCGGCCCAACCACCAACCAAG
The DNA here is from genome assembly GCA_034440575.1 of Imbricaverruca yamaguchii. Taxonomy (NCBI): domain Eukaryota; kingdom Metazoa; phylum Arthropoda; class Thecostraca; family Neoverrucidae; genus Imbricaverruca; species Imbricaverruca yamaguchii. The sequence continues at coordinate 21,575 of JAOTOL010001585.1, forward strand.
GGGGGGGGGTATTTGAACTGCAATTTGGCAGATACGCAAAATTTATATGTAGTCAAAACCGAAAAAAATCAACTCGTACGTTTTGTTGCATCCGTAAAGATAAGCCAATTCGGAAAGTTTCATTAAAATATCTGTATTCGTTAAAGCGTGATCACTGGTTAAACTTTTTTGGAGGTGACCTCACTTCACCTTGACTAACTCGTTGACCCTAGATGACCAGACCTAAAAAAAATACTCAGCATGTCAAATTGATGTGGGAAAAGGTATGCCAAATTTGGGCGCGCTGCCGCGCGCCGTTCGTCCGCTATCCGCGAATAACCTGAGGGGGGCGGTCGAAGACCCTTCCCCGAGACGGGACGGGTTAACCCGGGGACGGGGTGTGAGGATCTGACAGGAGAAAGCGGGTTAACTAACATGCGCACGTCCGGGGGAGGGGCAGATATATGCCCCCTGCAGTTTATCCTAATTTGCCGCCATACTAATCGGGTTAGCAAGGCCAAACCTCACATGGCTGCCCATTAGTTTGTTCCGCATATTCTCATACATTTTGAACCCTGGGTCATCTTACGTCAGGTCACCAGGTCAGGCGAAGTGACCCAACTACACTCGGAGTTATGGGTGGCATAACTTCCACAATAATTGAGCGATTAATTTCAAACCTATGACACGACATAATCTCATCAGGGATCATAATATATATATCGTTTTCTTTCGCAGCATTGACCTTAGGTCAGGTCGTGGCCATGGCTTCCCCATTATAGGGCTATGGTAAAATATACAAATGTTTCCTGGTTACATATTTGCTCTCGGAATGATCTCACAACGGTTGTGGCGTGTAGTTGGAAGCAATGTTCAATGTTACCGCTGACATGTTTGCTCAGTGACCTCACCAAGGTCATCTGAGATCACAAGCACATTTCTGCGCATTATATCGCATTGGATTGAGCTAGAATGCTGAGGTTACCGTCATTGTGCTTGTATTGCCAAGACGAGTCGATTTATAAATTACATGACCTCCCTAAACTACCTCATTACCTTGATCTGAGATCATAGTTTCGGAGCAAAAAGTATTCCTGCTTGGGCACGTAGTTGGCCTCGATTGTCCTCTGTAAATCTCATGTACCTTGAGGTCGTTTATGAATATGCGAGGCAATCATTTACTCTATGACCTCTGCAAGGTCATCTTAGGTCATCGCACATAGCTGCAAATTACTTCTCATAGTATTGGATGGGATCGATGAAACCAACGTCGAACGGTTTGTCTCTTCAATGCCCAAAGATAGGTGTCGAATGAGCCTAGGTAACTTAGTACCCTCCATTTAAGGTCACATTCATAATTTACCAGAAATTTTGTAGGTACTGATCTTCACACAATTTGATGCAGAGGGAACATCATTTAGTCGGGTTGTCATTCTAACTAATTTACTAATTTGTTTATTGGTTGGTTCACGACACACCTTATGCACATTCACGGCTAATGGCGCCGCCCACACTGTTTCGTCGGTGGGCCGCGGGATTGGGAAATGTCCTGAGTGGCGCTAGAGTCGAACCCGGGACCTTTGGTACCCATAGCCCGACACCTTAACCACCCGGCCATTCCCGCCCCTAATTTACTAATTCAAAAAGTTACTGACCGACTTCCTTCACCAAAACGGCAACGAACAGGCATCAACAAGATATGCCGCTGCGTTCAATCGACTAATCAGCTGGTGACCCCTGACGTCGCAGATGTCCTAAGTGTCTACGCAACGGAGATTTATCCAAGCACGCGCCCTACCTCCATTGCTTCCCCTTGACCAAGAACCCAGCAGAACTTTAGTGCACAGTTCGAAAGAGAAATGACAGTCGCATACACTTTAACTCTCTAGATGGAGCTAATGGATCGAGGTGAGTTCCAAAAAGTTAGACAATGCCAACATCCCTGAATGAAACGTTGGAAAATAAGATTACGACAAAGCCTAATGAAGAGTGAGATGAAGAAATATGGCGGTAATATGGCGTTATCAGATGCTTTCATCATGACGACATTTCACTGAGCCATAGGCAGTTCAATAAAATGGTCTTAAGGTTTTGCTGCAATGTGCATTTCCAAAAATGCACGAAAGAGCGTGTCACTTCAACTGTTCATGTCCAGACTGCGGCGAATCAATTTTTCATGCCAATCCATCATGAAAAGCCTGACCCATGACCAAAATAAATTCACGGGCATCATATAATATGCTGCTCTGGTGATTGCATGTCTTATCATCCATATTTAAACATCGTATTAGTGATAAGTCATGTCTCCAAAGCCAACCCGTGATATGAATGTCGAGTCTGAACGACGAATTATTGTGGATACGGAGGCTTGGTGGCTGCTGTTCCACCACCTCCACCTACCCATCCCCCTCACGCCCATATCGAAACAAGCGTGACGCAGACAGTCTGAAACAATCAGACACAAACCATGCCAGACAATGCATTCCGACACACCAGCGGAATCATCCCGAACGCGATGTATTCAGTGACACCAGCGGAATCCTCCCGAACGCGATGTATTCAGCCACACCAGCGGAATCCTCCCGAACGCGATGTATTCAGCCACACCAGCGGAATCCTCCCGAATGCGATGTATTCAGCCACACCAGCGGAATCCTCCCGAACGCGATGTATTCAGCCACACCAGCGGAATCCTCCCGAACTGCGCCGGATTTAGCGACTGGAATTCCACCTGCTGGCACCGGCAGCAGGCCATTTCTCAAGTGAGCCGCACGGCTGCTTGTAAGTGCTTGCAGAAGCACACCCATGAGCCCCGACGCCGTGGCGACTCAACGAGGCAGCGGCCGGCGCGTGCACCGTGGATCACGAGCCGCATCGGCAGGCGAGCCGGCCGACCCAGAATGTGCTGCCGCGTCGTTTGCAATTCGAGCAGCCTGGAGCGTCGTGGGCTAGCTGCTCGAGTAGCCTGAAGCGTCGTGACGTAGACGCTCGAGTAGCCTGAAGCGTCGTGACGTAGACGCTCGAGTAGCCTGAAGCGTCGTGGGGTAGCCGCGCGAGTCGCCTGGAGCGTCGTGGGCTAGCTGCTCGAGTAGCCTGAAGCGTCGTGGGGTCTGAAGTCTGAAGTCTGAAGCGCGACCGGTCGGGTTATCTTAGTACCGTCAGGATGCATGATACAGGTGACGTTAATGATGGCTGGCGCGTCGCTGCAAAATAAAGCGAACGGAATCGGCTCACATATACAACTTCACGGGACACCGAGCCTCATCGGAATCCAGTCCAATGTATTTCTATTCACAGCTGCTTACTGTACTCTCTCACCAGGATGCAAGTGAAACCATTCCAACACTAGATCGCATATAGACAGTAAGAATGACGATAATTCATGATATGGGTTAGGATAACGGGTTTCATCATGCGGGGATTCATTGGATAAAATATTATACTTGTAATAGATGGGAAGCAATACTGCGAAACAGCTGGTGCAACCCCCATACTTTTGGCATGAAACCAACAAAATGTTTACGATTTCGTAGACTAGCAATAATCTGATGAAGGCTATTTCTGCATTTAGATTCGGCGACAACACAATAAGGATACAAACATTGTATATGATGATCGTTTTTGTTATTCGCGAACGGCTTATGTCCAAATCAACGAAAAGATATCACACAAGTGTGTAATTAACCGTGAACAAAGACAAGACTGTCCAAGTAGCTGGTTGCTATTTTTGGTGTGCTTTGAATAATTATTGGGATGAATAAGACACTGTAACTTATTGCAAGCGGTGGTTATCAATAACACGGAACTTAACACTCGCACGTCCGGAGGTCCGCGCCAACTTCGCATGTCCGGGGGGCAGATGTCTGCCCCCCTAAGATCTCTAGAACTATGCTAGCTAGTGATAAACGGATAACGGCGTTGGATAGCTGGTGCCAGGCTCTATTGAAAGTGTTTCGGTCATCTTTTCGCTCAGGTCAATATTCAGGTCACTGGGCCATCATAGGTCAAATTCGACCAGATATGGTGGGACTCTCAGATATTGACACATATATCAGGACCTGTAACAGATAGAAACAAACTGCGAACGTTATTCGACAGTCCTTGAAATGTGCTATCGACAATAAGCTGTGTGATTTAAGGTAAGTCAACCGAGACTATGAACCCAGGTCAAGGTCATGAAGTAGCCTAGGGAGGGCATGTAAGGTGTCAATTGACACGTCTTGGTGATACAAGCATAATGACAGTAATTTCAGCCTTCTAGCTCAATGCAGTACGATATAATGCACATAAATGTGTAGTGATCTCAGGTCACCTAAGATGACCTTGGTGAGGTCACTGAGCAAAAATGTCAGCGGTAACATTAAAGCATAGCTTCAAACTGCATGCCACAACCGTTGTGAGATCATTCCGAGAGCAAATATATAACCAGGAAACATTTATATTTTTTACCATAGTCATGTCACGGGGAAGCCATGGCCGTGACATGACTTAAGATCAATACTACGAAAAAATCCGATATACATATTATGGTCCCTGATGAGATCATGACATGTTAAAAGTTTGAAATCAATCGCCCAATTATTGTGGAAGTTATGCCACCTAGAACTCCGAGTGTAGTTGGGTCACTTCGCCTGACCTGGTGACCTGACCTGAGATGACCCAGAATTAAAAATATTTGAGGATATGTGGAAAAGACCAATGAATAGCTATGCGGAGTTTGGCCTTGCTAACCTGATTAGTTTGGCGGCAAATGAGGAAAAACTGGAGGGGGTAGACATCTGCCCCCCGGACGTGCGCGGGTTAAAGTGACGACCTAACAGATGATGTTACCACACTTTTAGACAGCAACCCATCATCCTTATGAAAATACCGAAGTGTTTTCGAAAGTTTTAAACAGCTGCATGCATAGGGAGCAGCAAACAAAAATAAGCCATATGGATAGACAAAGACGAGTTTGAGATGACACCAATTTGGACCTGGAGTGATATTAATCTGTCAAAGAACGTATTAAAATTTTAGAATCAACAAATCCAATAACCAATGAATATTTATTTTCCTCACTATTATGCATGAGGCTACCGCAGAGCGAGTGTGGCTGTGAGAATGATTGCACGCATTTGGTTGAATAACTATGTTGCTGTTGTGCTGCGACAAGTTTTATATTCACTATTATGTCTGAGGCTACCGTGATGTGGGTGTGGCTGTGAGAGTGCATTTGTACCGTACCGATGTAGAAAACACCTAAAAGAAGACAAACCACATGACGTAGTAGAGCATGGTTCACACTGGTGAAAGCGGCAGAAAAATCCACACGCATTGGATCCATTTAAAGACCATCAACAATAAAATATAGTAGTCATTCCACGAGGCAGATTAACTTTGCGTCGCGGGAACTGAAGGATATGTACCCGTACCGGGCCCGAGACAGTGCCGCAATTACAATGCCCATCAGCTGATCAGGTACGACTCGCTCAATACTGTTGGAACATGTTAGGAGTGAGACAGGCCGATAACTGCTGGGGATCTTTACCATTTCTTCTCTTGAAGAAAAGGAAATACGACTGACTTAGGTAAGCCCCTTAATTTGAGAAGCAGCGGGGAGATAATTGGCTGCCGGAATTGGGAGGAGACTGGCCATCGGAGGATATGTCGGCTTCAGTTTGTCCAAAGTGCACCCGAGGACATCGTACACCATTGACGCCCAATGAGCAAATAAGTTTAATTTCTAAGACAAACCTGAATTATGCTTAATTCTACATCAGTTAAACTCTGATCCGTAAATAATGAATTCCTTTGAATGGTGAAAAAAAATACGATGATGCGACACTGCATTGGCGAAAGCGCAAGATATACCGAATGTGCTATGCCTCAATGTGCATACAGTGGTAAGCTGCGGAAAAACAACTCCCGCGCCTATGGCTGCACACCTGCTACAAATCGCACCTTTGTAACTTAATAGGTCCCCTGTGGGCTTCACAAATCTGACGAACGGTCGGCGTCCTACAAACCGTTTAGCACAGCAGCTTAGCTTGCCATGTGCGGCTGAACAGAGTTGTCAAACTCGGAATATGCGAAACAATGGTCAATTTAGTCTAACTGAAACATTCATTGTTTGGTGCGAAACTAAGCACACGAACACCGACATGTTTAGGCCGAGCCACCAATGTTGTGCACATCCTAAAGGTATGACCAAATGTGCATGTTTATGTGAGACAGAGAAAGAGAAAGAGAGAGAGAGAGAGAGAGAGAGAGAGAGAGAGAGAGAGAGAGAGAGAGAGAGAGAGGGAGAGAGAGAGAGAGAGAGAGAGAGAGAGAGAGAGAGAGAAAGAGAGAGAGAGAGAGAGAAAGAGAGAGAGAGAGAGAAAGAGAAAGAGGGAGAGAGCCTAACAATTAACATTTTTAGATTGGATGCAATTGCCTTTGACAAGGATGGTAGTATACGTGGATATACAAACCCGGTAATTGTAGCAAGGCAGCACGAAAAACAATAAATAGGAGGATTTAGATATGCTTGCAGGGGACAACTAAGAAACAAAATATAACCGTGAATCATTTGTGAAAAGCTAATATGCATTCATGTTCAAATGCTTTTTTCTTCAGAACATTTGGATAGCTAAAATCCTAATTGAGATGGCTCGGAAAAATCGGGGCGGCTTGAGCCAAATGTATGAAAGACATACAAAACGACGACAAAAGTCAATAAAAGCACAAAATACAAAGACATACAAAACGACGCCCCGGCTCGCAATTCATACTCCCTGCTTGCAGACCATTCCGAACAGCCATGACCCGAAAACTGCAAACTTTAGTATGACAGAAAGATATAAAAGAAGAATAACTGACCACACGTCAGCCACTTCGTGCTTGAAGATTACAGCGTTCGCGACCAGCCGGCCGCCCGCTGCCATATGCGTCACAACGTGACGCTCGTTTTGAGGATTTGTGATTGACTAAATTCGAGGAAGAAAAGTGCATGAAATACTCCGGGAAATAGGAAAAGAACACCAGTTTCATCTTTTGTTTTAAATCAGATCACTTCTGCTAATCTTACGTGGAAAATTAACAGCTCGTGCCTTATTTGCTGCGTTTGCCTTATTTTCGCAAGATTATCCTCACTACGATCAATATTATTTTATTTTTGTTTGCTCTTCCAAAGGCTCAGCATGAGGGCATGAAGACCTGAGGCATGAAGGATTGAAGGGATGAAGGCTAAACTTCTTGTGAATTTGCAATGTGTTTTCTGTATGGCATGGTATCCACTCGTGCATTAGCTTTCTATTCATAACCTGTAAATCCGCCAAAATATCGACAACGGTTTCAATCGACCTCACCAAGCATAAGCAAAAATTAGAGGCTTTTTATGGTGTTTATTCTGGCAATCGACTGGGCTATTGTCCGCACGTGACGACCAACTGAGTCAATGTTGATCGTGTGCTGCCATCGTGCTCAAAGACGCAGACTCAGTGATACGCCTCTGTTCTCGGGAGCTGACACATAGTCTTGTCGTTCTGCCAAAAGCGTGGCGACGGCGGCGAGCATTTCCCGCCGTGCGCAAAGCTCGACCGCGTCCCGCCTGCCTCGATTGTGCAGTCTGCCGGTGTGCCGCTGACCGAACGTGACCGGCGATCGATTACCGGCGGCGACAGGCCGCCTCCCCGACCAGCGGCGACATCCCTCCCAGAGTGGTGTGCCGGACCTCCCTGGCGCACGGACGCCGTGGGCACCCAGGGCCGATACCCCTCTCAGGGTGGTATGTTGGCTCTCCCTTGCGTACCGTGCATCGGCAGCTCACAGCGTCTCAGTGCAGCGTCGACATCCCTCCAAGAGCGGTATGTCATCTTTCCCTGGCGCGCGGTATTCCCTGGGCACCCAGGGTCTCCGAGCGGCGCCGATATCCCTCCAAGAGTGATATGTCGGCTCTCCCTGGCGCATCGTGCGTCAACGGCACTCAGCCTCTCAGAGGATGACGCATCCGCATTAATTTCAGTCCGTTGTTCAGCATTTTTGACGATGGAGCTCATTGATATTCATCGGCAGCGCGGTTCATCGAACCTGTTGTCATAACGGTCGGCACATGTCTGATGGGGTACCGGGCGGATCCGTCATCGGGTCCTGACACCGGAGAGAAGAGAAAACGAGCCAGCCGTTGAAGGGGGTGGGGGAGGGGGTGGGAGTGGAAGTGGGGGGGTGGGGGTGGGGTGAAGCCAGAGAAGGGCTCACCGGGGCCTCACACAGGAGAGAAGAGAACACGAGGTGACCGGGGTGGGGAAGGCGTCAAACAGGAATATTACCGGAAATTGACACTGGACAAAAGATGAAAACGAGCTGGCCAATGTCAAGCAGGCGTCAAGCTCCAGGATCTGACGCCCGGAAGGGGAGAAAACGAACTGACCTTGTGAAGGAAAAGAAGAAAAGCAAAGTAAGGGCTCAAAGAGAAGCTTCGCTGCGATTTAACGTCAGCGAGAGGAGGAGAATAACAGGGCTGGTGAGGGGAAGGGTGCCAAGCGAGGCAGTCACCTTGACCTAACGTCAGGGTGAGTATACAAATACCCTGGCTGGTGAGGGGAGGGGTGTAAAGCAGGGAAGTCACCGGGACTTAACGTCAGGGTGAGTAGAATAACAACCTGGTTGACGAGGAGAAGGTTGTAAAACACCTGACTTCGAAGAGCGAGTAAAGCGAGTTAGTTAAGCTGAGGGATGAATATCGGGGAAACCAGAGGGACATCACACTCACGAGAGGCGAAAAGAGGTCTGGCCGAGGTGGGACAGGGAAGGGGAGGGCGAAGGTGCTGGCTACGAGCCAGCAGGCTGAGATTAATGCTTAGGTTCTTCGTGCAGCTACATCTCCCATGGGATGACACTTCAGGCGTATCGTAATTAGTATGGCATCACCACCCTCTCCTCATATGTCAATTACATCCAGATCATTACAAAAAAAGAAGCACAAAACAAAGCATGCGTACGAAACACCGCTGTTGGGGCTCTACGTGGATCACCCGTGTCGAGGAAACTTGAGGATGTAGGCTTGTAGGCTAGTCCAAGTCATTTCCGATACCGAATCGAAACGAGTCCACATAAACTACTGTCTCGCTTTCTGACGCCTACTGCTGGCATTTGTTTCCTCTGTTCAGTGCGATGAAAAAAACGAGCTTCCAGAAATAACAACACAATGGATTTGCTTTGATGATCGCGGTGAGGTGCCAGATAATGGTCATTCCAACCTGCACGTAAATCATTGGCAGATGCATAGGCGCAACTGAGAATATGTGGCGCCCCCTTCACTACATGGAGATACATCGCCCCTCCGACTAGAAAAGGCGCCCATCCAGGCCTCCCGAGTGCATCCCGTCCTATATTCTGTTTCGGCCGAGGGCGACCATCTGAGTAGAAAAAACGCCCATCTGAGTGTAAAAGGCGCACTTGCAGAATTATCGTGTCAACCTCATTATGGAGGAGTGGTGCTTCCAATCTGAAAACCAATTAAGACAAATTGGTGAGGAAAAATCCATCAAAATCGGTGACGAGCCTTCGTGGACATAGCGCCCGTCCGGGGACGCTGCTCCATTCCGATCGAGTGAACCACGATCAACATTCCTGGGCACGCCACCCATGCAGCTCATCTGCGCATTTCTGAAGAAGAAAAAGCGATATCGTGAGAGCGCTCGCTTTCCAGGAAGCAGTGTACAATTGGCTTCAAGCGTACGTCTCGGTAACGGATGGCGGGGGAGGCGTTTAGTGTCATCTAACGAGCCAATCGACATATCGAAGAGACCAGAATGGCATTCAATAGCCCCGCATCCGGCGAACATAATGAGAATGCTTTCACGTTGCTTAGGGTTCCGAATAGTGCCGCAGGGTGGCGACAGCATACACGTCATAATGCTGCAAACAGTCGACACCACATAATGACCTCTCACAACGTAAGCTTACCAAGTGGATGATTAATGATCTGATTATGCTTAATTGGACCCGCTCGCTGGCGCGGTATTCAGCGCAAAATTATCACCCCAATTCAGCGACCGACAGTGCCCAAGATTAGTTGTCACACCTGGGCGATTGTGTCGCTCAAGGCGCGGAGTGCGCCACTAGTCGCCGAGCAACGCACCGAGGCAGACAATGCCTGTAAAACTCCGTATATTAAATGAAGCAAATGAAGAGGATGCCCGTCCAGAACTCTAAAAATGTTCGATTCTGTTGCACACCAATGTGTGGAAACACGTAATGCCTACATGAAGAACTAACACTTCTTAAATCACTGCGAATAGTCGAAGAGCATGTGCCAAATCGTCCATTTATGTGTTATAAAAACATTTCTGTGTACCAGATATTTCAGATATTTCCAGACTCATCTCGAATTGGTCATTGATTCGGTGTTTCTTTTCAAAACATAATTTTTTAGTTCCAATTTTTAAAGACTTGGTCACGACCATCAAGGTGTGCTCAGTGGTGGTCAGGCATGCAGACGATGTCTGCTATGGGCTGGAGGGGCAGCATCTCAGCAGATTGAGGACTGCAAGGCTGGAGGGGTGGGATTTCAGGAAAATTAAGTAGAGCTTCAGCCAAACAGTTCTGGAAGTCAGCGACATTGCCTTTCCCATGGACAATTGCATCCGTGAATGATTAATCACTCACCTCTTAGGGTGTGTACCAAGCTTAATTATGAAGGGTATATGATCATAAAGTGAACTATTTTATACATAGCAAAGACAAGCGCTCAAGACTCATAGAACTGTTCGGAGACATCGTCCCTTCCCTTATCTGGGCAGGTACTTCCTACATACACTGGGCACCAGGTCGCAAATTTCTTCCCAGTTGCAAATCCTGTGTCTGATCCGAATATCTGTTCCAGACAATTCCTTGTGCTTACTTGCCACGTGACGTTTAAGTGAATGCTGGTAGCTATACCAACTACAATTTGATACGCCACAATGCACAAATTGCCTTGATGCCCAGGCATCCGACTTCTTTGGACTTTTGATCTTGCTCAACTTCCGGTCCTTGGGCATTGTGGGAAGGAATCACGGGACCACTCGAGAAGGAAGAACCCATGCAAAATAACCGCGTACAAACTGGTCACGTTTGAAAGGAACTGTACAGACACAAGCTCAGCTGTCGCTCTGTCAACTTCATTTATTGGAGTCGTCTACCACTCGTGAGTCACGCCATTCTGACGTCATTGTGCAATATTCTTTTAACATTTCCCGGCATAGACTACATTATTTACCGACGATAGTTAATCTCCAATTGAAAAATCTAAAAAATACCGCATTGCTTGCTTCAATATCAGTATTATATGAAAATATTTCTTTAAACAATGCATGGCGTCAGAACGGCGTGCTACCAGTGGTGCCTAGCGGCAACTATCGCAGTAACTTCATTTGATAGAGCGACCCGAGAAATGTGACATTTTGGCGGCTGGCATGTAGACGCTGGCAGTTTTATACGAATATCACGGATTTCAATAAATAGGCGCATTGAGTTGCAAATATATGTTTGTTCCATATATTACTAAAACGCGACAACTGTTACTTTTCTAATTATGAGAAATAAAGTTTTTATCCAGCAGGGAACAACATGGAATAATTATATAATGCGCAAATAGTAAGTGTGTACACTTCCTTAACACGCGCCCTGGAGGGCCTCTGAAAATTACGCGCACTGGAGGGGGGGGGGCGGATTCCGCCCCCCTAAGATCTCGGCTCCCATTAAGGCTAGAGCAACGAAATTCTCAGGGTGGATGGGCACGATAGTTAACTCTATTGTGTGCAAATTTTGTGACCTTAGGTCAATGTCTTTCAGGTCAAATGAGGTAAAAAATAGAAAGAAAAAAAATATGGTTCTGCTTGGCTTGGCTTGTCATTGGTATGGATCGCTGTGATTGTATTTAAATGTTCCAAAATTGGCATTAATGATGTTTTGGACATTACTAATGATGTAATGCATGTGCCAGATCCGCCATGTGACCTCAGGTCGACATTATAGGAGCACTTTATCAGGTCATTACCTGCTCCAGTTACCGGAACCGGGCTGCCCACCTGACTGCTCCGTTGTGCGGCTCGGCACAATCGACTTCGCAAAGAAAGGAGTGAAATACATGAATAAAGTATAGAAACACTTAAACACTTAAAGACTCAGCAATACGACAACATTCCAGTTGACCATGCTTGGTTCCATTAGCCTGTCATGATAACCTCGGCGACCTAACATGACTTTTAAGTCATATAGCAGAACAATATGGATCAAACAAGCCGCTAGTGTTGTCAAGAACACTTCCCTTGTGCCAATATATGGGAAGCGCATCAGCGCAGATTTTTGTGGTCTGGCGCTGCAATTTCTTTAAACATTTTAACGGCCCATAACTTAAAAACTGTTCAGCCGATTTTAATGTTTCTTGACTTAAACAATGTGCCGGTCATTTCTAAGCAGGTACGGAAAACAATGGCTCATATCGGCCAGTACAATATAGAGATATGTACGAAAAATCGGAGGGGTGGGCGGATTTCGCCATCCTCCCCTCCAGGGCGTGTGTTAACCTGCCATGAACTTGACCTGACTTGACCTCTGTGAACTGACATGACTTTGGAACAATGTAGTATAACAATATACATCAAACAAGTCGCTAGTGTTGCCAAGAATACTTCCTTTTTGCCGATATAATGGAAGCGCACCAGCGCCGATATTTGTGGTCGGGCTCTGAGAAAATTGTTTGAGTTTACCGACACCTAATTCGAAAAATTTTCGGTCGATTTTCGTTTTTCTTACTTTAAACAACGTGTTGTTCATTTCTAAGCAGGTACACAAACAATGACGTATATCGGCCGGTAAAATCTGAAGTTATCTACGGAAACAGGAGGGGTAGGCCGGATTTCGCCCCCCCTCCAGGGCGCGTGTTAACCCACCCCGTCTTCCCGGTTAGATCCTCACACCCCGTCTCGAGAGGGGGCTGATAGTAACCCCTTTCTAAAATCCAAACTAAGCGTCACACGAAAACGAAAGAGGTGTCATCGGAAAACGCTCAACGAGTAGGGACGTCATTGGGGGATATGTTTTCACGACTTTGCACCACTTACATTATGTTTTTGGCTCTCGGGAGTTCATTTTGAGGGATATTTGAGGGAAAAAAAAGAATCAGAAAAGGACAGAGAAATCGACCAGTGCCATACAAATTTTTGGCCCCCCAAAAAAACAAAATTGTGTTTTTGGAAATTTCAAAATTTATAGTTTCAAAGTTTTCTTTCATTTTCATATTCTAATGGGTTGAGCGGACCCAGAAACGTTGTTGGAAGGCAACTTGCTCTAATAAAATATGCTTACGTTAGCCAGAATCTTCTATTTTAACTCAAATAGGAAAATATGCAAAATTTCTAAGTAGTCAAACGGATAAAATGAAAAATTCATCTAGTACGTTTTTTTTGCATCCCTAAAGATAAGCAAACGCTGAAAGTTTGATTAAAATATTTGTATCCGTTAAAGCGTGACGACGGATTGAACGTTTTTGGAGGTGACCTCACTTGACCTAGATTAACTCGTTGACCGTAAATGACCTGACCTCAAAATGTTCACATAACATGCGAAATTGACGTGGAAAAGGGTATGCTAAATTTCCGCGCGCTGCCACGTGTCGTTCGCTCACTATCCACGACAAACCTGAGGAGACTGTTGAACCCCCCCCGGTACGGCCGGGTTAAAAGTGTATTCATTGCGCTATGCATGCCGGAGGAGGGAAGGAATCACCTGAAGTTTCCGCATCACGATGCAATAGGATATATATATATATATATATATATATATATATATATATATATGTTCATATACAACGAAGAATGGCTATTAAATGCTCATGGATTTTAGACATTGCGTGATAAGAAATGTACGACCTTCAATATACCAGGAAGTGCTGAGTTTACATATAAAAGTAACGTATATATGGATATATATATATATATATATATATATATAAAAAAAATATATATATAATATATATATATATATTATATTTGTATACTATATATACTATATATATGTATATTTATATATTTATATATCCACATATACTTTGCTATAGCACTTACATAGATGAAAGATGCATGATTAAGCAATGGTCATAATTTTTGCCTTAAACTGTCGAGTTTTCCTTGTGATACGTCGCGCTACATCGGCAATGCAGTATACAGAATTCAACATCCACCGCAGGATCTGAATAATGGCATAATTTCCATTCAGATTCAACGATATGAATGTGGAGTGTGGATTGTGGAGTCGATGTTTAATGTGCTCGAAACATCGCCGAAGACTGAACCTCTGACAAGCTTCAGAGTGTGGGTGGGTGGGGAGGGGTCTAAGACCAGTTTTGGCAGCTTGATCAGCTGACGTTGACCCCCAGGCCCCCATACGCTTCTGGTTCAATCTCTAAATTATCGAAATTCGCTAAATTCGCTAAATTCTCAATTATCGAACTTCGCTACATCTGTAAAAATGTCATTAGCAGATGCGCTACCTACCATAGTGGCTAAGTAGCCACGTTTCTAGACCTCTGTGCCCGCCTCGGAAACTTGTTCCGTACGCACACGGGACGCAAGAATGTACGGCGGACTGTTGTTGAATGTCTCTCTCATGTTGCATAAGTGAGGACGCACGGCCGTGCCGACTGTGCAGCCTCTGTCCAAACGGTCGTCAGCCTCGCTCATCCAACACCACGTCCAGGAGCTGTGTAAATGACGGAGGAACAAATGTCGCCAAGGCTTACGGACATTAGTAAAAAGCACAGGTTGTGTTGTATGCGTTTCAACAAACATAAATTTACACCCATTAATGAGGAAGCAGCATTGCTGCGTCCTCTGTCCAACCAAAAACGCCACTCTTATATGTGAGCTGGTACAGGAAGAAAGTATAACACTTTATTCAGCCTTATCGTGGATTGACCAGGCAGTTGATGGCTTATTTTTCCATACAGGAGTCATGGAAGGACGGGACTAGTCTACTCAGTCACTCCGGAAACCATGGATATGAAACCAAGTCAAGTGCAATGGACAGGCCGACACACTTCAATGGGTCGTGCTTAGTCTTGCTGGCCTCAACGTCATCGGCGGCACTACAGGTAAGACATAAGAGGATAGAGAGAAGGCAAGAGACAGCACGGACATCCAGTAAAAGACAGGACAGTCATCCAGAAGGAAACAGGACAGACACCCAGTAAAAGACAGGACAGACATCAAGCAGGAGACAGGATAGACATCCAGTAAAAGACATGTCAGACATCAAGCAGGAGACAGAACAGACCCCCAGTAAGGGTAAGAGACCTAACAGAGAGCCAGCAAGAGACAGGACAGACATCCAGTAAGAGACATAACAGACATCCAGTAAGAGACAGGACAACCATCCAATAAGAGACATGACAGACATCCAGTAGGAGACAGGACAAACATCCGGTAAAAATAGTTAGAATATTTATCGAACTCTAGAAAGCAGGCCTGACGTCGGTTCGCACATATGCGGCATATTAATACAAGATGCACGAGGCAAAAGGGGCATTCCACGTCAAATCGCACAAGAATTGGCTATTTTGAACCCGACCCCCTCCGATTTTTATGAAAATTGATACACCTGTAGTGCCAAGTGAACGAACCTCACACGCCAACTTTCAGCCCTGGGTGACCTCTGGGGCCAGATTTAGAGGTCATCCTAGGTCGCCTATTTTTACCGACTTGACAACAATCAAATGTATATATATTAGATGTTAATTAACTTAGCGGAACGACATTGATGTTAAAGTGCGCAGAAACCCTTGGCCATTCGGAAATATGGCAAAAGTTGCACGTGACCTCTCCGTGACCCTTGACCTAACCAGGTCAAAGTATAAAAATGCATTTTTATATATGTTTGCCTGCCCCTAATTCGACTAAACGTGGCTGAATTAATGGTCCTGATATTATCTAAGAACGTGCAAAAAAGAAAGGCGGAGACTCTACAACTTTTGAGATATCAGCCTTTGAGTAGGTATTGTCAGGACCAAATCGAAGCATGCCCCGATGCTATTTACCATATCATCGATGATAACTCTGGTTTCCTTGGTCCGATTATCGCCAAATTTGGTGGGCAAATCATCGGTGGCAAGCTGAGCTATTTTCGAGATTTTCAAGTTGACCTGACCTCACATGACCTGGCAGTGACCTTTCCATTACAAGCCAACAGGGAAACAAAAATATTTTCCTGAACAAAAAACGCTGAATTTGGCTCGTACAGGCTATATTACCTAGTTTTAGGTTAGGCTACTCCAAACGAGCCAAGTTTTATTTTGAACAAGTGTCCTCTGCAAGGTCACGTGAGGTCACTATGAGGTCATGTCACACTGTCGTCAATAACTTTATATATAATCAAGATAGAGAAATAATTTTAATGCCATCGAGATCCTCTGGTTAATCATGATGTATAATATGATCAAGCTAAGTCATCACTTGACCTCGGTTTAGGGTGACCTGGAGGTAAACTGGGGTCAGGATCAAATGTTCAGCTAGCTAAGTCATGTGATACATCAATCAACGCGGTCTGACGAGGAAAATATAATTGTAACAAAATTATATTTCTATCTTTATTTTAACAAAAGTTATTCGCAAAAAATATGTTTCCTCGGTTTTTATAGCCTGAATATATTGTTTCAGCTCGCGTGCGTTTCGTACTAACATTTTATCGGGAGGGCCAGTAAATGTTTCTGATATGCAAATAGCCGCGACCATAAAACAAGTTGAACAGCAGTACCGTATATTCACGAAGAACTACCAACCTTTTTCGCCACACGTACCTCACGGCCCGTCTCGCTGCCGGAAAACCATCTCACAACCACCATACCATTACGTGGAGACGGAGTAACACGATGGACATTCCTTGTTCCCGGTATTGTGCGAGCAGCTGCGAATCTGTCATTCAACGCTTTGGTTTCTTTGACCCACTCGGTTTTGGGAAAATACTCCACGCACGTGCCGGTGGCATGGTTTTTTACAAACTGATAAAACTGGTCCGGGATCTCAATCAGAGTTCCTTGCAGACTTCCCTTTTAGCTAACCTTTTCAACGTCCCACCAATGCCAACACACGGTCCCTTTCCGTGAGCGGATGCGAAGAAATGCCACTCGGCGTCTATTCCAAAGTCGACGGAATGCTCTGCCAAATTTAGGAAATTCTTACAATTTTTGTATTGCGAGGCAGCCCCATCTGAAAAATAAAATATCTTCTTGGGGCGCTGGCCTAATTCTGCTTCCAGGCGCTCAATGAGTTTTCCTTGAAACAGGTGGACAGCCACAGTATCATGCGTCAGGCAGTCGGAAATGGCAGAGTAAGAAAAATGTTTGAGGTCCCCTGCGTTGTTTCGCCAATAAGCCACAAACGAATGGATTGTCACCTGCAGTTTGTTCCAGTGATGGGACTGTACCTCATCCTGTGTAACCATAGCGTAGTTTTCGGAAAAATCTCCAATAACAATTACCTCTGCAGGAGCTAATGTTTCCTTTAGGCCTTTCAGATAATTGCCTTGGGCACGGGCGACAAAATCATACTTTACAAGTATTTCCAGCTGCTCGCAAAATGATCGCACAAAATGTTCAGAAGTTTGCGTAACCACCTCTAAGGTGGACCTATCAGTATTAGTCCACTTTCGGTACTCAATGTTATCGATTTCTCGGTTATCATGAATCATATCATGGCCATGAATATTCACGTAAGTTGCAATATTGCATGTATTTAGGCAATACAAACTTCCCAAGGTCACGCTAGCACATGTGAGGTCATGTCAACCTGAAAATCTGGAAAATAGTTCAGTTTGCCACCGATGACTTGCGCAACAAATTTGACGATAATCGGACGAAGGTAACCAGAGTTATCATCGATAATATGGTAAATAGCCTCGGGGCATGAATGCATTTGGTCCTATGACAATACTGAAAGGCCGATATCTCAAAAAGTTTTCAAGTCTCCGCCTTTCTTTTTTGCAGGTTCTTAGATAATATCACGACCATTAATATACCACCGTTTCGTCGAATTCGGGGCAGGCAAACATATATTAAAATATATTTGTATACTTTGACCTGGTTAGGTCAAAGGTCACGGGGAGGTCACGTGCAACGTTTGCCATATTTATGAATGGCCCAGGGCTTCTGCGCACTTTGACACCAATTGCATTCCGCTAAGTTAAATAACACCTGAGATATTTGCAATTTATTGTTGTCAAGTCGGTAAAAAATTGTGACCTAGGATGACCTCTAGATCTGACCCCATAGGTCACTCTGGGCTAAAAGTTGGCGTGATGTGTTCTTTTACTTGGTACTACAGGTGTACCAATTTTCATCAAAATCGGAGGGGGTCGGGGAATTTCTTGTGCGATTTGACGTGGAATGACCCAAAACTAACATGGTTATGTGTCATGTGTGTTTGTTTATTGGGTGGTTCACGACGCACTTTATGCACATTCACGGCTAATGGCGCCGCCCACACTGTCATGTGTACATAAATCAGGTCAAAGTCGAATGAGATCGTATGGGTTCAATGCGCATATGCACAGACCTGCTGCTGGCGGCACACGCATGTCGGCAAAATTACGCAATATGGACAACAATATATGGCATGTTGTGTACGTCACCAGCAGTGGTATAGACCGTCACTATGTGTCATATCGCATGTCACACCATGCACGTAGCGCTTACTTATAACGTCTTCAATTCGGTTCTCAGCCCGGTGTAATAGCTGGGACCATTACAAAGATATTGGGAGCTGAATTTAAATTCATGGATCAAGAGAAGAATACAAATTGTCAGAAGAATTTTGAAGGTTTTGAGAACGGGGATTTTCATCCAGGTCACCTAGTATATTTCAGGGACGATGCTTGGTCATCTTCCGGGTATTTTGTCGTCATACATGCACCCGAATACTTACGAAATAGCAGAAAATAATGCGCGTCAAGCATGCATACACAACTCGTCCCGTCTCGGGGGTCTTCAACCGCCCCCTCAGGTTTTTCGCGGATAGCGGACGAACGGCGCGCGGCAGCGCGCCCAAATTTAGCATACGTTTTCCCAGGTCAATTTAACTTGCTGAGTCACATTATTGAGGTCAGATCATCTAGGGTCAACGAGCTAGTCAAGGTCAAATGAGGCCACCTCCAAAATCGTTCAACCAGTCGTCACGCTTTAGCGGATGCAAATATTTTAATGCAACTTTCAGCGTTTGCTTACCTTTACGGACGCAACAAAACGTACATGTTGAATTTTTCATTTTTTTCTCGTTTTTTTTTTAACGCATAAATTTTGCGTATTTGCCAAATTACAGTTCAAATGGATGATTCTGGCTAAAGCAAGCCATTTTTATCAGTGTAAGTTGACCTCCAACAACATTTCTCGGTCTGCTCTACCCATTGGAAATGGAAAGTGAAAGACAACTTGAAAACTCAAAATTTTTAATAAAACATTTGGGGCCAAAAAATAGCCCTGGTCGACTTCGCTGTCCTTTTCTCATTCCAAATAATTTTTTATCTCATATATCCCCAAAATTAACTCCCCAGAGTCAAAAACATATTGTACATCGTGAAAAGTCGTTAAAATCTAGCCTCCCTGGTGACGTCACTTTTGGGGGAAATTGTTTGGGGGTGGAACCGGACCCTACTCGTCGAGCTCTTTCCGATGACACAGCTTTCGTTCTCGTGCGATGCTTTGTTTGGATTTTAGAGGGGGTCTTCAACCGCCCCTCGTCTCCCGAGACGGGGTGAGGATTTGACCGGAAGGACGGCGCGGGTTAATTTAACATGACATCGAATTAAGTCATGAATAAGTCAAATTGATCTGGCACACTTGAAGGCAGATCAATCAATGTGCCCTCTATTATTGTTTTAATTCATTTTGATTTTCGATTGAGCGGACCACAAATGGCCTTCCGCACCAGCTGTTGTTCCCGGAACCAACGCCGCTTAATTGCTGTAACACCGTCACATATCCGTTTCCAAAGCCCGGTGAGAGAGCTGTGTGATTGCTGGGTGATGGAGCCATGTCTGGACGTCCGGATACGCTCGGCCAGTGTATGTGGGTGAGACACATTGCCGGGTGGTTGGAGTGTCTGGGCGTCAGGATGTGATTGCAGGGTGTGGATATGGTTGCTGTTCAAGCGAAGATCAGAGACCGACCAGGATTGCGATATGCGCGGCCGTGTCACGACAGTGTCGTGAATTGGCCGTGGACGTGCCGTGGACGTGCCGTGAACATGCCGTGAACATGCCGTGGACGTGCCGTGGACGTGTCGTGGACGTGCCGTGGACATGCCGTGAACATGCCGAGGACGTGCCGTGGACGTGCCGTGAACATGCCGTGAACATGTCGTGGACGTGCCGTGGACGTGTCGTGGACGTGCCGTGAACATGCCGTGGACGTTCCGTGGACGTGCCGTGGACGTGCCGTGGACGTGCCGTGGACGTGCCGTGGACGTGCCGTGGACGTGCCGTGGACATGCCGTGAACATGCCGTGGACGTCATGTGTGTGTGTGTGTCGTGGACGTGCCGTGGATGTGCCATGGACGTGTCGTGGACGTGTCGTGGACGTGCCATGGATGTGCCGTGGACGTGCCGTTGACGTGCCGTAGACATGTCGTGGACGTGCCGTGGACGTCCTGTGTGTATGCCATGGACGTGGCGTGGATGTGCCGTGGACGTGCCATGGACGTGCCATGGACGTGCCGTGGACGTGCTGTGTACGTGCCGTGGACGTCCTGTGTGTATGCCATGGACGTCCTGTGCCGTGGACGTGCCATGGACGTGCCGTGGACGTGCCGTGGACGTGCCGTGGACGTGCCGTGGACGTGCCGTGGACGTGCCGTGGACGTGCCGTGGACGTGCCGAGGAGGACGTCCTGTGTGCGTGCCATGGACGTGCCTGTGCCGCGGACGCGACGTGAATGCACCGCGAATGTGCCGTGGACATGAGTACATCGTTCGCGCGCTGAGGAAGTGCCGCGAATGTGCGGTGGACATGGGTGTAACGTTGGTGTGCCAAGGAAGGGCCGCGAATGTGCGATGGACATGAATGCATCGTTGGTGTGCTGGGAAAGTGCCGTAAATATGCGGTGGGCATGAGTGTATCGTTGGTGTGCCAAGGAAGGCCGTGTATGTGCCGTGGACATGGGAGTATCGCTGGTATGCCGAGGAAGCGCCATATATGTGCCATAGTGTATCGCTGGTGTGCTGAGGAAGCGCCATGTATGTGCCATAGTGTATCGCTGGTGTGCTGAGGAAGCGCCATGTATGTGCCATAGTGTATCGTTAGTGTGCCGACGAAGTACCCTGGAGCCGAGACTGTACCGTGGATATAAGCGCATCGTCAGTGCGCTGAGGAAGTGCCGAGGATATGCTGTGGATATGACTGTATCGTTAGTGTGCCGGGGAAGTGCCGTGTATGTGGCGGGGAACTTGTGGCAGTTAGAGTGATTCATCCCTCCATCATCTCCTGTCCTCGACAGCGCTGAACAGTCAGCTCAGCCTGAAGCAATAAATACTCGTGTGTGGTCGCGGCATGCAAAGCAGGGACAGACTGTCAACACGATTGGACAGCTCAGATCCAATTCATATCCGAAACGACAAGGATATTCAAGTTCTTACCAGGGAACTATTCTATGGTCTATGGACATTCTATGGTAGAGCACATACACTGGCTACAGCCTGCTATTCAAATATAACATTGCAAGGTTGTTTTCCTTTTGAAAAGGCTAACCTTTGATGTCACCTGGGAAGTCAACCATTGACTAAGTCAAGCATTTGAACACTAATGACAAGAAATTGTCCGGTGCAACACGCCCCTCTTCATCCCATCCTGCATCGCTGCTTTGCGGTAGCAATCTCCTCCCTTTCCTTCGTATTTAGCACTGACCACGTTAAGGTGGTGCGCTAAAACTATCAACTAGCAATCAAGTCACCGACTATCAAGGGCCATGAGTGACGTTAACTTGCGTCCCCACCCCTCCCCACCCCCGACCACCGGCCACGGCCGTAGGCAGAGTGAACTGTCCTGGCTACACAGGGCTGAAATTACTTCACTCGCTCGCATTTAGCCCCCGGCTGGGGGGTCAGTTGGCAGCTGGCCCGATAAGGCCGGAGACGACCTACCGAGCGACCGTTAAGCTTTCAGTCAAGATTATGGCGTAGAACGGGAATTCATGGATCGGATGGTGAGGCCAAGATTCACGCAACAAGCTCTGCTTAGTAATATGATAGTGGTTCATAAAGCCACCCCAGCAAGAACTCGGATTTTTTTTATAGCATCCGCTCGACCACCTCACAGAACGTCCTTCCGACCAGCAGATTGCCCCACAGGACGTCCATCCGACCACCTGACCGCCTCACAGAACGTCCGTCCGACCACCCGACTGCGCGACAGAACGTCGTCCCGACCACCTGACCACCGGACAGAACGTCCGTCCGACCACTTGACCGCCTCACAGAACGTCCGTCCGACCACCTGACCGCCTCACAGAACGTCCGTCCGACCACCTGACCGCACGACAGAACGTCCGTCGGACAGCGACGATTCGGTTGGCCGCCCGGCCAGCTTCCGAGAAGAGGCCATTACTCGGGAACCGCCTGTGTGCAGTATATCCAGCCTGACGATCGTCGCCGAGATGGTGAAACTGACTCGCTGATGACTTAGAATGTGGCCATCCGACACTGCAACATCTTGTGGAAGCCGTAGAAAAACAAGCCGGGTAGCATGGTCACAACCAAGTGCCCATTGTTCTGCTCCTCGGGTGGCTTCCTCCTAGGTCGTTATGCGTATAATAAGAATTTTCCCTAATACTTTAAATATTCTGTTCAGTTTATCAGGCTGTCTGAAGTATGTCAGCGGAATGCATAACTTGCTACAAAATGCATCCCAATTTTCATTAGACGATGCATTTTCTTTTCTTTGTAAGCTGAAGCGGACTAAAATAGAAGCTCAACGACCTGGCGGAATCCGGAATATCGATTCGCATATCCATCAACCCCCTACTGAGATTGATATGAACACATTCATCCTGTTCTCGCCCGATGTAATGCAATCCAGCCAATGGTCAAGTCAATGGTGGGTTAATAATTTATATGTTCAACCGAATGACAGATGCTTGATTTTGCAGAAGGATGTTGCAGGGACTTGTGAGCCTCCGAATCAGAGTGCTCATTTCTGGATTTAATCCCCTGCTCTTAGCGACGACAAAAAAAGAAATGGACTTAGGACAACAACAAAGCTGAACTAACATATGCAATTAAATATTAGCTTGTACCAAATCAGCTCGCTAATGAAACAAATAAAAATGATTTGACCTACTATGTACCATTGCCACAAACACCATTACACAAGGCCATCCCTCTATCAGAGGGATAGCCTGCACTTCTCCAAGAAGGGGGGTTTGTGTGTTAGACAAAGTGTATGAGCATGTCCTTCGAGGGAAACTAGGAAATGGAGTGGGGAGGGATGAAATTGCATTGCCAACTCAGGAATATTCCAATAGTGTCAGCCAAGGCAATAGAATCTCAAAGTCAGCAAATAGGGACAGCAGTAGTTCAAGGAGACAGAGTGATAGTTCATCTAGTGATAAAAGAACTCAGTATGAAAAAGCCAACGGTGGTTATGGAGCACATGCTAAGTGTATGATGCTTAATACTCAGAGTATCCAATCCAAATTTGATGAGCTCAAGTGTCACGTTGCTGAAGAGGAACCAGATTTTGTTTGCATCACGAAGGCATGGGTCAGTGAGGGGTATTTTGGAGATAACCTGCAGGACCATGAGATCCAGGGATACAATATGTTTTCGTGCAAGAGGGGTCCAGCAGTGAAAGGGGGTGGTGTAATGCTCTATATGAATAGCTTATTCAGTTCTCAAAAAGTAGCAGGTAGGGATAAAAATGTGTTTGTTGAGTCCATTTGGCTTGATGTCGCTGTGGGAAAAGGCAACAGCAATACACTGAGGATAGGAGCTTTCTACCGATCAGGAACCCTACCACATTACCAGCAACTGGAGCTTGATAAGGTGACTTGTGAGGAAATCAGTAGAAACTTTCAGAGGAAGTGCTTATTCTTGGCGACTTTAATCTAAAAGGATATGAAAATATTGGTGTTGGCTCCCATCATGCAAAATGTGTAGGAAATGTCTTGAAGAGGACCTGTTCTTACACCAGTTTTTATCGGAACCTACCAGGCATGGCTCATTCTTGGACCTTGTATTCTCGGATTTCAGTGACTTGGTTCAAGACTTGACTGTAGGAGAAACTCTGGGAAGAACATAGTTAGATTCAAAGCACATGTAGTGGAAATTATTAAGGATAATTTGGTAAAGGTTCCAAATTCCAACAGAGCAGACTTTGACTGAATGAGAGCAGCTTTAAGTGCCATAAGATGGAATGAAGAATTATCCAATTTAAATGCCTGTGAAATGTGGGAAAAGTTCAAATCTTACTTGAAGGAGATTCAGATTAGACATGTCCCACAAAAAAAAACACGCAAAAGAAGGGTATGAAAGCCAGCATGGCTTACACCAGACTTGATAAAAGCAATTAAGGCTAAGAAAGCTGCATTTAGAGTGCTTAAGGATGCTTCAAATATCGTAAATCTAAAGGTGTATCGAAAAGTTAGGGACACTGTGAAGCAAAAATCCAGAGCAGCAAAGCGAGCAAAAGAACCAGATTTAGCCAGGAACTGCAATGGGGACAGTAAAAACTTATTTATTTTCTACAAGCTGAGTAAAGCTTCTAGCACAATTGGTCCACTGGAAGCAAATGGGACTATATAGGATGAGGATAGTGAGATGGCTGAGGAGCTGAGCAAACAGTTTAAATCAAATCAGTGTCTACATTGGAAGATATGACCAATCTGCCGACCGTGCACCATAATTCAGTGACATGTGATCGGATAAATGATGTTTATTTCATTGATAGTGAGTTTTTTCAATCATATCAGGAAAATAAAGCCAAACAAGGCAGCAGGACCTGATGAAATTTATGCTAGGGTATTGCGGGGATTTGAAAAGGAAATGGCATTTCCACTTTGTATAATATTTTGTAGATCTGTTTCACAAAATGAAATTCCAACGGATTGCAAAAATGCAAATGTAGTTCCTACTTTCAAGAAAGGAGAAAGAGGGAAAGTTGAAAACCATAGGCCAGTAAGTCTCACATCCCTAGTCTGCAAGGTACTGGAATCAATTATCAAGGATATGATAGTTAGTTATCTGGAAGAAAACAGATTGATTCAAGATACTGAACATGGGTTTAGGAAAGGGCGACCGCGTCTCACAAATCTCTTGGACTTTTTTAACTTCGCCATAGAACAATTTTATCAGGAAAATCAGATTGATGTAGTATACCTTGACTTTTGTAAGGTCTTTGACAAGATACTCCATAAATGGTTAGTGATACAGCTTCGGGCCCATGGTATTGCAGACAGAATCTCAAAATAGATAGAGTTGTGGCTTTCAGATAGACAACAAAGAATGATGCTAAATAGTACAAAGTCATCATGGCAAAATGCTCTTAGTGGAATCCCCCAGGGGTCAGTACTGGAGCCACTACTGTTCAATATATTTGTAAATAACATTGAAAGTGGACTAAGCAGCAAGGTTTTGAAATTTGCGGATGTTTCGAAGGTCTCTAGGGCAATGACAATTCAAAATGAGCATATCTCACTGCAGAGAGACTTAGACGAACTTGTAAAGTAGTCTGAAGAGTGGCAAATGAAACTTAATTTCAATAAGTGCAAAATCATGCATGTAGGTAAGCATCATATGAAGGCTCCATACTTGATGGGTGGCTAAGTGCTATCAGTGACTCAGCAGGAGAGGGGTTTATGTGTTATTCTAAACATAAAATTAGGGCGTCAGAACAGACCAAGGAAGCCAAGAAGAAAGCACTGAGAACGCTTGGGGCAATAAATAGGAATGTATCATACAGAAGTGAGGAAATCATCAGGAAGCTTTACTGTGCATATGTCAGGCCACATTTGGAATACTGCATCCAAGCTTGGTCTCCTAGCTATGAAAAAGATTGTTGGCTTTTAGAGAGAGAGAGAGAGTACAAAAGAGAGCTACAAAAATGGCTAATGGTATAAGCAACTTGGCATATGAGGAAAGATTGAAGAAATTGAATATGTTTTCACTTAGACATAGAAGGCTGAGAGGTGATCTCGTCCAGGTCTTTAAATTTGTTCATGGTCTTGGGAGGGATATCCTGGGGAAATGTTTGAATTTAACAGAAATGATGAAATCAGAGGTCATCAATTCAAAATTGAAGTTAACCACAGCAGAACAAGGTTAAGGCAGTCTTTCTTCTCTAACAGGGTAGTAGAACACTGTAATCAGCTGCCAGAAAACATCGTCAATAGCAGCACATTGAACATCTTTAAAAACAGCATAGACAATCACTATAAGAATAGAGGTCTTGCTTTTCAGTATTACAGAGGGCTGATTGACAGATTTGGTGGGCAACTGGTTCAGTGTACAGAGTGCAATCAAGAAGGGCCCTTGTGGCTCATAGTTGCACTAATCTTTTATGTCTTTATGTCTAAACACCGATCCGAGATTCTCTGAGATTATTATCGGTAAACAAGCACAATAGGAGGGAGGTCGATAAACATTACTTTGGTGCTGGTAGGCCCAGCAAGTCATTCTCCTGAACGTGCGGTTAGATGACGTTCAAGAAAATAAAGGCAGCCGAGAAAATGAGCGAAAGAGCTCAATGCGTGTGTGTGTGTGTGTGTGTCTGTGTGGGTGAATTTTGCCAGCCTGTGAAAAGAAATATCCGACCTTCAATATACCAGGAGGTACTGAGTTTACATCAAAAGTAACGTGGATGAGGAGACCTCATCCAGGTCTTTAAATTTGTTCATGGTCTGGAGAGAGGATATCTTGGGGAAAGTTAACCAGAGCAGAACAAGATTAAGACAGCCTTTCTTCACCAACAGGGTAGTAGAACACTGGAACCAGCTGCTGGAACCCATTGTAAGTAGCAGCACATTGAACATCTTTAAAAACAGTCATTATAAGAAGCATATAAGAAGCATATAAGACAATCATTATAAGAATAGAGGGCTTGTTTTTCAGTATTACAGGGAGGGCTGATCGACCGATTTGGTGGGCAACTGGTTCGGTGTACAGAGTGCAGCCAAGAAGGGCACTTGTGGCTCATAGTGCACTAATCTTTTATGTCTTTATGTCTTAATGTCTTTACACGAGTTCAAGTTATACCTGATAATGCGTGTCGAAATGCAGAAGGCAAGACGTATACAGCTTTCTCACTTGCTACAAGTATGGCGATTGGGCGACATCCGAATACCAGGTATGACAATGTTAATTAAAGCAGACAGCTCATGCAAGCTAGGTGGGTAGTTATGCGCTGTTTGATCGCGCCAAGGACCTACCACAATAAGGCCCGTACTTCAGAGGAACGGCATAACTATTTAGGATCCCATTGTAGTAATGCAGGAGTTGCACATCACAGGAGTTTTCTGGCAACCACAAGGCTCCTCACAATCTTAAAAGCCCTCTAGTGCACCAAGACCTAACATCGAGATAATCCGCAATGCCAAAGTAAATTGCGTGACTCGCATAAAGAACCTCATTACGAACAATCGGGAAAAGTAAACAAAACATGATTCCTCACAATAACGTGGCGGGCAATCAGCCAATTCCGGTTGCACGGTTCAGTGCCAGTGTGCTTCTTCAACGCAGCTATCTGGAGAGATCTAGCTAGAGCTGTGAGCGGGCTGCGCCGAGTGTTCAGAGCAGTAGCCGCGCGCGACACATCGCAGCCTGTGTCAGACGGGCGGCTCCATCACGTCGGCTGCGCTCGGCATTCACCACGTCCACGGTGGACTGCACAGGCGGCAATTGCGCCACTCAATGGTCGCTGTCGCCTGACGCGTCCTGACCGGACCGGCAACAGCCGGGGCTGCTCACAGGCTGGGGTGGGGCGGGGGTGGGGGGTCATCGGCCGAGGCCGCTCACGGTACAGGGCGTCGGTCCAGACCACTCACATAGTAGGGGATGGGTATCGAACAAGACATCTCACAGCGTGGGGGGACATCAGCCGATGCCGCTCACAGAATAGAGATGGGCATGGGCCGAGGCCGCTCCCAGCAGAAGGGCATCACAATCCAGCCCTACTTCTCTGCACCCCGCCCCACCACATAAGTACCATATCGCACCACACCACCAAACTGTCCAGCCCCGTAACCCAGCCCACCACTATGTATCCGAGTCACCTCACCTGTTCTGTCCTCCCCGCTAAGATCCACGTCGCACTCACCAGTCCACAACTTCCTGACCAGCTAGTCCCCACGCAATCGCCTTGGCACGTTGAGTCGCGTATCATTAGAAGACTCGTATGTGACAAGAAGTAGCAATTCTACGTCTATAAATGCGAGGAAAACCCAGCGTCACTGTGGGCTATGTACAAATAGGTGAAGGCAGGATAGGTAGAACGAGTAGTTCCGCTTGAATGGTGCATAATTACGTTGTATGCCTTAAGGAATTGGTGTATTTATTGGGAGTAAACTGGATTATCCCGACTCTTAAATTTGGCAGGATCCATTCATCCAATGTCGTGTGTGGAAGGACCTCCCATCATCTACTCTAGATAGCCCCTGGTGAAGCCCGTGAACCGAGATCTCATCCTTGGTGCCACAAATTCTTGGAAACGGCCCTGAATCGGCGCCGCCACGAATGCCCCAAACAAATCTCCCATTTTTCTAAGTTGATTCTTCATCTGTCAAACTGAAATCTCGAAATGTCTCTGGATCACGGGATATTCCCTGAATCCATCACGTCCACCCTCGTCCCTTTCGTTACTACAATTTCCTAATGACACCCCGAACAAGCACTTTCACTGCCCATAAAACTCCCTGGTGATACCTACGAACCCGTATCTCATCCTCCAAGACACAAAGTGCTTGAAACGGCCTTAAATCGACACTTTCACCACACCGTCGAGACCCCGATGGTGCACATGAGTTGGTTCTTGGTTCTTAATTGACATCTCCATCAACCCTCCACCCCCGTCCCCGTTAATTTTACGGTCTCTGACGTGAATTGTCGCCTCCACCCTTTGACCAGGTGCACCCGGCTGGAGCTGACTCCAGTCAGCTGGCTACATTGCTGACATCAGAAGAGGGAGGTTTGATCCCACCCTCGGGCCTCCTCGCTCACTAAGCACATATTTATGCTCTTCCTTACTATAATCAGTCCCTTGCCGGTGAAAACGCAGTCTGCCGTCTTCTGCTCTTGCATTGGTAACTGATCGATAGAAATGATCAGGACCCAAACAACTTAGATCAAACAACTTTCTCCAATAGTAAATAAACGTAGGGCATTCCGCACATGATCCGTCACTAGATCACTATTTTCCAGAATCTACCTTAAAGCGGACTGACCTGTTCTGACCTGAACGCAGCGCCCCCACTCCATTGGTGCACGAGCACCGAGCCCGCCGCTGCAGTCTGCGCCACTGGCTCTGCACCGTGCGGACAGAACCAGCGCCAGCTCCCGGTCGTCACCGTCAATACACCCGCAACGCTCCGCTCCCACCGGCGCACCACAGATGGTCCGGCATTAGGCCGGGCGCAGCCACGACGTCCATCCCACCGAAGCCGTGCATTGGACTAGGTCCACCCCACAGGGTCCACTGTGGATTGGGAGCCGCCCGAGTGAACTCACCTGGCCCGGAGAAGTATCGGAACTCAAACGACCGCTTGCCACTGCGCACCGACGACATCTCCTTGGGTAGGAGCTATTCACCCAAAAAAAATTACAGCAATGGCGTGACGCACCAATGCGTTCGCTATTAACCCAAGAAAAGAGCAACTGCCGTGTATCCGAACTCATACCACCCGTTGAAGTCAAACATACTACCGACTGAGTTGCCAAGACCTCCACCCTGAGCTCAATAAGCTGGGATCCAACGTCTTAACCGCTAAGCTAATCACCTAAGCGATTACACAGATAACACGAAACGTCGACGTGTTGATACAGCCTCAACCAATGCGGATGAAGTTCATCACAATATATTTCCTCAAGCAACGCAGCGAAGGCTACCAATAACCTGATGGCTTCATTACTTCACAAGTCAACTCGACATCCTCCCCACCTATACTCACATACACGCAATCGTTCCCAAAGATCATCACAGTTGTCCGAGGGCGCGTACCCCACCTACACGGTTCATCTAGATAGCTGCATCTGTTGCATTTTCTACTGGACTAAATCAGGCGCACGCTTTGGTTCGGTTTGCGCGAAATCATTCATGATTCAGTTGGCTTTTGTTTGTGTTATGCTTGTTTACGAAATTAGATTATTGTTGATGAAAGGATTTGGGTGAAATGAAAACCATTTATTTGTTGTAGTTAATTTTAGCATCAGCTTCATATGCCCATAGGAAAGGGATTTCATCGTATTTGTATATTATTCATTATTGTTTCGATAGCATGCATTTTAAATCCCAATATGCGATAAGTCGCATTTCAAACACATAACTCGTTGACCCTGTGCATTAAATCTGGAAGAAATCGGGATGTTTTCTTTTCTATTCAGCAAGATAAACAAGCTGCAACAAAGTTGTTCTCTGTTGATGAATTCTTACTGAACAACAATGGGTCAGAATAAAATATGAAAACATTTTGTCGAGGTTTTCCGAATGGGGCCCAATAAAAACAAGATATGGAAGTAAGGAAACACGGAGTTTTTGGCTCGCGAAGCGCGCCGAACATTTTGGGTTTGCATGATAAAACATCAAAGCTTATTGTTTGATTTCATGCATTTTTGGTTGCTAAAGGATGGTGAGCCGCACCTCCCCCCCACCCTCCACTGACTTCGCCTCTGCACATGGTTAAACAACGCTTACCCATGCGCAAAACGACCCTTGAAAACTACCCCTGAGAGACCCAGCAAAATTGCATTTTCATTGTATTTATGTTCGCTGGAACTTAGAGATCTAAACTCCACTAATTTCTAAGCTGCGAACTTAGAGATTAGTGGAAGGAATTTTGAGCCCCATCAAATAATATGTGGCTATGAGCCCCATGTGTCAATTTTTAATGAATATTAATGTGTATTGATTGCATATAAATGTGATTAGCTAAACTCCTGAGATAAAAAATTGGCCTCCCACCAACTGAATGCATCTTTATGACCTTCGTACGACAAAACTATATGGTACGAAGTTTGCCATGTAGTCTGAATCCATAGCAGATCCGAATGTGTTATCACTTGCACACAAGCACAACAGCGGATAACAGAATCTCATTGATATTTTCTGATAAGTTATGCATTCTTCTATGTATGACTTATCGCAAGTATACGTTATATAACTATACAAGTATAAATTATTTTGATAAGTTGTCCTTGGCTAGTGGAACACCGATACCAGGTACAGAAAACCATAAATATCAGATGTTTGCTCTTATTTTGTGCATGGACACAAGGGAATCTAGTGCTAAACGTACTACACGTACGCGCAATTCAGTGTCGCGTCCTGCTTGAGAACAACCTGGCTGCGTCTCTTCAGCGTCTCGCTGCAGCCGACAGCTCCGAGCGCCGAGAGCGTGGCGTGACCAACCACCACCGTGTTGCCAATTGCCCGGTGTGAACCGGAAACGGTGCGCGCCGCCGGCACGGCGTCACAAGGCCGGCACAGCGTCACAAGGCCGGCACGGCGTCACAAGGCCGGCACGGCGTCACAAGGCCGGCACGGCGTCACAAGGCCGGCACGCCGTCACAAGGCCGGCACAGCGGCACAAGGCCGGCACAGCGGCACAAGGCCGGCACGGCGTCACAAGGTCGGCACAGCGTCACAAGGCCGGCACAGTGCCACAAGGCCGACACGGCGTCACAAGGCCGGCACGGCGTCACAAGGTCGGCACAGCGTCACAAGGCCGGCACAGTGCCACAAGGCCGGCACGGCGTCACAAGGCCGGCACAGCGTCACAAGGCCGGCACAGCGTCACAAGGCCGGCACAGCGTCACAAGGCCGGCACAGCGTCACAAGGCCGGCACGGCGTCACAAGGTCGGCACGGCGTCACAAGGCCGGCACGGCGTCACAAGGCCGGCACGGCGTCACAAGGCCGGCACGGCGTCACAAGGCCGGCACGGCGTCACAAGGCCGGCACGGCGTCACAAGGTCGGCACAGCGTCACAAGGCCGGAACGGCGTCACAAGGCCGGCACGGCGTCACAAGGCCGGCACAGCGTCATAAGGTCGGCACGGCGTCACAAGGCCGGAACGGCGTCACAAGGCCGGCACAGCGTAGCAAGGTCGGGACGGCGTCACAAGGTCGGCACAGCGTCACAAGGCCGGCACAGCGTCACAAGGCCGGCACAGCGTCATAAGGTCGGCACGGCGTCACAAGGCTGGCACAGCGTCACAAGGCCGGCACAGCGGCACAAGGCCGGCACGGCGTCACAAGGTCGACACAGTGTCACAAGGCCGGCACAGCGTCACAAGGTCGGCACGGCGTCACAAAGCCGACACAGTGTCACAAGACCGGCACAGCGTCACAAGGTCGGCACGGCGTCACAAAGCCGACACAGTGTCACAAGACCGGCACAGTGTCACAAGACCGGCACAGCGTCACAAGGCCGGCACAAGGCCGGGACAGCCACTCCGGACCGACAGGACCGCCGGCTGCCTCGTCACGAGCCGCCCTCCACGAGTGACGACCGCTCCGGCCACAGGTCCCGCCGGATCGTTTGGCTGCTTAGCGCTGGGCGCGAGAGATTGGCTTCCCGCCGGCGGGAGCGGCCTCCACCGCCGGCGGGGGGTAGGGGCGGCCACCACCGCCGGCGGGGGGGGGGGGCGGCCACCACCGCCGGCCAATTTGGTGGAGCTCGTCGGCCGCGAACACCGGCTATCGACCGCGTGCCGACATCGTCGTCTGCTCCCGCGGCCGCAGGCGTTCATTAAGTCGCTGTTGCATCTGCTCACCGCACGTTCTGCCAGGACGCGAACACTGAGATTGTCGGAGACAGCTACATGCAAAACAAATAGGTAAATAACCTTCGTTTGCTGACAACATGGGTTGAGAGACATTCCTTGCTTCATACAAAAGCACACCGGTCATGCGCCTGTCCTTGGTGTCCTATTATCTTGATGTTCTTGCGCAATTGAGCCAGAATCACTGGCACTAATGAGAAGATGATCCACTTCCAGAAAATGGATATTGGCAACCAGAAACATCAAGTGGAAATATAGGCCAGCCCATCTTAGATGCTGCACCTACCACATCACAAAATGAAGAAAGCATACTATGCAGTTTTAATGAAATATCAAGATATCTTAGCGTTCATTATGCAAACTCCCAAAGGCAAACATCCGACAGATATGGCTATCTATGCATTGAAAGGAACTGCTGGATACTACGTCCGTAACCAAGTATTACGTCCGGTGTTTATCTGTGTTTTTTTGATGCCAGTGAAGCATTCGACAAAGTTAACTATTTCAAGTTATTTGAAAAGCTATTGCAAAGAGGAATGGATGCAAATCTGACAAGACACATTTCTAAGCTGTGGATCCGAACTATTCCACTTGAAATGGGACAATCGTGTTACAAACGTTTGCAGTCTTTTCATTTTCGTGCTACTTGTAACTTATCGTGGTATCTTTCTGCTTAACTTAATGTTGTGTCAAAGTTTGCTTGCGCATACGAAAGAGTATGCATACCATAGTTGCGTCATAGCTATCTGGCACGGAGCATGTGCTCGTGAGGAGATAAGAAAGAGAAAATAATATCGCCGTCTATGTTGTTGGTCATATTCCATCCTCCCCCCCCGTACAAAAGTGTTCGATATGCTCGTACACCTACCCCGTATTAAACAGAAAGAAACAAGAAAATTTAAGGTTTTTACTGCTCCAAACCAGAAGATTTCGGCGAGCCTCTGAAGCCGAACGCGGCGTCCAGAAAATTATTATTTATTGGTCGACCCCCAGTTAAGAAAACTCTGGCTTCACCCCTGTGCTCATGTCATATAAAAAAATACTCGTACGCCTTTAGTACACATGTGTTCAAAGCATTCATTGATGCTTCATCTTCGTGTGAATAAGAAGCTCATTGTACAGCACAATGATACTGTGCATATTCTCCTTGGACATATATGAAGATATTGATCCCCTCGAAACGATGCACAGAAAAGCCTGCTGGAATAGCTTTGTACTATCATTGGTCTATCTGTCTGTCTGCAGGTTTGTCAGTCTGTCTGTCTGTCTGTCTGTCTGTCTGTCTGTCTGTCTGTCTGTCTGTCTGTCTGTCTGTCTGTCTGTCTGTCTGTCTGTCTGTCTGTCTGTCTGTCTGTCTGTCTGTCTGTCTGTCTGTCTGTCTTTGTCTGTCTGTCTGTCTGTCTGTCTGTCTGTCTGTCTGTCTGTCTGTCTGTCTGTCTGTCTGTCTGTCTGTCTGTCTGTCTGTCTGTCTGTCTGTCTGTCTGTCTGTCTGTCTGTCTGTCTGTCTGTCTGTCTGTCTGTCTGTCTGTCTGTCTGTCTGTCTGTCTGTCTGTCTGTCTGTCTGTCTTGTCTGTCTGTCTGTCTGTCTGTCTGTCTGTCTGTCTGTCTGTCTGTCTGTCTGTCTGTCTGTCTGTCTGTCTGTCTGTCTGTCTGTCTGTCTGTCTGTCTGTCTGTCTGTCTGTCTGTCTGTCTGTCTGTCTGTCTGTCTGTCTGTCTGTCTGTCTGTCTGTCTGTCTGTCTGTCTGTCTGTCTGTCTGTCTGTCTGTCTGTCTGTCTGTCTGTCTGTCTGTCTGTCTGTCTGTCTGTCTGTCTGTCTGTCTGTCTGTCTGTCTGTCTGTCTGTCTGTCTGTCTGTCTGTCTGTCTGTCTGTCTGTCTGTCTGTCTGTCTGTCTGTCTGTCTGTCTGTCTGTCTGTCTGTCTGTCTGTCTGTCTGTCTGTCTGTCTGTCTGTCTGTCTGTCTGTCTGTCTGTCTGTCTGTCTGTCTGTCTGTCTGTCTGTCTGTCTGTCTGTCTGTCTGTCTGTCTGTCTGTCTGTCTGTCTGTCTGTCTGTCTGTCTGTCTGTCTGTCTGTCTGTCTGTCTGTCTGTCTGTCTGTCTGTCTGTCTGTCTGTCTGTCTATCTGCCTATCTGTCTGCTGAATCCGGCATTTACTTCAGTTAACAAAAGCGATGATGCTACGTTGTTTTGAGGGCTTCAGACAACGTGAATGATGCTACCAGAAAGCGTACCATTGCACCTCATTCAGGATGCTGTCTTGCGTCTGGCCGATTTTATGGTAGGCACACATCTGAAGATGCCAGAACTCGTGCTGGTGCACGTCTGGTTTCCAATAGAGAATCGGAGATGGGTGGATTACACACTGTTCCAACAGCACCGCAACTCAAGATCATGTTACATCATTCAGTAATATTGGTCACGTGGCTGCAAAACAACCTTCTCGGTACTGGTGCTCGACATTCTGGGGCATGGGTGCTATGCTACGCTACCACATGCATCATTTTGGCATATGACAGAAAGATAATATGCTTGTATTATTCGATTCCAATAATGTCGGTACGTCGCGAAATTTCAACTAAAATGGATGCGCGATATCTTGCAAGGTAAACATAAATTATATTTCATTTTTACTTTAAATCAAGCTATGCCTAATAAAGGGAGGGACAAATGCTTAAGAAAGGAATGGACAAGTGGCACAAGCACAAGCAAGCAAAGGCACTTCGGCTAAGGCTTGTGCCTCATCCTCAAACGCTCACAAATGCTCTGACAATAGCTCAGCTGCGGTTCTGCCGTCATGAGTGCCAACTCTGTCATCATAAGTGCAGCTCATTTCGTCATACGTGTGGCGAATGACGTCATTAGTTCCTCATTTGCCAGCCGGGTCCACCAATTAGCGGCGGATCGACGTGGAATGGACGCAATAGCTGAACACCACCACACGGCGCGATCGTATGCGCAAACCAAGGACAGCGACGAACGCCGGCGCACCAACGTGACCGGCCTGGATAAAAAACGTACAACAGAAGAAACAAAAAGAGCATAAACAGAAACACTAAAACAATCAAAGAAAACATAAGGCCAAGAAATAAGAAAAACGAACCTAGCACAAAACAAAACAAAAAGGCTCACATATGACAGTGTATAACAACAGTGTATGAACGTTCTTGCATTGTTCAAACAACACGGCGATGACTCGACCATACTCCCCCTCCCCACTCAACACCCCTACGACATCGTCCGGACCACTTCTCTACAACCCATCTATATCCACAGAAACAGCCGATATCACCGAAAAGGTGGTAGGCTGGTGAAATTCAACAAAGAAAGAAAGATAAGAAGAAACAAGCAGCAACATTCGAGCACCACCGAAGAGGTGCACAACGGAACAGTCGGGAACGTATCAACGGCATGCCGCGGACGCGAGAGGCGGACGGCGAATGGTAGTCAAAGCGGACAATATTTATTGCTTCAGCATCCAGACAAATGGCACCTAAAATAAACGGTTGTTATAACTTCGGAATCTAGATAAATGGCACCTGAAATAAATGTCATTCAAGCCTGTAGTGTCAAAGAGAGCAGTAGCTAGAGGCAGAATCGTTTAGCGCAGATATTGTTTGTCATTAAAACACCTGCTTTTCCAGCCCGTTTATCAGAACACGTAATAACTGGGTTAGATTTTAATTTGTATGACAATTACGCTTTAGCTTATGTTGACAGCCAAATATTTTCTTTCCTGACTGTCTGGCACCGTGGCAATTATACAATCCCTTCCACGTCTCTGAGCTTCTTTAACAAAACCCTTATTGATGTGCATCAAGCCTGCGCGATCGCGTATCCTGAGATATGAAGTTTCAAGTGTTTGAATAACTTATATTCCCTCCATAACCCTTCATCCTCGCGTACCATGCAGTAAACAGTGCAATTAAATTGCAATGAGCCAACATTGATGAAGCGCAACGCTGTGCTTACGTGGGAACAGTGCAGGTCGGTGCAACAATACCGGTCTATCTCTGACAACAGCCACCCGCAGCCAATCTGGGTATACTAAACTCCAGGTAACCTCGCGACCACACAAACACATGGCAGGGCATTGCACTCGGTTCTGCAGTCGGCAGATTAATGATTGATTGTGGCAGGTAAAATTAACAAACATGCAGACGTCAGTGGTTGCGGCACAGCGACCATTTATATTACTTTACAATTAAAATGCAAGCAGTCGTTACAAGGATATTGGTTACCTAGCTGTGGCCATCTCACATTTCCAACTAACTCACTTCTTAGCTCAGCATGATATATACAAATCAGTGACGCTTGTAGACAAATGCATCAGCATCGGCATATATAACGCCGGCAGCCGGATGCGCAGTGAAAGAACCCACCGTCGATTCGTTCGTTCATCGGACGGGTTCGCCTCACACCGTCGATCCGAGCAGCCGGATGCTGGCCGAGATACCTCGACTCCCCGGAGCCTCCTCTCGACCGCCGGCTGGTGTATCGCCACGAGCACGCGCCGGGCCCTTCCCACCTGAGCACACATCCACCGGCTGTGTGTCGCCCGTCAGCTCAACACGCGTCAGTAGCTGATCGGTCACGTCCGGTTGCTGTATTCCGTGGTCGCGTTTTGTGGCTCGACGTGAGTGCAATTTTGACGCCGCCGTGCTCTTTTATGGTGCGACATAGGATCACACTAGCGCAACATGTGGCGCTACATAGGATGACGCTAGTGCAACATGTGGGGCAGCATATGCTCATGTGAGTGTACCATGTGGCGCGACATGGGATCACGTCAGTATAAAATGTGGCGAGACATAGAATAACGCTAGTGCAACTTGTGGCGCGACATGTGCTCACGTGACTGTACCATGTGGCGCGACATGTGTTCACGTGAGTGTACCATGTGGCGCGACATGGGATCACGTCAGTATAACGTATGGCGAGACACGGGTTCAGTTATTCCCACCGTCGCCTCTTCGGAGGCATGCCTAGATCCAGCCAGACACCGCGTCGGCACGCACAGCCCCATTTATATTTTTGACACGCTCCTTAATGAAAGCCAACAGTGAGATAGAACGTCCGCGCCAGTGAGATGAATCGATTGCCGGGCATGATGCATATGATATGGAAATGGGGACTAACGACAGGCGGACATTTCACCGAGCGCTGCCGGGATGCCGTTGCCGCCATCATCCATTGCTGTCCGGACGCTGACACCCGTTGTCAGGGCCGCTGACGATTTTTGGTATGCAATTTTGGGTTCCGTAATTTATTAGCACTAAGTGTGTGTGTGTGTTTTGGCTTGTTTGCTGTCCTTGTTTCATTGTGTTCATGGCAGTGCTTCATGTATCATTCCTGATACCTGCGTGATGCACATCGACACAATGACCTGACGTAACGACCTGTTTAGATATTGTCTACCCTACGATATTGCATGTTTTGCTTGTCTTCTTTGCTGATGCCATTTGCCAACGGAAACTAACTTTTGTGTTGGTTAATCTAGCGCAGAAAATACTTTCTTTCCTCATGATCACTAGGATTAAAGAGGGAATTCCAAATAAAATACACATTCTAAGATTAGGCAAGCATGTTCATAATACCTTTCGGTATATTCTCGACTGGTTTGGAATCGCAAGTTCATTTTAGCCTAGACACTGTCCCTCCATTGTATATGATTAGTGAGTAGCTCTTAGTTACACTTTAATCATGTTTCACATGGGACCTGCACTGTATTTATTGTACCGTAAGTGATTGTTAATTTTCTGATATTTCTCATGTGGATTTTCTTTCGCATCTGGCAAGTACCACGTAGCAGCCTTTACGTAGTATTGACATGCTGAACCATTTCTAGAGCTTTGTGGTGGACAACTATGTTTTTCAGCATTGTGTAGGATCTTAGCAACTATAAATTTAGAAAGTTGTCGAGTTTTACCTACAGGTAAAGATTAAATCGACATCTATTACTTAAATATCAAAATTTTAACTTGCTTTCCCCACCCTCGTATAAAAATTCGATCACGAAGTATTTACCCTATTCCGGTACCGCCCCCTTGTCTTTTTCTGCCTGCCACTCCCTAATGTATCATGAAAGGGTCGTGAAACTTGGTGACTTTTCCTAACATTCTTTTTTTCTACTTCGGACCACGGTTTTAGTGCTACAACTATATCAGAAGCCCATCCAGAAGCGAATTGTCGAAGGCACCTCCGACATATTTTCTCAAAAACTTAGGGACAGCACATACATCTGAATGTTTTCACTGTTCTGTTCTTCAGGTGAACATATTTTGTGATTCAGCTCCTCATGCTACCTTTCTTGCCCACGCAAATGTTTATGTTGAGCCCGATCATTACAGGTTCAGATGCAGGGGAAAGCAAACATGAGCAAAATATGACATACAGGTATTCACTGACATACAGGTAATGGTTCATATATTGCATTGGTAAGTTCCTGGTCATATGAGTCTTATTACCAAGCAGTCCAACCACTGCATGGTACCCAAAAAGAAGTTGGCATATCTTACTCGAGAGTAGGTAAGTGGATATATTATTCTTTAAATAGTTACCTACCTACGTCCATGAGTGGTGTATAAATGAGCGCAAGTTTATGGGACCAGGGCTATTTAGCATAGTAGTTTCTTTCCATATGGCATCCCGTGGCTAATGCTTAACTTCATTCCACGTTGAGCAAGCAGGTTATTGTCTATGTCTAGGAGGCTGGCATCCCTATGCAACTGCTGTTTGAATGCTAGTACCCAGGTGCATGGTGGGTGAGCAGGCTTCATTATTCTTTCATAATCGTCTAGATATGATTGCTCGCAATGCTGTATTACGCAAGAAATGTGTAAGAATGTGAAAGGGGAAAAA
Source organism: Imbricaverruca yamaguchii (assembly GCA_034440575.1). Taxonomy (NCBI): domain Eukaryota; kingdom Metazoa; phylum Arthropoda; class Thecostraca; family Neoverrucidae; genus Imbricaverruca; species Imbricaverruca yamaguchii. The sequence continues at coordinate 61,379 of JAOTOL010001585.1, forward strand.
TTATTATTCCTTTCATCCTTGCAGTTTACAGCACGACAATTCGCCCTGTTTCTTTTCATACCTTTGAAGCTCATTATGCGTTTACGGTATATATTTAATTACGCAAAGGTTAGAAACCCGACATTTCAATATGGGATGCAGATATTACCGCTGGAAATCATTAAGAATACGAATGGGTCCAAGTAACAGCCGTTCATCATTGTGTGGTTTTAGCTCATGTCACAAATATATAGTTTAGCATACCTTTGTGTTACGAAGCCATATTTTCGATTGCTCAAAGGTTAGGTTGGATGCCATACCAGATGCACTCCTGAGATATGTCTCATTTCTGTTACATCCTGCAGTAGAAGCAGAACGACGGGGTTAAGTAGGGCAAGGAGAGCATAGAGTAAGGCCGATTCTTCCCGGTCAGTGTTGCGTGGCAGATGTGCAATACTCATGCTAAGAGGGGGCGTGCTCCATCACTCAATTAGTTCCACCGACCGCACACGATCTGCAACCTACTTAACCTGATGCGTGTTAAGCATATGTACATACAGATAAGGTTCTAATCAAGAATCCCTTCGGCTTGCAGATTGGTTCCTTGACATGACACTTCATAGGCTCTGGCAGAGGACAGTTAAACTTAAGTGATCACCATGACAGCAGTTGTATCCTTCTGGGATTGGATACTCTTGACTCACCGCATTCCATCGCAGCTTGTGTCCCAAATAATTCGGAATACTGAGCAACATTTTACCCCGCAACCGGTCTGGAAATGCTTGTAAACAATTGCGCCGGTCACCACTTGCTTTGTTTTGGAGTAGCGATCTTCGGATTGCCATGGAACATTGGCACCCGAATTACTTCAATAATTAACCAAGAGCACCGCCAGCCTATTTACAAAACCATCGACCGGACTGCGTCGACGTCCATCCACGGTTCTGCCGGCGGATATTGGCAGACACGACGATACGGACTTCACGGCAGACATGGGAACATGCTCCCGTTGTGCTATATGACGTCACACCCTCGGATAGCGTTGCTAGTCACGGTATGTATCACCGTTCATGCCAATTTTCGTCATGGAATTGCCATGGAATGCCACGATTAATCATGGGAAAATGGAAACTAGATCTGATATTCAGAATCGATTTATCTAATGTGAATTAAATTGCAGAACAAATGTAATGACTAAAGACGACTAGATACTACACATCTACTAGACATGTTGCCATAGACTATTATATACGCCATAATCATTACATAGTGGGACCCTAACTCGACCAGTGTGCAGAACTCCGCAAGCATGGCCAGGTGGGCGAGTTGCGGCGGGGACGACCCACATCGGAGAGACGGCTCACCGCCTTATGATTAGCTGCTTACCATTCCCCAAGGGATCCGGAGAGTTGGAACGGTCTGAGGTCAGCTTCGCACAATCAAACATTGAACATTTCAGCCTGTTTGGTCCACTTTAACCCGATGAAGTCGTGCTGTATAGTCCTGTACTTATTCTAACGTCCATTTGCCAATTGGAAAGGTATCTGCTTGAACCAAGAAACATCGTAGCATCTTGCATGATGTGCTGCCCGAGTTTTCGTACCCCGCTACACTCGTCGAGTTTCTCGATCTGAATGAGTGGTAGCTCCTTGCACCTTTCATTGTTCCATTGCGCTTTGATCGATATATTTTTACTTCACGTGAATGAGATCAATTCATCGGGGGGAAAACTAACCGAACAATTTTAAACCGCAACCGTTTTCGAAAGACAGTATGTGGTGTCGTGATATCTCATGAATAAAGTAAACCACATTGTTAATTATACTTTTCTTATTTGTTTAGCCTTCAATGGAGGAAAGAGGGAAGTAATTACACCAGTTGGCCCACCCAAGTTTGTGCATTGGTGGCAAGGATATAATTTCCAATACTTTTTGAGCACCAATTTTTCACCCTCATCGCAATGCTACCTAAATTTAGCATGAATGTATTATATCAAATATTTGGACCATATATACAGTCTTGCAGCAATACAGTCTTGCAGCGTTGACCAATACGCTGTTGACCAATACAGCGTTGACTGCAAATATTTGGACGGAAATGCATTTTGCCACCGCGCTTCCTCAACGCCGCTCCTTGAGAATGCTCCATCACTTGCTAGTGGGAAAATTTATCACAGTAACTTTGCAAGTAGACATACGAAACATCAAGGAATGCCAGTAGCAGTTATATCTGCCATAATATAGCGATGTGCAGTAAACACACAGAGCGGTACGAAAATTTCAGGTAAGTACGTGATATTGAGCATCTCTCATGGTTCATAATACATCGATGGAAAATTACAATTCCAGTCTTATGGTTACGTACCTTCCATATGCATCCTCAACCCGAAACAAAATAACGCATGTTAGCAATTAAAGTACTTACTTAATCAACAAGTCACGTGTGACCCGGTATGGACGTCAAGCAAAGCTCAAGCATAGCCTGTGACGTTAAGTTTTGCTGCGATTCGGGCCGCTGCAGACTGGCGTGCGTAGTTAGTCGCTTCACTGGGTCTTCAATCTCGTCACAAGGTCCTCTGCCGTGATAGATCGCGAAGAGGTGCCAATCGTAACTAAAGTTGAGGTCGTCTCTATGAAGGCACATGATTCTGTTTGGCTTCCTTTTGTATTGGAGGGGACACCTGTTCCTCAATTAGTGTACCTTTGTATTCAGGCTTCGGAAGTTGACACGCTTCACCTCGACCTGAAAGGTACAATAAATTTGCTCCATGTTGGGGTCCGTCGCTAATATCATAGTAACTTTTGGTGATAGCTGCTTCGTCAGTAGCTGGGACTTAAACGATAAATCGGTGAAAAGTTGCCTGTGCGTCCCTCCAGTGATAACCATGCACGGTACATTGAACCACAAAATACGAGTTTTGAAGATTAAAAAAATCCCCTCAGTTGATTTCCTCATCAGATGCAAGCCTTCGGGTAGTTGTGCATTCTCTTCGGGTAGTTGTGCTGGAGTGCATTACGTATAGTTGCATTGGCAGATTAGCAATGGCCCCATTCACACCATCAATAAATCCATCAGCGCTCCGACGCATTGACATCGTTGTGGTTCGGACCCTTGCGGAATCGCAAGTAGCCAAAGTTCACAGAAGAGGTGACAGAACGTCTCTCTGACGTCATCCGGCCGCCGCAGCGCCACACGCACTCGCCGGTCGGTATTTGATGATTATTTTTTTCACTGTTCGCGTTGAGGTCCCAATCAAGTTATCAATGATTCTTTGATGGAATCGCGTAAGGAATTAGCAAATCGGCGAAGAAAATCGACATGGAATGTTTTAACCAAATTAAAATTGCATGACAAACTTGTGTTAAAATATATTTTTAAAATGTGTGCAATGCATTCATACGGCTGCATTAAATACGCCGCTTTGCCATCCTGCAACAGTTTTCGGATGCAAGGAGCATTTCTCCGAAAGAAGAAACGTTTTTCCATATTTTTTACATTGGTGTATCTCGGGAACGTTCCAGAGATGCACAAATGAAGAAAGAGACATTAGTCTGCGACATGACGTCACATATATTATCACAACTCCCACTGACACACCCAACATGTCTGCAGCACACCATCGAACACCACATCACCACACCCGCCAACACCTGTGCTGACTCACGCTCCTTTGTTGACGCTCTCGTCGTCATGCAGAGCACCATCCCCACCACACTCCAAGCAATACTAAACCTCTAAAATGCTGATTACGCCTACCTTCTACGCACATTACTATGGATCCCAAGTCCGGACAACAAGAAAGCCGACTGCCTCGCCCATCAAGCCATCGACCTCCAACTCACCAACAATCCCCCATCCCCGGCGACCTGCTGTCCTTGGCCAATGCCTTAACTTATCAATATCCCCAGTCTTTTCGAGATCAGATTACTTCACTCACGCACAATATTCAGCCCGTCCTTTTCAAATGGCCCGCATCAAGCCTACACACGTGTCAGGAAGTGGGCCTCGCCCGATGACGACTGTGGCACACAGAACTACACACTATTCTGAACCGAATACGCCACGTTCCACTTTTTTAAACGTATCCGGTGTCCGATACTCCATCGAATAAGTTTTGCTAACGTTATGTGCTGGTATAGGCACGGTATGTGAGCCTTGCAACGTCGCTCCATTTCCAACTATTTTGCTAGCGGTCGAGCGCCAATATCCTGCGAGCACTGCTCGGGGATGTGCACCCGGAGCTGCTTGAGCTGCTCTCCGATTTCCACCATGGAAGCAAACTGGAACAATCCATTTGGAGTCAAGCGCCAATCTCCTCTCCGCTCTCGTATGACACAAACAAGGTTTCGAGTTTATCTTGCGATAGACAGGCAGGGACCGATTCAATTTGGCAAAAGTGCCGGTTGGTGTTTAGATTGCCCTTTACGTTTGCGCGCGGTTTTTCTAAACAACTTGGTTCTTCTCTCCTCTGATGTTCCAAGCTTTTGACACGTGCCCTGGAGGTCCTTTGAAAACTAAGCGCACTGGGGGGTGGGGGCGGATGCCGCTCCCCTAAGATCTTGGCTCCTATTAACCCGTCCCGTCTCGGGTGGGGGTCTTCAACCGCCCCCCTCAGGTATTTTCGCGGATAGCGGACGAATGGCGCACGGCAGCGCGCCCAAATTTTGCATACCTTTTCCCACATCAATTTGGCATGTTGATTCAAAATGTTTAGGTCAGGTCATCTAGGGTCAACGAGTTAGTCAAGGTCAAGTGAGGTCACTTCCAAAAACGTTCAACCAGTAATCACGCTTTAATGGATACATATATTTTAATGAAACTTTCAGCGTTTGCTTATCTTTACAGATGCAACAAAACGTACGAGTTGAACTTTTTCCTTTTTTTCTTTTTTGACTACATAAAAATTTTGCTTATTTGCCATATTACAGTTCAAATGCAGGATTCTGGCCAAAGTAAGCATTTATTATTAGAGCAAGTTGACTTCCAACAACGATCCTCGGTCTGCTCTACCCATTGGAAAAGGAAAATTAATGAAAACATAAAAAACCAAAATTTTGAAAATTCCCAAAAATCCATTTTTTTTATTTTTGGGCCGCGAAAAAAAAAATTGTAGCCCTGGTCAATTTTGCTGTTCTTTTCTTATTCCAAATAAATCTGTTTTTTCATATATCCACTAAAATGAACTCCCCAGAGTAAAAAAAAGAATGTAAGTTGTGAAAAGTCGTGAAAATCTAGCCCCCCTGGTGACGTCATTTTTGGGGGGAATTTGTTTTTTCGGGCGTGGACCCGGATCCTACTCGTCAAGCGCTTTCCTATGACACCTCTTTCGTTTTCGTGCGATTTGTTTGTTTTGAGGGGGCCGGGGGGGGGTATTTAAAAAAGGGGGGAAACCGGGAAAAAAAAAAAAACAAGGGGGGGTATAAAGAAAAGGTGGGAAATTTTATTATAATTAAAAAAAAAAAAAAAAAAAAAAAAAAATTTTTTTTTTTTGCTGTTTATTGTATATCTTATTTTTAATGCAAATGCATTAATGTTTGGACATTACTAATAGAGAAGAGGGATCTTCAGATCCGCCAATATACGTGAAATGCATGAATAAAGTATGGAAAAGTTAGACACAAAATCTCAATGTAAAGAGAACAAAAATGACATCAATCGTATGACAGCCAATAGCAATTATGACAACATTCAAGTTGACCAAGTTTTGTTCATAATAAAAAAAATGACTTCGGGGACCTAGCATTTTTAAATTATATAGCATAATAATAAGTATACTTTTTAGCCAATATACGTGAAGCGCATCAGCGCCGGATTTTGTGGTATGGCGCTGCGAATTGTGTTTACTTTAGCGTCCCCAAACTTAACAAATTGTCAGCCGATTTTCATTTTTCTTGCTTTAAACAATGCGGCGGTCATTTCGAAGCAGGTACGCAAAAATCTGGCGTATATCTGCCGGTACAATATGGAGTTATGTACGAAAAGTGAAGGGGTTGGCCGATTTCGCCATCCCCCTCCAGGGCGTGTGCAAACTTGTCATGAACTTGACCTGACTTGACCTCGGTGACTTTACATGACTTTGAAACAATATAGCATGACAATGCACATGAAACAAGTCGCTAGATTTGCCAAGAACACTTCCTTTTTGCTAATATACGGGAAGCGCATCAGAGCCGATATTTGTGGTCTTGCGCTGAATTTTTTTTTTTACTTCAGCGACCCCTAACTCGAAAACAATTTTGGGTCGATTTTTATTTTTCTTACTTTAAACAACGTGCCGGTCATCTATTAGCAGGTACACAAACAATGGCGTATATCGGCTGGTAAAAGCTGGAGTTATCTACGAAAAACTGGAGGGGTGGGCGGATTTCGCCCCCGCCCCCTTCCGGGGCGCGTGTTAAAGCTGGAGTAACAAAATTCACAGGGTGAATTGGTACGATGGTAAACTCCATTGTGTGAAAATTGAATGGCCATAGGTCAATACCTTCCAGGTCAAATAAGGTCACATGTCAAAATTGTCTTTTTTTGCGTGGCTTGGCTTGCCATTGCTGTGGATTGTTGTGGTTTTGTTTAAATGCTCAAAAACGGGTATCAATGATGTTTTAGACACTACTAATGATACAATGCAGATGCTCGACCCGGAATTTCACCTCAGGTCATCTATTTAGCAGCATTTTATCAGGTCAGTTACCTGTTCCAGTTACCGGAACCGGGCCGCCCACCCGACTGCTCCGTCGGGCGGCTCGGCACTATCGGCTTCGCGAAGAAAGGAGTGAAGTACATGAATGAAGTATGGAAATGCTTAGGTACACAATGACAAATAGTAGCTTTCAGGATGTGCAGGGAGTAACATGCAAAGTGACATCAATCGCATAATAGTCATTTTCCTTTATGACAACATCCCAGTTGACCAAGCTTAGTTCATTAACCTGTCATGAAGTTGACCTGACTTGACCTCGGTGGCCCAACATGACCTTGAAACTGTATAGCATAACAATATACATCAAACAAGTCGCTAGTGTTGCCAAGAATACTTCCCTTTTGCCAATATACGAAATGTTTTGAGGTTGCCGGTCCCTAACTCGAAACATTTTCCGCCAATTTCCGTTTTTCTTACTTTGAACGACGCGCCGGTACAGCTCTAAGCAGGTACAAAAATAATGACGTATATCGACCGGTAAAATCTGGAGCTATGTACGAACAAAACACAGGAGTGGGCGGATTTCTGCCCCTTCCAGTGCGCGTGTTAATGTGCACCATCACCTTCACCGCCAAGGTTGAGCCCGGCCCACGGCTCTCCCAGTACTCCTCCCCGACCCGATCTCCACTTCGCCTCCCTGTCACAGATGGTCATCTGAGCCTGTCATCCTCCACGTCAACAGTCCAGCTACGGAGAACGTGGGGGAGAGCGGGGAGCAGACGTATAAAATGATGCTGGCCACCTTCTAAATGTGTGATCCAATGTCATGTATGCACGTCGTGTGTCTGGTGTGGGTCTGTCGGTTTTGTCTACCATGGAGGGTCTCCTACATTTTCCATAGTGTGTGATTAGCCTTTGCATTTGGCTAATTTGCGGATATCGATTAGGCGGTCTTAGAACAACTCCTCGTGCGTAACGCACAATATTTAACCGATGACACCTTGACTCCGCTGATGGACCAAAACAACAACTGGATTTGGGATAGGATTCTCTGGACACTCGATGAAATACATTTGAGAAAATAAATAGGCCGTCTGGCTACAAAGCAAAATAATTCTTCCTTTCACGACTAAGCTGTGGAACAAGCCACCGGATGCGGTACGTGAGCTCTCAGTTCAACCATAAAATTCTGGAAAAGGTACCAGGGTACCAACCGTACCAACACCTCCGGTGTGCTAATCAATGCTATCTTCTTAAGCATGGCTGCAAGTAATGCCTTCAGGTATTAAAAATGCATGACCTGCTTGATGTGCAATCATTATCAAATAAGGTAACACAGTGCAAGTATAGATAGGCGGAGATCGGTGGCGGCGCATTGCTCCATGAGGTGATAAGACTCCTGCAGCCGTCGGCACTGGCCACCCATCGACCAGGCACGACCCGGCGGCCGCCGTCCGACTATGACGATGGACGGTGGAAGCCTCTCCTGAGGCGTGACGGGCGCGGCGAATGCATTTATCGCCCAGAATATCCAGCTTACACCATATGCCTGATCATTTGCTTCGGGCGGGGATCTAGCCATCGATGTAGCTGAAGGCACCATGCCCCGATACACAATAGCACTTTCTTCCAGCACTGCACGGGGCTAGTCTTCGCTTCTATTACGGCTTACAGGGCATCGTTTACATCAGACATGCATCATAGTTCACACGGCAAGAAGTACAATTTGTTCTTTCCATCGAACTTCATCATTCCTTCCCGGAACCAAACGGCTCCACAACTGCTCGAATCGACCGTCCGAAGCACGAAATGTTGGCCTAAGAACACATTTTATATTATTTGCGATTAATCTGTTTAATTTTACGAAAATATGTGGACTGCCGTAATATTACGTTTCGATAGAATTATGATATTATCATTGACACTTATATCAAGAAAACACTTCACCCATGACAAAGCTTCCTGAACTATGGATTATTACTGGCACCAACAAGTCGGTTCATTGGGTGCAAAGATACGATCGGCGTAAAAACCCCATTTGCATCGTGTTTCAGAGCCTGCATAGGTAACTACATAATTTGGTGTAAGTACGTTCCGACACCACGAAATCCACCAACACTAAGGCCAACAGCTCTCATAACCCGGAGGATTATTTCTCGGTGGAGTCGTTGAAGGACCCCCTAAGGTTTTCTGCGTACAGTGAAAGAACAGCACACAGCAGCGCGTTGAAATTTGCATACCTTTTCCCACATCAGTTTGGCATGTGATGTCAAAATTTTGAAGTCAGATCATCTAGGGTCAACGAGTTAGTCAAGGTCAAGTGAGGTCACCTCCAAAAAGTTCAACCAGTCGTTACACTTTAGAGGATAAAAATACTTTAATCAAGCATTCAGCATTCGCTTGTCTTTAGGGATGGAACAAAACGCTCCAGAGGAATATTTCATTTTCTTCCGTTTTTGATTACTTATTAGTTTTGTATATTTGCCCATTATAGTTAAAATCGAAGACTGGCTAAAGTAATCATTCTTCTATTGGAGCAAGTTGGCGTCGAACAACATTTTCGGTCTGCTCTACCCATTAGAAAAGGAAAATTCAAGAAAACTTGAAAACTGAACATTTGGAAATTTCCAACCAAAAAATTTTTGGGTGGCCAAAAAAATTTATGGGCGTCGTCGATTTTGCTTCCATTTTCTGATTGCAAATATTTTTTTCTTCAAGACCCCCTCAAAATGAACTCCCTAGAGCCAGAAACATGATGTAAGTCGTGAAAAACCCCTAGTGACGTCACTTTTTTTGGAAACAAATCGGGGCGGCGTCTAGCCATATACGTCTAGCGCTTTCCGATGACACCTATTTCGTTTTCGTGCGACGCTTAGTTTGGAGATAAGAGGGGAGTCACAATCGACCCTCCGAGACGGTGTGAGGGTATGACTGGAAAGGCGGGGGAAGCATAATTGAAGGAAATGTAGAAGCGCATCCACATCGATGAACAAAGCATGTCATAGCTTTTACTACAGGTGGCAACTACTGAAATCTTTGGGATCGAAGCCCAGGATCGCATGTACTAGTGTGATGTGACGAAACCTAGTTAGTACCGGTGAACGTTAACTGAAGCGTGGTTAGCAGACCAGTTAACAACATTTGTTTGTCTGCAAATGGTACCACTCAAATGTTCTATTTATTTAGATACAAATACGTAGTTTACACGACCTTCCAAAGCCTTGTTCACTCCAAACATGGAATGAAAATAAGGTATCATAAATATTTTCTTTTTCCATCCATAGTTCTTGGAATGTACAATATACAATGCATCTTAACACGATGTGGTACAATGCTAGTCTGATGCCATGAGCTGGTCATGTTAGTCCGGTCCAAGTCATATTTTACTATTCGATATCTGGTGAAGCTAACTGACGTTGTCCTGTATTTCTTGCCGTTGCATTCTTGAAGTCCTGAATTTGAGAGCTGTATGTCATGGACATGCTTTTCTGAATGGATAACAATGACGGTCTGATGTATTTAGCAATTGTCATTCCAGACATCCAGAACATATTTAAGGATTGAACACCAATTTGTTCAATCCATGACAATGTTGTTGGTTTCGATGCTGAATTTTGTGCTACAAACTGCATAATGATTGTCTATTGTTTATTGCTTGTTGTCTACAATCTCCAACACCATAAGGTATCCTTTACAGGAGAAGTCAATAGCTATAAAACGTAAACAGAACAGGTGAACAGTTTTCAGTTCAAACTGGTAATCGGCTGTCAGAACTGGATCGATACCCGATGACTACGCGACTCAGATGGGAGCGTATGCGACGCAGACCGTTGTGACGACGTACATTACAAAAGATCACACTCATTGTTGTCCTTTGAAAGACTATATTGAGCTTTTTTTTTAAAGTTTGTAGTAAACTAACAGACCGGTTCAAAGACCGGCATATATACCCCACAAATCAGTCAAAAGACACGCCAGTCTGATTGGGCTTTCGGTCCTTAAAATTGCCAAATCTCGTGCAGACCCAACATAAGTTACCTTGCTGCACGCACCCATATCTGGAGCAGCGAAGTATGCGGCACTAATATGCATTGGTAGTGTCGGAGCAGTTTCGACGTCTTCAGTGTACTCAGTGGTATGTGCAACGTGCAGCCTTGCATCCTAATATTTGCAGCCGACACATGCCGTTTCCCCGTATCCACAATGTGTCTACAATCTGGCGGCATCGGTGTGCGGTGAGACTCCCAGCTTTTGATCCCGTCACTTCAAACACAAATAATGCATGAAACATAACGTGAGCTGAATACAATTCCTCTCATAATTCGCCTTACACAAAGTCGGTCGAACGAATAACAGTTTGCGCTGTTCCCCTCTGGACTCCACGAGAACACAGCTTGTCACCCCCGCGCGACTGAGGTGTTAGAAAGCATTGCACTCCGTGGCACGCTATCTGCCACGGAACAGCCGGTGTTCAGTGGCTGTCGAATGAATGCGACACTGGACAACTCTGAGAACACAGGCGACTCGGCCGGAAAGCCAGCACGACATCGTCAGAATCATCGTGCACTTCGGAGCTCTCCATTCAATGGGTTTTCAATTATCCACGTCTATGGCTCGGGTAAAAGTACGACATAGGTATGGTAAATGGAATGGCAATGGTACGACATAGGTACACGATACACATCTACAAGGCAAATGACAAATTAAGCAAGTTGCAGCTTAAGCTCTTAAACAGTTTGCAGTTGCGATGCCCTTTCAGAAAGTCATGGTTTCCTATTAAGCATCTGTTGGCCGTGATTCGCCAAACAATGGATGTCGAGCGGCACACTGACGTGCCATTGAATTCGGATCGACCTCAATTCCTTCCAACCGACGCGCCCAACACGAGTTTCTCATTAAGATGTCGTTCCCAGATGTCGTTCCTAGATCTCGTTCCCAGATCTCGTTCACCAGCGTGACATAACACCGAAATGGCGCGCTTCCTCTCCCCGCCATCGTAGCACTCACCTCTGGGAACACACACGTCCTACGACTAGTCAAAAGTGAGACATCCAACAGCACCCAGGTCATATTTGGTGAGCGAGAAAAACAGCTGCAGCCTTTTCCACGCCGAGGAAAATAGGGTGTCCATCAATAGACCAGCACGAGCTCTCGGCAGACGGTGTGCTCTGGTGTGCTGTTGCAATGGCACTGCTGAGACCGCAGCCCAGCTGTCACGTGTGGTCGGCGGTGGGGATGGGGGCGCAGTGCACGACTCATTCTCCACCTGCACGTGCAGGCTGCCAGAACCGCAGCACACGATACGTGCTCTATCTGCCACGTGTGGTAGGCGACCAGGATAGCATCACAAGGCACGTGTGGCAGGCGACAAGGACCGCATTACACGGCACGTATGGGGGCGGCCAGGACCGCATTACACGGCACGTATGGGGGCGGCCAGGACCGCATTGCACGGCACGCATGGGGGCGGCCGGGACCGCATTGCACGACACGTATGGGGGCGACCGGGACCGCATTGCACGGCACGTATGGGGCGGCCGGGACCGCATTGCACGACACGTATGGGGGCGGCCGGGACCGCATTGCACGGCACGTATGGGGGCGGCCGAGACCGCATTGCACGACACGTATGGGGGCGGCCGAGACCGCATTGCACGACACGTATGGGGGCGGCCGGGACCGCATTGCACGACACGTGATCCACCTGCCATGTGCGGTGGACTGGAAGGACCGCAGGAACTGTGAACCGTGCGCCAAAGCGTCCAAGGAACTATGTTGTTCCATGAATATGGCCCAGACAACATAGCGTAGCACACAACGAGTGTCCTTAGGAGTAGTCTTCATCACCAGTTTGCAAGGGCCGTGGCGATAGTATTCAGCTACATAGGCTGACAATTCTGGCTGCATGCTGCGGCATTTATGCCACAATTTTAAATAACTGGTGTTGTAACATAATCTCAAGATGTTGGATGAATCTTTGTGCATAAATTGTCGACATGCGAGCTTTTTCTACCAAGTGACCGCACATGAACATAAACAAGATCTGCTAGAAAATGCGTACCGCTACCTAAACTGTACCCAAGAATGTCATAAAATGCACATATATACTTTGTGTGCAATTTCCTAACCAGGAAGGGAAATAACAGTGAGCCCTCACCTGTTTTCCGTGACCACCAGGTTGCGACTGCCAGAACAACTAACTCCATACTTTGCAACCTCAAACTAAAGTACGAAAACATACTCATCGTATTTGCATCAGCATTGTTGCTGAGGGATTCCATTAGCGTCGCTCATACCGCTTTCCGCGGCTGGTGAGCCATCCACGCAATATCGATGGCGCCGGCAAATTACCATATGGCTGGCAATTAATTGGAACTGAGATTCCAATGAGCTGGTCGGTTATCAGCTGCAACGCCAGGCACCTGCTATGCATATGCGAATGCACAAACACACGCACACACACAGGCACACACACACACAATCACACACACACACATGCGCAAACATTCGCGCATGCATACACACATACACACACCTTTATGAATACATAAAGATCAAACAATAAGGATAGATACGAGTTCCGATGAATTGTAATGTCATCAAACACACCGGAAAACGTGGAAAGTGCCTTGGCTAAGTGCTTGATGCGTGCGCGGTGCTTAGCACAACTTTGCAACACAGAGATATCGATGGAACCGATATATCACTTGCGAGCTTTCGCGTCAAAATACCGTTCACCGCCGAATCGGGCAGCGAGCTCCCACCGCACTACGCAGTGTTTGGTTCAGAGAAGTGCAGCAACTAACCACTATACAAATCAAAATTTGTGGACAGAGTGAAACTGTGCATTCAGCTTGGCTCATATCTATTCAGCAGGGAGTTAATACCACCCCGAGCCAGGTGGTCACCTGTGCAGACATTCTGAAGAAAGTCAAACTACAGCTGGTAAAGAAACCGGCAAATCGTGTCGGTAGTTTATATTGTATATTTTGTGCCCATAATTCACATGGGATATATTGAATACATTGTAAATACGGCAGTGAATGCCAAATTCACTGTTCATTGAATGCCATCAAGCAAGGAGAACTACACTCATGCTTACGAATTCAACAAACGGATGGTGAAAAGTTGTATTGTTATCGGATTCTTTTCGGAGCGTTTTTCCGCGTGGTAGCGATGTTTTCTTCGAAAGGAGATGAAAGAATAATATCACATTTTCATGCATTCACACATCTCTGTTGCTTAGAATATTCATTCATCAAACTCGAAAGGAAAGCTGAAAAATGCGAGGAGAAAAATAAGGGCGAAACCACAAGCCGACTGCAGCGGGTAAATAGCGACACTTTGCTGAAAGCATGCTAGTACCGTTTTGAAACACCCAAGAACCGCCACGCTTATAGTTTCGACTAATCCAGTCAAGGGAAAAGGAGAGATCTTGGCAAACCCCGAAGCAAACTGCGTGTCCTCGCAAAGAATCATGCAGCCAAGTAGCATGCCATAGCTCTTCGAAGTCTCATTTAGGGTAACTGGGACGAGTGTTTTGGAAGGGTTGATGAATTCAAACTCAACTTGAGAAGCCATAGTCGGTGTGATGGAATTGCGCACATAGAATGGCACACGTAGAATGGCACATATGATGGAACATTGCACACAATGTTCACCGATGCTTTTGTTGTAATGGAGACACATGCGAAAATGTCCGACGAGAAAGGCGGTATCAACAGGTTGAATGTGCAATCGTGTCAGCGACGAATTGTCCGAGTTCGTAACGTCACCAGCATGGGCAGAACCAGCAATGATAACATCCTATGCAAAACGGCAATGCAAAAATGTTATCACATGGCAAACTTTTGTGCCGGGCATTGTGACTTTAAAATTATATGCATTTGAGCTCTAAACCTACTTGTGTTTGTAAAAACATGTTTATGCGCTTAAATTATGTTAAAGGGAATTTTCGTCTTCGCAAAATTGAATTCATGCCTGGAAGCGATGGATACCCCTAGCCAGGAAATCAGCGTAAGTTGTAATCACTTGGCTCAAACAGGCTTAGGCACAAATGACACAAGGCAACATTATTCAACATAATTTTCATGTCAAAGATTTTCGAGCGGACTTCGAGTTAGTGGTGAATAAGAAAGCACTTATTAGTTTAAGGTAAGTTTACATATTTAGTTGAGACTTAGCAGCATGCAAGATGTGATGCGACATTTGTTTTCAGTCCTCTCTCGCTGCTCAATTCGTATCGTTTCACAACTCAACCTCAAGCTCTGGTTTCGTGAAAATACATTTCGGCTGCAGACACATTGCATCCACAGTGGGGCTCGAAACATGCACAATTGACAAAAATGAGTAGCTGCCTTTTCTGCACGTGTCATGTGCATGGCAAACGTCATCCTACTCTGTTTCCGTGGATACGACTATGGCCACATGATACTGAATACAGCTGGTGATGCTTGTGATATCAACGATTCAGAAACTGTTGTCCGTCCGGAATCTTCCAGCGATACCTATTTTCTCAATTTTTTTTTCATTGCGGGGTGTAGGATACTATGAAGAACAGCTACGTCAACAGTCAACGGGAAGGGCGTTCAGTTGCACTTGGCCTCCTCGTCAGTGCTTCTTGCTTGCTGTGAGGGAATGGGGTGGGACTGTGGACACCAAGACACAGTGGATGTGAAGATTTTGTGGATACTCGGGAAGAAGATGTAAATTGTAGAGGTCTGTAGTGCTGTAAGCTGTCCTGAAAATAACTGATTCTTCTACTTTTCGCGTATCAGATTCCGTTCGACAACCATTTCGTGACCAAATTAGGTATCATTACATTACATCTGCATACCATGCGACACCATTTATGCTACAGTTTAGGCACCAACCCTAAAAATGTACATGAAAAAATTAGACATTCAGTGTCTTAAAAATATTCCCCATTAAATAGTTAAGTGAGAAATAAGATAAAAATTGTTTGGGAATAATGTCAGCTGGCAAGAAGATGCAGGAACGGCACTCAAGGATGATAAGCCAAAATCAGTTTCATGAATGTCATACCTTCATTTCATATTATTTACCCTGTGAGTTGTCATGGTGGTGTCTACTTTAGTCAATGATGAAAACATCACCCAAGGAATAAAACACAATGTTCACTCACTGTGAATTTCCAGGCACATGGTGAATTGTTGAGTTACTGCACACTGCGGACATTTCATTCAAGACTAACTCTGCACTATTGCACTTACTTCTAACACTAATCCCGATTTAAACCCATCTATGATAATTCAGAGACACATTTGGTTAGTATGCGTTCAATATGTGTTAAGCTATGGGTTACTTTTCGTGTGTCCACGTGATATACCTTCGTTTGTGGGCAGGCATAGTGATCTACAATTGGAGAAATCAACCAATCCTCATCTATGCTTTGCCCCAAATGGCGCGAAAACAGAGATCCTGCCTTCTAGCTTCAGCCTGATGCCAATCAGGAAAATCGTATTTTTCCACAGTTGATGTCTCTTGAGGAAACATTGGCAGGTCTCGGAGGGATTGGTGCCATTCTATCGCCGCCATGAGGTAAACTACTGGCCCTGATTGTCACGCTCGAGCGGCGGTGCTCCGGTTCGTCGCTGGTGCGGCAGCGTCCCCGAAGGCCGAATGTCGCTCTCGACTCAGGAGCCCCGCCGCGCTCGCGTCCTGCGATGATCAACGCGGTCGATGCGCCCCTGAACCAGCCGAGAGCAGACGGCATAAGCAGTGCACTGCGGCACAGTCTACAAGTACAGCAGTTCACGCTGCGGTACAGTCTACAGTACAGCAGTGCATTGCGGCACAGTCTACAGTACAGCAGTTCACACTGCGGCACAGTCTACAGTACAGCAATGCACACTGCGGTACAGTATACAGTACAGCAGTGCACACTGCGGTGCAGTCTACAGTACAGCAGTCCACACTGCGGTACAGTCTACAGTTCAGCAGTGCATTGCGGCACAGTCTACAGTACAGCAGTGCATTGCGGTACAGCAGTGCATTGCGGCACAGTCTACAGTACAGCAATGCACACTGCGGTACAGTCTACAGTACAGCAGTGCATTGCGGCACAGTCTACAGTACAGCAGTGCACACTGCGGTACAGTCTACAGTACAGCAGTGCATTGCGGCACAGTCTACAGTACAGCAGTGCATTGCGGCACAGAGTAGTGTGTTGGTTAGTGGGCGCCATCAGCGCACTCTCCTATTGGCTGCAGCCCCGTATTAACCCGCGCCGTCTTTCCGGTCAAATCTTCTCACCCCGTCTCGGGGGGGCGGTTGAAGACCCACCTCTAAAATCCAAACTAAGCATCGCACGAAAACGAAAGAGGTGTCATCGGAAAGCGCTCGACGAGTAGGGTCCGGGTTCACCCTCCAAACAAATTTTTTCCCCAAAATGACGTCACCAGTGGGCTAGATTTTCACGATTTTTTCACGACTTACATTATGTTTTGACTCTGAGGAGTTCATTTTGGTGGATATATAAAAAACAAATGTATTTGGAATGAGAAAAGGACAGCGAAATCGACCAGGGCTACAATTTTTTGGCCCCAAAAAATTAATTTAATTCTTTTCAAATTTCAAAATTTTTACTTTTCAAGTTTTCTTTAATTTTCCTTTCCCAGTGGGTAGAGCAGGCCGAGAAACGGTGTCGAAAGTCAATTTGCCCTGATAATAAATGCTTACTTTAGCCAGAATCTTCTATTTGAATTGCAATTTGGCAAATACGGAAAATTTATATGTAATCAAAAACGAGAAAAAAATGAAAAATTCCACTCGTACGTTTTGTTGTAGCCGTAAAGATAAGAAAGCGCTGAGAGTTTCATTAAAATATCTGTATCCGTTAAAGCGTGAGGACTGGTTGAACGTTTTTGGAGGTGACCTCACTTGACCTTGACTAACTCGTTGAGCCTAGATGACCTGACTTCAAAATTTTGAAACAATATGCCAAATTGATGTGAGAAAAGGTATTCCAAATTTGGGTGCGCTGCCATCCGCCGTTCGTCCACTATCTGCGAAAAACCTGAGGGGGGCGGTTCAAGACCCCCCGAGACGGGACGAGTTAATACATATCTCCCTTATGCCTTACAAAAGACACTCGAGTGGAAACCTCATATTTTTTTCCCCAGATTTCCTCTGCGAAACATTCTTGCCCTCTCATATCTAACAATCAGGGTATTTGTCCACGGACGTGGACACCATTGAGATGAACTGGATTAGTGCCAGTCACTCTCCGGGCATGCAACACGCTCCTTTCGGGGATTACGATTGATGGTTGCTGGGGCGCTGATAGGCTTCCAGGGATGCCCTGAAGCTTGAAAGGGAACCCAAAGCTTGAAGGAGCGTACCAAACATTCCAAAGGCATCCCAATGTTCGAAAGTGCACCAAGAAGATTGAAATGGCTGGCCGGTGCTCCATGTGGCAGCTGTGGGATATCCAAGGTGGCCATAAATGTCAAGGGTGCCGTACAAATGTACCGAAACCGAAAAAGTTCCCCGAGCTCTGACAAGTTGCCACTAGCTATTAATTACATCAGGGAACATCCCGGAGCCTGAATGAATCCAGGGAGACCTGATGGGATGCCACCGATGACCAGGAGGACACCCCAATAGCTGAAAACACACCTTGCACCTAACAAAGCGCCCCCTTCATGTGAAAGGGCATTCGATAGGCTTACAGTGGCACAGCGGCACTTTAAAGGGTGGATTAGGGAGTTCAAAGGATGTCCGATAATTAAACAAGCGCCTAGAGGCCTCCGAGGGCGCCAGGGGCCTCAAATTGAGTTTGAGGTTCCAAAGGACAGCATGGTGATTGCTTATTGGGTCGTTCATGACGCACTTTGCGTACAATCACAGCTAATGGCACGGCCCACACTGATTCGCCGGTGAGCCGCATGATTGACAATCGTTCCGAGTGTCCAACCCGGGACCTTCGCACCCAGAGTTCAGCACTCAAACTGTTCGGCCACAACAGTCCCGGCCCGAGGCTTCGAACGATCCTCTGTGGCGTGCAATGGTTCCCAGCTGCTTGAAGGGACGACACATAAAAGTGCGCCACAGCAACGGCGGCTGGACCTATCAGGTCTGAAAGCACACCACTAGGCTTCAAATGTCCCAGAGATAGCTGAAATGGCAACGTGATGCCTATGAAACACCTTAGGCATCACGGTATCGGACACCTAAAGAGCACTTTCTCTGGAATCTGAAATGATAATCCAGATGCAAGAAGGGCGATCAGGATTAACAAATGATGGTGAACGGTGTCAACTGACACGCACACCTATCATTTACGCACACAGCTGTTTTACCATGGTGTGTGTGCTGTTCTCAGCTGGAGGCAGACACAGAATGGAGACCTTCATCCAGCTGAGGGCCGTTAGAAAAACATGTGACCATTCACTTCCCTGTCCATAGCAAGCCACTGGTTACCCCGCTGATTGGTAGCGTGCACACTCTTGATCCTCTTACGAGTATGCCGACCACGTCGCTGGAAAACGAGTTTCGATACTCGGAAGGCTGATCGATAGGGCACATCTCACAACAGATGTGTTCATCAGTCCTGAAAGAGTGCCTAGGAGGCTCGGAAGGGTGCTTGAAGTTCATGAAAGATGCCTGAGAAGAGAGACAGATTGGGAAAGAGAACGGGAGGAAAATATAGGGTGAGGAGAGGAAAGATGGAGAGAGAAAGAGTGAGTCGGAGAAGAGTGTAGCTGAAAAATACGGAAGCAGAGAGAGAGAAAAAAAGAGTGAGAGAAGGAGAGAGAGAGGGAGATACATACATATATATATATATATATATATATATATATATATATATATATATATATATATATATATATATATATATATATATATATAGGGTGATTGAGGGATCAATGATTGAGGGATTCAGTGATCAATGAATGGCCGCCACGCCGGACCAGAACCTTTCACTCTCCGGTTTGCACTCTCCGGTGACGGGCTCGGAAGTCCGAGGATGCGGAACTGCAATGTGGATGCGCAATGCTTCGCCGACGTTTACTCGCAGCTTCGCTATCTCAAGACCCTGTGGCAGTGAGATGGAAATACAAAAATATTATGCAACCTTTAGCAGACAGGTTGCAGCCTAGATAGCCCTTGGCATGTATTTCAATAACTAGGTTAAATGAATGGTGAATATTGCAAGCAGATGTGACGCACGAGCCCAGCATCATAATTCAGTGCATTATGAAATAGACTACGTAGACTGCATGGCGAATAAGCTATTTAGCCAAGAGCTTTGTGGATTTGAATTGATGCGGAATGTTACATTGGAACTGCATTGGAACTGAATACACCAGCATTGGATGTCAGTCACATTTCATTAGCACAGTTTCCCAGGTATACTTCACTAATACCTCCGTGGGAAGCAAATATTCCTGGTTGTAGTTCACGCGGTGTGGTAGCTTACGCATCTATTCAGCAAGGCAACATATGGGCGAATAAAAGTTTGTGCATTGAGAACTTATGGACGAGACTGAAAGCCCCACACATTAATATCCAACTACCATTTCGATGAATTCATTTTCGCATCGCCGTTGGCCGGGTACGGTAAAAAGCGGTGGATTTTGTTGAATAGAATCAGGTTTGTTTCACGAGCCTCGATTTCGTCACGGAAGCGGGGCCGGCCATCTCGCACCCAGTGGGCGGAAGCAGACCGGATGGTGTGGCGCATGTGCTTTCAAGTGCTTTCAATCGACAGTTCCTGGCGAAAGATACGGACGCGATCCTCTCTTTCGGCCATTCTTCTGTACGACAGTGGAAGCGCCTGAAAGTAAGCTGGCGGGATTTGTGTCGAGTATCGCCTACCCGACCAGTGCCGTGCTCTGTGATTCTCACGTCGGTACCATTGAGGGGCGGGCGAAACTCGAGACGGGCGGCGATCAATATCGGCAGGATCTTCGGCCAGACCTGCAGCTGAATAGGATGCGCTTCGGCAGTTCAGACAGAGTTGACACCAAATTGATGGGTCAATCGGGAAAGTGATGGATGGGTTCGATAATTCAGAAATTCAAGCTACGACCGTGGATAAATGAGTGTTCAATATCAGAGTTCGTTGTGGCGTCCGGTTTAGTCACGCTGACGCCCAACAAATAAATACGGCTGGCTCTACGCTTCATCCTGAACTAATTGTGGTGGAATGGAGCAAATTCGCCCACACGTTCTGGCCCCAGCAGTCGATGACGTCACATCCTACGCAGTGCCGGTCGGCCATGGTCATATGCATCAACACAGCACATCACAGCATCGAACTGGCTGGAAAGGCCAATTCGATTTCAGTTTATTTATTTCACGAGATAATCACATCCAGAAATGTGCCACCATATTTCACCTAACGCGCTCTTTATTCGCATTTTGGACGACGGGGGCGGGGATCCGATTTGGTGGGATTAAGCACACCTTCCTGTACACGCTTGGTTGTATGGAAGCTAAACTTTCTCGGCTGTGCTACATTTAGCATTGTGCGATAGTTCGTGCTCGACTGCGTGAGTTTGGGAGAGGAACAATATACCGCTAAAATTATATACTGTATATATTATGATGATGTCACATAGTTCACACTCTCGGTACGATTCTCAGACCACGTCTCGGGGGATTGTTGAAGACCCCCCTAAATCCCGAACTAAGCGGTGCATAAACGCGAACCGGTGTAGCTAGAAGGCACTCGACGAGTGGCTCAAATGGACTTATTTGTATTTTAATGTAATTTTAATCCCCAAAGTGGAGGCATAAAAGTGACTCATCAAAACACTTCATATCTTCAGTTCAAGTGAACACACAAAGTTAAACGCACACCATTTGACAGCTAATTTCACAGTGAATATAAAGAAAATAGTCACATTGGCCCATTATAGGCAAAAACTGGCAGTGATCTTAAGTAACTGACCTGACCAGTCCTCAAATACAAAATGAATAAATGCGTATCTTAATCACTGACAAATTGTAGGTATGTGGTACGCTTTATTTCAATATATTTCCACGTGTATGAGCTCACAAGAGAAATTTAAAATAATATGACAATGATCTAGGGTGGTCTTCACCTTGACTATGATACATAGTTATGGTTGCATTACATAGGTCGTGTAATCCAAGTGTGATGCTATTTAGGGGACAATAACTCGAAATTAACTACAAAAGCAGACGCGTTTGAATGTGTTTTGCCCCCTTAGCGCATTTTATCTGGACCTGCCCTCGGGTCATTCGAGGGAAGCTGCCCATATAATTGATAGATTCGAATGATTGAAATTCGAAAAAAGGAACTTCCCCTATATCTGCATGCATACCAAGAGAAAGAATGAGTTAGAGGGACATGCAGATTAAACATTGGAAAATTGGACCAAAATTGGCCGTGCCTTCTGTCGAACCGACGTCCGACGTGTACGCTTTGTAGGCGCTGCCCGATGATATTCACGGGTCAAGTTTAATTTCAATATATTTTCATTCATATAAGTCATCGATGCTGAAACGTTTTTGGTGGTGGTCCTTGTGATCTGAGTTAGGACAATGACCTTGCATGAATCGATGGTTCAACTTACACAACAGGCTCAACAACGATGAGGAATAAGGCACTGAAAAGTTGTCCGCGCCTAGGAAAATTGGACCAAAATTGGCCGTGCCTTCTGCCCACTGTACACCAATCACCCTTCAAAGACGTTGAATCATCGTGATTGGCTCAAGTCCTCTGCAAGCGCGTCAGCTTCACCTGTACTTTGATATAATTTCGGAAAGCATACATCACCATTTCTACTCCTGTCTGCAATTACCTCCAATGTCTAATAAACAGCAACCAAGGTATGACACCTAACAACCATTTGTTGACGTTACGGATTAAAGCGAATGAGTGGACAAGCTTCGGTGAAAATGCCTCCCGAATGCACGCCTGAATACGCCTCTGACCAAAGTATTATTTCCGATCTTCCCGAGTGTCTGCTATATAACCTCGTGATGCTACTCCAAGATTAAAGACTAAGATATCAATGGCATGTATATATATATATATATATATAGAGAGAGAGAGAGAGAGAGAGAGAGAGAGAGAGAGAGAGAGAGAGAGAGAGAGAGAGAGAGAGAGAGAGAGAGAGAGAGAGAGAGAGAGAGAGAGAGAGAGAGAGAGAGAGAGAGAGAGAGAGAGAGAGAGAGAGAGAGAGAGAGAGAGAGAGAGAGAGAGAGAGAGAGAGAGAGAGAGAGAGAGAGAGAGAGAAACAGAGACCGAGAGGCAGGGACAGAGAGACAGAGAAACAGAGAGACATAGAGACATAGAGACAGAGATACAGAGAGTCAGAGAGTCAGAGGGACAGAGAGACAGAGAGACAGACAGACAGACAGACAGAGGGACAGGGGGACAGAGGGACAGAGGGACAGAGGGAGGGAGAGAGAGAGAGTTTGAGGGAGAGGGAGAGGGGGAAAGAGAGAAGAGGGGCGATGAAAATATTCCAATATTTATGCGACTCGAACTGGCGCAGTTTGAGGAATCATTGAAGCCGAATGATCGGATGATTTGGCAATTGCAGGCCAACTGCCACAGTTTGCGACTATATGAGACAGTGGCGTTCAGCGGCTCCCGCTAGGCCCCGCCCATTGTCTAAACAAATCCCGGCGATGGGCCAGCTCCAGTACGTCCGCCGACAATCTGTCCGTCTTTTCAGCGCGCCGGCCGCCTCCATGGCCGCCATTAGCCGGATAAAATCTCGGGTGGCGCTGTCGTCAAATCGGCTCTGCCAACTTCCCGGCGTCAACGTCGAGTGGCCGCGCCGCTGACGCGTCGCCGATCAGCGGCCAGACGGAGGCGATGGCCTGGTGGCGTCGGACTCTGGCGGCCGGCCTGCTGCTGACGCTGATGACGTGGTCTGCGCCTGCCGCCGCCGCCGGCTGCCCGGCCGCCTGCGAGTGCCGCTGGAAGAGCGGCAAGAAGACGGTCGAGTGCGCCGACGGCGGCCTGTACGCCGTGCCGAATGGGATAGACGTCGACACCCAGGTGCTGGTGATGTCCGGCAACGTGCTGCAAGCCGTGTCGGCGCGCGCCTTCCAGCGGCTCGGCCTCGTCAACCTGCAGCGCGTGTTCCTAGCGCGCTGCCAGCTGGCGTCGGTGGCCGGCGGCGCGTTCGACGGCCTCACCAACTTGGTGGAGCTGGACCTGAGCGACAACGCGCTGGTGGCCGTGCCAAGAGCGGCGCTGCGCCACGTGCCGGCGCTGCGCCGACTCGTGCTCAGCGGCAACCCGCTGCGGCGCGTCCGGCGCGACGACCTGGCGGCGCTGCGCGAGCTGACGGCGCTGGCGCTGGCGCGCTGCCGTCTGGAGACGATCGAGGCGGGCGCGTTCGCGGCGCTGACGCGGCTCGAGTGGCTGCAGCTGCAGCAGAACCGGCTGACCACGCTGGCCGGCGCCGGCCTGTCGCTGCAGCTGCACGGCGTCGACCTGCACGCCAACCCGTGGACGTGCGACTGCCGGCTACGCGAGCTGCGCCGCTGGCTGCTGCTGTACCCGGTGCCGCCGGCGGTGCCGCCGCGCTGCGCGACGCCGCGCCGCCTGGCCGGCCACACGGTGCGCGACACGGCTGACGCCCAGCTGGCGTGCGCGCCGGCCATCGCGCCGGCCGCGCGCCAGCTGGAGGTACCGCGCGACCACAGCGTGGCGCTGACGTGCGCCGTCAGCGCCGATCCGGCCGCCAACCTGTCGTGGTCGCACAACGGCCGCCGTCTGCGCGTCGACGCCGCTGACGGACGACGACGACGACGACGACGCGTACGACGGGTACGTCATCAGCGAGAGCGGCGAGCGGGGTGGCACGCTGCGGCGCAGCCGGCTGCTGGTGGTGAACGCGTCGGAGGCCGACCACGGCGTGTTCCGGTGTCGCGCCGTAAACGCGGCCGGCGTCACCACCGCCGAGTACACGGTGCGCGTGCTGCTGCCGCCCGACACGCGCAGCACGGGCGCGGCGCCGGACGAGCCGGCCGGCTATGCGCTGCCAGTGGGCGCCTCGCTGGTGCTGGTGGTGGCGGCCGTGCTGTTGGTGGCGTGCACGCTGCTGGTGCGCCGCAGTCGCCGCCGTGGCGGCAGCCGCAGGCGTGGCGACAAGGCCAGCGAGACGGTGGACCCGGCAGCCGACCAGTGCGAAACGACGCAGTCGTGGCGAGCTGCGGAGTCGGTGAGCCGGTCGCTGTCGCGCGAGACCACGTTCACCGACTGCCACGACCACCTGAGCGGGCCGCAGCAGCACGCCGCCACGTCGGCCGACCCGGACGTGGTAAGCGGCGCCGGCGTGGCGCCGCCGCCGCCACCGGAGCCGCGGCGCACCGCACGGGACAGCGCCGCCTGGCCGCCGGCCGCGTCGGCGGCTGCGTGGCTGCCGGACGACGGGAACAGTGTGCGCCGCTGCGGCGCCGTCGGCCACAGCCGCTCCTACCACTACCAGCTGTGCGAGTTGCCGCCGCCAGCCGGGCACGAGCTGGCGGCGTGGCGCAGCCTGCCTCGGCCGGTCCGGCCGCGCGCGTGCCCCGCCTTCGCCGCCGAGGATCCGTCGGACGGCGTGTGGCAGCCGCTCTCGGCGTGCCACTGCGTGCAGCAGGAGCTGCGGCGGCGGCTGCCCACCTGCAGCCACGGCCTGCTGCTGCCGCCGCCCCCACCACCGCCGCCGCCGCCGCCGCAGCCGCCGCCGCCGCCGCAGCCGCTGCAGCCGCCGCAGCGTCCGTGGTCGGCGCGCTGGACGCACGGCCGGCCGCGGTGTCGCTGCACCGAACCGTCGCTCCGACCGCCCGAGGCGATCTCGGCCGGAGGAGCGCCGCTGGCGCCGCCGGCCGGCTTCGGCGACGAGCCGGCCGGCGACCGGTACGCGCCCGCGGACTGGTGCGACGACGTGTCGACGACGGCTCCGCCGACGCCGCCGTTCGGCTGCCACGCGGCGCCGGCAGCCGAGCGGGGTGGCGCCGACAGCCTGCCGCTGGCGTACGGCGAGTCGGCAGCACGCGTGTGAGGCGTCGCGCGCCGCCTCGCCGCCTGACGACTCGGGCGTGTGGCGGCTCGACGCCAGTGGCGCGGGCGAGCCGCGCGTCGTCGGCTTTTGTTAGGTGGTGACGTGTCTGTGCGCGGTTTGCGGTGCCGGCGGTTGCCGCGTTGAATGTGCCGTCGCGAACTGGCACCAACCAGAACCTTCGCGACGACCCGTCAGCTGTGATTCGGACTGACGGTGCCGTGGCCGAGCCGCTGCACGAGCCGTCGCACGAGCAGTTGGAAGAGCCGCTGGATAAGCCGTTCGACGGGACGGAAGAGCGAACGCCAGTGACCCAGGCGCCCGTGCTGTATCCCATGATGGCTCAGCCGAGTGGTTCTATTGTAGTCTGTTAAGACTCGAGGTCACCGGACAATCAGGTATTCAGACTGTTAAAATGTTCAACGTTGAGTTGGCGGCCAGATTCCAGAGACTGGTCCCGGCGGGCGAACTTCGCCGACGTGGCCGCCTAAGGGACTCCGGTGATTTATCGCGCTTCTTGGGAAGCCCTGCGACGGCGAGCTAACGGCGATATCACGTCCGTGGATACTGGTGATACAGCTGTTCCGGGACCGGTCGTGAACCGAAACGTGAACTTCACGGGCTTGCGCTTGTCCAAATGTGGTTCTGTTTGAGAATCCTTTTCAGAAGAAAATGTTAACACGACGCCTGCAAATAAAATATAGTTGATTATCGGTCTCCTTCTGTAGGAATGCTGAGAGCGACCAGCTTATATTTCCGATAGTTCCCACAGGACGCTGAGTCACACTGAGTGTACTTCCGTGTGTATGGTATGTGCGTACAATTTCCACGTTTACGTGAGCAGGAAAGCTTTAGAATACGAAGCGATTAGGAAAACGTGCGAAAATAATGCTCTTTTAACGGGCTTTTGCGTCGCAAGACATGCGAAAAGCCTAACAAATATTTACGCTTCGGTAGGTGGAAGTTTGCGAGTATCGCCAATCATGAACAAATAACGGTAGGGCTGCAAGTGTCCTGACACTTCTTGAGGCTATTCTCTGCTACGTTTTTGGTAAATTTAGGACAATTATGAAAAATAAACGACGCAATGCCCTTGCCCATCGCAGTCAGATTTCACCAACATTTCAGGGCATCATGCAGCATTTCAAGTTATAATGCTATCACTCAGAACCGGATCTGTTCGTCTCCGTTTGAGCTTTACCAACTTCCAACACAGTATAACTGGCCTAAGCTGCTTTCAGTCTTTGCCGAAAGACCAAAGTTTGCGACAGAATGTCTGTGCGCGGACAGCTCACCGCACGCCGGGCGACTGACTTTCAGCCGTTGTCGTTGCCAACTTTCAATGCAAATAACTCAAGGTCGACATGAACGGCGAAGAAAGTAGCGGCGTGTAGATTTACGTTGTAGAGATTTAGTGTGGCAACATAGCCATTAGTCTGATTTACAGAGAACGGTCGGATCTTTTTCTTGCTTATTCCACCCTTACGGAAACCGCACAAAAGTGATGCGGAAAGGAGTGAATGCAAAATGCATCCACCATTGACCGGAGCGAAGTAGCAATAGAAGCGTTTCCACAGCTCATCGGATGCTAAGTCGACAATGTGCTAGCCGATATTGTAGCAGCTTGACTCTCCTAGATTGTTCTAGTGTGCTAATGTGACGCATACGTTTGGGAAATTAAAGAAGTGTGCAACGGAAGTCCAGCCAATCGCATGATGACAGGTTAGGTTGGATTGGCCTTTCCTTAGGAATAGGTATAGATATGCTTTTTACAAAAGTGCAGCGCAATGCTACTAGGTTTATCAGAGGACTATGAAATGTAGAATATTTGGAGAGGCTTCTGGCATATATATGTACACAATCAACAGCGGGATCTTAAGTTGTGGTATAATTGAGATGCTTAGGATGTAAAATTGATGGGAAATATTACTCTGAATGATGCTGTTCTAGCTGAGCTGTTGCTCATCATCAGTACATGGCTGTTCATCGCTGTTCAAGTAACGCTATTCATAATGTAAGGGATAGATAGATGAGGATGGACCCAGCTGCACAGGTAAACACTCAGCGATTCAATGGTTCTCTTCTCATTCTTGGCCGTTGATTCGTTATTTGGGCACAGGATGACACAGATAGAGAGGCTATATGACGTCAAACATTACAAGATAGTATCGACTGAGAATTTATGTGGCGTCCAGCACTGCAAGATGGTACCGACTGAGAGGTTATATGGCGCCTAGTTCTGCAAGTTAGCAACGACAGAGAGGTTATATGGCTTAAAATACTGCAAGTTAGCAACGACAGAGAGGGTATATGGCGTCCAGCATCGTAGGATAGCATCGACAGAGAGGACATATGGCGTCCAGTACTTTTTATTCCAATAGACGCAACCTTAAGTCCGATCGCTTCACCGACATTTCATTCAAGGAGTCATCAGTTGCGAAAGACGTGCAGTGTTGTTTCAGAGTGATCAACAACGATCAATTCGTCATTCATCAGCAGTTCGTCTTTCAACGGCAGTTCATTATTCGTAAGCAATTCGCCATTCGTGAGCAGTTCGTTATTTGCAAGAAGTTCGTCATTAAACAGAAATTCATCATCCGTTATAAGTTCGTCACTCGCCAACAGTTTGTCATTCGCCAGCAGGTCAGCATTTGTCAGCAGTTCGTCATTCGTCAGCGGTTCGTCATTTGACAGCAATTCATCATTCGTCAGCAGTTCGTCAATCGTCAACAGTTCATAATTCGTAAGCAATTCGCCACTCGTGAGCAGTTCGTTATTTGTAAGAAGTTCGTCATTCGACAAAAAAATCATCATCCGTTATAAGTTCGTCATTCGCCAACAGTTTGTCATTAGCTAGCAGGCGTTCTCACCTAGCTGGCTTCGACACTGAACTTAGAATCAACGAAGAAGTGCGTGCCACCCGGCGTAAGTCAACCGAGTCTCACACATATTTACATAATCAATTGTTGAGATCAAATACATGCTGCGAAATGCCATCAAGCTACTAACTCGGTTGCGAAATGAATCTCATTATCCACACGACTGTCAGAATGCGCCACGCGTACAGAATACCCAACATTAAGTACGACGTGAATTTACATCGAACGTTTCAAACGAAGTCAGCGGCAAACACAACCCTCAGTGGACTAACGTAGCGGAAGCTCGCCAATGTTGAACTCAATTTCACGTCTCGAGTGCATAACTGAAACGCTCGTAGTAATAGTGTTGCTCCACTGTCCGTGAATTTTCCATTTGTATACAGAGATGCTTGTTTATTGGTGTAAAGGCAGTTGAATCCATCCGTGATAGGTAATTTTATCAAGGATGGGTGTCATTACGTCAATAAAGAATCACAATTATATGTACGCTTGTTACCAATTCGGGACGACTTCCGACAATTGCTGAATGGTTTCGAAATTATGAAGCGCGTCTGCACCTTCTCGATGCAGTTTCGGGAGTATATCGGACTTTCTGAACGAAGTGCATATTCTCAGTCAACGTCCCAAGACAAAGGAGTACAACGTCCCACAAACAAAGGGGTACAAAACTTGCATCTTCCAACAGTTCCTAGGAAGTATGCTATGAAGCAGCTAACAATGAGAGGTGCTGGGACGAGCGAGGCCGCCCTGGCACGTCCCCAGCAAGGCTGTTGAAGCATCAACGCCACACCTATGGCAATGTATGAACAAAATAAATCTGAGAGTCACATGGTGCGTCTACAAAAATAAACGGTGCACGGCTCTTCAGCTCACCGAATGGTTCCACCAGCTGGTTCTACAGGGCACCAAAGGCGACGCCAGAGGTGAGAAATTACTAGGCTGTCGCTCGCAGGCGGGTGAACTCGAGAAGCTCTCGCATCACTGCTCTCCCTCGTTCGAAGCAAACATATAAGGGTGGTGAAAATGGTGGCATTGGTAAGAACGAGCGCCTCGTCGCACTTCGGGCACGCGACGTCGCTCTTGGACGCATCACTGCCCTGTTTGGCACGCGACGTCGCTCTTGGACGCATCACTGCCCTGTTTGGCACGCGACGTCGCTCTTGGACGCCTCACTGCCCTGTTTGGCACGCGACGTCGCTCTTGGACGCATCACTGCCCTGTTTGGCACGAGACATTGCTCTTGGGTACCTCGCTGCCCTGTTTGGCACGAGACATTGCTCTTGGGCGCCTCACTGCCCTGTCTGGCTCCGGACGTCCATATTTGGCTGCACAGTCCCGATAACAATGAAATACGCATACTCGAATACTCTAAAACCTCTCATAAAGCCAACGTTTCTCAGCTTTGAACATGATTACTGTCTTCCATCAGCATTAGCTGAACGCAGTGGGTTTCAATTCAAATTTGTGTTAGCTCAAGGCAAATAGAAAAACTGAAAAATATAAGTTTCACAATGTTGCCTACGTACATCTTACGTGATTCTGTTGGTGTTCACGGGATGCGTTTGTTTGCTGGTGTGCTGTTTTCTGGAAGTTCGTAGCAAGTAGTAGGCTGGAGTTCGAAATAATCAGACCACAGTTAAACAAACATACTTTCATGCAGGATGAAGATGTCTATGACCGATAAGTGTACATGCAGGCTAGACGTTGCGAACACTTGGCATCTAGCGCCCGCACGGTGGTCGGCGCGGCGTGAAGAGATATTGAGCTTCTGGCGATTTTGTCGGCTCTGGTGACTATTACGCTGTTTATTATGCAATTCTCGGCTTGGTCCGGCACCGAGCCGATATGAGGCAACGCTAGTAACATGACAAATCGGTTGCTGACAGTGGCGTCGCCACGAAATTCTTCCAGGGGGGGGGGGGGGGCAAGATCGAAAGGCGGCCTCCTGCTCCCCGAAAAGGGGCCGCCATTGTGTTAGGGACTCCTATTGTTTTTAGGCCCTTACTATGGTTCGGGAATGGAAAGTATGATTTCATAATAATGTACTGTTTGTTCTTGGCATGGTGCATTATTTACTTAACACGCAAAAGCAATATTTTTCGCTGAAAACTGGGACATACCAAGGTATAAATAAGCAATATGGGGATAAATACCAACGTGTCAAAACCAACCATCGTCTCAATGCTTTTTCGAACAGAAGAATCTTCCCGCTGGCCTCTAGATTGCAGCGAGGCTGATGCTAAGCATATCTTTCAGACATCTCCCATTAATCAACCCACCGTTATGTCCTCGAAGAATAACTGAATATAGCCAGATTCATCACTACTATTATTTATTGCCACCAGCTTCATGCCCTAAGCAAAGCTTAAGCGATCATTTCCCAGTCCTAGGACGATAATATCGCGAAGGTGACAACAACAAGTAGGTTGCAGTGGTTTTCTGATCGCAATCTTAGGAATTCGTGAATTTTTCTAACATTTGGTGCTGGTTGCAAGGCACCTGCCAAACTAAAATAGTTATGTTAAGTTAAAATAACAAGTTATGCGCGAATTAATTCACGCGCCTGGGATGTCGACCGCAATTTTGTCAAAGGGGACTTATCGAAATGAAATGATTAGTGACCAACTAAATTATCCTGTGCAGGGGCCTAATCTACCACTATCTTTCCTGATTCGCCGGATTTCAACCCTAACTCCCCCACCCAATTATGCGGTTTTATTTTGGTATCCCTTCATAAATCAACTCACACTGTTGAAATTACACCCATACCACAACAACCGGATCGGTATCGGAAAATGTCAAGGTGGAGCCCTCCAAAAAAGGAGGGATCCCCAAAAAATCAATGTCAGGGTCGGTAAAATGGCTCTGGAGCACAGAACATATTACCAGATGCCTTCACAAATTGTGTACGCCGCCGAAAAAATACCGAATCTCGAAAAATAAAGATGGTATACAAATGCATGGCGCCAGGGTCTCGAAATGTCGGGCCGGAATTCGGACTTTTGAGAGAGGATAAAAAACAGAAAAGATCCACAAAAATAGCATTAAGCACAGAAAGCTTGCGTTGGGTAACCGGAACCACGCGCCTGGGAGCGGGAAGTCAGGCTGGGACACAAAAATCGCACCGAAGCCCCAAAATCGAACTAGGTCCCACAAATGTGCGTTAGAAGCCCCAAATAAACACAGCAGGATCCTAAGTGCACAACGGGGGCCGAAAATACAACCGACGCTCTGAAGCACACAATCTCCAAAAAAGTGACATGCCCCCAAAACATGCGTTGCAACCCTAAATAAACATACATGGAGCTCTAAAAAAATACACTGGAAGGTGTCAAGGCACGCAGGGGCCATGCTAACGCAAAAGGGTCTGAAAAAGTGGCTGGAACCACAAAAGGCAAAGTGGTTCCAAATCGAACAAAAGGACCAGGGGTTAAATAAACACATCGGGATTTTCGAAAACGCCCTGGCACGTAAAAATATCCTCGGTGCATTAAAAGCAACAAACCCTAAAACGAGCAGGAGTTTATAAAATGTCTTAAACCCCTAACTTGAATTTAAAATATATTACCCATCACTTTGAAATATAAAAATTCGCTGTTTCAGGCATTCCAGTTCATATCACCCGGTCGCCACGACGCCAAAGTCCGTGCACGTGCGCGCATTCGGCGCATTCGCAACACTTCGTGCGATGCTACGGTTTCTGCTAGGCCTTCTGCCTTTTGCTAATTACTGTCACATGATAAACTTGCGCCATATTTAACGTGCTGGAATGCTTAGTATGGCGGCTCGTTGCGAAAAGTCGAGTAATTGGATCCGATCATTCATTCCCTACGTCTCACATTTTCTGGTAGTTATGAAGTGCAGATTCCGTTCAGCTTTGACGCACCTGATATCTTTGCTGCTATCTTCTCAGAATGGCTGTCGAACCGAGGCCCTTCCTCAATGTTCTTTGTTGGACTCGCTGCGTCTTTCTGCGCAGCGGCCTAATGCATTTTCGAAACCCCTCCTCGTTCCAGTGTGTTGCTGTTTTTTTGGGCACCGATGAATTTTGTAATGTGTCAGGGCGTTTTCAAAGATCCCGATGTCTTCATTTAACGCCCGGTGCTTTTGTTCGTTTTGGAAACATGTTGCCATTTGCGGCCCCAGCCTCTTTTCAGGCCCTGACGCGTCCTTATGACCTCTGTGTGCCATAAGAGCTTCTTGTGCATTTTTTTAGAGGTCCGGGCATGTTAAGGCCTTGCCACTTTTTGGGAGACTATGTGCGTTTTGGAGGGCCAGTTGTATTGTCGGCCTCCGTTATGCTCTTAGATTCCTGTTGTGTTGTTGGGGGCTTCTGACGCACATTTGTGGTGCTCCAGTACGATGTTGTGGCTTCGGTGCGGTGCTTCTTAGTCCCAGCGCGATTTATCGCGCCCAAGCGCGTGGTTCCGGGGACCCAACGCCAGTTTTCTGGGTTCAACGATATTTTTGTGGATTTTTGTTGTTGTAAATTCCGAATCCCGGCCTGACTTTCCGAGTCCCTGGTGCCACGTTTTTGCGTCTCACCTCGTGTTTTTTAGATACGGTATGTTTTTTCAGTGCCGTACGCAATTTGTGAAGGCATCTGGTTGCATGTTCGGCGCTCCAGACCCATGTTCTTGAACAAGGCATTTATTTTGTCAAATACATTATGGTTTTGGAAGGCTTCAGCTTGACTTTTTCCGGATACCGATTTCGTTTTTGTGGTCACACTCTTCTTGCGTGTGGGCCTAAACGTCAATTTCGTGGAGGTTTGACGGGACTACCAATGGGAATTGTGGGTCGCGTCGGTCCACCAGAATTCGCGCGATATTTTGGGGGGACAGATTTGAGTTTGTGGGAAGCGTTGTACTTAGCTGTTGCCCCAACGCGATTTTGGCGGTTCCTATTGCAAATTTTCGAGTCTCGGAACGAGTTTGAGGGGGCCCGAAGTACTTATTTGGATGGAGATCCCTGCGCGAATTCTGGTGGACCGACGCGAATTTTGGTGGCCCCAGCGCGAGTTTTGGAGCCTCGGCACGATTCTTGGGAGCTTATGCCTCTCAGGATAGAGAGGGAATTTGCCCATCTGATATGCCACTGCGGCCACTGAAGGAGTATATTTTTGTCCCAGAGTGACATTCCGGTTATGAATTGATTTTTTGAACAGCTGCAACTTTTGGGGCCCGGCGCGCCCTTCTGGGCCTCCAGTGTGATTTTCGAGGGCTGCGACGCGACTATTTAATATAGTCCAATGTGATATTTTGGGCCCCGGCGTCATTTGCTTGGATCCCTAGCGCGAGCTTTAGCTGCCTTGACACTTTTTGTGTCTAAAACGTTGTAGGTTTTTGGCGTCATTGTTGGGCCCCAGAGTTGGAGTGTTTTTGTGTTGTTATTTTTTGTTTCTGTGAGTTTTTCAGAGTTGGACCCATGTCCGGAGTGTTTTTGTTGCTCTGGCTTCATTTGTTTTGGTCCCAATGAGACTGTTGTAGAATGGTACGACCCGTTGTTCCACTATATATATATATATATATATATATATATATATATATATATATATATATATATATATATATATATATATATCCATGGTCCGGTCGTAAATATTTGGTACACCCAGGCTCAGCGTGATTTTCAAGGTCCGCGGCCGGAGGTTTTTGGTCCATGCCGTAAATTTGAAGCACCCCGGCACGACTTTTACCATTTCTTAGGTGTTTCTTGCAAATTATATGCCTCATCTTGCGTCATAAGTATCTCGTCCCATTTCCTGGAGCCTCTTTACCGGTTTTCAACGTCTGATGTCCTACCCTCCTCCATATTCATTGTCCTCCCTCTCGTCTTGAAAGGCCTTCTCTTACACCCTGGGGCCCTTTACCATGGCATGAGGCTTCCTCTCATGTCCCAGGGGCATTATCTGCCAAATTAGGGGCCTCATGTCACGCTTCCTGGGCTTCCTCATTTATCCTGGCAAAGCCTTACCAGTCTTGAGGGAATCTTCAATTTTGGAGCTCGATGCTGCATCTCAGGACCGCCGACCAGCTGCTCGGTGCTGTCGTCCTGTATCTCAGGACCGCCGACCAGTCGCTCGGTGCTGTCGTCCTGTATCTCAGAACCGCCGACCAGCTGCTCGGTGCTGTCGTCCTCAATTTCAGGAACGCCGACCAGTCGCTCGGTGCTGTCGTCCTGCATCTCAGGACCGCCGACCAGTCGCTCGGTGCCGTCATCCTGCATCTCAGGACCACCGACCAGTCGCTCGGTGCTGTCGTCCTGTATCTCAGGACCGACGACCAGTGGGCGGCCGTCCGGCGGGCGGCTTTCCGGCGAGTCGATGATCATCTCCCCTGGAGTCGACCGCTGAGCCGTGGTTAGGAGCGCTCGAGCACTCAGTTCCGCCTCGGGACCGTCGACCGGGCGCGCCTCGACTGATAAAGACGCTTTAGCGACAATTCTCGGCGCAGTGGGCGCGACGCGAATACGGAGTGGTCTGCGTTGGAGGCAGTCGATAACTGCACGTCGCTGCCTTTTTCGTCTCGTTCGTTTCGTGTTGGGTTCTTGCCATTATTATCGGCAATCCCTTGAGTTCCCTTTGTTTATGTTTTTGCTTCGCTACTTCCCCTTGAACTATTAGGGACAGTGCCTCGAAATTTGTCGTTCTTTCTAGTGTTCTTTTTCGCATCTTGTGCCAATATTGGAATCTTTTCCTGCACCAAACGTGGATCTATGGCTGTTTTTTTAAAGCTTGCATCAGTTACCTCAGTCATTTTGTGCGTTTTATTGCAAACGCTACTCACCGTAGTTCGAAGTATGCTGACGGAAATGTCGAATGTTTTGTTTTCTGTTTTGACTGGACAAGTGAGTGCATATTGCATATGTACTTCTAAGTACCGTGTATAATCTTATGGGTTGGAAGAACTATCGTGAGTGGCGCGGTCACGTGGGCAATGTGTGACAACAGGTTACTCACCACGTGGTTGAGATAATTATCTGTTAGAGCGATGTGCTCGCGACAAACGCAGTGCTAATGATAACATAGTAAATAAAGACAAAATGCCGCGACAGAATTTCCTGGAAGGGTAGTGAAATGTGCACCAGGATGCAGGTAACACGCTGCCCTATCTACCTGCAACATGGGTTTTCCTAGCCATACATGTTGATTGTGGTTCCTGTGGCAAAAAATGGCCGGACAGGACATAAAATGGCGCCGGATGTTGAAACAAACCCAAAGCTTAACGCGAAATGTTTGGAAAATTATAGTAAAGCGCACATCAGCAGACACGAATCTAATTCCTCAATCCCTTACAGAATGGGTTTCACAAACAGACATGTGTAGGCAGCAAACCAGTCGGATGTATCCAATGTCATTTTGAACCTGTAACGGCCTTCAACTTCGGCGATGAAATGTCGCGCAAAAATTCGTGAACTCGCCACGAAACCAATCCGATACAAGAGGAGCGGCATTTATTATCTTATTACAATGGATGGATTTTTCAAAATAAGCTTCAGACTTCATGCTTTCCGAGGCGTCTATTCTGTTCGCACCGCAGCACTAGTGATCAACGCTCAGCTCCAGGCGCGTAATGAGTTAGGGCGATTGTTTGCTGTTTTCCTTCGTGTGTTAAATTAAAGTAGGGAGCTTGAGCTACTGTAGATACATGTTTTCCTTTAATTCTGGGCTTCTGGCGTAAGGCTTCAACTAGATTAAAGAAACTGAACAATACCAGCTTCATTTTGTTTGAACTATTGCAGAGTTTATCATGGCTTTATTATTATTATATTAAGCCAACCTATTCTTGTCTTTCCGGTGGGATCCTCACACCCTGTCTTGGGGGTCTTTTTATGCCCATTTAATGTACAAACTAAGCATTTCACGAAAACGAAAGTGGTGCCATCGGAAATCACTCCATGAGTAGGGCCACTTGGGAAATTTTATCCATTCAAAAACACCAAGTGAAGGGTGCCAGATACGCTTGCATAGATAGTTCCTTCGGAATGGGGACATGGTATTGGTACGGGTGTGTCGGTGTCCTCGCGTGATAGAATCTCTCCTTTGCAGGACTCACTCAGGTGTGCCCCTGTTGCTCGGAGCCTGATCACTTCAGGACTTTATGACTAGAAATTCCAGAAGCGGTTTCAGAGTGAAAAAAATGGGGCATAGCATGAAATACAAAATGGAAATTATTTCAAAATGTTCATACCATTAAAAATAACTAGATTCTACATCGTTCTTTAGTGCAAATGCCTTTGAGGACTAGAACTCATGTTTTGCCACAAGATAGAGCAGGTTTTTAGAGGAATTTCTGGTCACTGTGCACCTTCGTGGCTGAGAGCATGCCACACCCCACCAAATTTGGCAAGCCGGTAGTCAGTCATACGGTTTTCTGGGCATGCTCCTCCGCTCTTGTAGTCAGAAAGCCTACAGCTGATACAAAAGAGCACACCCGTGTGACATTTCTTGAAAATATTCATCCGACACAGATTGAGACCGCTTTGGAGAAGTTCGCCAAATGCGGTGCACCACGTGACCGTCTGTCACGTGAATCTTCGTCGACTGGAGCACCTCCGAGTGTCTAACGGTGCGTGCAATTGCTACCACATTTGGTGAGCGGATAGCCTGCTAAAGACACTATCCGAACATCGTCAATTTGTAGGAATGAGCATCGGTGTGCGGGAAATGCACATGTGCGTATTTTGCACTCCCATCAATTATGCTGCAGTGCAGGACACATGGGATCCCTATGACTCCAAACTTTTGCTTCCTGCTGATGTAGGAACAGAGTTTGCGCTTGCATCCGCTTTGAATGCAGCATATCGGTGTTGGCGTACGCTACGGCCCCCAAATTTGGTGGCGGATGGCCGATCGCCGGGGCTATTCACCCACAGATCATTTGCAGCGGATAGGTTTCCTTTAATGTGCATATTGCAAAAGTTGTTTCTTTTTTGTGATATTTCACACTGAAACTACAGAAGACCTGCGGTTGAATGCCTGGTATGCATGCTAAAGACCTGTCAGAAGCCCACCGATCCTTACCGGGCTTTGTGGTCTACCTTTCGACCCTTGCATTTGCCACCGCTAACCAGCACCGTGCGTGGAGCATCGTGTATGCAATACGAAAGTCGTCCATATCATGCATTTTTGGGTGGGGAATCGTTGCGGGGCGAGAACAGCTAGGGTGCTCCGAGTTCGACTTCAGCCCCGTGAAGTCGGTCTCATAGACACAAGATTCTCCGTGGATGACCTTACAGCTGAACCAGAACAAAGGTCGCCTTCAGGGACCGGACGATGACCAATACAATGGTCTCCGAAACCACAGGAAGTCTCCATGGAGACTGCATCTTGCCTTGCTGAGATAAGGAACGTCCCTATCTACTTCATAGTCGAGTTTCCAAGAACGTTGGCAAGCCTTGTGACATGATCCAGACGTTGTTCGCGCATGCGAACGAAGTCTCTTGCGTCGAATCTCTCTTGCGGTCTCGGAGAGAGATTCGACTTGCGGAGAGAGAATCTCTCCGCAAGTTTCGGAGAGATTCGCCGCTTACAGCTGCAACGTAGAAAAATGAGAACCCAAAACAAGGTCGGGACAAGGTTGGACTTTCGGCAGTCCCACGAAGAATCTGGTCTCCCCTCTCAAGATACCATGACGGGTTCGGAGAACGTGCACAGTCTGAGTGTTTGTTTTCAATGTGCCAGAAGATCGCTGTTGCGGTCGACCTACCAGTTTCCTTCCGCGGTTTGGTGCTAGTGTAGGGGTGGCGGCTCTGCCGTCGGTGGGGTGTGTGGGGTGTGGGTGGGGTGGGTGCGGTTAGTGGGGTGGGGGGTGTATGGGTGAGTGGGGTGTGGGTGTATGGGTGTGTGGGTGGGTTGGTGTGTATTTTAGATAAACTGTGTGTGTAAATGTAACCTCTAGCGTGTTTTATCTGTTGCTAACCTCACTTAAACTCGACTGAGTGGTATGGGTGTGTGAAATGTATTTTAAATAGTGGGTGTGTGAAGGGGGTGTGGACAATTTATTCTTGATGCAGCCTAAACTCGAATGGAGCTGAAACTGATTGAAATACTTGAACTGACTGATTGGTGGCTGGACCTAACTCACTCCTTTGTTCATGGTGCCTATGTCAGTGGTGTATTATGTTGTATTCCACCGCCAATTCCACCACACATCCCCAAACCCCAGCCGTCGTGATGTTGGTTTGGGTTGCCGTCCCTAACACGAATTTATATATGTGCGAGGTCAAAGTTTTGGGAACACCATATAGGTACGTGAGTGTCTTTAGCCAGATTATAATTAATACGTTGCATTAGAGAATTGATGATAATGACATTCACCATTGGTTTAACTGACATGTCCGTGTTGGGACTTTTTGGACGCTAGTATCAGTATAATTTTGTACAATGTTCCGCACGAAATAGGTGCCTGTGTTGAGCCCCAAGCGGCTTCCGCTGATCCTTAGATCTACCTACTCACGTTCATTCCCTTCATTGACTTCGCATTCGCTCGCCTCATTCATGCTCTCCTTATCAATTAATTAATTGCTTGGTACCTAAATTTAGCTCCCGACCTCCCCCCCCCCCCTTTCAGCGGTACACAAACACATAGATCGACAGATCAATGCTCTAATTTTGATGGTATTACCGGGCCGAACAAGTAAACCTTTCACTGCCAATCATGGCTGGCCTAGCCATTATTAGCAGTGTTTCTCGCCTGGACAAAGTCTTAACTGCAACGAGGGGGCTCATCGTACTGACTCCGAGGGCTGATACAAGTGCTCTGATGTCTTTGACCGACACACCTAACCTTAAGTTCGATCGATGCCGCGCCGGGCCTTATTCGTCGTACACTTGCGACCAGGTCTGCGTAACCAACGGGCGGGCACGGATCCCTACCAGGCTGGTCACGTACCCGGTCGTCTTTATATCCTAGCCGGCCCTATGAGTTTTGGCCTTGGGGTCTTACGGCATGCCAAACCCGTCCATCATGCCCCTCGAACTGTCTGCACCAACCGTGCCCACGTGCAGGGTTCGGTGGTGGACAAACCACCGGGCAGTGTTTTGCCAATACCCTATAGTCCGGTTCCAAACTTCCGGCGAACGCACTGTGGTGGCCCCTTTACCGGCCCCTCCCACATGCATACCATGTTCGCCACCTCACCTGCACCTCTGGATCGCAGAGGCCAGCGTGATTTTGCGGTCAAAGATCCAGAGCAGGTGAACTAATACCCCCGAAGTGTCCGTTCATCGCTCCCTCTGGCAATCAGGCCTTAACCAAACGCGCGTCATATATATAACAGTAATAATATTTTAGGCAATTTAACTGGCTTCAACAGTCACCACCGTCGCTCGGAATTTTTTTATCCATAGGAGGACGGCTTGCAGATCGGCTGCTTCGCTTTCAGTTTCGCCGCGCCCCCCCGGCGAGAGTGGTGCTCCCTCCTTGAGGGGATCCACAATGGGCGGGGCGTACCTCGGAGTCTGCCCCGTTTCCGCCGCCCTGTTTCCCTGTCAGTTCTATCCACCATGTCGTCGGAGGAAGAGCTCTGTTTTAGTGAGGAGGAGAGGGTCGAGGCGGAGTTAATGTTCTCCCGGTTGGTGGACCAGGACCTGGAGGACATCCCTAAGTTCTTTGCCTGAGGTCGTTTTGGACCTCGGGCCCGACGACTTTAGGGGCATTTCCCAGCTCCGAGAGGTGGTGGCCCGGAGGCGGAGACGGCTGGGAGGAGCCTTCCACCCCGATCGGCACGGAGACCGTCACGCAACGGCCCTGCGGTAAGTCTCCTCCCCCTTCGGATGTTCTCATGGATTGTTCACGAATTCGGAACCCGTCCAGCGCCCTTTCACTTAGGGTGAAAGGGTGAAAGGCCTTTTCACTCTGAAATGTTGTATTTGCCTCCACCCAACCTCTGTTGCTTTCTTCTCGTTGCTTAAACCATGATGGCATCATTTATCCTGGCGTAAGATCTGGAGCGCCATTACCGAGTTTCACTACGGCTTGACGGGACGGGGGAGGGGTCACGTTGGCCCTTCTAGTTTTTGCTAACCGATTGATCCTGCTGCAGGGACGTCAACCGGGCGGCGTCCTTCTTGGACGAATTTGGGGTGGCGTACGCCGTCTGGCGGGGTTACGCCCCCGACGTGTCGCCGCTCCCGCCCCTGCCCGACAGCGTCCTTGTGCGGGCGGCGGCGCGTACCGCGTGGCTGTCGCCAGAAGACCAGGCGACTCGCCTGGCCCCTTTGCTGCGCGAGGGTGCCTTCGCGACCCTGTTGAGGGACCTGGTGGCTGGCCGGAGCGCGGTCCCGGAGAGTCCCGCCGCCCCCTTGATCGCCGTCGCATCGTCTGTGAGGGCGGCCCCTACCCTCCCGCCGGGCGTTGACGGTTCCACCCCATCGGTGTTCGAGGCCGCTCAACGGCTGGCGCATCTCCGTCCTCTCCTTGAGGAGATGTGTTCGCTCCACCTGGGAGCATTTCCCTCTCGGGTGAGGCGTAGCCTCGCTCGGCTGCAGGCCCGTTTCCGGATACACTTAAGACATTAATAAAATACCACCTGAGGCTACGTTCTTCTATAGCCACGTCGGCATTACTGGGTGCCAGAAGATGTGTCGGGACGAAGATAAGGGGGGGGAGCGGTGTGTGTTGTGAGCCGATTGAGAGAGAGAGAGCGACGACATGACCGTACGGGTAGGTCGGGGAGGATGGTAAACAGAGGGGGTGAGAAAAGAGAGGAGTGAGAGAGAGAGAGAGAGAGTGGGGAGAGAGAGAGAAAGAGAGAGAGAGAGTGAGAGAGAGAAAAAGACAGAGTGAGGAAGAGATAGATCGAGAGAGAGAGAGAGAGAGAGAGAGAGAGAGAGAGAGAGAAGAGAGAGAGAGAGAGAGAGAGAGAGGGCGGGAGAGTGAGAGAGAGAGACGAAAACAAAACAAAACACACACAAGGCGGAGGATGAGTCTGTCTAGCAGGTGTCCGTATTCCACTGTGCATATATTCGCGCTGTCCCCGCAGGTACATAGGGACAACAGGGAACCACCCCCTGAGGAACATCGCGGCACATGCTCATCAGCCCCGTAGCACGGATCATTATTCGGTGTCTGACGTAACTACCCTCCCCTCCGTCCAGCGGGTCGTTGAGGTATTTACTACGAGGGCACGTTTGGAAAGGGGTCGTAAATCTGACGTCATCCATTGCTGCTTGTCCCCAAGGACGGTCTCGGACTCGCCCATTGGCTTTGGGCGTCAATGCCCTCTTGTTTATCCAGAAGGTCTCGCCACTCAACGCGTAGCTGGAGGGCGCCCCAAGAGTTGCTGGATTTTGAATTGGTTTGCACCACGGTGAGACGTTAGGCTATAATAACACTTGTTAAAGCTCCGGCTAAGGTGCGGGTCGAATGTTTAGGACGAGGAGAGTGGGAGAGA
Source organism: Imbricaverruca yamaguchii (assembly GCA_034440575.1). Classification (NCBI taxonomy): domain Eukaryota; kingdom Metazoa; phylum Arthropoda; class Thecostraca; family Neoverrucidae; genus Imbricaverruca; species Imbricaverruca yamaguchii. The sequence continues at coordinate 103,273 of JAOTOL010001585.1, forward strand.
CAATGGTCTTACGACGCGTGGCAAAACCGGAACGAGAGGTAGCCCTTTCCAAGGCCCACCCGTGTCCGGGGACCTGACAATGACGGATATTGCACAAACGCGTTCTCAGCGAATGGCATACGGAACGAGAGATAGCCCTTTTCAAGGCCCACCCGTGTCCGGGGACCTGACAATGACGGATAGTGCACAAACGCGTTCTCAGCGAATGGCATACGGAACGGAAGATAGCCCTTTTCAAGGCCCACCCGTGTCCGGGGACCTGACAATGACGGATAGTGCACAAACGCGTTCTCAGCGAATGGCACACGGAACGGGAGATAGCCCTTTTCAAGGCCCACCCGTGTCCGGGGACCTGACAATGACGGATAGTGCGATCCGGTTTGGGGCAAGTATTCCCGCTCGTCAGCCCAAGCTATGCTCGTCGACAGCTTGGCAATCGTTCCCTGTGCCGACCGGTCACTTAAACATTTCCATCACGCAGGGTAGTATATTTACATATCTTTACACGGTTTGACAACAGGGTCGGAGCGCAGTCCCGTCACACGCATTCTCCATCCAACCCCCCCCCCCTACATGTGTACCTACCCTACCCTTCTATAGTAGACGTGGGGAGTTACCCCATTAGCCCGTTCGCACATCCCACCCCGGCTAATCACCCAATGAATGGCCTAGTGGCACCCTCGTGGGATGGGGCGACGGCGCCGGGCGGGGAGAGCCCGGACGGTTTTCGCGAAGTAAGGGCGCCATAGGATAGCCAGCAGATAGAAGGGAGGCGTCGATCGGCGACACTCACATTTTGCCGGTGGTTTGGGTTCGTCGTGGCACCTCGATCTTCTCGATCGCCTCGGACACTCTGAGTCTTTCCGGAGAGATTTCCCTCTAGCGTGTTCTTCTGTAGCCCTTTTTGTAGCCATTTTCCGAAGCCACGCCTCTTTTTCTGTTCTCCACTCCCAGGGCTTCGGCGAGAGCTCGCGCTTTTCATTGGTGGAGTGCCGTTGGCTTTGTCGCCTGGGGCCTGCATGGCGTTCTATATTTTGGGTGGTGATGGATCTAGGTCAGGGCACCGACCTCACGGGCCGATGTCCCTTCTTCCGGGGTGTTCCAGATGGTGTTTGCAGCCAGCTGTTCGTGGGGCCGACCCGTTATTTACGCTCGCCGTCTGTTGTCGGGCGGCCCCTTTGATCTTGGGCGTCGGCGCCATTCGCATGTGCCGCTTGTTTGATGGAAACGACGCGTTAATGTAGGCGTCGGTGCCACACGCGGGCGCTTTCCGGGCAAGTGTTTGTGCGGGGGGACGGGTTGGACTGCCAGGACCTGACTGGATGTCTGGCGGCCTGTTCGGATAGGAAAGATATTATGGTGCCGACAAATGTAAGCCTCCTTACACTAGCTCCTGTGCGTTCAGCATGGGTGACTCACAGCTCGCCGGCCCCATGTACTCGTTCTTCCAGTGCCTCTGTTGGCGCCTTATGTGATATGTCTTCTTTACCAGCGGCGGAGAAGCTTCTACTCCCGTATATATGGCGCACAAGTTCATCCGAGCGCTCCATCCCGACCCGACCCAACAGTCACGCTTTTCTGTTGCCATCACATCCGTTGCCCATTGTTGCGACACTTGGCGTTCCAAGCTCTTCACCGATGGCTGGCTGTTCTCTAATTTTGAGTCGTCCCCATTCTATCACAGCATTTCCATGAAGTGATCTTATTATATGTACAGAGAAGCAGGCTCGTGGCAGCAGTGGCGTCGCCACGAAATTCTTCCAGGGGGGGCGAGATCGAAAGGGGCCTCCTGCTCCCCGAAAAGGGGCCTCCATTGTGTTAGGGCCTCCTATTGTTTTTAGGCCCTCAGTATGGTTCGGGAATGGGAAACTGAGGGCTGGAGGGCCTCCTTTTCGTCCTGGAGGGCCTCATTTTCATCATGGGAACCTCCTTTTCGTCCTGGGCCCCTGTGTCAATGTTTGGCACTCGCTTGATTTCTGGGGCCTCCTACCCTCTCCTAGGTGACTTCTTTTTACAAATTAGGGGCCTCCTCCTGGAGGCCCCTAATTTGTATAATCTCTTTGTCGTCTTCGGGGCCTCCTTTTCATCCTAGAGGGCCTTTTTTTCGTCCTGGAAGCCTTCATTTTCGTCCTGGAGGGCCTCCTTTCCATCCTGGGGCATTCTTTTCGTCCTGGGGGCCTTCTTTTAGTCCTGGAGGACCTCCTTTTCGTCCTGGATGCCTCCCTTTCGTCCTGGAGGTTTCGTTTTCGTCCTGGGGGCCTCCTTTTATTCCTGGGGGGCCTTCTTTTTGTCATGGGGGCCTCTTTTTCGTCTTGAGGTACCTTTTTTCGTCCTGGGGGCCTCTTTTTTGTCCTGAGGGCCTCCTTTTCGTCCTGGGGGTTTCGTTTTCATCCTGGGGGCCTCCTTTTCGTCCTGAGGGCCTCCTCAAATTTCGGTGAGGGGGGAGGGGCGCCCCCAGTCTCACGGCAGGGGGCATTTGCCCCTGCTGCCCCCGGTGGCGACGCCCCTGCGTGGCTGGCGATTTGCCAAACACCTCGCAACGTAGCGGGCACTCGCGAACTATCTCGAGTAACAAATGATTAAATCACATGGATTGCATCCCCAGGTCTTCGGTTCAGTTTCACAGACTCGAGTTCACGCCTAAATAGAGGGGGCTTTTCATTTCTGTCCTTAGCAATGCAAGTTGATGAATGTATCTCATCAGATATCAATCAGCTCTGTATACATGCTTGAAGACGGGTGGGTGTACTTAAGACAATGCTCGTATGACTGATGGACACAGCGATTCGACTGTATTGCGCATTCAACACTTGTCCTCGCTCGTTAACCGCCTTCAAAGGCGCCCTCATACCAGGAACACAAACATCACAACTACCCCCTGTCACCAGCAGCGCTCTGGTATTTACATAATCGCAGGTCTTCGTATTTGCATGCATGCTAAACGCCTCTTTCCATCAAGAGCGCATGTCAATATGCAGTCTCACGGAGATGCAACGAAATTACAAGCTTCATCCTTAGGATGGAGTCCAGACCATTGTGCCGGCCACGAACACTCTTGTCACAAACACGCAACCTCCTTGAAGGAAAAAAACAGCAGCTTCTGCTTCCTTCGATTAATTTTCATTTTCGAACCTTCAAAGGTACCTGACCCTGCGCACGACACCCATCCGCACATAACTCGACGGCAATCTTGGATGTTTTGAATGAAACGGCCGTATAAAACCATAGGGCGACGGCGCGGCGCTCCAGCGCATGCATTTCAATTATGCAGATGGGTTTTTATCTAAAACGCACTTCTCGGCGCGTCGAGGAGGCCACTTCCGTTCCGGCGGCGGCGCGATAACGGCGCGAGGAAGTCGCGCATCCGCGACCGGCTATTTTCGCGAAGTGTTTGGCCGGGATGGAGGGGGATGCCGAAGGCGCGCCGGCGAGGTTCCGCGGCTTCCTCACGTAGCTAGGACAGCGTGGCCGACGTCTCGGTCGTCAGGAAATGAACCACAAGGGACGCTCGCTGCAAATCCAACAGCTTAAGTGGAAAGTTATTCAGACGCGGCTGCAGACATGCAGCTCCAGATTATCACACGCTGTTTCCAGCCAGCATACCACCTCATTTTATTTAGTTCATGAAAACAGTTCCATCACTTCACTGGAATGCCGACAGAAGTGATGATTATAATTCAGTTCTTGTGTAGTTATGTGAGCCTGATTCGTGTGCATGGACGTTCACCCCCTCTCGGGTCTCGAACACTTAGGATCCGATTTCCTTCCAAGGTAACGCTGTAGCCTCATACGGTTGGAAAAGATTGTTGGCAAAATCTACCCACCTACACGCCCGAAATAGGGATGTTGGACCAAGAACTCAGGACGGACTCAGGACACAATAATGAGACATGTTAACACTTCCTTGACCCATAAGACGGCTAATTTTCACCAAAGGGCACTTCAACAAGCGTGTCATCAGCCATCGCAATGCGATGGCGTCGCACTGCAGAGAGCACTTTCCCGGTGTTAACGATAACACCACTGGCGGTGGCATCGTCCTCCTCAAATGACAAGATTAAAGCCGGACGTAAACGTTTACGAACTGGAGTGATTGGACGGACAACCGCCTAGCCAATTTTGTGACTGTCCTGCCAGCCAACGGCAATCTTAACGTCAGCATTGGCAGCTAGCTACACTGGAGCTCACACGATTTGGCTCGCCTACCGTGGGTGAATCAGCTTTACAATTATTGATGGGGGTCTAATGTATGAATGCAATGATTGCTGCAAAATTTGTTGGTGGGACCACCCATGCTGGTTCCATGCTAAGAGGGCAAGAAGTTGATGGGGCAAGAAAAGGATGGTGGGGTCCAGGCTCTACCAAAGATATAGGAAGGTCCATCCTGTCGTCTATGCCCATGATCGAGAATCGAATAATCAATTGTTGTTGTCATCGTTGGAACTGTCACATCGGAGGAAGTAAGAACTCTCAACGCAACATGGCGTCCAGAGGACCGCTTCCGGTGAGTGGCACTCCTCATCGCTGATCTTGCCGGTTGGTAGCCAACACTGAAGGGCGTTGACCACCACCCCGGCTATTGAGACCTCCACCTCGGCTATTGAGACCACCACCCCGGCTATTGAGACCAGCACCCTGGGTATTGACTATCACTCCCGGGTATTGAGACCACAACTCCGGCTATTGACACCACAACCCCGGCTATTGACACCACCACCCCGGCTGTTGAGACCTCCACCCCGGCTATTGAGACCACAACCCCGGCTATTGAGACCTCCACCCCGGCTATTGACACCACAACCCCGGCTATTGAGACCACCACCCCGGCTATTGAGACCTCCACCCCGGCTATTGACACCACCACCCCGGCTATTGACACCACAACCCCGGCTATTGACACCACCACCCCGGGTATTGAGACCACCACCCCGGCTATTGAGACCTCCACCCCGGCTATTGAGACCACCACCCCGGCTATTGAGACCACCACCCCGGCTATTGAGACCTCCACCCCGGCTATTGAGACCACCACCCCGGCTATTGAGACCACCACCCCGGCTATTGAGACCACCACCCCGGCTATTGACACCACCACCCCGGGTATTGACACCAGCACCCTGGGTATTGACTATCACTCCCGGCTATTGAGACCGCCACCCCGGCTATTGACACCACCACCCCGGCTATTGAGACCACATCCCCGGCTATTGAGACCTCCACCCCGGCTATTGAGACCACCACCCCGGCTATTGAGACCACCACCCCGGCTATTGAGACCTCCACCCCGGCTATTGAGACCACCACCCCGGCTATTGACACCACCACCCCGGCTATTGACACCACCACCCCGGGTATTGAGACCACAACCCCGGCTATTGAGACCTCCACCCCGGGTATTGAGACCACCACCCCGGCTATTGACACCACCACCCCGGGTATTGATACCACCACCCCGGGTATTGAGACCACCACCCCGGGTATTGAGACCACAACCCCGGCTATTGAGACCTCCACCCCGGCTATTGACACCACCACCCCGGCTATTGACACCACCACCCCGGCTATTGACACCACCACCCCGGCTATTGACACCACCACCCCGGCTATTAAGACCACCACCCCGGCTATTGACACCACCACCCCGGCTATTGAGACCACCACCCCGGCTATTGACACCACCACCCCGGGTATTGACACCAGCACCCTGGGTATTGACTATCACTCCCGGCTATTGAGACCGCCACCCCGGCTATTGACACCACCACCCCGGCTATTGAGACCACAACCCCGGCTATTGAGACCTCCACCCCGGCTATTGAGACCACCACCCCGGCTATTGACACCACCACCTCGGCTATTAAGACCACCACCCCGGCTATTGACACCACCACCCCGGGTATTGACACCAGCACCCTGGGTATTGACTATCACTCCCGGCTATTGAGACCGCCACCCCGCCTATTGACACCACCACCCCGGCTATTGAGACCACCACCCCGGCTATTGAGACCTCCACCCCGGCTATTGAGACCACCACCCCGGCTATTGAGACCACCACCCCGGCTATTGAGACCTCCACCCCGGCTATTGAGACCACCACCCCGGCTATTGAGACCACCACCCCGGCTATTGACACCACCACCCCGGGTATTGAGACCACAACCCCGGCTATTGAGACCTCCACCCCGGCTATTGACACCACCACCCCGGGTATTGAGACCACAACCCCGGCTATTGAGACCACCACCCCGGCTATTGACACCACCACCCCGGGTATTGAGACCTCCACCCCGGCTATTGAGACCACCGCCTCGGCTATTGAGACCACCACCCCGGCTATTTACAACACCACCCCGGGTATTGACTATCACTCCCGGGTATTGACTACCACTCCCAGCTATTGGCCACAACTTCCGGCTATTGACTACTACACCTGGCTATTGACCACTACTGCTTGCTCCTGACCAACGCTCCCGGCTATTCACTACCACTGCTACGACATTAGAGCTGAATTTCACAGTGCTGACGAAGGCTCCCGTTTGGTAAACACAGTTCGTGGTGTCACGATTCACGGATGGTGATCAACACACCTCCTGAGTGGTGACTGTGACTCATCAGTGGTGACTGCGACCCACGCGTGATGACCACGACCCATGCATGTGTGTCAAGGCCGTCCGAATGGAACCAGCATGTCTGGACTAAGACAACCATTGCCAAGTGATGAGCACAGCTCCGCAAGCCACCACTAGACCTGCGTTAACACTCCCCTGCCACCGACAGAAGAGGTGGATGGTGGTATCGAGGTGCCAGCAGTACCTCGGTACCACCATCAACCTCTTGGTAGCACGGTGCTAGTAACATCGTGCTACCGACCGGAGAGGTAGACACTGCCACTGCGATGACATCCTACCGGGAGGCTGTGCCGAAACCGCCGAAAAACGGCGCGAGGCAAAGCTCCTCCACTTTACAAAGATGATGATCGTGATAACACAGATGGCAGTTGGTACAGATGAACACCTTTTTATGGTTCTGTTGGTATTCTTTACCACATTATATCAGGCCACGTAATGTCAGACTTTCTAATTTCAAACTACCCAATGTCAGGCCACGCAATATATCGCGTTTCATTTCGTTTTCATCACCTTGCGCTGTACTATTTTCATTTCATTATTTGTTCAAAGATAGCGCTTCATGGTAGAGCTTAGGCGGTGCCGATTGAAACGGCACGATTGAATCGGCACCGTCTAAGGCTGAGATTGAGGGTCAGCTAGATAATGGCGTATTTGTCGGCGCCGCATCTGTTATGTGGTACTACTGTTATGTCACATGAGCCAGGCAAACTGGTAGCCAATGCCAGTCTGACGGAGAGTGCCGCGCTGAGCAGCTGCAGGTGGCATGGACCGGGCTGGGAAGCTGTGAGACAAAGAGGATTGCAACACAAGGTGGCGCATACGCCAATTCAACACATCGGTATGGTGTATTACATCTGAGGTGCGCGCACTATCTGCGGTAGATGAGCATGATTTCGGCAAGATTGCAGCTAATTTCGGCTGAATTAGATTGCTCTTCAGTGCACATACACCAACAATAGTTGGCACTATTTCCACAGTCCGGCTTTCCTGCCCAGAATGGAGCACATGTTTCACATTTGAACGCACGATGCCGAATTTCCGGGAATGGTGCTACTTGTGGAACTTCTCCACCTGAAAATCGGAGACAACACATGGCATGTTTTCCCCGAGCTACGGGGAGAACGCAGCTGCACTCCGTCCACCACATTCCGGACGCAGTATCGTGCTCGATTTTGTGCCTGCAGCATGAGCAACCCCCATATCCGTCTATTTGCCTAGGCCGTCCAGCGCTCCTAATGACACCATACTGGCACATATATCAGAATTCAGATGGTCTCGGGTACATCGTTTGGACTTAAGTAGATGAGATGTGAATAATGATTCTGTTACATGCGGGGAACGGGTTGGCAATCAACTGTTATGCAGAAGTTGTAGGAAAGATGGGAGTACTTGCAGACGGGTGGAAGTAGCTAAGGGCAGCATATTATGTAAAGCGTTATACAACTTCGGAGAACGTCGAAGAATAAAGTCCCGAAGAAGATACTCACATAGTATGTAGGGCATTGACTACGAAAGCTTCATCCGAAGCAACACCTTAATTCCTTTGCATATTTATGTGTCGAAGATCATTTAGCTGCAATGTAATTGGTTATCGCCATGGAGAATCTTCAAGAGCTACTTTGCTCCAAGGACAGACTAAAACTGTTTCAGTTGTTAGCTTATGGCAGGAAGGAGGCTCGATTAATGCCATAGCGAAGAAGGGGACATATCGTAGGATATATCAGTTCAAATACGAACGACGTATACATAATGCTATTATCATATCGCAGATACACTTTCAGACTCCGATTTTGAGGTTAAAGCAATTAACCCTGTTGTGTGAGCTACTCGATATCATTTCATAATTAAGGGGGCTTAGCCAGCCCATTCGCTAACCGATGAACGAATGTTTTGAAGCAAAGTATAGTTCGAAAGCTTATATCATAACCCACATTTTACATCGAAATTTTGAAAACGGCGGATACAATCGGTAGGAAATACAGCCAATGTTCGCCAACGTTCGTTTTGCCTTTATTGCTTTTCGACTTAGAAGGTCACCCGGGTAGTTAATTAGTTTTTATGGCTTTAGGGCGCATCGACTACATTGGTCATGCAGCGCCCATAACAATACAACTTATTTACACGTCGATATATCGTACATGCAAGCTAGCCAACCTTGCAGAATATTAGTCGACACAACGAATCGTACATGAAAAAAAAGCATGGCAACATTCAACATTTTCAACGTGGCGCATATATTACGGAAAATTATATTTCAGCGAGGTAGTCGAATAGTCGCCCCGATTGAACAATATCCGAGTCGTTGCCTAAAACCTCACTGAGTGACAAAGTCTGAACACGCCCAAAGTGACGTTTACGCTCCTCCTCGTAGGCGGGGCAGGACAGCAGGACATGCCGCACAGATAAACGGGCGTGACATCTGGGGCAGCGTGGCACATCATCACCAGTAAGCAAGTAAGAGTGAGTGGCATATGTATGTCCAATTCTCAAGCGACATAGTGCCACCTCGTCTCGCCTAATCCTACGCGAGCACGAACTCCATTTACCGAGGCGGTTCTTGATCGCTTTCAACTTGTTATCGGGTATTGCATTCCAAGAGCCTTGCCACTTTGTGAGCATAGCGTCAGAAATGGTTCGGAAGTGGTCACGGGCAGGGAGTGGTAGAGTTCGTGAGCATGGAGCGATGCACGTTTTGCAGCAGCATCAGCTAGGTCAGTCACCCGGGTACAATTGACTCCAGCGTTAATAGTACGTTCAACTGTGGGCTAATGAATACCAATTTACAAATCATAGGCATATCCAGGGCAACAGAAATTGTGGAAGACACTGTTGGCCAGTGGAAAAATGTTTTGTAGCCAATTGAAATTCCCTTCATAAACAAGTAGCATGTTAGCGGTGTTACATCGAATGTTACTCCACAAAACAATCATACCATAAGCGGCGCCAGATACGTAAAATGGGGTATCCTCATTATTTCCCTACCCTAAATCCGCCTCTGCCCCCAACATCCCATGTATCAGTCAGCGCATAACGTATGCATAAAACGTGACGAGTTCTGAAACTACAGCGATGACCAGACTTGTCCACGCTAATTACCACGAACGTAGTAATTTACTGACTTGAAACTTGAATGGACATATTTATTTTTCCTTGAACATACCTAATATAGTTGTCTCCCCTCCCATACTGACCTTGACACGTGCACGCCAAAATTTTTGTATTTTGTCGTTATAGGAATTCCTCAGAAATGAACAATGCTCATTGCTTGCTAAGGACTTGCTGAATTATCATGTTGAAAGCCATCACAAACCCTCATACTTCCTGGCTCTGGAACCGCCTTTGTCATTTATGCGAATATTTAGTAACACAAAATGTGCAGCATACGTGGTCTACATCAATGTTGCTGGAAAACAGATGGTGATGGTGCACCTATAAACATAGCATGCAAATACGAAAGCTCCGTGAAAATGTCGATTAATTAGTTCTGAAATTTTGGGGATGAATCGTGGTCGTGCCGTTTGCACCACCTTAGTCTACCCTGGGGAAAAAGGTGGAGGGGGAGGGGTGAAGCTGATTACCCCGCACCGAGAGAGGTACACATGTATGTCGCATTATCTATGTTCACAGCGACGCCGGAGCGCACAAGCTTCCGTTGACTTACAGGGCGATCTAAGCTCGTACTATCACAGAGAATGTCGCGTTCGAGCTTCAGTTAGACGATTCGCTGACTAGAGAAAACCATCAAAGTGGGAGCCTGACGCTGTATTCCTTCTATTATGTCTGCATTAACACCCGTGCTACCAGCTGCTCTCAGAGAAGTGTGTCCACGCCTGAACATTATGTAACTTAATGACCTCAATTTCAAACTTTTCGGCAGCATCTCGAATCCTGTTGGCTGCAGAATCACGCCTATGTCGTGCCGAGCTGACACATACGGCCGGACCGGCCTGCAAGGCCGGCAGAAAGCTGACGTCACGCATACAAATCGCTGTGTTACACGGCGATCTCACCGTCGAGGATGCACTGAACCAGAAACCACGGTAATGACAGCGTTTCTTTCTGAGCGACCAGAACAAGTGCAACACGCCCTGCATCCATTTCAATATTTATATGTCAAATCCTTGGACAAGTACCACTATGTATCAGCTCGTATCAATGCGAGGCTCATCTGAGCCGGTGGAGAAGGCAGAAGCAAACAACGCTTGAGCAAATGTGCACGCAGATGGGAAGCGGAAACACAAGGTTACTCGTGTGAGTTGTCATCCCTTGCTGCGCTTCGTTGTATCCAGTTCGCATACTTGGTCATTGCATAGTTAGGAAATTGTTCCAACCCATTGATCCACTTAACACGGTCACAGCATGCCCTCAAGTCGGCTAATGTAGAAACAACCATAACCCATTGTGTGTTGTTGCTTAGCCGTGCAATATATTTTGCTTCTCACTGCTCATGACGTTCCTTGATACTTGGTAATACCAGTAGGAGAAAACATTAGATGTCAGCCTGACAATGTGATAAATGGGCATGAATTATGAATGCATTTTCTTGCAAAAAATCACCTCGCCGAAATATCAATGCAATAGACTTTGCGCCTGAAACCAGGAGCAGGAGGGGTACAATGCACCTTCACGATCCAGGAAAACTGAATAGTTTCAAGTGGAGGTGAAACAGTTTTTGGCTTACCTCGTGGCTATGGTAGGGCAAAGGCTAGAGGGTTGGAGTAATCACACACACGTGCTCGTGCTCGTTCTCGTGCTCGTGCTGTCTCTATCTATCTGTCTCTCCTCTCTCTCTCTTCTTTCGTTCTCTCTCTCTCTCTCACTCACTCACTCTCTTCTCTCCTCTTGTTCTCTCTCACTCTTTCTCTCCCTCTCTCTCTCTCTTTCACTCTCTCGCTGACTTGGTGAAGCAGTCAAGCTCATATTGTGTGAATTATTGACAGAGATTTTCGAACAGACGCTGGCCGCTTCACGATAGGATGGAGATTGCGACATGCCTTCATACAAGCAGACTCGCATCAAGCGCGAGCGCCTCTCAGCCAGACACTCCCCAGCCGGCTGCCGGCTATTTTGGTCGGTGCGGAGCGGCTCGATCAGGTCGGCCCGCAGTGACATGTCCGCGGTCCCTGAGGATGTCCCTGACTGATTCAGATTGATAAGGCTCCCGCCACTGAGCAGCCGCCGGACCAAGGCCACCGAGCTTCTGACACGCCCGGCTGGTGCCAGCCGGGCCAAGCATGCGGCGCGCTACCAGCTGCTAGCATGCGGCGCGCTGCCAGCTGCTAGCATGCTGCACCCTACCAGCTGCTCACATGGAACAGCCTGCCCACCATGCAGTGTGGACTCTGCACCTCAACTTCATTCACTGCTGGAAGCGGGGCATACACTGACCCTCCACGGGGTTGCCAGCGATCACGATCGCAGCGAGAGGTGGACGACATATTGTCCACTGTCCAGTAGTTGGCCGGGGGCGGTGGACGGCGATATTGTCCACTGTCCAGTAGTTGGCCGGGGGCGGTGGACGACATATTGTCCACTGTCCAGCAGTTGGCCGGGGGGCGGTGGACGGCGATATTGTCCACTGTCCAGCAGTTGGCCGGAGGGGCGGTGGACGGCGATATTGTCCACTGTCCAGCAGTTGGCCGGAGGGGCGGTGGACGGCGATATTGTCCACTGTCCAGCAGTTGGCCGGGGGCAGTGGACGACATATTGTCTCAATTTCATGGGCCGGGGGGGGGATATTGTCCACTGTCCAGTAGTTGGCCGGGGGCGGTGGACGACATATTGTCCACTGTCCAGTAGTTGGCCGGGGGCGGTGGACTTGTCCAGCAGTTGGCCGGGGGCGGTGGACGGTGATATTGTCCACTGTCCAGCAGTTGGCCGGAGGGGCGGTGGTTGGCGATATTGTCCACTGTCCAGTAGCTCGCCGGACGGGCGGTTAACATTATTGTACACTCATCAGCATTGCACGTGATCCGATGGTGGACCACGGCATGCAACACTGGACTGCAACATACATTGTCCAGCATTGCACCTGGTCAGGTGGTGGACCGCTGGATGCCACACTAGACTACACTACACATCAGTACCAGGTGGAATCGGGCAGTCAACTATGATGCAGTCTAATGACACCATTGTCAGCTATCAGGAGTAATTCGCGGCCTAACCTGAAGTTTTAACTTCGGTGAAGCGATACGCCAGACGGTTTCAAAGTTGACTCGAACTTTTCGAAGAGTATCATGCACCTGAATGCCCATCTGGGAAGTCCTGTCGATCATGCTAAATATTTGATTCAGATGCCCATGGCTGTTGGAGCGTTTGGTTGGAGTTGGAGTGTCTGATTGGAGCTGGAATGTTCATCGGCCTTACAATTCGGACAGCGTGCAGCCAAACACAAGGCATACGTCGACTACGACGGCAATCTCGCGGGCTTATGCTGTTCGAAAAAATATATGCTACCGGTTTGCTCGACTTCTTCTGCTGCCTGAATCACATAGGGCTCACGCGATTAAGCCATTCATCTTACACATGGTAAATACCGAGTAAGATATAATCCTAGGAGGTTGTTTGCTGACATCTTGCATGACATGATCAATGTTTGCTTTTTATGGGGCGGGGTCTATCTACCAGGGGTGGTCCGCCCACTATGACACTTAGGGCAGTGCCTCACCTCAGTAGAGCTGAAAGATCTTTCTTATGTTATTTTCGTGCTTAGCGATGCTCTTATCCATTGGACTATCACAAAATTAAAAAGTTGACATGAAACGTTCATTGGTGATTCGTAATTCTCGTGAAAATTGACGTTAATATTTACATATTCAATTTGGAACAGCTCTATCATTAATCTTAAATACGTATGAGTGAGGCCAGCCTTAATCCAAATGTTGCCATATTATGCGCTTTCGCTTCAAACGAAGCGTAGGGTATACAAAAGAAAAAAGAAAAATACAGCCGGTGAATAAATAATAATAACATAGTATAATAATAATGAATAATAATAACAAATAATTAAATAAGATGAACTAAAACGTTTCTGCGAAGTGCATTGCACCGAAAGAGGAAATTGTTAGCAAGCTGACTTTCGGGCTACATCGGGACATGCTTCACACAAAAAGTTCCCATTGATTCATGAAATTAAGGAATTGTGCGACACTGTGGGGTTGGTACAAGTTTCTTACCTGCATAGGTGAGTAGGAGAGGTGATAAATTCTGCTAACTAAAAGCGTTCAGGAACGGTGGACTAAGACTGGGCTTTGATGTGGCCCTTCTCAGCTACCCTCCACCCCCCCCCCATTAGCCTGCTTTACAGCAGAATTGGTTTATGGTACACAAGGTATGCATAACTAGAAACATTTGATGCCAAATTCAAGGGGAAACTTGTGCAAAATGTGAAAACAAATCTGAGAATTAGTTTTGCTTGGCACCGCTAAGCAACTCAAAACCAGCTCTGGATCTTCCAATGCATCCAATTTGTACTGGTATGTTGAACTGTTCCCAATTGAAAACAAGGCTTAGTCTAACCAAATGTTTGGTCTGATTTTTGGGTTTATAATATTGTTCATGTTCCTCATAGTTGGTGACCAAGTGCCCATGCCTGGAGTTGGTATGTGGTCTGGCTCCCTGGTTTGGAATCCTGCTAATCTTAGTTTGTCATTTTCCATATGCACTGAAAATATGCGTAAAAAATATGAACGTAAATTCCCTGACTTTGTCAAATATTTCCAGCCCTGCAAGTACCAAGGAAGTTTGGAAGGGAGAGTGGAAAGAGATGTCAATCTCTAAATTTGACCAGCTATGACTAAATTGAGTAATTGGTTGACAGATGTGGACATTTTTTTGGTTTTTTTTTCAATTGCAATGCTGCATGATATTTTTTAATGACTCTGAAACCCTGAACAAACTTAAATTTGTATCTTATTATAAACTTGGATCCTTAGTGTATGAACCAATGCATTTCCAGGTCTAGCAAATGCATATTTTATGTCTGGCCAAGAAATGTATTTGGTTATTCTTAAATTCCTCTCTTCGATGTGCTTCGGTGGAATGGGGAAATGTAGCCATACCCATTTTAGGAAACGCTGATGATAATTCGTGCAGAACATCTTATTATTGTGCTTTAAGGTATTCACAGCACATGTTTTACACATGTCCTGTTACTTCCAGAAAGCAAACAAAGTGGTCATTTGGATGGTTTGGATTTTTCCCTTAAAAAGTGATCCGTTGGATTGGGATTTCATGTTGTCAATTTTGAAAAACAGAACAAAACAATTTTCCTTTTTGTGGGAAATTGTGTTCTTTTTTCATGAGTTTTATGCTAGACTAGGAAATGGGCATATTGCATTTTATTTTACACCTTATTTTTACGCCATGTTACCTAACTCAAAGCCACATTCTTTCTGTTACTTTGCTTGCCAGTTGAAAAGTAAGGATTTGAAGAGGAAATGAGTGGTCACACTAGCTTCATGACTTTTATAAAGAGTATATTGGTAAAAAGCTAAGAGTCCAAAAAATACCTTAAAGCACAATTGCATGGATATTTTTGCGTGAAAAGTATAGGTACCAAACAAGTTCTGAATTTTGGGAACCGAAAAATAGAGTGGTCGAAATCCGACGATTTTTTTTTTTTTGAGGGGGGGTGTGTGCGGTGGTTACTGTCCCATCCGATTTAGATGCCTCGGACCGCCCCTGCTATCTACCTGGAAATGCCTTGCTTTGTGCACATACACATTCATAGGCAGATATATGCGACAATCCCGATGCTTAATTTTTCGTCATCCTCGCGGCACGCACTTCCAAGGGACTCTCCGTCCGGTGTGTCGTGCAGGCGACTTCTGCGACCCGGTGGGCAGAGCACCGTCCCGGCGTGACGACGTGAGACCGCGACCTCCGGGCGTTCCGCCCCAGCCGAAGCAGCTGTTAATGCAGATAACGTCCGCGAAGCCGAGCGTTAGTTCCGTGCCATGCCGAGCACTCGCCAGATGGCGCCGTGGCCGGGGCAGGAGCCGATCGACGAGCAGGCTGCTCCGGGTAGGACTGAAGACAAGAACTTCCCACACTTGGAAGAGACGCGCTAGCCTGCTGCGCTACCGAGACGTCATGATGCGGTCAGGAGTGGTGGGTGGGGGAATTCCTACCACCCCCACCCCCACCATGCTGTTTAACTCTCGCCGGGCCGGCGGCTGGAACATCCACCTCCGCCTGGACAGGAAAGGGGTCTTGGAATTTCCCTGTCTGACTTCCTATTCATGTAAGCTATGATTAATGAAGACACGGTTAGAGCCATGTAGAGCCAGTCGCGTGCCTTGGATTTACATCTTGACCGGTAACGAGAACACAGAGTTTGCATTTGTTCAATAGACTTGTCAATAGTCATGTGTCAATAATTGTTCAATAGTCATGTGGGACGACTTAGGCGGCGCTGAAGCCGAATTAAAATATGATTTCACGAGGAGCAGCAACATTTTTATAAGATGGTACTGTGTAGAATATATATGGTGCATGATCCGGGGTTACTTCATTTGCCTTTTAATATTTTAAGCGCCTTATGACATGCTTGTTGCCATTTTCGACATGTAAAAATACCACCAAATGTAATTTTCGTCACTCAGCGCGGAAAAAATACTCCTAAGTTGACCTAACCTCGGTTCAGTAACCTTGAGGATAATTACAATTTCGATGTGGCAGGTTGTTCGCTTTATGACACAATAGCATGATATGAATTTGATGTAAACATGTTGCAAACACCCTAAATGACGGCACTTTCAATGTTTTGGAACATCAATCCCCTTGATCCGTCACATATCAATGACCATGGATGGCCTTGCCCTGACATATGCATGCAATATTCAAAACAGATGCATTAGAAGTGCTTATCTTTCGTGTCTGGGAGCCCGCCAATTCGGCCGCTATCACCGAAAAATGCCTGAGGAGAGTCTCAACAGTGACACCAGTCGCCCCAGCCCATAGCCCGGCGCCGATTATCAAAGACTAGTACAACATTATATATCGCCTATGATGCATTCGATGTCTGGTGCAGATCGGGTTAGCGAGGAACTCCGCTTAACTAGCGGCGGTGCTATACCATGATTGGCGGTAAAAAATTGATGCGGAATGGCATTCATAATTAAAGTAGCACGTAGAGGTCGACTCCTTGACTCTAGCTTCATAGTTGGCGGCAACGCCCTTATTAATACCCAGCGACAACAATTGTTCCAACGACAACAATGGTAACGATAATGCTACTACGATGAAGGTGGCATTAAAGCGTTCCACGTTAGATCTGGAAGTACTAATGCAGACACGTTATTCCTGACTATCGTGACGTACTTGTGTATGTGAAAATGACATTTCACCGGGATACATTTTACATGAACTAGTACTGTCCTGTTCAAGTTACAATTATGCTTAAATACAGAGAATACCTTTCTAATGGATGAATGTGCTCATTCAATATACACTTTCTGTCAAACTTAAAGTCATTAAAAGGTTACCCATCGTATGGTTTGAGAAAGGTGCTATATGCGACATCATCGCTTGTTGTGGAACTTTAGGGAAATACCTGACATTCACTACTTCAAAGACACAATTACTTTATCAACATCAGCCATGCCCTGAAAAACGCACAGGCTTAGCGTACAAGAGCTCATCATCGTTGGAGATCGTGTAGTAAATCAGCGCAGTTACCGAGACCAAATATGATGGTTCCAGCCTGAAATTGGATAGGCTCGGGTTGACGCCACGACCGCTGGGAATGGCATCACTTTACGTACCAATCTTTGGGGTACAGGCAGCTTGGCTATTGCGTGAATAAATCATTAACCATTGTACGATGTCCCTCGCCCGGCCGTAGGGGGCGGGGAGGTGAGAGCCCCCACCCTCGGGTCTTCCAGGGATAGCGGCCGAATGAGTAGACGTAGAGACAGAAAGCTTTCATTAGGCTCCACCTCAGGCCACCTGATACCTGCGCCCGGGCGTCGCCTGGCAAGCTGCCAACTGGTCATCCCAGCCGGAGATTTCGATAGTGATCGCGTGAAGCGATTTCAGCACGTTGTGCCAAGACGGCGAATCCTTTGCAGGCCAGCGCCCCATCTACACAGCTAACCGGGCTGCTATGTCTGACATCCAGCTAGTCCGAGAGGATGCCGCCGACGCCAGAGCAGCGCCTGGCGGCGAACCGAGGGATACACCAGCTGTTTAGCACAGCTCTCGGGGCCCCGCACCGGCCGATGACCACCGCCCGCTCGTGCCGAACAGCACACCATCGTACATAGATTAATCCCTCACCGGCCACTGTCGACTCCCCCGCCCGCCGGCAGGCTCGACACGATCTCCCACGTGTGCCACTAGCACGTCCTGGCAATGGTGCCGTCACGCAATGGTATCGTCGCCATACAGCCACAGTGGTAGCGTCACAATGCCATCACAATGGTGCCGTCACACATGGGCATCGTCACAATGCCATCGCAGTGGTAGCGTCACACAATAGCATCGTCACAACACCGCCATGATTGCATTGGTGCAAGGACTGTTCAAAGAGTGAAAGAGCTGCGGCGTCTGGTTCTCCCTGCGTAAGAACGCCGAAATCGGTCTGGGGCGGTAAACATCTTCTACCCGCCAATGGAAATGGCGGGTTGATTACGTCCTGGGTGGATGCTGGGCCGTCGCATCGCCGCATGGAGGAGGGGTAGGTGGAACTGCGGTGTCCACCCTCCGGCTGGGCGTCGTTGCCTGTAACTGAGTGCAGGGGGAGCATGCTCATTACGCCCCCGGGACGCTGTTGGGCTGTAACCCGACTCTGCATGAAGCATTAGTCGGCCGACTCTGGAACCCGACATTAGTCGGCCGGTGTGTGGACTTCCGGTGCAACTCGTCGCGCCATCACGTGGCCATTTCGCTCGCCGACTACTTTTTTGCACACAAACATCAGCAGCCACCGTTCTGTTCTGTTGTGACGCACGCGGCACGTAAGACGATCAGCGATGCTGATCAGGAGGGTGTGTCGCCCGGACACACGACCCGACAGCTTCATCGCACCCGGCGACGTGCGACCACTCCGCCAGCTAGCTCGCCGACACCCGACAACCGCAATCTGTCTCGGCGACAAATGCCCAATTTGCCGCTGATGACCGCCAGCCCCGCCGACACTCGGCAATCGCGGCTCGGCCCGCGCTCGGCCAAACGGGCGGAATTTCGGGCGTCAGCGCGCCTCCGCCCGTCCGCGCTCCTCCATTTACAGGTGGACTTTGCGGTGCGAATTAGCGAAAAGAGCAGGCTGGCGCAATAAACCCGGTTTGTGTTGGCGCGCGGCCTATGAAGAGGCAGGGCCGGCCCTGTGGCGCAGTGAAGTGGTGTGCCGCCGGTGCCACCATTACTGCCCGCAGGAGAGCAGCGGTGGTCGGCTGCACAACGGGCCAGACGGACTCGCCACTGTTATGGCAATCGCCTTTCGCCAATCGCCTTTCCGTCGTAGGCATGCCATGTCTCCGTCACTTGGGCGTGGTATGACAATGTGACTTAGTTGTGGTGTGACATGTCTGCGTCACTTAGGCATGGTGTGACAATGTGACTTAGTTGTGGTATGACATATCTGCGTCACTTTGGCGTGGTATGACAATGTGGCTTAGGTGTTGTATAGCATTACAGTAGGACGTAGGTGTGGTATAGTATTACAACGTGACTTAGGTGTGGTGTAGTATTACAATGTGACTTGGGTATGGCATGACATGTCTGCGTCACTTGGGCATGGCATACCAATGTGATTGATGTAATGCATGGCATGGCTGCGTCACTTGGGTATGGCATGAATATCAACTTAGACGCATATTTCGATGCACTCAGTATCACTTTCGGAATGACACTAGCATCGCCTCATCTCGGATCGGTACGGTATCGAACCGCGAATTGCATCATAAATAGCGAAACTGTGGCAGGTGTAGCATGACATGCCTGCGTCACTTGGGCATGATATGGCAATGTGACTTAGGAGTTGCATAGCATGACAGTGTGACTTGAGTGCATCATGACACTGTGGTATGTGCATGACGTACCAGCGTTATTTGGCCATGCCATTGCAGCGTAAACTGGGCATGGCATGGCAGGTTCACCTGGATATGACATGAATGCGTGACTTTGGCATGACATGGCAGCGTGACCTGGACATGATACGACATGGCATAGTATGGCAGCGTGACCCTGACATGCCATGACAGCGTGATTTGGTCATGACATGACATTGTAATCTGGGCACGGCATGATAAGCGTGGCTGGCATGCCCTGGCAGGGTGACCTGGACATGGCATAGCAGGACAACCTGTACATTTACCTTTACCGTATGAACAGATTGCACGAATTATTCCTTGGTCTCTTGCTCTGTTGGGGTAGGTGGAGTCCACACTTAATCTCTCTAGACTTCTGAGTATCTCATTTTCCCACTGGCATCCATTGTAGCATGGAGATGCAAGGATTTAAATATTTGTAGCTAATGATTCAAGCGTCGGCAGCAGATCAAAGTCATTGAAGCTCAGCAGTAGCTGGTGGCTCGTAAAGGGCGATCAGAAGGCCTGAGACTTCGCAGATCAGTGACTTATTACATATGCAAATTCCTAACTGGCGCTACGTGAATGCTAACACGCGCCCTGGGGGCCTCTAAAAATGACGCACACTGCAGGGGGTGGATTCCGCCCCCACCTAAGATCTCGGCTCCTATTAAAGCTGAACTAACGAAATTCGCATAGTTGATTGGTACGGTAATAAAAAAAATATTGTGCGCAAATTTCATGAACTTAGGTTAATATATTCGAGGTCAAATGAGGTCAAAAGTTCAAATTTTCTGGTTTTGCGTGGCTTGGCTTTTCATTGTTATGGATCGCAGTGATTTTGATTAAATGCTCAAAAATGAGCATCAATGATGTTTTGGACATTACTTATGATGCAATACAGCTGCTAGACCCGGCATTTGACCTGAGGTCACCTACATAGTATCACTTTATCAGATCATTACGCGCTCCAGTTACCGGAACCGGGCCGCCCGCTCGACTGTTCCGTTGGGCGGCTCGGAGCAATCTGCCTCGCAAAGAAAGGAGTGAAGTACATTAAGAAAGTATGGAAACGCTTAGGTACACAATGACAAACAGTAGTTTTCAGGATGCATAGGAGTAACATGCGAAGTGACATCAATCGCATGACAGTTATTTGCATTTATGACAACATTCCATTTGACCAAGTTTGGTTGCATTACCCTGTCATGAACTTGACTTGACTTGACCTCGATGACCAAACATGACTTTGAAACTACATAGTATACAAATATACATCAAGCAAGTCGCTAGTGTTGCCAAGAACACTTCCCTTTTGCCAATATACGTGAAGCGCATCAGCGCCGATTTTTGTTGTCTGGCGGTGCGATTTTTCTTTATTTAACGGCCCCTACCTCGGCAAAAAATCGTCCGATTTTATTTTGTCTTGCTTTAAAGAACGGGCCGGTCATTTCGAAGCAGGTACGGCGGTAATGGTGTATATCAGTCCGTAAAATGTTGAGTTATGTACGAAAAACCGGAGGGGTGGGCGGATTTCGCCCCCTCCAGGGCACGTGTTTAAAACGAGCGAGAGAGAAAGGGAGAAAGGGAGCGAAAGAGAGAGAGAGAGAGAGAGAGAGAGAGAGAGAGAGAGCAAGAGAAATGGAGTGAGATAGGTAAAGATAGAGAGAGAAAGGGAGAGAGAGCCCGTTGTAAATGAACCTCGCCAAAGTCTGTATGCGAATGATGTCCAATGGCCTCTAGAATAGAGCCTCGCACTCTGTTAGATAAGTTTCGTGAGACCGTCCATCAAAAGCTGACATTTGAGTCGAAGTTGTGGGGTGGAAAAGTCACAACGGCCATTGACCGTCCAACTCTTCGGCGTAGTCTTCACCTTAAGCAGTTCATTTCGCGAAGTCATCTGCTTCTGACCGTCATTTTGCCAGCCGAATAAGACCGTCGGTGGTGGCTTACGGCCTCCTGGGCATTTGTGGCTCGTTTGCACGTTACGGCTCGTGTGATCGGACGTTTCACCGCCGACTGTTGGCTCCACCGTGCGGTATCGCGTACGAAAACAGCAGCCATTAGGTTGCCATGACGACCTCGGGACGGCACGCACCGCTGCCATTTCGATACGCTGTGCTTGGCGGCTGTGTCAGTTCAGCGGCACATCGCCGAGTGGTCGGGTGTGCCCAGGTCACTCGAATACTGAATTACCAGATGCAGCCTACTGGGTGCTCCAGGGCTACAGGACTACTGCTAGCAGACCAGGTTATCTCAGTTCACCGGAACACTACCAACTAACCATGTGCTCTGACCTGGTCAGACCAGACCCGGCCAGCAGTTGTGCTCCCAGGCTGACATGGCATCATGTCAGCTCACAGGATAACAGAAATCGGCCCGCCGATCACGTGCTACCGAGCTGACAGAGCATCACTCAGGTCAGCTGACCGGACAGCAGAACAAGGTCAACTGATCAGGTGCTCAAAAGCTGACGGAAAACCATGCTGATGACAGGATAGCAGGACATGGTCAGATGTCCCGACGAGATGCCATAATGTAGACGGAATGCTGCAAATTGAACAATAGTCTATGCCGTATAACATACTACTACTGTACTTAGCTACTGTGTAGTTGTAAAAGGTGTACTTTTACTTAAGGAAACAAATTGTCCAACTTTAGTTCGTATGCATGACTATATACAACTTACACCTCTTACTAGGTACAGTTTGCTTATTCTTTGGGGGTTTCAGCTTGTCCAAGCGAGTTCACCCGAACTCCCCTCACTTTCTCCCGCCCTCAAAATATTGTGATTGCCTTGGACAATCACAATATTGTGATTGTCCAAGGCAAGTTGGCTTTGGAACATGCACGACATGGACATGCCTTCCCTATGTTTTTCTGTAGGTAGACATTCGTTCTCATTTAACCCGTCCCGTCTCGAGGGTCTTCAACCGCCCCCTTCAGGTTTTTCGCGGAGAGCGGACAAACGGCGCGCGGTAGCGCGCCCAAATTTGACATACCTTTTCCCACATCAATTTGACATTCTGATTCAAAATTTTTAGGTCAGGTCATCTAGGGTCGACGAGTTAGTCAAGTTCAAGTGAGGTCACCTCCAAAAAGTTCAACCAGTCGTCACGCTTTAACGGATACAGATGTTACAGATATTGCTTATCTTTACGGAAACAACAAAACGTACGAGTTGAATTTGTCATTTTTTCGTTTTTAACTACATATAAATTTTGCGTATTTAACATATTGCAGATCAAACACAGAATTCTGGCTAAAGTAAGCATTTTTTATTACGGCAAGTTGACTTCCAACAACCTTTCTCGGTCTGCTCTACCCATTGGAGAAGGAAAATTAAAGAAAACATGAAAACTCAAAATTTTAAAATTTCATTAAAAAAATATTTAAAAATTGGGGGGGGGAACAAATTATAGCCCTGGTCCATTTCGCTGTCCTTTTCTCATTCCAAATAAATTTAGTTTTTCATATATCCCCCAAAATGAACTCCCCAGAGTAAAAACATAATGCAAGTGGTGAAAAGTTGTGAAAATCTAGCCCCCCCTGGTGACGTCACTTTTGGGAATTGTTTTTTTTTGGGGGGGTGGACCCGGACCCTACTCGTCGAGCGCTTTCCGATGACACATCTTTCGTTTTCGTGCGATGCTTAGTTTGGATTTTAGAGTGGGTCTTCAACCCCCCCGAGAGACGTGGTGGAAGGATTTGACAGGAAAGACGGCGCGGCTTAACATAACTAGCCCCGCCCAGTATTTTATCAACAGTTTTACCCACGTATTTACTGCAGGAATTACGTTAAAGTCGGCAGACAGTCTCGTGGAGGTCCCATAATCTACAACTTCAATTATTCAACCCACAGCAAAATATAGGTAGCATTTCATTCACTTAATTTCAGCGCGCGGTGCTGGTGAGTCCACGTGACATTCCACAAACACCGATACGGGCCTGCCTCCATATCATACCACAATGCATTATGTGCCCAGATTATGTAGTGCGGGCCGTAGGCTGAACGATTTACCCAAGCAAGCATCACTCTGTCTCGATACCATACAGCTATAAATGCATTGCCACAGGACAAAACCTCGTCGGAAGTAGTTGCTGGTGTTTGTTATTATGTTGACTTCGGCCGCAGTTATTGCAGATATTTTTAATTAATTCAGATATAGTGGATGAAGAACGAAGATGGTGCTTCGATTCCAGGACATATTCGTGCTGCATGTCGTAACTTTATCAGGCGTGATTTAATTGATCAAGTAGGGTAGATAGATATTCGCCAGAAACAAGGTTTCGATTTTCCATGTCTCGATTTCGAGTATCGGTATTAGATCCGAGACACTTGGCTCCCAAGGTCTGTGCACGCAAAGCTTATCTTTTGGTTTGGATGAGGTATGCCGTGAAGAATGGAAGGAATATGGGTACCGTCATTGGCTTATGTATAGCTCATATGTGTTTGTATCGTCCTTGCTGATGGTCACAAGTATGTCCAGGAAAGGTATTTGTTGCATACCGGTCTGATCACTTCTGTCCATGGATAATTTTATGGACCGAAACAGTTTTGAGTAAACGAAAATAATCGCCCATGGAGTGCGTCACCTGTGCGTTAACATGCCGAAGACACCACCAATGTGGCACATGTGTTATGAGCTGGGGTTGATTGGACAATAAGAGTGTCTCAATTGCGTTAATGAACATAATGACTAATGGTGAAGCAATCCGACTCCCTATAGCTATGCCATTTTATTAACGGTAATATTTGTCCCCGACTCTCACAAAGTTTTTATTCAGTGAACGTTCCAGAAGATTGTCAATGCTTGTTAGACTTTTTCCAAGCATGTTTATCTTATCGCTTTGCAAACGCAGGCGATATATTGTGAGAATGGTTTGCCTGCTTTTTTCTGTGCGTGACGGCTTTTGACGATATGCATGATCTGGACGCATTGATGAAGAAGTTTCTGACAAATTCATCAAAGCCACAAAATAGCCACAATATCCACATCAGCCTATGACAATCACATATGCAGCATATAACCGCATCCACACAAACATTCACACACAGATACGCACACACACTTGTGTCCCAAGTTGTCACATACATACACGCACAGAGCATTAGCCCATCTCGATGTGGGATTATGCTCAGGGTGTGTATGCATTTTACAGGCATGTAGATACTGTAAAAGATAAGAATGAAGGTAGAAAACTGTGTTGAGTCATGAGATACTCTTAGCGTGCGTTTTTTTTTACTTTTGAAGTAAAATGCTTATTGTTGACGAAGGGCCGTTGTCGAAATATATCGAGAGCTGAATCGATT
Source organism: Imbricaverruca yamaguchii (assembly GCA_034440575.1). NCBI lineage: Eukaryota > Metazoa > Arthropoda > Thecostraca > Neoverrucidae > Imbricaverruca > Imbricaverruca yamaguchii. Next base: position 128,250 of record JAOTOL010001585.1, read on the forward strand.
CTATTTTATGTTGCAATATGATCATAACGATGCCTTACGCTATTGTCTTGCTTACAGTCATGCGCAGCAAAGTGCCTCTTCAAATAATTAGTTTGCTGACATCGAGTTCGACGTGAAGCAGTTGCTAGTCAACTTCGCTAACTGCGGTCCTCCTACAATGTGCAACCTGGATACGAAACAAAATTGAATATGTAGTAGCGAACAAAACCATACTTAATTGAGTAGTTGTACGTAGTTCAACGTACATTAAGCAGGTTACAGACCGCCACAAATACCCCAAATAGCGTACGTTGTCCATGCAATTGGCCTATCGATCGAAGAGCGTGAGGGAAGGCAGGATCGATATCCAAAATTCGGAGCACATCAGCAATACGGAACGCTACGCCCCCCCCCCCCCGAGACACTGATTTTCGAGCTATGTCGGCTACCCGGAGCACGGTATAATCGCACGGTAGACTCATTATCATTTGCTAAATATGACCGTACTCTCCGCCTTTCCATAACTGCGCTGAAAGTCTCCACGCGGAAATCACTTCCGGAAGAAGTTTGATGCAATTTACGGTTCAACAACTCGAGAACATTTTGCGCCGGTGCTGTGAAGAAGGGACTTAACAAGTAGGGACAAGTTTGGGCAAGTAGCGGCGTTCATCCACAATGATTAGGGCAGAGAGTGCATGGGTAGGACGACCTGTGTGTCGGGCAACGCGACTAGGGCAGCCGCAAGCGATGGCACGGGCCGCACCTGTAGCTCGAGCCGCACTAGGGCAGATGGCGGCACGGGCCGCACCTGTAGATCGAGCAGCACTAGGGATGATGACGGCACGGGCCGCACTAGGGCAGATGACGGCACGGGCCGCACCTACTACCATAGGGCAGATGGCGGCACGGGCCGCACCTGTAGATCGAGCAGCACTAGGGCAGATGGCGGCACGGGCCGCACCTGTAGATCGAGCAGCACTAGGGATGATGACGGCACGGGTCGCACTAGGGCAGATGGCGGCACGGGCCGCACCTGTAGATCGAGCAGCACTAGGGCAGATGGCGGCACGGGCCGCACCTGTAGATCGAGCAGCACTAGGGATGATGACGGCACGGGCCGCACTAGGGCAGCTGACGACACGGGCCGCGCCTGTAGCTCGAGCCGCACTAGGGCAGATGGCGGCTGTAGATCGAGCCGCACTAGGGCAGATGACGGCACGGGCCGCATCTGTAGATCGAGCCGCACTAGGGCAGATGACGGCACGGACCGCACCTGTAGATCGAGCCGCACTAGGGCAGATGACGGCACGGACCGCACCTGTAGATCGAGCCGCACGCGTACCCATCGTGCCAAGCATCGATCAGGCGACGGGCGGCGGCTTGCAGCCACCAGCTGGCGGCCGGACAGCGTGTCCATCAGGTCGGCACGTGCCAGCGTCGGCCGGCGGCCAGCCCCGCCGGCGCTCGGTCACCGTCCCGGAACGCTTCCCGGAAAAGGTGTCGAATAGAGGTGGCAAGTCTGATTAATTTTGGTACGGAAGCAGCGGACCGGACAGTCGGGTGTGACTGGACCGAACCCGGCTGCGCCCGGTCAAGTTGAACTGAAGTCCAGTCAACAGACTAGTTCTTTAATACATGTTTTCGCACATATTGTAGTGCCGTTATGTCTCTGTTTAATGAAGGTCAAATAAGCAGTTCAAATAGTGATGGACAGCATCGTTCACTTCCAGAACATGGATTGAAAACATAGCTATCAAAATTGGATGTTTCTATTGGCAGATATTGATAGTAACAGCATGATGGTTGCCAATTATCTACACATAGGTTAATGCCCATTGCTTCTTATTTTTAACATAGGCAAGGCTCAAAGTACGACCACCAATCTTTGATTCATTCAGTATTCAATGATCTGCAAAATACCGCACCATGTATTAATAATCATACCATAAAGTTACCGGTTTCAGATACCCAATCTAGCATTCTCCAGCCTTCAAGTTTCATGGTAATTTACAATCTTGGACAGAAATTGGAGTGTCTATGTGACGATGCATCTCTACTGGAAACTGAATGCATGGCAGTCGGTTTTTCATTGTTGTAGAGAGATGTTTGTCTGTCTGTCTGTGCGTGCGTATGTGCCGGTTCGACGCATGCTGTGCCAAAGCGGCCAGGTGGACTTCGCTTAAATTTTCACATGTGATGAGTTGGTTTGGCGGCCAGAGTACGGCTGTGGTTTCAGGTGTCGCGGGTCAGGTCGACACGTGCCACCTGCCGTCAACTTGGGTCATCGGCTAGCAAAGGTATATGACGTTTGCTACAAGCCACACGAATATGGAACTTCGTGGAAGCATGCGCCAAATGTGGAAATGCGTGCTTTTGTGGCCGGCGGTCCGGGTGTGCTGTACCGTGCGATCGTCAGGCGGGTGCATCCGTTTTCAGCTCGTCCCCCTCGGGCTGAGAGCGGTGCGTATCACAGCTATGAAGTTCGTTGGGCGAATGATTTGATGCCGGTGCTATCCGAACATGTACAATTTGTAGGGAATGGCGAAGCGCTTGTCATGCGCTCAAGATTCGCGCGACACCCCCACTCCTATTTAGCATGTGGTTGGGGCTTCTCTCGACAAAAAACACGACCGCCACATATTGGCGCCCTGCTCGGCTCACAACGCAGAGAATGACGGTTGTGTGCCACGACGCGAAGGCCCAGAGTGTGGCTGCCCTTTGGACACAATTTCAGCGCGATCGGATCAATGTGTTGCACGTAAGCGACGCCGATGTCATGGGAGAACGAGTTGCGCCGAAATCCCTCGTCGTCAATTGGCTTAACATGCAAGACCTGAAGTTTTACATCGGAATCTAATCAATTTAAACACCCCGAACCAGCTCGTTTTCAACCGGCATAGCTCGCAAACTAATGTACCGATCGACACCAAATCGATAACACGGTGCAACCAAGACAATCTCCAAACACGGCAGTGCAAATGTTTGTCGCACATTTCACGTGCACCTGGAGGAGTGATGCAAAAAAGGTTGGCAATTTAATCGCTTTCACGATTGTGTCTAGTGCTAGAAAATGGCTAAAAGTGACGATACGACGCTACCTCTAGTATCCTCCAGTTCCATGTATCGGGTACGCTTTTCCTAATGGCCATCGGCACCTGCTGGGTGCCAGTACCCTCAAACATGCTCTGCTTCGCACCCCATCAACATCCCTGTCAAGCCCATTTTGGACGAAAGGTGGCAGGCATATATATCCCCAACGTGTGTGATCCTACGATGCCTTTAGATTCTCCCCATTAAAAACACTTCCTACAATCAAGGCTGCTCGCAAATATCATTGTCGTTCTCCTCAGCCAATTCATTGCATAGATGGACAGGTGAGATTGTTGGAGCAAACCTTGCCAGTAAAAAAACATTTCACGCGCACGTGCTGCCACGCCAGTCAAGCTACATTGGGAAGGATTTTATACGTGAATATAGCTTACGACGTATGCAAGAAAACAGCTGTTATTGGACCTATGGAAATGGAGCTGGGAAAAGGCAAGGTATGTGACATTAAATGAGATCTGCTTAGGTCGGGTCAGGTCGTGATTGGTTAGGCTAGATGAGGTCAAGCTGGCTTAGATTCGGCTAGGTTAGTGTGGATTAGCTAATTTTCGGTTATCTCAATTCAAACCCACTCGGAAGCATAGTTGCCTGGGTCGATTTTGAACACACCAAGATTCTGGGGCGGGGGGGGGGGTGCATTTAATAGCATAAGTAGGCGCACCCCGGTGCCAGCATGCAACAGGCGCGCTTGTTCATTATATGCCATTATAGTATTAATAGGTAAACACCGGTACAGCATTCAATAGGCGCAATTGCATTAATGCCACCTAGTGTTTGTAGAATAAATAGGAGCAGCATTCAACAGGTACATCATTCAACAGAAACATTAATGCAGTGCCATCTAGCGCTTATAGTATTAATGGGGCGCTCCGGTGCAACATTCAATAGGCGCACTTGTACTTCTGCCATCCAGCGTTGGTAGAATATAAAATGTCTGCGGGTGCAGCATTGGACAGGCGCACTTACACCAGTGCCATCTGACGATTATATCGAAGTGTCAGGAGGTGATCGTCATGTGATTTTATCGACTCCTTGAGCAGTCTTTTAGCCGTGCACACATTTCATCCCTCCAGCGGACTTGTGCGTGATATTCTAAGGTGTCTTACCGCTGTGCACCGTTTGGAACGGGGGGTAGTTTTGTGTTGGCTTCCTGGCCATGCTGGAATTGGTGGGAACGAGTTAGCGGACGCTGCGGCGAGGCGAGCAGCGCATGCCCCGTGCACTCTGTCGCTACAGCTTCCCTCCACGGACCATTACCGACAGGTCTCCATCTTCCTCCTCAACAAGTGGCAAACAACGTGGGACGCAACCCGAGCGAACAAGCTGAGAGCCATAAATATATGTTTGGAACCATGTGGTTTGTCACGTCGTATGCTTAAGAAAGAAGAGGTGAAATTGTGTCGTCTTCGGATTGGGCACACTTACGTCACGCACGGTTACCTGCTGTGCGGTGGCGACAGACCCCAGTGCGCCAGATGTCGTTCACCACTGACAGTCCACCACGTTCTGATCTCGTGTCCTTTATATGCTGACCAACGTAGACGCTGTTTTGGATCTCTCCAGGTGGCCTCTCTTAGCAATGTTCTTTCCAACAGCTCTCCCATTGTCCAATCAGGACAACTGATTGGTTTCTTGTCCGAAGTGTCGTTTTTAACTATATATACCCCTCGCCGATATTCATGACGTGCAAACTTTGTAACAAAGTAAAACGGTGTCCGCGTGCTGACACTGGGTACCGCTTCTAACGACACCACCATGAGCATATGAGTTATGGGCGCAATATAACCAGAGCAGTCGAGGAGCCTGAAAGCCCAAATAACTAACGCAAATTTGCTGCAAGGTGACCTGAAAATTCATCACCACTTTAGGGTAGGCTATCTGAACGTGCTCTCCTTGACCAGACAAATGGATGATATCAACCGGCCTCTGCTCTCTCAGGCGTTGGACGTCCTGTGCTTCAGCGAGACGCGGCTAACTATAGAAATTGACAACCGCACTCTCTTGCTCCCTGTATACGTCATTACCAGAAAGGACCGGTCCGGTCGCAGCGGAGGATTGTGGCAATTACTTGCAGCAATAAATTGCAGCAGAGCAGCTGCTGTAGCGACGGCCGCCACGGACTCTTCACTGGAGTCACTGGACTCACTGGAGTCACTCGACTCAGTGGAGCTACTGGAGTGACTGTGGTCACTGGAGTCACCGGAGTATCTGGAGTAACTGGAGTCACTGCGGCTGCAGCTGACTAGCAGCAGCCAGCTGATCATCGGCGCCGTGTACCGTTCTCCCACGGGAGCGAGTCTCTTCCGCCGACCCAGCCGGGAGTGACGTCATACATGCAGCCGTTAAATGTCCCTTCATCGAGCCAGCTGATGGCCTCAGTCACGCGTCCTGGCGCTAACCCGGCAGTGATAGATCACCCTATAACAAATCACCCCAAGTCCACCACCGGCGTATGAGTCACCAAAATCGACATCAGTGGCCACGACTTAATAGCCTCTGCAGTGATCGATGTCAAGTTTCCGCCAACTGACAAAGTGATTACAGTACGATCCACCCGACATCTCGATTAAGACTTGCTGTGCCTGGACGTAATGTTAACCGACTGGGCTTCGGTTCATCAGACTGAATCCGCATCCAAGAAATGAAACGCTTGGCTGGTGGCCTGGCATTCCATAATTGACAAGCACATTTAACTCTGACAAATAACGGCACATCACCGGCCACAGCCATGGCTACGAGACGCAGACGTCAAAGAAGTCGTCGCAGCCGGATATCAGGGCCGAACTGATGAACACCTGGCGCCATGTGCAGAGGCGGAGGCCGGGTACCGCTCGCGCCGTAGCGCGGTCAACACGGCACAGCGACAGGCTTGCTCTGATTATTTTCTGACGTCATCCAGACGCTGAAAATCCGCCACATGGAAAAACCTTCAATGATTTCTGGTCGCTTCAAAGAAGCGCAAGTCTGAGCCTGAACTGCCGACAAATCGACAGCCCGGCCGGCACGAACGACCGCATGCCTACTTCGCCGGCGTCGACTGCACGGTGGCGGAGGGTCTGACGGCGGCGCGCACCGGGGAGACGCAGCCCCCACCACCTGCCGCGGGTCTGCCGCGGGTCCGCCGCGGGTCTGCCGCGGGTCCGCCGCGGGTCTGCCGCGGGTCTGCCGCGGGTCTGCCGCGGGTCTGCCGCGGGTCTGCCGCGGGTCTGCCGCGGGTCTGCCGCGGGTCTGCCGCGGGTCTGCCGCGGGTCTGCCGCGGGTCTGCCGCGGGTCTGCCGCGGGTCTGCCGCGGGTCTGCCGCGGGTCTGCCGCGGGTCTGCGGGTCTGCCGCGGGTCTGCCGCGGGTCTGCCGCGGGTCTGCCGCGGGTCTGCCGCGGGTCTGCCGCGGGTCTGCCGCGGGTCTGCCGCGGGTCTGCCGCGGGTCTGCCGCGGGTCTGCCGCGGGTCTGCGGTCTGCCGCGGGTCTGCCGCGGGTCTGCCGCGGGTCTGCCGCGGGTCTGCCGCGGGTCTGCCGCGGGTCTGCCGCGGGTCTGCCGCGGGTCTGCCGCGGGTCTGCCGCGGGTCTGCCGCGGTCTGCCGCGGGTCTGCCGCGGGTCTGCAACGGAGCGTTCCCCCGCGCCAGGTCACGCTGCCGGAGCTGCTGGACGTGCTGACGTTGATGAGGTCATCACGAGCGCGGGATGCCGACAGCGTCATAGACGCTCCGCATTAGAGGGCTTTTACTTCTATTGGGCCACACCTACTGCATGTCATTAATTGTGACATGGCAACGTGTGACCTTCCGTCATCATGAAAAACCATCACACTATTGCCGATAGATCAAGACGTTGACAAAAGCATGACACGTCATTAGTTATCGCAAAAACCTCAAAATATTTTAACGGCGTTGAACAGGATCTCCTCCAGGAGAAGTTGGGATGGTACGGCATCGATAGCAAGCGGTTCTCCACATGGCTTCGCAATCGTATGCAGCATACCCAACATTTTATGGCTCTATCGGTGACGCATGTGGTGTTATAGTTATATATTGGGCTCTGTGCTCTTCATTCAACTTGCAAACGACATGCGGCAACACATGCAACACGGCAGGTTGTCACGTACGCCGACGATGTTCAGTTTTTGGACGCACATCTGATGTCAAATCTCTCCGTACTGAAGCAACTGGTCGAAACCAACCATACAACAACTAACCTCTACCATACATTGATACGTAACAGCTAGATTGAAAAGAAGTCCATCCCAAAGACAAAGAAAAAGATCATGATAAATTCACGACTTCAAAGGATATACTGAACATTATTCAGTGTACTCGGAAAAGTCAGAAATAATACTGTTACATTGCGGCAAAATTATGGGTGACACCGTGGATGATTACTTCTCCTGGGAACAGTAAATTACACCCGGCATGTGCCGCTACTATTGTATTCTCATCGCCCTGGCTAAGGCACGGAGCCACACACCACGCGAGACTACGCAAATACTGGCTGAAGAGCTCGTATTATCCTACGTACGATAGTGTATGGATGTTTGGAGTGGATGCAGTAAGGCTCAGCAAAGAAGGGTGTAAAAGTACGCAAACTTTGGTGCTCGCAACGTCGCCGGATTGCGTTATCGTGACGGAATGGCTGACACGTCCTCTGACCTGTGATGGCCGAGTGTGGCCCGTGTGACACAAAATACCTATAATGCATGTGCAACATGTTTAACGACACAAACGCACCCCAGCTCATTCGACATCATTTCATTTCTCATCGCGCTACCTCACGACTGATCAACATTCCACGCATGCGAACTGAATTCGTGAGACGGTCAATCGCATGCCAAGCGGGGAGACCGTGAAATTGTCTGGCTGCCGATGTGAGGAAGACGCCTCGTCTTTACGTACCGCCGTCCGTCGGTGGGTGGCGGTCGCAACGCTGGATTTTTGTCAGAACATTGATAACTTAAGACCCTTCAAAACACGACGCAGTGTGCTGAATCTCATAAACAAGACTTGCGAAATGACTTACAAGTAATCGACCAGTTATGGGCTACGGTAGGTACCGGCTTCACCAACATGGGGGTTGAAACTGATACAATCCGCTCGACCGTTTTTAAATTTGGCATTAGGCACATAAACGTCGCATATAATGAACGATCCAACATATCCCATAAAGTCACAGTCATAAAGTGTTCAGACTTCATAAGGACCAAAAAGGGCTATCCAGGGAAGTCTGTAAAGGGAATATGCAATAAACCTGGACAAAAAGATACTCATCACCCCAACCAACACCGCGACCCATTTCCAAAGAGACCATCCACCAGCTTCCCACACACCAAACCATGCCTATCTACACCACCTAACCAAGTCTTTTCACCAGATCTACCGTAGCACACAAGTGGATCAAGTGCCTTACCAATTATTTTCAAACACCACCCATGCCAGCTTAAAGGAGCCTGCGCCATGCACACCTACATATAATAAATATCACCTCATCCACCATGAGGGAGGGGGATATGTACAATGTCTGAAATGTGGCGATTTGTCCCCCACAATTATTTCCGTGCCCCAAAGCCTCGCTACCTGAGTATCATCGCCGCAAAATTCTACTTAATTATTCATAGAGTCAAAATATGTGCGCAAGAGAAACACCAACACTACTAAAGGCCGATGTACCCAATAAACGAGCTTCACAGGCTATCTGTCGTCACAAAATCTCCGAATAGTAAATCAGCAAACGTTAGAAATTTCTGCTTCCAAGTCATTCTTGAATAACATGAATCTTGACGATCTTCTCTTTTCGCTTGGGTGAATAATTTCGCTCTGCCAGGCAACACATCTGCATTATCGCTAGGCTTTATACGTCTTAGGTTGCATTCCCCTTCTCATATATTGATATATATCGAACAAATGCGTCTCTGGGTGTTATTGGGTATACTCAAGACTACTGAGGGAAGTCATGGGCAGCCTTAAGCACGTAAGTCAAGTTAACGTCATATTCGTATTTGCATTCAGCGACGAGTTCGCCAGAGGCGTATTTGTGTTGTCCTCAGCATTCAGCGATTGGTTTATGACCGTTCGGATCAATTAGCAACGAACACGCTGGAAGGAACTACATAGGTCTCGCATTACCACCTCAGCGGTCAAGGTTCAACGTAGGACAGTTTCTTCGGTCGCCACTCGTTTTTTCGTTCTAACCCAAACCTGCACAGATTTGGATCAAGTAATAGCCTATGGTGAACCATACTGCAACATTTCAAGTCGGTACATGTCAAGGTCAAACTTCTAAGTCAAAGGTTAACTTCATTTATTAGATGGCGATATTGAAGTGATATCGGCCGAACGCAAGGTTCAGTTGCAATCGCTTCAATTTCAATCAAATGAGCGTCATTCGACGTGTCTTGCTATGCAGTATCAGAAAGCCAAGCAAGCGAACTATTTGTCAAGGCCAAAGGCCAAACTGATACTTCAGTCCCCATTTTTTTTCGTTTTCTCTCAAACTTATCCAAGCCTGTCATCAATCAATAACCTGTGATGAATACTCGAGTCACATATCAAACCGGAACTTGTCAGGGTCAATAGTTTGATTAAAGCCTTCGGTGTTATCGCGTTCCGTCGCTATGGATTCAATTTGCAGAAAATGGATGTCATTCGTGACAACGAATAGACAATCGTAACAATGGATGTCAAATGACAGCGAATGGTGAACCCTCGAGTAACAATTTAAAACCTGGATATGCCAAGGTCAAACCCCATGGTGAAAGGCTAGTTTGGATTTGTCGAAGTCCTCGCAATTCGTCGCTATTGGTTCAATTTGCACCAAGTGGGTGCCATTCGATGTGAATTGTGCCGTATTTTAATGTTACCCAATATGACTAATTTCTAAGGCCAAAGGTCAAACCGATTTCTTTGGTCCTCTCACATTCTTTCTGAGCCCCAACCTACCCACGTCTTGTATCAAGCGTTACCCCGTGGTGCACTTCGAGTATCATTTCAAACCGGGACATGTCAATTTTGCTCCAGTAAATTGTTCAGAAATCACATCAATTTTCAAAGTCAACTGTCGAACTCATTTCTTCGACCGCATTTCTTCGTTTTCTCCCAAAGCTAATCATGCTTGGCATCAAGAGAATGCCTGTGAGCAACCCTCGGGTAACATTTCAGCCCGAGAGACGTCAGATCATGCCTCAAGGTCAAAGGTTCGTTTAATTTTCAGAGTCCTCGCGTTTCGTGGCTATGGGTTCAATTTGCATTATAGGGGTGCCATTCGATGTGGCTTTCCGTACAGTATCAGAATGTTGAGATATTGAAATAATGTTAAAGGTGTCGGAGGTCTAGCGTGCGTGTAATGATTGAGTGTAATAGGAATAGTCGTGTCAAATATATTTTTGTTTGCAGCCGTCTTGATAGTAAGCACTCGTATTTTATATGATTAGGAGCTCCCCAAGAAATCCGTCATAACCTGATCGGACGGTGCTCTCATCGCTGGTTTTTAATTCATGCTGCCACATTGCTGTTCCAGACACATGAAATATAGAACGTTTTTTCCCTCAAATTGCCGCTTTCCTCTGAATGGTTCAACGGAAGTTTCAATTTTTTAAAACAAGCCACACATGAATGCGCACAATTTCATAACTAGCCGGAGTTCATAACCGCGAGAGAGCAATGTTGTAAGCAGGGGTAGATCCAGGAATTGTAATGGGGGCACTTGTCTGGAGGGGCGTCATTTCTTTGAAGCGGCGCCACTGCGAAGGCACCTGGAGGGGCGTCTCTGGATGAAAAATTCGAGGGGCAGGATACACTCGGCCCTTCCTGAAAAAAATACTCGGTCTTTCCTTCCCAGAGGGTGCCTTTTTATTTCATAGGGCCGCCTTCGGCTGAAACATTCGAGCAAGTACACTGGCACCTTTCCAGAGGGATGCCTTTCCTGGCCTGGGGGATGCCACCTTCCACGTGGGGGGGGGGGGTAAATTCCCTGGGTGCCACACCTTCATCCGCCATGGTTGTCATTGCATCGAAATATGTGCCGGTAAAACAGGAGAACATGGGACAGATAATTGTAGGTCCATATTTTCTACCATAAAACCATGGTCCAATATTTTATGTTTTTCCTGGTACAAGAGGGCAACGTTTAACATACTTACAGCATTGCTCTATAGTGATCGTGAAATCGGGTTCAGCACATACGACACAAAGCTGGATGTTTGTAGGCAGTGATAATTAGTGAAACTTGATAATTTTGATATCCCTTTTAAAAATATCATTTTTAACAATAGTAAATCTGAAAAATTGTAATACATTGAAATTGAATTCAAGTGACTGAAAATGACATTGAAAAGTGGCTGACTTTCAAGGATTTTTTTTGTTGGGGGAGGTTGGCAGGCCCCTCTATCCTGTTCCAACTTACCGCATCCATGATTTGTCCCCAAATTTCGAATCCGTGGTTATACCCATGTCACCCAGCATTAATGAGAAATCAAACACTATATCTTCAAGCCACAAAAGGTTGTCTACCCTCTTTTTCAACACATTAAACGAGAAACTCCAGACGAAATCAGTAGACAGACTATCCCATTGATTAACAACGTTTTGACTGAAAACCTGTTGTTGCTTAGCTGTCCTATACCTCGTCATGTTTGACCTGAATTGATTACCTCCACGTGATTCTCTAAATACAAGAACATCATTGAGATTGACCTGACCTAGCTCTTTAGCGATTTTATGCATTTCAGTATATCAATCATAACTTGAGTGAGTGCATATCTAATGCCATCAACCTTTCTCCACATTCTAAGTTACCTAGTCTAGTGATGAGTTAATTAGTGATGAGACCTTGCGCTGCAATCTAATATATTTTAATAAGAAGGGACCATCCTTACAGACATTCAAGTGGGGGCGACCAAAAAACAAAAAAAAATTTTTTTTTTTTTTTTCTTCTACCCCCCCCCCCCCTAATTATTACCCCCCCCCCCCTCTTCCTCCCCTTTACTCTCTTTCCCCCCTTTCCCACTCACTAAAAAAACCCCCCCCACCTCCCCCCCCAATTTTAAAACCCCCCCCCCCCCCCCCCCCCCCGCGCGCGGTGGGGGGGGGTTGCGCTGCCTCGACATACATTAATATATAAACAAAAAAAAAAACAAACAAAAAAAAAAAAAAAAAACAAAAAAAAAAAAAAAAAATTTTTTGTTTGGTCCGGATGGCTGGCCAAGAAAACCAACCCCCCCCCCCCCCACCCTCCTTGGCGGGGGGAAACAACCGACCGTGGGGCAACAGGCCCGTCTAAACACCCCCCAACCCCCCCCCCACCCCCCCCCACAAAAAAAAAACCACAAAAAAAAAAAACCCCCCCCCCCCTAAACCAACTTCAAAAAAAAAACCCCTTTAAAACCCCCATTACCCCAAAACCCCCCAAAACCTTTCTCTCTTTCCCCTCCCTGTCACCAAAAACGCCACCCGGGGAAAACAAACCGGGGAAAACCCCCCCCCCATGGGCCCAAAAAATTTTTTTTCCTTTTTTCGTCTAGGCCAGTGTTTGATATTTAACCCGCCCATTAAAAATACCCCCAAACCCATAAAAAAAAAAAAAAACAAACCACCCAAAAAAAAAAATTAACCTAACACCCCCCCCCCGGGCTCGCCCCCCCCACCCCCCCTCACCCCCTTCCCTCCCCACCCCCCGCAACCCCCCCGAAAAACCCAAAGCTCAATTATTTCCACACCCCAACATTAAAAAAAAAACAACAACCAAAAAAAAAAAAAAAAAAAACCCCCCAAAAAAAAAAAAAAACCCCCCCCCAAAAACTTAAAAGAAACCCCCCCCCCCCCCCCAGAACCCCACTTCACCTGGGGCACCGTCGGGCTGCTCACCTATACCTCGCCAGCCACTGCACTGCAGCAAAGGCCATACGAGCGGCTGCAGCTCAACGGCACACCCCGAGAAGACCCGCCAACGCCATTTTGGCCGTCCAACCAAACCGACCCCAAATCGCCCGCCATCAACTCGCCTACCTCTTCACTACCGACTTTAGCTCTGTTCTACATCTCCAACTCGACTTCAGGTTGGTCAGGCGGTGCTTCCCCATCCCGCCGATATTTGTAATGCGTATGCACCTATATTTACTAACCCTAACGCCAAACCCACGACCCACTACATTCACCAAACATGAACACTGACACCACGCTAAACACACCGACGGGTGACTTCCTCCTCTGTCGCCGGGATGATGGGAAGCCCATGGGCTCCCTTGACCCCTGGACGGTGGAGGAGGATATCACCAGTCGGACACGCGACAGCCCCTACACGCACGCAAAATTCGATTAGGGGCAATTCTCATTCAATCATATAACTCCCATGACGCAAACATACTGACACACATCACAGACATCACTGGCATACCAATCACCATAATACCAGCCGCACACCTCAACATATCATAAGGCACGATGTACGCTCGGGAGGTGACCTGGATGACGAAGGAGGAACTGACTCTCAGGTTTAAGAGCCAGGGTATTTCCTCCGTCTACAGGCCACCCACCCCAGCACACAAACAAGACTCACACACCCTCATACTGACCTTCCTTCAACACAAGACAGCCACCCGCACACGCTAAAGCCGGCTACATTAGGTACAAGGTCACGCCGCGAGCATCCCTTCCTCGACGCTGTCTGTTTTGTTAGCGATACGGACACTCGAAGGGGGAGGGGTGTCACGATACAACACCCACGTACGCAAACCGTGCCGAACCGCACGACACAAACACATGCACCAGCAGCGCATTACGCTGCGTCGGTTGCGACGGAAACCACACCTCCCGGGACAGGGCCTGCCCTTGGTGGACGAGGGAGATGGAAATTCTCCGTCTTGTCAACCTAGAGGGCCGAGCCCTGCCACGAGCAAGGATGTGGGTCAACAACCAGCAGCCGATGCAGCCTGTACAACACCACAAACACAAACATAGACAGTATATCGACGCACTCTATACAAACACAAATACCTCACACAACTACATCACCTACCAAAGATACACAAACAGACCCAACAATCTTAACCCGTCCCGTCCCGTCTTGGGGTGTCTTCAACCGCCCCCTCAGGTTTTTTGTGGATAGCGGACGAACGGCGCGCGGTAGCGCGCCCAAATTTGGCATACCATTTCCCACATCAATTTGACACGAAGTTTCAAAATTGTGAAGTCAGGTCATCTAGGGTCAACGAGTTAGTCAAGATCAAGTGAGGTCACCTCCAAAAAGTGCAACCAGTCGTCACGCTTTAACGGATACAGACATTTTATTGACACTTTCAGCGTTTGCTTATTTTTAGGTATGCAAAAAAACATACTAGTGGAATTTTTATCTTTTTTTCGTTTTTGACTGCATATAAATTTTGCGTATTTGCCAAATTGCAGTTCAAATACAGGTTTCTAGCTAAAGTAAACATTTTTATTAGGGCAAGTTGACTTCCAACTACGTTTCTCGGTCTGTTCTACCCATTGGAAAATGAAAATTAAAGTCAAAACTCAAAACTTTGAAGTTTCAAAAGCATAAAATTTGTATTTTGGGGGGCAAAAACAATTATAGCACTGGTCGATTTCGCTGTCCTTTTTCTCATTCCAAATACATTTTGTTTTTTCATATATTCCCAAAATTTACTCCTCAGAGTCAAAAACATAATGTAAGTCGTGAAAAGTCGTGAAAATCTAGCCCCATGGTGACGTCACTTTTGGGGGAAAGTTGTTTTGGAGGGTGGGCGCGGACCCTACTCGTCGGGCGCTTTCCGATGACACCTCTTTCGTTTTCATGCGATGCTTAGTTTGGATTTTAGAGGGGGTCTTCAACCCCCCCCCCCCCCCGAGACGGGGTGTGAGGATTTGACCGGAAAGACGGCGCGGGTTAATCAGGCCGCAACCCAAAGCACCAAAACAAAACAAAACTCGACACTACTCACCTACCCACTCAACACAGGCACCACCCTCCGTAACACAACGCGGAACACGCAACCCATCACCAGTACCAGGCCCATCAGAACCATCAATAACACCCTACGCAGTACGCAAAAATCTACGCTTCCAATTCGAGACACTCACAGACTCATACGACAATAGTTCAGACAATACACTACCATTACCCACGCACCTACAAGACGAGCAAACAACAAACCAAACACCACCTCTACCAACAACAAACCACACACTCGCTCCAAAACCTCTCGACACTGAACAACATCCTAACAACTCCCTTCAGCTAGTCTCTCCCTACTCTACCCATATAGGCGCCAAATGACCAAACCTGGTCGATGCCCCCTAAAACTCAAATAACCAACCAACTCTAATCATGATGTGCAAAATATGCTTTAAAAACATGAATGAAAAAGAACAAAAGAAGTAAAGCAAGATATAACAAAGTAAAAGGCCAAAACTGGGAATATAAACAAACAAACAAGCACTTCCCAAAAAAGGAAAGAAAATAAAGGCCCAAAGCAGTGCAACTGTCATGTTATATATGTTTTGCAATGTTCAAAAACGGCGATGACCCGATCCCAACCCAACGCTACACTCCTACGTCTTCGTCCGGACCACCTCTAACAACTCATCTCTAACCACCTAAACAGCCGATATCACCTGACGGTGGCAGGCTGGTTAAATTCAACAAACAAGAACAACAACGCTCGGTCGCTGAGCCTCCCACCACCACCATTGTATGAGACCACAGGAGGAACAGGATAGTTAGGAGACTGACGTGCTGACCGCCATGCCGCCGGCAGCCGCTTTGCTTGCAGACGAAGCCGTAACAGCGAAACCAACATATCGTTCGACCTTGCTGTGCATTGGTCGCGGAGCCTGGGCCAAAATAAATCTCCATTTAGCTAACAAGAGAAGGGTTCAAGGAAAATTTCCGTCAGCTCCGTATGGAGGAAGGCACTCTCAGATGCGGTGAGTGGCCTCCATGAGCGTGTCATGCCGTAGCGTGCTGATTACATCAGTCAAATCGGATGGAACGTCTCGATATAGGTCGAGGGATCGTCAGATAATTTGTTCACAAGTAGCTGATATCTCCCCATATCTCAACCGACCGTTCCAATTGTTTGTTATTCAAGCCCCCTCTCCGCGAACATCCCCTATCGTATTCGTCACTGTCGACCAGTGAAACAGGCCCATAGACGAAATAGTCATGCGTCGCAACATCTCCGGGGACAGTCTGAGGCGTGGGAAATCTGGTCAGATGGCGAGAATGTTATATGACATGGACGGATGTAGTTTACCTTCGCGAGGGCACTGCGACCCCCGACGTGTGATGGTGGATATAGAATACATATGTAATACCCTGAAAGTATTTCTGAGCTCCGCTTCGACGCAGAAGATGACAAAACCAGAGAATTCGTCCAGTCATTGCCGGAAAGCGGTCTTCACACCAATTGACACATGCAAAACGAGAAGGCCGACCAACGAAGAAATATGTCAAGGACATCGCACCCGCGTCTAGACGAGCTGATTTGACTTCGTTGTGGGAGAAAATGCACCCACACTTCTGCCCAAGAACTGCTGTCGATCTATTTGCGATACGTCGATGGTGACGGCGATGTTCCAACTGTTTTAGGAGACTTCGTCGCGAGTGATATTTTGCCTGCAACGACCGGAACGGGCCCGTCGAAAGCCATTGTGGACAAGCTCCAGGAGCCGAGGCTTGTACTTATCTTGATGTTTTTCTCGGTCAAGGGTACGGTGGGTCTGACATGAGCGGACACGTAGGTGTACAGGTAGATGTCGCCCGTCTCCAGGCGCTGGCTTCCTACGCACGCCCTGCCTCGTTTGCCAGTTCGGCCTGTCTGTTATGGACGCGTGCTCTGCTTCCGATCAGAGAACTCCTGGTGACGGGTGCCAGTGCCGACAGACTCCCAAAGGTATCGACAGCACGGGCCGAAAATATTTCCAGACTACTCCCACGCAGCTGTGTGTGCCCAGTCAAGCAGCCGAAGCACGTTCGCCACGCCAGGTGTGTCGAGAGACGTGACACGATTCTCATGTATTATACGAACTCCGCGCAGTTGTGATCGCGCCAATCGACGAGGTTACAGAGGCCGACAACACGTCTGACATTGCAACTGCAGCCTCTTGTCATAACCCCAAACTGGACAGGTTCAGCACACCGACGTGCCTGGTGATGCGTGTGTTGATATTCGACACAGCGCTGCCACTAGCAAAAGCACTCCGAACTTCTACAATAGTTTTGATCGAAGCCGACCGACCGATGGAGGAGTCGACCGCCGACACTGGACGCTACACAGGAGCCAGCATGACACTGGACGCCGCAGAGTAGCCAGCTTGACACTGGACGCCGCAGAGGAGCCAGCATGACACGGGACGCTGCAGAGGAGCCAACCTGACACTGGACGCCACACAGGAGCCAGCATGACACTGGACGCCGCAGAGTAGCCAGCATGACACTGGACGCCGCACAGGAGCCAGCATGACACTGGACGCCGCACAGGAGCCAGCATGACACTGGACGCTGCAGAGTAGCCAGCACGACAGTGGACGCCACACAGGAGCCAGTATGGCGGGATGTCTGGAGAGCCATCACGTCTGGCCGAAAAGTTGGCCTCGGCGTGACAGCGGCGGAAGAGACCAAGCGGCACACTCAGCGGCCCAACGCTCCGGCACTCACTCAAGGATCACTACAGGGCAAGCATGTTGCCGTCCACGGTGGGCAACACTCCACTCAACTCCCCTACCGCCTCACATCCATGCGTACAGCTACTAAGATCCAAGAGTTGTTCCCAGCACAAGCATCGTCCATGGATGTTGATGTTGTGTCAGGTACAACGGTGTACCACCAGGATGTCCTATCACTAGGCTCGCGTCAGTCATGGCTGCTCCCCTGAAGGGTGCGGTAGAAGAGCACAAAGAAGCCACTTCTCACTGCCCTGGGCGCTCGAGAAGTGCGATGTCGTGATTCATCCCAACATCTATACCCGCCCGAAGACGCTCTGCATTCTCCCTATTACTAGCTCCCCCATCAAATGAATGTTCGCTGCTCCGAAGAGAGCAAGAGAATAACCTCATGATATAGATCAGGAATGACGTCTGGAGGGTCTCCTGCTGCTGTGTATATGCCAGCACACCCCATTGGCTCCAAAAATGTCCACGAACATCTGCCGATGACGGAACGTTGGTAGGTGGGCGTACTGGGAAAAAATTGTAAACTCGCACAGTGAGCGGGTTCGCGGTAGGATGTAGTGTCAAGGGTGGTGTTTCAGCCGCCGCAACAATTTTTTTTTCTCCGATGGCTCCGTTTCATATACCCTCAGCCGCCTGTGGTGATTAAAAAACAAGTTGACCTACACATGACCTAGGAACTGAATGCTGTATCACGAAACCTCTATCACTGAATGATACCTATTTAGCCCTGGCATGGGCTGGCATTCCTGGCATGCTTTTGCTATTATCATTACTATTGTGTTGCTGTTCACATGAGCTAAGAGAATAGGCTCCTTGTTCAGTATTCAGCTTCTTCTCAAACGTGAAGTATACAATTATTTTCAGGAGATGCTTCAGAAGATGACGTAAATATTTACATTTTATATCTGGACGCACTCGCTAATCAGCGACCGTCCTTCACTTCCGAAATGTAGTTGGTGTGAGCGTGCGATCGAAGGTGTATGGCGCGATATGTAGATGAGAACGTGACACATGTTATGATGACTTCAGTACCAAAAATCCCGTAAGCGTTTGATGGTCGAGCGTGCGTAGATCCTTGCAGTATGTGTATTTAAGATTACGTTCCTCACAATGATGCAACATTTGCATAAATATCATCATAGCTCGTGACAACCCACGGCGGAATGCATTAAAAGAAGTGAGATCGAACGACGATCTGAAAATAAATTCGTGTCGGTACCTCTACACATGTGTAGACTACACAAGGGCACTGTAACGAATGATAAAATATGGTAAAATGCCGCTTAATATCATACGTTCACCTTACCAAACACCAGGGTGAGAAGGTACTATTCAATATAAATCTGAACTTGTGAATGCACATGAGCTTATTAACCCTACAGAGGCATCACTCTGAGCGCAAAGGTTCAGGGTGGTCTGCATACATTAATGATCTAAAGAGAGGGTCATGGTGGTGACTGGTGGTGAAAGGAGGCATGTTGCCATCCCTGTGTGTTTGTCCAATGTGGCTTTCCATTGGTGTGTCCAACGCCACGTTCCTGGTCTCCGATAAGGGTTCAATGGACCGCAGACGAACGGGGCGAGCCCCAGCATTAGGCTGGTCCGGCTTGCACACTTTTGCCAAAATCGATAGTAGCTCCCCCTCATTTTATACATTTCGGGCCGCTGAACACGATGGAAGCATCAGAAATGCAAATTTCTCACATCTCTTGATGGCCCAGGCCACTTGAAGATTTTGGCTGGGACCAAATATTTGACATTTCTGCATCTCATAAGCGGACTAGTAAAAGGATGAGTCCGCTTCAGCATTACATCGTCAAGGCAATTCATTTTCGATCACTTGACATCGTTTCCAAGATTCTATCTGTCTTATTACCTCAGAATTCGTCTTCTGAAGTATGGAGGGTTCGAACGGTTCCCCAGGCTGCCAAGAGATGGTAGGCCTAGCGAGCCCGGCTGCCTTCCGAATGCCTTATGACGGACGCGTTTGTACTTTCCACCAAGCGTGGTTAGGCGTCTTGATGCAATGGTACCGTCTCAACTAACTTATCGGTTATGTTTTATGTGAATTAGAGATGTAAACACACAAAAATTGTAACGGATTCTACAGTGAAATAATCGCATATATTGGTTGAAAAAAGTGGTACTGCGTAGAACATGCCCTCCGAAACCTGGCCTGAATCGTAACAAAGTAATATATGTCTGTATTTTGTCAATGATGTATTATATGTGTTCCGTCAGATCATCTGTCATCATCATCCCACAGCCGCCACCGGGGCACGCCGCAGCAGCCCGCCGCGCTGAAACTCTCCGCAGCGGCGCTCACTCACTCACTGGCCCGGAACCGGCGAATGAAGGCCACCTTATTCAGGCTATAGCCGTCCTGGCGGTCCCTGCCGGTGACAACCGCCCCCCCCTCCCCACTCCATGGTCAGCTTTACACTTCGCTCCGTCGCCTGCGTGTGGCAGGTAATGCCAGTTCTCAGTGTGTACATGGCCAAACAGAGCCCCAGTGCCGAGCTGCAGACGCCTGCATTGTACGTTGTAGGCGTTTACATTCCAACAGTGCCAGCAATCAGACACCGGCCGGACCTGGTGGAGGCGCCGCGCCACCTGTACGACCAGCTCGAGCGGCAGCGCCGCCACATGGTCGACGATGATCTGGCCGAAGTGCAGAGGAGACTCCGCGAGAACGTCATGAAGGCGTATCCTGAGGCCGTCGTTCTCAGTATGCTCTGGGATGAACGCCGAGAGATCAAGTCCCGAGCTATCCAGCTCATCGGTGAGGCCCGTCAGCGCTAACAGCCTGAGCAGCCAGTCCGGACTTGTAAATGCCAGGAAATCAATCTCCGGGCCAGCAACTTCATAGAGTTAGTGGATCTGCAGCACCACCAGGCAGATACCGAGCCACCCCTGACCCGCCCACTTGGCGGCGATGAGCTGGCGCGTTTGCTGGACGAACCTCTGCGAACTGGCATTCCCTGCCACGCACAGGCGACGGAGCGAAGGGTAAAGCTGACCATGGAGTCGGCGGCGGCTGCCACCGGCAGGGACCAACAGGGCGGCTATAGCCTGAATAAGGTGGCCTTCCCTCGCCGGTTCCGGGCCAGTGAGTGAGTGAGCGCCGCTGCGGCGAGTCTCAGCGCGGCGGGCTGTTGCGGCGTGCCCCCGTGGCGGCGGTGGGATGGTGATGACAGATGATCTGACGGAATACATAGAATACACCATTTGCAAAAATACATACAGATATGAGGGGTGACACTGGTTTCATATTAATTACCTTGTTGCGATTCAGGCCTGACTTCGCAGGGCATGTTCTGCGCAGTACCACCTCTTTTCAACCAATATGTGTGTGTGTGTAGGTAGGTGAGTTTGATCAGCCTGTCACCGTGTGGTGATTTCGGCTGCTTAGGCGAAGTAGAGATGAGTTGAGCTGATGGTCCGGATGGTGCCATAGGGGTTGTATAGGGGGTACGGTCGGGTCATCGCCGTTCAGTGAACATTGCAAGAATCATATATGGTACACAATGGTTTGGATGTTTTTCTCTGTTTTTTTCTTTCTTTCTTTTCTTTTCTTTTTTGTCATTAAAAATCTCCATTATTTCTTTTGTTTTGCACTTTTTTTTTTTTTTTTATAAACACGTCATGGGCAGACTTAGGGAGAGATTTGGTAATTGTGGGTGTTAGGATATTGGCTAGTGTCACGAGGATTTGGTGCGGGTATGTTTTTTTTTCTTTTTGGTAGCGGTGGTGTTTGGTTTGTGGTTTGCTCTTGTTGTGGGTGCGTGGGTAGTGACTGTGGTTTCGGAGCTGTTGTCGTCGTCTGAGTCTGTGTAGGTTTCGAAGTGGACGCGCAGGTTTTTGCGCACTGCGAATGGTGTCAGTAATGGTTGTGGTGGTCCTGAAGGTCCTGGGACTGGCGATGTGTTTTTTTTATCCTCGTGGCACTGGGGGAGGTTCCCGTGTTGAATGGATGGGTGAGTGGTCTCGGGGTTTGTTTTGTTTTGTTGTTGTGGGCTCTGGCCTGATTATGATTGCTGGGTCTGTCTGAGATTCTTTGGTTGGTAATGGGCTCGTATGTTATTTTCGTGTCTGTGTCGAGTGTGTGGATGAGTTAAACTGGTGTCAGTTAAACTGGCATTAAACTGGTGGTGGGGAATTTGGAGTCTGAGGATTGGGGCCCAATTTTGACTTGAAAAAATATGTTGAGTAGATAGAAATGTAGGTAGTGCATCAGTCTGCCTTGTATGCCTATGTTGTGCAAGTGTTGTAGTAGTGCTGTTATATTGATAATGTCATAGGCTTGTTTTAGATCCAGAAAGACACCGACCGTCGAACGTTTCCTGGCCGCCGCTTCCTGGATGTTTGTGATGAGGTAAGTGAGGTTGTCTAGACATGATCGATTGGGAAGGAAGCCTGATTTTGAATATGAGAGATTAAGTTTTGTGTTTGAATGATATAGAGGAGGCGGTTTTTGACAAGACGTTCGAATAGCTTGTGGAAGCAGCAAGTGGGGACAATAGGGCGATAGGAAGTGCAAAGAGTTGAATCTGTGTTTGGTTTAGGTATGGGTATGAGAGAAGCTTATAGCCAAGATTGTGGGTACGTATGTGCAGTCCATGCGGTGTTGTAAGTGTTGAGTAGTGTGTGCAGTGCTGACGTCGGTAGGTGTTTGAAGAAAGAATGGTGAATGTTGACCTGTCCTACAGTTGTGTTGCCTGTCTGTGCGATTGCTAATTGTAGTTCTGTAAGTGTAAATCTAGTGTTGCAAAGGTGTGTGCGTGTGTGTCTGACTGGAGGTGGGGGGTTCGTTGTAGTGTAGATGACCTTAGATGGTAGTGGTCTGCGAATACGTTTGCTATTGTTTGTGGGTCTGTTGTGGTGTTGTTGTTGTGTCTAAGTGTGATGGCTTTGATTAGGGGTCTTTGTCGGTGTTTGAATGTTTTCAGAAGTGCCCAAATTTCGCCTAGAGGTGTAAATCTGCTAAATTTGGTGCTGAATGTGTTTCAAGAAGTCTTTTTTGCGTTTTTAATGATGGTCTTACATTGTGTTCTGAGTTGTTTGTATATTGTTAGTGTTTCGGTGTGCGGTGTCTTTCATATATATGGCGTGCGTGGTTCCTCGCGCGGATCGTCTCGGTGGCAGTCATCACTCCACCAGGGAGCCGAGCGAGGTTTGTGTTGGCGTCGTGGTTTTGTTTGTGGTATGTGTTGATGTGCTGTGATAATGAGTATGTCTGCGAATTGTTCTGGTGATAGTTGGGGACTGTGGGCTGTTTGGACTGTTAAGGATTCTGAGAAAGGGTTCAAGGAGGTTTTTTTTTAGGGTTCACCGGCCAGGCTGGGGCCTGGGGGGGGCAGTAGTCGGGATTTGGGTGAAGGCAATGGTGATGGGTGCGTGGGCGCTGGCTAAACTATGAGTCTGAATCGGCGGTCCAGGATAGGGTAAGGGCTAGGCGTGATGTTGAGAGGGTCACGTCTGGGGTTGTGGGGGGGGGGGGAGCCAATTGGAACGAGGTAGGTTGGTGATCCGGTGTTGAGTATTGTGAGGTTGTGTTTGTTCGCTAGAGCGATGAGTGTGCGTGCTCTGTTGTCAGGTGCTGTCGAGCGTTGGTTCCATAGTGTGTGGTGTGAGTTGAAATATCCGGCTAATATTACTGGGGTGTTAATTTGGTCAAGTGCTTTGTCTAGTTCCGAAAGGGTTTCTGTGTTCCGTAAGGGGGGTCGTATATGTTAATCAGTGCGTAAGCTGTGTTGTGGAGGTGTATTTCTGTTATCAGTATATCTGCTGTGGTGTTGAAGTGTACTAGGTGGTGTGGTGTAGTGTTCTTAATGTATGTGCAGACACCGTCTGACCTATGTGTGTTGTGTGTGTCTTGTCTGTGTAGTGAGTATTGAGGTATGTTAAGTTAATATGGGTTGGTGGGTTTGAAGTGGGTTTCCTGTATGCAGAGTGCTATATGATTTGATTGTAGTGCGTAGTGTTTGAATTCTGGCCAGTGTCCTATGAGTCCGTGAGTATTCTATTGCATATTGCGTTCATTGTTTGTATGTGTTAGCGCGGGTGTGTGGGCGTTTAGGTGATGGTTGTTTTTTTTTGTTGTGCTCTTGGCTGGCCTGTGTGGCTGAGTAGATGGTGGTGTCGCGTTTGGGGAGGGGGGTCGTGGTGTCTGAGTCAGTTGTGCTGTGTTCTCGTTCCGTCTGGTCCTCCGAGTCTGTATCCTGATCTGTGTGTGGGTGAGGTGTAGGTGATCTGTCCAGTGTGTGTGTGGTTTGTGAGGATGCTGTGGATGTCGGTTGGTATTCTGGTGGCGGTGGTGGGTGGTAGGTTGGAGTGAATAGGTTCGAGTGTGCTTGACGGTGGTTTGAAGGTCCTGGTGTTGGTGGTCTTGTTTTGCGGGTGTTTGTGTTAGGTGGTGTTCGCGTGTGCTGGAGTTGCAGTTGTTCTGCGTTGGTGTTTGTGTTCTGTACATGTTGGGAGCGTGTTGTCAAAGCCGGGTAGTGTGCGTGTGTGAGTGGTGGTGGTTGCTGTTTCTGTGTGCCCGGCTCTGTGTGACGAGCCGGCCACGCCGCCGGCGGGTCCAGGACCGACGCCCTGGCCCGGTATTGGTCCATGGCCTCGAGATCTGGCGGAGCACCTCCCGCTCCGCCATCCACGGAGGGCAGGACCCATCCGAGGCCGCCCCCTCCCCCCCGCAGGCGGCGCAGCACTGCTCGCCGCTGGTGCAGGTGTCGGTGGCGTGTGCTTGTGCGCATGAACCGCAAATGTGGCGAGGTGCACGGCACTCCCCCCCTCCCGCCCGCTGTGTATACGTAACGCTGACATTTCTTACAACGTCGTGGGAGGGGTGCGCGTGGCGTGACTGAGTATCTGAGGTAGCCGGCTTTAATGTGGGTTGGTGGTATGCGTGTGTTGAAAGTCAGTATGAGTAAGTGGGTTGTGGTGTATCCTGGCCTCGGGGCCGGTCGGTACACGGCGGAGACGCCCTGGTCCCCAAGCTTGCGGACGAGTGTCTCCGCCGGTATAGCGGCCAGCTCCCGGGCCATGATCGTCCCTTGGCTAGTGCTCATGTTGGTTGCCGTTGTGATAGTGATTGGGATGCCATTTATGTGTTTAATTTGGTGAGTAAGTATGCGTCGGTTTTGTTGTTTACTTGTATTAGGAGCGCCCCGGATCATAGAGGTTTGGAGTGTAGGGGCGCCCCTATGTAGTGAGAGATTTCTCCATCTACCAGCCAGGGGTCCAGGGTGCTCATTGGCTCCCCGTCCCCCCGGCGGCAGATGAAGAAATCTCCCGTGGGTGGTGGCTCGGTGGTGTTCATGTTAGTGTTTATGATGGTCGAGTTCTGTTGTTTTGTGATGGTGGATACATAGTGTAGATGGCAGGTGAGTGGCACACAGTACACTTTACAAATTTGGCGGAGGGTAAAGAAGGGCGTGAAGAGAGCCAGACAGGTGTAACAGAGGGGCAGATAAAGTTGAAGAATACATAAAGAAATCATAAACTGTGCTTGAAAAGAGCACGGATAGAGAGATCAGATAAAGATCGTGCAGAGGGCACTAGAGGGAAAGTTGGGTGATGGTTTGGGGGCCTGGGGTGGGAGCGGGTGGCAGCACCGCCGGACTGACTTCGTCAATTAGATACATATATATATATATAGTTGTTCCTGACAGTGTAGAAGATGTAGAACGTATAGGCAGAGGTAGAGGCTGGAGCTGAACTTGAAAAGTCTGGTCTTGAAGTGCTGAAGAAGATGTGGAGCGTAGAGGCAGATGCAGAGGGTAGAGTTGAACTTGACGGGGTTGGTCTTGAAGTGCTAAAGGTGGGTTAAATGGGCGGGAGGGTAGTGTTTGTGTCAAAGGCGGAGTGGGGATGCGATGTTAGGTTTGTGTCCGATGTGTATAAGTGTGTATCTGGAGTTGTGTTTGTGTTAGCGGCTGGTGGCAGTTGGCTGGTGGCAGGTGGCGTCTCCTTCCGGGACCCGTCCGCACTGTGGCCGCAGCTGGCTTCGTCTTCTTCCTCTCCTTCCGTCCTCGTCCGAAAACAATCTCGCTTGCTTCGGTATCGAGGCGATCCACCAAGTCGCGACCTTTGTGGGGGCGTGCGAAAACACGAAAAAGCTGTGTCACTGTAGAATAAGTGTTACCATTTTTGTGCAGCCAACCTTCTCTGCATCTCTCGCCAATGTATCCGGCCGGCTGCCCGCTGTTAGTTCAAATATTGCAACCAATCCTGGACATCAATCCAAACGGGTTACACGTCCCGTTCCCATGGAACGTGCAGGGCGGTAGATGTCTGATCTGACTAGCACACTGTTTATGGTTGTTGCTGGTTTTATGGGACTGGTCCCGTCGACACACACATTACAATGTTAAATTTGTCGTGACTGAGTTGACTTGTGCTGCGCGTGTTCGTCGATATATGGTGGTGTTAAAAACTCATCTGTATCTTGAGATGTTCTGGTGGCGCTTGCTAATCTCTTCGCTTTTTGATGGTCGCACATTCCATTGCTTGGACGGAAAGCCGGTTGGACGGATTGGGCGGGTGGATCATCGATATCGGATAGGAGTTATTTATTGATGGTCATCGGATGTGCTGAAGAGTGATGAAGGATGTACCTGAATTATTTGGTTTTACAGAATGTTTGGCCGTATATTTCCTGGCACTTGCTACAATGATCAAGGTGTTCAGGAAACAGATAAATATATCCTTGTACGCGTCATCCACGGTACAAATTTACATTGCTGTGTAGGTTGTTGAGGTGAATGATGATGCATACGCGTCCTGCATGGATATTTGTCCATACGTCCAATGAATTGTCGGTGTAGCGACAGTAGAAATATGCCTTGATCGTCGCACTGCTTGTCGCAGTTTTCTCAGAACTATGCATGACAACTATGACTGCAGATGACACGACCTTGCGACCCATTGCTATACCGAGTATTTACTTATAGTATTGCTGGCTAAATTGAAACATGCTATTTTATCAGAAATTAAACGCGAGTCAGTCGACGTTCCGCAGTGACTGACCGCCCAGGTCTACATTATCTCGATTATCTGACAGCAACTATGACAGATTCAATGTCATCCGTCAGTTGCATGTTCCCGTACAAATATACCCCGTCAATGCTGAATACACTTCCGTATTCTGTCTGGCCCAATACAATAAGCCCTTTCCATTGGTTGGTGTGCTTGATAATCAAGTTTACATCTCGTCGTAGGGATCAACTTGTCTCCCGTCTTCGCGACTGCATTCCGGTTTGTGATTAGGGATATATATATATATATATATATATATATATATATATATATATATATATATATATATATATATATATATATATATATATATATATATATATATATATATATATATATATATATTATATATATATATATATATATATATATATATATATATATATATATATATATATATATATATATATATATATATATATATATATATATATATATATACATATATATATATATATATATATATATATATATATATATATATATATATATATATATATATATATATATATATATGTATATGTGTTGCACATGCATCTGTATGCATTCTCGATATTCCAGGCAGAAGTATCCCACCGTGCCGCACTGGTTGTGGAACCACGTGGCCATGCAAATGCTGTCAAAAAAGAGCCTTCACACAGGCTGCTGCTACAAATGACTTGACATTCACCAGGCAGTAATGATGTCAGTGTCTTCCAAGTACTGCTTGCTTGTTCCACGGAAAAGGTCCCATATGCGTGAGCGTCACATTATTGCGAACTTAGTTAACATTGTACATGTCTCCAACGTTTTGTGCGCCCTCAAAGTCACCTTCCAGTACATTGTGGTTGTTTTTATGTAGATAAACGTGTTGCGATAGCGCATTAACAAACGGGATTGCATTCATCTGTGGGGCTTTGTAAGCTGGAATATGGGTATTGCGAAGTACAACATCTCTAAATCAGAGTACACGGTGGTAATATTGCTTGTCGATTATTCTAAATCAGTACCATGGTAATGTTCTCTGTTGATTGTTATAATTTAGAGGATACAATGGAAATGCTGCCTGACAATTATTTTAAATCAGTGTATGCAATGATAATGCTGATTGCCGATCATTCTCAATCAAAGTACGCAATGGTAATTTGTCTTGCCAATTGCTTTAAATCAGAGCACATAATTGTTATACTGCTTGCCTATTACTATAAATCAGAGTATGCAAGGTAGATGTAGCTTGCCGATAATTCTTCACGCAGATGCGGTCATACTTGTCTCACATAATTTAGTTTTATTTATTGTTCGAGAATTGTCCCACTGAATCTATTTTAAAAGGGAAGCATGTCAAATGGCCTTGAAGTCACATATTAGTTTTTCTTGAACACAATCTATTCCGAAGATCATCAGCTTCAACGGTCCATCATCTACTGGTACTTGACCTTGACTTGGCCAATGACCTTGAACCTTGTGATGTCATGGTGCCAGACAAAATCTGCAGCTTGCATGCCATTGATTTTGAAGCACGAAGTCACATTCGCCTCACGCCTCATGTCTGCACCTCTACACTGACGTGCTTAGCCTGACATGGAAGGTCAACACAACAAAAATAGTCAAAATATTCTTAATACTCTTAAGAGTACATGGATGGCGTTGCGCGATGCCGTTTACCACATCAGTCTATCTTGCTTAGGACAAATGTTAGACTGCAGGTCGTGCTGGCCTTCCGCAAGGTGATTGATGGGACGTTTTGACATATTGTCAGGGTTACCTAAGGCCATCTTCACGACTTGCTGATGCACACTGAATGGACAGCGAAAGGAATGAAGAACATAGTACTGGTACATTTTCCGTCCTCAATCCGAACCATCAGCTTACCAATGTCCCTGACGAAAATCTTTGGCTAAGTTCGCGTTTCTAATCCACTGACTACTTTATTTATGGTTTGTAACTTGAGCATTGCGACGCAAACGTCGTCGGAAACCAGTTCTCCCCAGAGATATGTGTGACCAGCAGCCCGAGTGACTTTACCCGAGCTCCAGCGATGTGGATGGAAGAGTCGCGAATTCTGACCTACTCGTTTCCCGTTCCCGGTAAACAAGCAACCGAAGGAAACCAAGGGCGCCGCCTAACTCGTAGCATACGCAATTACGCGTCTCCCCGGATGTTTGGGCGGGCGGGGAGCCAAAGTTGTTTTAAAACACACCGAGCCACTAATCTTACCAAGCGCCGGATGCATGAAGCTGCACTAATGAAACGCACAAACTATCCTCAGCAATGGAATAGGTGTCAAGAAGCGTTGTATAAAAGCGGCGGAGCACGGCACTGCCTATCAGGCATCCTCTGTCCAGCTCGTCAACATACAAGTTGACGATCATTGCATATGCTGCAGTGTTCGATGTTTAATAATGCAAAATTCGGTCGCACATATGGTGGTCAAAGACAACACCGCATAATGTGATGCTGCGCTTGGAGCACATATATAAATTTAGGCTATTTGTTCACTTCGAACATCCGCAAAATAAATGCATGATAATTTTGTAGGTATCTGTAGGCCATAGACACTTGCATGTTTCAACGCTGTGCATATTTATAATGTTTTTTTCAGTCACTGACCTGTTGTGTTACTTCAATCGTGCGTGCCATTAACCCCCAAATTTATGGAAACGTGACGTGATAATTCAAAATCATCCGGCAGTTTTAGGTAACGCAATCAGATAATTTTTTTTTTTTTCACCTCGTAAAGACATTCATACAGTTTTTGTACAGAAGATGGATTAGCATCCAGTGAGCTTCCCTTCCTCCCTGCTGACAATGCACCCCAATATGAGCGGCGCCTGGCGTTCACACATGACAGAACTGCCACCGGAACCGCGCCACGCGTCATGGAGAACCACTGAAGGGTAGCGAGAGCGCCGCTAACTACGTCTCCGGCTCCTGGCCAATTTCTGGCTCTTGACCCGTCTCCAGCTCCGGACTCGTCTCCGGCTCCGGCCCAGACACTAGACTACGTCTCCAGCTCTGGCTTCGACTCAGCTCCGGCCCCGCTACTAGATTCAACTTTGGCCGCAGTACTGGACTCTGCTCCGGTCCCGGTTTGGAATTGGAGCCGGAACTGAGCCCAGGATTGGACTCAGCTCTGGTTCCGGTATTAGAGTATATCTCCAGCTATAGCTTGGACTCAGCTCCGGCCCCGGAACTAGACTCAGCTCCTGCTCCAGTACTGGACTCAGCTCCGGTCCAGATACTAGACTACGTCCCCAGTTCCGGCTTGGACTCAGCTCCGGTCCCGGTACTAGACTCAGCTCTTGCTCCAGGATTGGACTCAGCTCTGGCTCCGGTATTAGACTACATCCCCAGTTCCGGCTTTGACTCAGCTCCGGTCCCGGAACTAGACTCAGATCCTGTTCCGGTACTGGACTCAGTTCTGGCTCCCGTATTAAACTCAGCACCGTCTCTGGTACTAGACTCAGCTCCGGCCCAGATACTAGACTACGTCTCCAGTTCCGGCTTTGTCTCAGCTCCGGCTCCGGTCTTGGACTCAGGTCCGGCTCCGGTCCTGACCCAGCTGCGGCTCCGGTCCTGGACACAGCTCCGGCTCCGGTCCTGACCCAGCTGCGGCTCCGGTACTAGACCCAGCTGCGGCTCCGGTCCTGGACTCGTTCCGGCTCCGGTACCAGACCCAGCTGCGGCTCCGGTCCTGGACTCAGTTCCGGCTCCGGTCCTGACCCAGCTGCGGCTCCGGTCCTTGACCCAGCTGCGGCTCCGGTCCTGGACTCAGTTCCGGCTCCGGTCCTGACCCAGCTGCGGCTCCGGTCCTTGACCCAGCTGCGGCTCCGGTCCTGGACCCAGCTGCGGCTCCGGTCCTGGACTCAGGTCCGGCTCCGGTCCTGGACCCAGCTGCGGCTCCGGTCCTGGACTCGGCTCCGGCTCCGTTCCTGGACTCAGGTCCGGCTCCGATACCGGCCGACAGCAAGTGCCACTCCGCCCTCCTGCCGCCAAGTTAATGGAGCTTGCACGCACCACTGCACGGGGAAGCGTTCATAGCGCTGCAACGAGGCGCCTCTCACCTTGATAGTTTGGCTGGAGTTGGCGCATTTTGCGAACTGGCCCTCCTGACGCGTGGTGCATAGATGGGCGTCGCTTTTACGGGGTCAACGGAGTCGCCACCGTTCCCGACAGACGGCATTCAGGGCATAGGTGCAAAAAAGTCACCAACCTGTTGTATACCAACGTGATGGAGAAAAGGCTAATGCTGTCGCCTCTCAACATAACGGAGGAACGGCCGTGCTGAGGAACATAGGATTGTGCTCAAGGGGGACCCAAGCTGTACAACAGAGTAAATCAGGATGTTTTGACGCTGCAATAGCACGCGCGTTGTTTTTGTTTCCAAAGCATCCCCGGTCGAGTTGAGTTGAGACTGAGGGCACAGCCCCGCACCCTCCTGCGACCACATGAAATATTGGCTTCTGTGCAGGTCGATGGGTGAACCCATCATGCTCATGTAAAAAGACACCATGGGAAAAATATTAGCAATCGTGTCTAAAATACTAGGTAGTAATGTCTATGGGTGAGCAAATATCACTGGAAAATTGCTTTCAGATAAGTCTAGAGCAAGGTTACCCTGGGCTGGACTGCTAAATTCCCACATTACTATGCCTCTATGCCAGACATATCCACAATGATGCGTGTTTTATTTCAGTCCGACAGCTATGCGTTGCTACTACCCAAATGTTTGCAGATGTGCATATCCATAAGGAGATGGTGGCATCTGCAACCATATAAAACTATTACGGCCGAAATGCAAGACAAGTGTTCTATTTTAGGCCAATTTAGGAATGGATTGAACTAAAATCATCAGCTAACTTTGCCAGAGTAAAAGAAGCTGCCAATGCTGATATCAACATGCCAATTAATGCTATGCAATTCAAAGCACATAGGAAGTTATAAAGGAAAACACACATTACCAAGCTAAGCAAGAGATGGTCCAACATGGAAGCGTTCCAAATATTACTGGTGACATTCTTTTCATCCTGGTGCCAAAAGCTCATATTAAGCTGTGCCACAAGTGGATGCCACTCAACTGAACAAAAATATATCATCCACCAGCCACGAGTGGCACAACCTTTTGAATGTCAAGAGGCCCACCCACAACACACATTCTTTTACACTGACGGCGCACGTATCAGCAATGGTACGTGCGCCGCCTGGTGCGGTGGGCTCGACAATGTCCAAACCAAATTAACACTACACCGTTCGGTATACACAGCGGTTAGTCGCCATACTGACTTGCCTCCAACGCCTCGTCACGCGACATATCACTACCCCTTCCACAATCTGCACCGGCTTACGACCCTCCGCTGACACCCTCGTGGCCATACAACCCACCACACACACCACACTCCACTCCATCCGACACCTCTACCATGACAACCACGCACACCTGCAGCTCACCCTTCCCTGGATCCCCGGACGCAGGTGTATCCCGAGCAACGGGCGTGCGGACAGCCTTGGACGGGCGGCGATTGGCCTCCCTCAGAACAGTTGTGCCCCAGTGTCACCTGGTGATCTCCTTACCTTAGCCAACATGTCATTCCACAGACATGTCCAGGCTTGCTGGTCATACACCACACACCTACACACTATCAACCCAACACGGTCCACCTGGCCCTCTTCCCACCGGCACTCCCGTTTGAATGAAGTGATACTCGCCAGACTTCGTCTCGGACACACCAACCTAACACACAATTATATTTTTCATCAATCACGTTGGCCCCCGATTTGCACCACATGTCGAGTTCGTATCACTGTCGCTCACGTCCAGCATATGCTCCTCATCACCGCGCCATTCTCCACTATTTCAACCACAACCATTCGCAGACTTCCCTCCTAGCACCCGTCGGAAATGACCACCCGGCACTATTCGAGCTGCTACTCCGTTTTTAACTTTTTACACACCAAACTTTCCGAAGTAATTTGGCTTCTCTGTCACGCGTTACCTGGCTCAACGTAAATTGATGTGAAGTTGAAGGGTGCGTGGCCCGCGTTACACCCTATGATAGCTGTATGAATGCGTTACACACGTCTTCCTCTTCGTCGTCCAACAAAACACATACATATAGCATATTTCACACCAGGTAGGAAGAAACCAATCCAATTTGGCTAAAGCGGACGGCTCTCCTTATAAATTGCGCTTGGTTTTTACCTACCGGTTTTGCAAGGTGCTTGGTTTTTTCCCTTTTCAGGTTTTCCAAGTTTTAACTCAAACATACACCTACACATGCAAAGTCGGGCCTGACACCCACGACTCGCCCTGAGCGCCGGGCCTCCGCTTCGTTTCAGGTCGCAGGTGAGCAGTGGAGTCTGTCCGCAGGCGACGATGCTGCCCACCCTCCAAATGTCTTTCTAATTGTCGTGTATATATGTGTCACCTGTGTATGTATGTATCGGACCTTTACGCCACGTTCCTTGTTTGCCGGCGTCTCATTTTCCTCTCTGTCTTATTTGATATAACCGGATGTCACAACCCGGATTAAAGTAACCCCTTCTTTAACGTAACAAACCTCTAGCGGATGGCCTCGGCTAAAAATGGAAAAAGGGCCCAACTGGAGTAAAAGTTGAACACATGCCCTCGAATATTCAGGAGTTTTGACATCATGTTCATGGACATAGCTGCATTGACTGGAAGGAATTGATGCAAAGCACTGAATGTCCGCACATCCCCACCAGGATGGGATTGCCCATGCCAATAAACTGGCAGAGTGATCAGGGATGCACCACTTGCCTGTTACCAAATATGTCCAAACCTCCTCCCTGATTATCGACAAAGTGTTCATAGCAGCATCAGCAGGGTCGAAGCATATATACTGTCTCTTTAATGCAGTGACAAGCTGATCACCAATTGAGCTGAGCTCAATACAAAACGGTATATTTAGCTTCATTTTCAGATTCTTTCAACGCATATATATATATATATATATATATATATATATATATATATATATATATATATATATATATATATATATATATATATATGCGCTTGAAAAAATCTGAAAATGAAGCTAACTATACCTGTTTTGTTATATTTATATATATATATATATATATATATATATATATATATATATACATTTTCCAGATTAGTTATTTCAGTTGACCGAGGTTCACAAAGTTTTTATGATGCCAGCTAGGAGAAGCGACAGCTAGACTGCAAAATATGGCAAATTCCTAGAGCTTGTTTGCATGCTATGTTTCTGCTATGTGTGCCACGCATGTGTAGGAGGGATTTTGTGAAGCAAATTAGAATAGCTATCATGTAGGTAGCCACCTACCTACCTATCTGCCCTTCGCCCGCCTGCTAAAACCCTAAAGTTATATTCCAATATGCCATTACCAGCTGCCGGAGCCCAGAGGTGATGATCGCGTCACTGCGAACTATGTGGGAAAATGATGCTCCTTAGGAATTCCACAAGTGGTCTGTAAATTCCAGTCCGAACAAAGCAGTGGCTACAGCTTTCATGACGTATTTCACGACCCGACTTTTTGATATCAAGAGCTTTGTGTGTTACAGACTTACTGGAGAAATAACAAAGGTGATCAATTATCGGCAGGTATATGTTGATGCAATCTAATCACTACGTGTTGGGCAATGTGATCAATTTTCAGTGGGTACGTGTTACTGTAATCAATTATCTGTATGTGAGCGAGGTAGATGATATCAATTATTTGTAGGTCCAGGCAGGTGGATGATATCAATTATTACCAGTGGCGCAGCCAGGATTTTCTTAAGTTGGCCTGATCCAAAAAATAATGCTACGAAAATGAGAACGCTTTCGACGCACTTTGCGCACCTTAAATATGTGGCTTGGCGTGGCAGGAAGCTCACAATTTATGTTCAGATTCAGTGTATTTATGGCTGTTAAGGGGAGGGAGCGGGTCCCCGCTCACCCTGCGGTTGCACCTCTGTCAATATGCTTAGGCCTACTCTCTAACTTTGCAATAAGTGTAAGTTAGCTGAGGCTAGCTTGGATCATCGGTAACATAAAGGTGGAAAATACATGAAAGGCCGCTAATTACCAGTAAAGGCTACCTTTTTCGAAGCATGCATGGCCTTTTGAAGCCGATGATGGTCTCCAAGCCCACGAAAAGCTGCTGCAAGCTGAATGACGCGATGTTCCACCATATAGTGCTGACTGTCAGCTCGCCTGAAAAATAAAATATGGCGGAGCGGTGAACATAATTGAAACCATCGCTGCTGTTCCATCTCGGCAGTTCCATGAAGCCCGCTTGCCCATGCCCTCGTCCCGTCCCACCGGTCGGAGCGAATACTGACCAGATTTCCATCCGTGCGTATGTGAAGTTTGCGCCAAAAATATAATTTATCTGATGACTACTGCAGCAAAAATGACATCACGCATCTTCTTTGAATAAGAGCTTCGGTAGAATTGAATCAAGTAGCGACCTGTGAGTACCGGCGACGCAAATAAGATCAGATCTGCATGTTCGCCAACGTGGAGCGGACTGATGCGTTCATTCCAGCCGATGGCTCCAGCTATAATTCATTCAGATAGCAGTTAGCAGGCATGCAAAGCGCGGGTGGTGCTTCCCCGGAGGGACCGCGCGTACTAAATTGACAGCTGAATAAGTGATACATTTATTAGGTGAGCTATGCCGCTGAACGAGCGCTCGTCACACAACGTTCGTCTCATATGATCCCACAATCATCCATGCTAAAAATAAAGCCCCTTCAAAGCGAGCTCTGTGTCAGTGGAAATCATCAAACAGGTCCAGAGTGAAGTGAAAGCGCAAAACTTGGCAGGACGATGCAAACTGTGTGGAAACTGTGAGAATGAAAACGTGGATAGACGAGCTGCTTGCAAAGGCGCTGATGTTAAGCTTGACATCTTGTTTAATACAACGAAGAACGACTTAAGTGCTCCTGGGCTTTAGACATTGCGCGAGACGAAATGTATATTGGTATATTGAGGGTCGTACATTTCGTCTCAGGTTTGACAGCTTGTTAATTTCACTCGACCAAAGTACAGAAGCATTGAATATTACGCATACGACTGCCAAATCAATTGATGTTGCAGTTCTGGTGATGTGCACCTACCTATAATACTCGGAACACCTTGATGCCGGAGCCTGGGACTCAGACGTTGCTACTGCCCCAGAGCCTGGAATTCAGACGTCGCTATTGTCCGAGAGCAGGAGAGCCTGGGACTTAGACGTCGCTACCGTCCGAGAGCAGGAGCCCGGGCCTCAGACGTCGCTACCGTCCGAGAGCCTGAGACTCAGACGTCGCTACTGTCCGAAAGCCTGGGAATCAGACGTTGCTACCGTCCGAGAGCCTGAAACTCAGATGTCGCTACTGTCCGAGAGCAGGAGAGCCTGAGACTCAGACGTCGCTACTATCCGAAAGCCTGGGACTCATACGTTGCTACCGTCCGAGAGCCTGAAACTCAGATGTCGCTACTGTCCGAGAGGATGGGGCTCAGACGTGGCTACCGTCCGAGAGCCTGAAACTCATATGTCGCTACTGTCCGAGAGCAGGAGAGCCTGGGACTCAGACGTTGCTACCATCCGAGAGCCTGAAACTCAGATGTCGCTACTGTCCGAGAGCAGGAGAGCCTGGGACTTAGACGTCGCTACCGTCCGAGAGCAGGATCCCGGGACTTAGAGGTCGCAACAGTCCCAGAGTAGGTGAGGTCACTTGCCAACGAATATGCACACCGCATTTCCGTTCCGGATGGTCCGCTCCAGAGTTATAGTGCACTTCAGGATGTCGCTGATTTGAGAACGCTCTACGTTGTCAGTATGAAAGAGTTTCGAAAGCGTATTCAGAGGAAATGCAATCAGTATCCAAGCCTCAGGTATGAAGAGCCTCCAGTCTTGTTATCGCAAGCTCCATCGCAAGTTTCTACTTCCTAAGCTCAACTTCATTTCTCACCGCAGTTGGACAGCGACAGATTGCTGTGGATATGGGTCCTAGAGGTGATGCGGATCTTTAGAGCAGCAGGTATTCAAAATGCAATTAAAGACAGTGACAAATTGACTATAAATTTAGCCTGGGCGCTGCGAAATGAAACCAGAGGTACTTATCGCAATTTCTGTAGCAGCGCTACTCGATGTTAAATGCTGGGTCTTTCGTAGTGTGAGAAAAAGCCTGTCATTGGGAGTCGGCTAGCATATGGGGACGGGGCTCGAGCACATGCGACGTGATTCTTTACTTGAAAACAATACAAAATATGCAAAGACATAGAGGAAAACACCAGCGCCACATAGGAGACACAAGGTCGCGAGGCCTATTTTCTCCTAAGCGTCCTTCCGTGGTTCTCGATGCTAACGAGACGGATAGTGAAGCTTGTTTCCCAACTTTGGCCCCTTAATTCCATCGATATGGTGATTTAATACATCGCCACACTACTAGGATTTGCATCAGTAGTTCCACTCACTAGCCAGTTTCACAACGGCTAATATGACGCCGCAGGGCAATATGGATAACTTTGTCTGGTATAAATTGAATATGATTGGAATATGTGTATTATATATATATACATAAATATAAACAGGTATATATATATATATATATATATATATATATATATATATATATATATATATATATATATCTTAAATGCTTTGCAAGTTCTTTTTCGAATGGAAAAAAAAATCAAGATAAAACTCAAGCAGTATGTCCAAATGTCGGTACAAGTCCTCGCGCTTGAATCACAGCCAAAATTAGGCAGTCTGACACCAAGGCATGTGAATGGAGAATTGCCGGATGTTAAATCATTGTCCCGTTGCATTGCAAAGGAAAACATAAGATGAGGAAGGAATTGGTGGTGTGTTTACTGCTGACGAACGCTTTTGCCTTCATGTTTTATTTAAAGGACGTGATGTACCATTACTTTGAAGAAATATGGAAGTTCATCACTTCAAGATGGCATGACTCCATCTTGAATATGGCATGCTCACGAATATATCAAATTTCCACCACTTTAAACGCTGGTTGTTTACAGTTCCAATGCTATAGAGCGTACAACACCAAACGGGGCTACGTCCATAAACCTAGTTCGTGTTGCATGAGTAACTGAATAAGATCGAGGGAGTCTGGGATTCACTCTGGGCGAAAGGTTAAGCTTCAGGCAGGGGAGAACCTTGTAACAGAGCTTTAAGTGGGGGACACTTGGAGCACATAAATCCCCCCGTTCATGTAACGGCAGGTACCGCGACGGAAATCATCCGTCCCAGTGCCGATGATTTGTCGCTGCTTACTCGGCAGTCGCCGCCAGCCGGGCTGTCGAGGCCAGCGTCTATTGTGACCCATCCCCTCCGGTCAAGTTGCATATGGGTCATTCCACGTCAAATCGCACAAGAAATTCCCCGACCCCCTCCGATTTTGATGAAAATTGGTACACCTGTAGTACCAAGTAAAAGAACACATCACGCCAACTTTTAGCCCAGAGTGACCTCTGGGGTCAGATTTAGAGGTCATCCTAGATCACGATTTTTTACCGACTTGACATCAATAAATTGCAAATATCTCATGTGTTATTTAACTTAGCGGAATGGAATTGGTGTCAAAGTGCGCAGAAGCCCTGGGCCATTCATAAATATGGCAAACGTTGCACGTGACCTCCCCGTGACCTTTGACCTAACCAGGTCAAAGTATACAAATATATTTTAATATATGTTTTCCTGCCCCGAATTCGACGAAACGGTGGTATATTAATGGTCGTGATATTATCTAAGAACCTGCAAAAAAGAAAGGCGGAGACTTGAAAACTTTTTGAGATATCGGCCTTTCAGTATTGTCATAGGATCAAATGCATTCATGCCCCGAGGCTATTTACCATATTATCGATGATAACTCTGGTTACCTTCGTCCGATTATCGTCAAATTTGTTGCGCAAGTCATCGGTGGCAAACTGAACTATTTTCCAGATTTTCAGGTTGACATGACCTCACATGTACTAGCGTGACCTTGGGAAGTTTGTATTGCCTAAATACATGCAATATTGCAACTTACGTGAATATTCATGGCCATGATATGATTCATGATAACCGAGAAATCGATAACATTGAGTACCGAAAGTGGACTAATACTGATAGGTCCACCTTAGAGGTGGTTACGCAAACTTCTGAACATTTTGTGCGATCATTTTGCGAGCAGCTGGAAATACTTGTAAAGCATGATTTTGTCGCCCGTGCCCAAGGCAATTATCTGAAAGGCCTAAAGGAAACATTAGCTCCTGCAGAGGTAATTGTTATTGGAGATTTTTCCGAAAACTACGCTATGGTTACACAGGATGAGGTACAGTCCCATCACTGGAACAAACTGCAGGTGACAATCCATCCGTTTGTGGCTTATTGGCGAAACAACGCAGGGGACCTCAAACATTTTTCTTACTCTGCCATTTCCGACTGCCTGACGCATGATACTGTGGCTGTCCACCTGTTTCAAGGAAAACTCATTGAGCGCCTGGAAGCAGAATTAGGCCAGCGCCCCAAGAAGATATTTTATTTTTTCAGATGGGGCTGCCTCGCAATACAAAAAATTGTAAGAATTTCCTAAATTTGGCAGAGCATTCCGTCGACTTTGGAATAGACGCCGAGTGGCATTTCTTCGCATCCGCTCACGGAAAGGGACCGTGTGTTGGCATTGGTGGGACGTTGAAAAGGTTAGCTAAAAAGGGAAGTCTGCAAGGAACTCTGATTGAGATCCCGGACCAGTTTTATCAGTTTGTAAAAAACCATGCCACCGGCACGTGCGTGGAGTATTTTCCCAAAACCGAGTGGGTCAAAGAAACCAAAGCGTTGAATGACAGATTCGCAGCTGCTCGCACAATACCGGGAACAAGGAATGTCCATCGTGTTACTCCGTCTCCACGTAATGGTATGGTGGTTGTGAGATGGTTTTCCGGCAGCGAGACGTGAGGTACGTGTGGCGAAAAAGGTTGGTAGTTCTTCGTGAATATACGGTACTGCTGTTCAACTTGTTTTATGGTCGCGGCTATTTGCATATCAGAAACATTTACTGGCCCTCCCGATAAAATGTTAGTACGAAACGCACGCGAGCTGAAACAATATATTCAGGCTATAAAAACCGAGGAAACATATTTTTTTGCGAATAACTTTTGTTAAAATAAAGATAGAAATATAATTTTGTTACAATTCTATTTTCCTTGTCAGGCCGCGTTGATTGATGTATCACATGACTTAGCTAGCTGAACATTTGATCCTGACCCCAGTTTACCTCCAGGTCACCCTAAACCGAGGTCAAGTGATGACCTAGCTTGATCATATTATACATCATGATTAACCAGAGGATCTCGATGGCATTCAAATTATTTCTCTATCTTGATTATATATAAAGTTATTGACGACAGTGTGACATGACCTCATAGTGACCTCACGTGACCTTGCAGAGGACACTTGTTCAAAATAAAACTTGGCTCGTTTGGAGTAGCCTAACCTATAACTAGGTAATATAGCCTGTACGAGCCAAATTCAGCGTTTTTTGTTCAGGAAAATATTTTTGTTTCCCTGTTGGCTTGTAATGGAGAGGTCACTGCCAGGTCATGTGAGGTCAGGTCAACTTGAAAATCTGGAAAATAGCTCAGCTTGCCACCGATGATTTGCCCACCAAATTTGGCGATAATCGGACCAAGGAAACCAGAGTTATCATCGATGATATGGTAAATAGCATCGGGGCATGCTTCGATTTGGTCCTGACAATACCTACTCAAAGGCCGATATCTCAAAAAGTTGTAGAGTCTCCGCCTTTCTTTTTTGCACGTTCTTAGATAATATCAGGACCATTAATTTAGCCACGTTTAGTCGAATTAGGGGCAGGCAAACATATATAAAAATGCATTTTTATACTTTCACCTGGTTAGGTCAAGGGTCACGGAGAGGTCACGTGCAACTTTTGCCATATTTCCGAATGGCCAAGGGTTTCTGCGCACTTTAACATCAATGTCGTTCCGCTAAGTTAATTAACATCTAATATATATGCATTTTATTGTTGTCAAGTCGGTAAAAATAGGCGACCTAGGATGACCTCTAAATCTGGCCCCAGAGGTCACCCAGGGCTGAAAGTTGGCGTGTGAGGTTCGTTCACTTGGCACTACAGGTGTATCAATTTTCATAAAAATCGGAGGGGGTCGGGTTCAAAATAGCCAATTCTTGTGCGATTTGACGTAGAATGCCCCATATCTAACCACGGCGCCGGCGGACGTCGCTGTCTGACGGATGTTGACGTATCAGTGTCTGACGGTTGGATGTGGCCGTCATGGGTGTATGGTGATGTGACAGCTTGTTCTGGGAGCCCTCTGTGAAAATGTGTTTGTGTGTGTTCGTGTACATGATAGTATGTGACAGGTTGTGTGAGTGGATGAGCATGATAGTTGTCTAATATAACATGTGCGTGAGTATGGCCGAATGGAATGACATAGGTATGATAGTCGTCATACCATGTGGTCAATGTCTCTGTTGTCAGGTGTTACCAGATGTAGCACAGTAATGGATGATGTTACGTGTGTATGGTCTACATATGCATATATGTGATTTATGAATGGAATTATAAAGTGGAATGTCGAATGACTGTTAGATGAATGTTCATGTGTCTATCTATGACAGGTCATGAAATGTCTGATTGGGCCGCAGCGCCTCGAACTACCGGCTGCCTGTGAGCAGCGCGGTGCAGCTTACGTAAGCAGGTTATGGGATACTCCGTCGCCAGCAGCAGAGTCGGCCGACCGAGGCCGAGGCTCAGGGGTGTCTGAGCTGGCAGAATGTCTGATACAGACAGTGACCCGCTGGTGTAGTGCATTGAGATCGGGCATAGCTCTTGATAGTTGAAGCCGCGTGACGATGACTTGGTCTCTGGCGTGTGGCCGAGGGTGGATGCCCTGAAGCTATATAACCGCCGAGCGAGGTGGATCGCTCTTGACTCTCTCTCTCTGTCGCTCACTCTGTTAGTAAGTAGACGCTGCAGGGTGGCTGGCTGGTGGCCAGCCGCCCGGGCTCGCCCCTGAAGTTATGTCTGAGACTGACTGTCTGAAACCGCTGTATGACTGTTGAGACGTAACCTTTTGAAATGGAAGTTGGTATGTTTGAAGATCGATCTGTGTGCAAGTTGGAGATTGTGTGCGAACGTTGCTAACAAGAGATTGCGCTGGTGTCAGGCTGAGTTTGTATGAAGACTTGGATGCAGACATGTGTGAGATGGCCCAGAGCCTCTGAAATTATCCCGGGGTTATCGCAAACGTCGAGGTCCATAGCATATTCACGTGCCTAATGGAAGTAAGCTTGGGGGAGCAAAACTTCGTTACACCCTTTTAAAGGGACTACTTCCAATCAACACCATAATGCTGATGTCAAATGCTCGTATTTCAGGGGGTGATGCGCTCTGGCGCCTGGTACGTTCCGACACCCTTGCTACCCTTGCTTTCCCCTCCTCCCAGGAAGCCGTTAATGCAAAGCCTCATTGTAGAGTTGCTATT
Organism: Imbricaverruca yamaguchii; assembly: GCA_034440575.1. Taxonomy (NCBI): domain Eukaryota; kingdom Metazoa; phylum Arthropoda; class Thecostraca; family Neoverrucidae; genus Imbricaverruca; species Imbricaverruca yamaguchii. The sequence continues at coordinate 170,510 of JAOTOL010001585.1, forward strand.
TTGGCGTTATAAATCGTGTGCATTGACGCGGACGTCGCGACGTATTTCGGATAGGATGGGAGGGATAGGTTTATGTATAGTTTTTGGATGTAACGCAAGAGTGCTTGGTGGCGTCCCTTGCCTGGACTAATTTTGCGCACCTGAATGGGGACCGGAGACGTCCGCATGTCGCCAGGTCAAACACAGGCAGCGCCGGTCGTGACATGCCAGCGGACCAGGCGGCAGCTGGCTGGCCAACGACAAGTCTGCGAAAGAAATAAAAGACATAAGTTTGCAAAGCTAAATGACATTCTGAATGACTGGAAACTTAGCGCTTTCGGTGCGGAACGCGGTAATGCGTTTTCCAAGTTCTAACATGGGGTGCACTTTAGGGATATTGTAAGTATCCAGTGCAAATCATTTTCCGTTGCATTGCACAGCAATAACAGAATCCTAGAACAGAACAATACATCACTTGAAACGTTGGTAAGCTTCGAGAAACTACGATACCTTTCCGAAATCTCCAGTGTCTACTCAGGCGACACCTGAATCGGGTGGATGGACTCAACTGACGGTTTGGCCTCAGACCCGCCGGGTGGTTCTCTGTCGCGGTCAATACTGCCGTGGCCCAAGGCGTGCCCGACGAGCGGGCCCGACTGCCTGCCCGTCTGACTCTTCCTTCAATGTGTTTTTGTTATCTCTGAAAAGGGTGAACAGCTATTGCATAGCACTGTGTATTACGAACAGTAAAAATGTTTTATGTTCTTCCCTACTTGTGCCCGAAGGATCAGTTTCATTGCGACTTTGCTTGGCAGCTATTGAATAAAATGCCCGGAACGATATAGTATTATATTGAAATTTATAGCAATCTATAGCAATTATGCTTATACAGTAATAGCCATCAACAAACATTGATCGGTCAGGAGCGCCAACTCGTAAATGTCTATAGTATGGGGCCCGGGTAATAAACTGACATTTTATGGCCACGGGAAAACGCAATTTGTCTCTACGATTGAAAGGTGGGTCGGAGGAATCGACTATTTGTGGCGAGGTTAGACAGAACCATAGGAAGATGGGGAAAACAGGGGATCTCTTTTTTAGCAACTGAACTGAGAGTTCTGTCCGCGCAAATTAAAACAACAAATTTTGGCCACAGAACGAAAATTGTCGAAATACTAATTTCTTACCTTCATGGGGTGGAGGACGGGGACATGGATTGAAGACTATCAGCACGTACACATCCAGCTTCGAAATAATATTTGCGCCCCTGTGTTTGGACTGCACTTGAAAACCGAGCTGAGCATGGTGACACAATTGCCACAAGAACATCAAGGGTGTAGAACAGTGCGCAACATCCTCCTAGAAAGTCCATGATTAAAAGAACACAGAAATGCAATATTTGCATCAGGCGCAGTCCCACTTGGGTATTTGGGACAGCACTTCCCACCTTGCCTAAATTTGTGATTGTGGGGATAATATGAGTAGGGAAATTGAGCCATTTCCGTGAACGTACTGAGCGCAAAAAATAAATGACAATGAATGCATTATATACAGCAGCACTTCAAAACTCACACCACTCCCAAAAAGGCTCCTCTGATATATGCTTCATTTTGGTCACCTTGACGTGTCTTGGCCACTAGCGGATCCAGGGGAGGGGCCAAGGGAGCAAGCCATCTCCTTTTAGCCTCTTGGGCAACCAAGGTCGGTGCATAACATCCTTGAAGACGTGTTTCAACATGAGTTATTGCGAGGCACATGATAAATTTGGCGTTCCAGGAGGTCTCCGGCCCACCAATGAGGGCCCCAGGGTCGACGAGACAGCCTGGGGTGATTCGGAAGGTCCCGGGCAGATGAAGAGGGTATCTTAATCGACGGAGAGTTCCTGCAGGCAGACGCTGAGAATCTCGGGCCGGCCCAACGTGAGGGGCATCCAGGTCGACGGAGCACCCCCCCCCACACACACACCGAATCGTTGAGAGGTCCTCCGGACAAGGACCCCGAGTCGACGAAGAAGGTTCTGAACCGAGCGGGAATGTCACTGAGCGGACGAAGAGGGCCCCTGACGGTTAGAACGGATCTCGAGCTTATACCAAGGGTCCCTGGGCTCAGTGGCGTGCACAGGATTGTCCTTAGGTAACACATGACTAGAAAAGTCCCCTGGAAGATTCGAGTCCCATTTCAGTGATATTTCCCCCTTAACTACTGAGAAGCAATCTCCGTTGGCTCAGAGGCCCTCTTACACTGACCATGGCCCTCTCTCCATCAGGTCGAGAACCCTTTCAATGACCCGGAGTCCCCTTCGTCCGTCCAAACTCTTTAACGTATGATTTCGGGCTCTCCGACAGCCCAGGGGCCCGGGGCCTACATGTTGGCTCGGGGCCCTTCCCCAAGACGTGGATCTTTTCAAACAGCTATAGCCATCTCTTTCGGATGATTGGTTATCTCCGTTGACTCAGTTAGTTATTAGGGCTTTAGGGCCCGTTGACTCAGATAATTTTGCATTTCTGTTTTTGTTTTGCTACGCAGGACCCTCACCATCCGATCCCTTCCACTGAATCTAGGTCCCTCTGTCTGTCTCGAGATCCTTCACGTTGACCAGGCCAGAGGCCCTCAGCGTCTGCCCGTGTGGGCACTCAACAACGACTTTGAGACCTTATTCATCTTCCTAGGACTATCTACATCAACCCGGGGCTTTAGCATCGGCTCAGGGTCACTCATATCGGCTCATATGTAATGCATGTCCACCCGTGGCATCTACTGGCCATCCAGCCTCTCAAGCTCCCAAGGTCCCTTCGGCTCCCCAGGACCAGCAGCTAGTGGGGCAGGGATTCCGTCAGGCTGCAAGTTGTCCGTTATTTGTCATTGGCCCCTCCACCTCCTGAAACAGATTTGTTCGCATTCAAAGATCGACCTTCTGGTGATTGCTGTATTGTGGATTCATTTTCATTGAAAACTTTAACGTTGTCCCCCTCTCGAGGTGTTCTTTTCCGAAACTGTGAGGGGGACGTGATACTTGATTTCCTTTGCGCTCCAATGGCATGCGTCAGGTCTCGATGCCACAAAATCCAAGGAGATTAACACTAGCCATGGCACGATGCTACCTGGAAGCCCAGATATCTTCGGAACGTATTTCCCCCACCCAAAACACAATATCCTGCTTTGTGAATTGAAGTCTAGGGGCACCAAAATTCGAAATTATCCACACCGTTGGGAAAGTCATAGATCAGCTACTGATGCGAGCACAAATGAAGACGCAATTTTAGGCGTTAATTACAATTGGTCAAAACTACCACAAGGAGCCAAGCACTTCGTCTAAGCTAGTTTGCGGTATTCACCAGATCAGCAACTTGCTTGCAAGGCTTTACATTTGAGGACAACTGAATTCGCAAACAACTTTTGTCCTCAAATTTGCTTTCGAAGTCAAGTTCGTCAAGTCAAGTCAGGTTCGTGGACTGACTTCCCAGATATCTGACTAGACATCCCAGGCGCGGATCTAGATATACATTTTCAGGGTTTGTTCATAAGGATGCTGTTACTAGACCAAACATCGATCGTGTAAATAAATGGGCATGCTCTGTTTGTATCCTTATAGCTTAACTTCGCCAATGATGCAATTTAAACGCTTTAAAATCGACGTAATTGCCTTGTCCGCAGTCCTCAGTTGGGATGCCATGGCGATCACCGGGAGTTAGTGGCCGTCGTATTCCAGCCTTCCTACCAGACAACATTTCAGGCACGGACCCAGGTACATACTTTCAGGATTTATGGATAGACAAGCTGTCAATAGACCAAAAAAATGTCGTTTTTGGGTAGGTGATCATGCTCTGCTCCTTTACTTATACGCTTACTTATACAATTTAAAAATGTTCGAATCAACGTGCTTTATATGACCTGACCACGCGATTGGGACGTCATGACGATTACTCCTTGTTGGTAGTCGATGTGAAATCGGCGGACGACAATCTCATTGCGTACAAGCAGGAACAACACATAAATCCCAATTTCGGTTTACCGAGACCACCGCTGTTTCTTCAGCTGTTACGTTGTGCAAAAATGAATAAATAATACCACTAGGATCGCGCAACTCTCGCAAAACAAGAGCGGCGCAGTACAACGCCATACTTAATAGCATGGTCCTGACTCCAGTTACGAACAGTAATGCGACAGCATGTTGCTCTTACAGAGCTGACCGCTCGCGGTGGAAGCACGTCAGTTGGAAGAGAAATGTACGAATGGATCCATGCGGCTCCGTCGCGACTTGTCGCTTCGCCCCGCTGCGGGTGGCGATCATGAGGGTGGCAGCCGGCAGCGGGCCTGACCGTTCAGCACGCCAACGCTCGGCCAGCTATATCGTTTATCATGCAGTTCTGCTCACTCCGTAATTCATCGCTGCAGCGCGCGGGGGCCCGGAGACGCGGCTGCGGAGCGGGCGCGGGCGGGGATGGGGGGCTGGGTGATCTGCTGCAGTTTGTTCGGCTCGATGCCGTCATGTCGGCAAGTCGGTCGTAAAATGCGTCCCCGAGAGCGCGCGCGTAAAGTCGACGAGCGCTGCGCTCCGGACGGTCGCCGTGACTAATCGACATGCGCCTGTCTCCCGGGCATCGATCCGCGATCCGAGTCGCAGATTTCGGACTCGGGACGCGCTGTCGCAATATCCGGCGGCTAACTTGGCCGAGATATCCAACTGGATGCAGACGCACTGGCGCTTGGCACGCAGTTTCAAACTGTGCAGCACGTTTGTCAGTTTGATGCGGATGCAGCTCCAGGCGGAAGGTCGCTTCTTGCGTACCTCAGGATCTCGGGCCCGTGATCATTACTCAATTCAATCCGATCCAGCCAGACAAACAACGAACGAACATTCCAACATACCACCGCAAGACATCTCCCCAAATAGAACACTCCTAACACCAAACTAAAAACACGCTAACTGACAACAAACTAACCGTCCCAACAAACCGTGCGAAACAAACATTTCCAGGAAACATCGTGAACCAGGTGAATTCGATGCTGACCGAACTGCAACCCAGGCCAATGCACCAGGGCAGCCTACGACGTTTTGGCGACTCGACGTCGACGTCGACGTCGATGTTTTGGCCGGATGATCTTTTCCACCTCGGCTGCTGTCCGTCCGCGGAACTACCAAGGAGCCTGACTGCCCAGGCCCCGTGTTTAGCCATGGGCTTGTTTCCAGTCCGTGCTTACTAAGAGTGCGAATCTTCCCGAAGTAGTTTGATTTTATTCCAGAGATACAAATGATACAAGAGAGGAGAAAGCGAACCTCAGCTTCTCGGTCTGTCCGAACAACTGGCAACTTATCTCCTACTTCACGCTATCAGATACTTAGGCTATCAGATTCGGCTAGGTATTCGATAAGGTAACAGACAGACAGACAGACAGACAGACTTTATTGAGGTCATCCACAATTGATTTGTGGCTATTACGACATCGCGTCAAATAGATAAAACAACACAGCACAAAAGGTAAAAAAGAGGGTCAAAATCACAGAATACAAGTTAAACTATAAAAGAAAATATATATAAAATAACAGCAAGTCGAGCAGTCTATCAGTCCGGCACGGGCGGCACGTCAAGTAGATACTCCCATAGGTGGCGACCAAAGATCGACACGGGAAGTCGCGTCAGCTCAGGTGGCAGTGAGTTGTACATGTGTGGCGCTCTGGAACTAAAGCGTCTCTTCCCCATCTCGGTGCGGGACCGGGGGACATACAAGTTGTGGTCTTGACGGGTGGTCCGGTCACGAATCTCCGCCATGGTGGTGAGATCGTGAGCCAGTGACTCTGGCTCACCATGGAGACGCACCTTGTGTATGAGGCGAAGGGTGTGATAACTCGCCAGGTTCTCCGCGCTGAGCCAGTTCAGCCTCCTCAGCAGATTCGAAACGTGGTCAAACTTTTTGCGGCCGAAAATTACCTTAGCCGAGTAGTTTAAATTTTTTGAATGCGAGATAGGGTCTTTTTGCCTCCGTTACCATACACAGAAATACAGTAGCGGATCTGCGAGAAGATCAGAGCATTGACCAGCGCGGAGATGACGGCAGGTGGAAGGTGCCCCCTCAGATGCGACAGACCACCCAGAACTCCGAAACAACGCCGGGTCAATTATGAGACGTGCGAGTCCCAGCTGAGAGAGCGATCGAAAATAATACCGAGATTTTTGCATTCCGAAATGGTGGGTAGATGGTGTGACACGCAGTGGTGTGACCACGATTTTGCATGTGTTGCATGAGAGAGAGAGAGAGAGAGAGAGAGAGAGAGAGAGGGGGAGAAAGAGGGCGAGAGATAGAGAGAGAGAGAGAGAGAGGGGAAAGAGAGAGAGAGAGGGGGGAAAGAGAGATATACCCTGTGACCTATCAAAACGTTCTCAACTTTCTGGCAGCATGCCTCGAAATCGTAACAACTTAAAGTATAGTATGCTTATTTCCAGTCCATCCTTATCAAGCTTATGAATATTCTCCATGCTCCCTGATTTTATACCAGAGCTACAATGGTTTCAAGGAAAGAAAACATACCTCATCTTTCCACGCGAGTTTTCATCGGCGGTCCAAAAAATTGGGAACTTCGTCTTCTACTGCACGCAGTGAAATAAAGAATAAAATAAAATGATTGTTTCATCTTCAATTAAAAACAAGTACGTCCGAACAAAGCTGGTACTTATCTTTTCTGGAAAAAATAACTTTGGGTGCCTGCTGCTCAAGAGCAGCCCGAGATCATAACGTTACATTAATCACCGAACACGTTATGGATGTCGTTTGTGATGAGGACTTGATGCTCTCAACATCTTGGGTCTCACTAATGAAATGTGAGCTGTGTAATTCGGCCTTGCTGCAGGCCAAACGGATGACGTGGAGCTTGGCTGATGAAAGACATTCCGAGCTTCTGCCGGCCTGGACAGTCCATCAGCCGGTTCATTGAGAAGCTCGTAGCGACAGGCCACGAGGAGTGGAAGAAGAAGTGCAGCAGGCCCAGAACAGCCATGGATGAGCAGCAAAAGTGAGACGTTGAGGAGCTCGTTTGTTCACAGGAGAATAGAACTGGGATATACCTAAGCCATAGGCAGATAGCGATGAAGGTGGGTGTGATGCCTTCCGGGGTCCAGAGGCACATCCACGATCCCACACATTCATCTTGGATGTGTCCAGAGTTACCCTAACAGGCGGATCCACGACTGACTGACCGGTGACTTTCACCCCTATCTCTCATAGTTGGATGATATTTGACTTGAATGGTAATCAATTGCTCTGAACCCATCTGCGCAATTGTTAGGTCTATCTGACGAACGGTTTTCGAGTTATAGGCTGGATATTTTTGAAGGTCGTGAAAAGAGTTTTTCTTCCACGGTCTGCATCTCGTATACCGGCAGAAATAAATTCACGTCCTGACACATTTTTTTAGATCGCAGAAGTCCAAGGAATGAATTCGTGATAATATGAGCCTCAAATATGTGAACTTGTAAAAAGTGGCTTCGTAACACTTCATTTCGTGACATTTCGTGACCCCTGACCAATTAAAACTGGCAGATTCGAATTCTCAGAAATAAATATACACAAGTTGTCACAAATGAAATAATACAAAATATGGGTTTTGCTTATAAATACCGTTTCCAGGGTAGGGAAACAAGTAAATGCACTAGTAGTGCTGTGTGGTAGTTGGTTGGCCAAGATATTCACTTCAGACAAGGGACCGAATGCCCTTTTCCCTTAACTCTGATATACTCAGCCACAGAGGTGCTGATTCGTATACGTTTGAGGGGGCCTAACTCCCTTCAAAAATATATTCTGCTTTTAACATTGGATCCTTTGTGGTCCCCCTAATCAACTCATGTATTTCGTCCCTCAATGATTAACAGAAATAAACGCCGCTTCTCAGTTGCTATATCAAATGTTGATGATTCGATTCTCTAAAAAAAACGTTTTGTTTTCCTCATTTTGTTTTTCGTTCACCTGGCCATCAGAAACGCAATAAGACCACGCTTACATTAGCCAGCATAGCTTCGAAATGAGACAAGTTCATCATTGAACATTAGCAGGAGCTAAAAGTGCATCAATGCAGCTCCAAAGTAAGCCTGCGCCATCTAAGTAAAATACATGCTCCCTGCATTTACCTGGAGGATAAATAGCCTATGGTTAAGGTGTACCCAGGTGGAATTGGAGCTTCGCAACTGCAGTCTGGACATTCCTGGCAAACAGTTGACTGTCATATTGAACATATCTACAGGTGAAAACATGCACACCGATTTACTTCCTTTGAGAGTAAGCGCCCAAGAGAACTGGAATTTCAGTGTTTCATTCGCTTCTACAACGCCTGTGAGATGATAAAAAGCGAAGATTCGAGAAAAAATAATCGTTCATCAGGTCGTGAAATACGTTCGGAAAGATCCACATACATCCTTGGATTAAATGGATTCTTGAATATGGATTCCGGTCTGAATCTATCCCTGACCCGACCCAGACCGGAGACACTGAGCCTCAGACCGGGGACCCCGCTGAGTCTGGCTCAAACCAGTGGGAAATGAACCAGCGGACACTCAGTCCGGCTCAAACAAGTGGGAAATGTACCCCGCCCCGACCCACGCCCAGTAATTGGCATTGAGAGCTAACTCCTGACTGACCCAGTCTAGCCATCTCTCCGCCATGGAAGGACCATGCCATGCCATGCCTGTTCAGCGCACTATTAATGAATTCGAGATCGCCGATTTTATTTTGATTTTAGTGGGCGATAACATAATTTGGTTAATTGGCACGCCTTCATGCAGTTTCGTTTCCTCATCCGACGCACCGATGAATCATCTGAAGACATCTCTGAGTCTAAACCTGTCCGCAGAGCCCATATCTTGGCAGACAATTGGGACGGTCCAAGCCCATTCAAGGCCCAGACCCTGTTGAACAATGTGACAAAGTACGCCATCGATCCTCACCATTGGCCGCTACCGTCGGCATCGGCGTTGGCGCCAGCGACAGCTTTAGTGGCAGCGTCGGTGGTCTTCGACTTCGGCGTCGGCGTTGGATTCTTCTTCATACATTTCATGAAGAAGTACCAGACGCTTGCGAATTCTCCCGATGCGTGTTAATAAAGTTCCTTGTTCTGAGTGAGGCCGACACCCGAGCGGGTGCACTCTCGTGAAGGGCAGATCGGATATAGTTAATACACGGCGTGGTTGATGAAACAGCATGTTCTCAAAAAGTATGAAGCCGATTGCCATGGCTACTCACACGTTGCCACTGACACCCCGTTCTCACGGCAAAACAAGCGCAATTCCTTTCGACCCGAGGTCGTAGAATGGTGACCATGTGGTACATCTTTCGATGAAAAGAAAAATTTCATTTTCTGCGCTTCGCCTATATTTTCTAATTTAGCGCCAACTTGCGCTAAATAAAACTGTGTAGGTGTTTGCTATTGTCACCATGTTCTCTCAGCTATGTGACGATTATATGCGTTTTGTCGTTTTTCGCTTGTACTCGTAGTGTTGCGCAGCATGTTGCAGCGTGCACCAGAAAACCTGCGGGGAAATTTGATACAGCTTGCGTCTCTTAATCAGTCTGTATGAACATCAGCCTATACAAACGTTTTATGAACTGTAAATGCAACATAATATGCCCAAAAAAATCCCAGTATTATGAAGGTGTTTGCTCGAACTGATTCAGCATAATCAGTTTAAATATTTATACCGTCATTTCTCAGGAGACGGAAAAAAACTGAAAAGAAGTAAAAGGTACAGGCACATAATGAATGATTGTGCATTCCATAACTGAAACACAGCTATGGTCAGCCAAGACTCAAACCAGTATTATTACTGCAAGCATGAAATATAGACGGTTCAGATAGAACAAGCTAACGTTACCTATAGAAAATGTATTTTATGCAATCAACATTTGATCAACTTATCCCATATACGAAATATGGACTTCAATATGGACATGCACTTATCAACTTACCACTATAGCGGGTAAGTTGATCAAAAGTAGTTGCGCATTGTTTTGCTCTCCCATGGAAACCCCAGATGATGTGGCGGTAGAAATTATTATCGGGGATGATGCTAGAAGGTTTGGGGTTGGAGTAAAGGTAGCTCACTCCTCGCTACCCTTCCAAAGCCATCAATTGTTTTGAGGTTTGCCAAAGTTGTTTCAGTTTCAGTTTCAACTAGACCCAGTCTCCATTACATGGTACAAAAGTTCAGCTGATGGACTCTACCCCACAATAACAGCACGCTTTTGAATCAGAATTAGCTCATTGTTTCCAACAGCGATTCGAGTTTTAATTTCCTCACTGAAGGATACTTGTATAACTTTTGCTTTGATTTGTACTATTGTTATAAGTCCAATACAATTGGCACACTCGGTATAATAACGAAACATGTCTCGGCGAAGAATACACACTTCGCAACAACTCGGACTACATTATATAAATATATATATATATACATATATATAATATATATATATATATATATATATTTATATAATGTAATATATTTATATATATCTTTATTTTTTTTTTTTTTTTTTTTTCTTTTTTATCTATATTTCTATATATATATATATATATATATATATAAATCTCTCTCTCTCTTTATCTCTCTCTCTCTCTCTCTCTCTCTCTCTCTCTCTCTCTCTCTCTCTCTCTCTCTCTCTCTCTCTCTCTCTCTCTCTCTCTCTCTCTCTCTCTCTCTCTCTCTACACTGACTAAGCACCAGAATGTGCCGTCACAGTTTATTCCGTTCATGTGTAGGTTTGGTGCGAGAAAATGATAAAAAGATCGTGATGCCAATCGTGTTCCTCCACAACCAGTTTTACTACAGGTAGACCATCAAATATAAATTGTATTGTAGATGATGTAACGTGAAGTCTGAAGAATGAATAATATTGAGTTTTGAATTGTGGCTTTTAGTCGTAAAATCATGCACATCTTGGATGTGGTGTGCAGCACGTTACATATCAGTCGAAGATGAATGAATCTTGTGTTTGACCTCGTTAGTGGTGACAATTATGCTGTCTCCAATTTTGCTTTCTTTGGATTAGGAAGGCAAGCACGAAGTAGGAAGATAGAAAGGCAAGCTGTGCATTTTAAAATCTACATAGCTTTTGGGTTTTGCTGTAACGAAGGAAGGCTGATCCCTTAATGATCCCTTAATGATAATAGAAAATGATCCCTTCTTTATATAGTGCTTGTTTTCACCTTACATTATCATTTAGAAAACAAAAAGTGACGCCCATTGCTCGTACAACCACGCACAAGATGCAACGATATTGACACATCACCATAATACGATGTGCTACAATGCTAGTCTGATACCATGCACATTGTGTATTCATTTCGGCATGGTCTCAGCCATATTCCACTGTTCAATATCTGGCTGGAATAGTAGAATGCGACTCGCAATATGCATGCTAATTACGATCATCAGGGCTTGCTTCTTTAGAAATACATAATTGTATTGATTTAAAACACTAAAATATTCTTAACTGAAGGACCGGGTGGAACACCGGCATATATTCCAAGACCGGTCAAAAAGACCAACAGTCTTGACCTGGGTTTCTGACCGGGGTTTCGGTCCTTAATTGTGTCACTTCTACTCAACAGATACCTGTGTGGACAGATATCCGGTTGCTGGAGTCAGGTGTTCCGTTGTGTCACGGAAACATTGGCAGTGACCCGCGTTGTGCTGCATCGGTTTATTATTGGCCCTAGTCCCTTCACCCTCTTCGCAAGTGGCCTTTCAAATTTCGTGACGCACGGCCGCGTCATCTCATACGCTGACGACACGCAGCCGTCAGAGCTCATGTTTCCCGACGAACAAACTCCCACTGCGGTTAACACGCGCCCTGGAGGGCCTCGGAAAATTACGCGCACTGGAGGGGGGACGGATTCCGCCCCCTACTATCTCGGCTCCTACTGAGGCTAGAGCAACAAAATTAACAGGGTGGATGGGCACGATAGTGAAATCTATTGTGTGAAAATTACATGACCTTAGGTCAATATCTTTAAGGTCAAATGAGGTTGAAATAGCAAAATGTTCTGGTTTTGCGTGAATTGGATTGTCAAGGTTATGGATCGCTGTGATTGCATTTAAATGCTCCAAAATTAGCATTAATGATGGTTTGGACATTACTAATGACGCAATACAGATGCCAGATCCGCCATTTGACCTCAGGTCACCTATGTAGGAGCATTTTAGCAGGTCATTATCTGCTCCAGTTACCGGAACTTGGCTGCCCACCCGACTGCTCCGTGGGGCAGTTCAGCACAATCGGCTTAGCAAAGAAAGGAGTGAAATACATGAATAAAGTATGGAAACGCTTAGGCACACAATGGCAAACAGTAGATTTCGGGATGTGTAGGGAGTAACATGTAAAGTGACATCAATCGCATGACAGTCATCTGCATTTTTTACACCATTCCAGTTAACCAAGTGTGGCTCTATTAGCCTGTCAAGAACTTGACCTGATTTGACCTCGGTGACCTGACATAACTTTGAAACAATATAGTATGATAATGTACACCAAACAAGTCGATAGTTTTGCCAAGAACACTTCCTTTTTGCCAATATACGGGAAGCGCATCAGCGCCGATATCTGTGGTCTGGCGCTGAGAACATTTTTTACTTTAGCGACCCCTAACTCGAAAGATTTTCCGTCGATTTTCATTTTTGTTACTTTAACCAACGGGCCGGTCGTTTATAAGCAGGTACACACACAATGGCGTATATCGGCCGGTAAAATCTGGAATTCTGTACGAAAAACTGGATGGGTGGGCGGATTTCGCCCCCCCCCACCTCCAGGGCGCGTGGTAAGCCCCGGACCGAAGAAAATGCTTCCATCTGCAGACACGTTTTCGTATTAAGTCACTGAAAATGAACCAAACAAACACAAAATTGCCGCCCGATCTGACTCGGCTACCCATCCCTCTGTTTGGGCCGCATCTAAAACGTCACTTGCTGGATTGCTGGAACCCGGATTGTGGAGGCACTTAGTGCCTTATTTATGTGTCTGCTTTTATGACTGCTTGTAGACGATATCTGAATGCATGATGCCTTTGCCGACCTCTCCTTTTTTATTTGCATGACGTAAGGCTATAGCCACGAGCTAATTGTGGATGGCCTTAATACATGTCTGTATAAATTCATAACCCTAGGCACGAACCCTACCGCCAAGGCGACTAATTAGCTGCGCCTGTCCAGAACATCAGAATTGTTGGCGTCGTCGTCGTCCGGTCAGTGCACTAGTAACAGCGGTTAACTGTTAACAGCGGTTAACAGCGGTGCACATGGCAACAGCGGTTCAGGAATTGATCGGAATCCTGACTTCGAGGCATACATTCAGACCTCACTTCACCGCGAAAATTATGAACACAATGGTCCAGGCGCACGCTTTTACATGTTCCGGTATTGTCTGTTGGTGTTGGTGACGCGGCAGGGTGTCATTTACGCAGAATCCAATGGGCGCTGTATGACCAACGCAGTCGATGTGCCTCTGAACCAAAATAACCAACCAACCAACATAATCCAAAAAGTCGTTATCTTATCGGCTCGGCTCGTTGTGGGAGTAGGACTTGTCGCACATGTCACCCCGTTACCGGCAGAGCTGGAATGGGCGCGAATCGGATCCATGATCCTGAGAGCGGACGCCGTGGAAGCATGCAAAGGCGCTGAGTGAGATTCGCTGTCCTCCCGCGATTCGCTCACTGCTCCGTATGGGCGGGCCGAGGTCTCTCGTCGCGCAACTCGTGCACCCCTGGCTCGCGACCTACACCCCTCCCATGTGTCGGCTGGCAGCCGCCCAGAGGATGTTCTCTTATCGAGCTGCTGCCACGGGGAACCGCCTTCTTCTGTCCATCACGTCGGCTCCGTCGCCGGGGGCGTTCCGAGCTGATGTTGGACGAAGTGCATCCCACAGCGCAGTGTCATCCCTGCTGCAGTCTCACTCTGTCCGACGTGACGATTTATGAGGCTGGAGTCATGGTGTCTTTGGACACCCTCAAAACCAACAAAAGGAAATTAAAGTAAAATGCAGTTGTCTTTGCGGAAGAAAAAGCAGCCTTCCGGATCACATAATCTTCCGATTCTATAGGTTTCTTTTTCATAGTTTGGGAGGTCAATACTGTAGCATGGTAGATCCTGGCCCACAAAGTTATATGTTGCTCAAGTTCTGTTCGAGCAGCAAGACCCAAGCAGCAAGCAGCAAGCACCCAGTGGACTACGGAAGGGGGAGGCAAGTTCCCCTCCCCTGGAAATGTTGTGGACCCTCCGAGTATCGCATCGGGATTCGGAATAACTGCGCCGCACACCTAAAAGTCCCGCTAGGAACCCAAAAACGAACCAGGGCCAGATAAAATAATATTTAGGGCCTCAAAAGGTCGAGCAGGGGCATCTGCAGCTGTCATCGAAACCCCAAGATCGCATCGAACCACCTGAAAATCACACCGGGCCCATAAATCGTTCAGGGGGCTTCAAAATGTAGGACCGAGGCCCCTGAAAATATCTTTGTGGCTTGACAGGTCGCACCGGGGCCCAAAAGTATCATCGGAACCGATACAAAAATGAAACTAGGGCAACGAAAAGAACCCAGACATGAAAAATCACTATGGGGCCATAACAATTTCCCCGAAAACCTCACAAGGTGTGCCCCTAATGACGTGCTGAAGCCGCTAAAACTCATGCTGGGGATCCCAACAAATAACAAGACCAAAAATCGAACTGTGACCACAACAAAAATTCCAGTTGCAGCCCTTGAAAATCAGATTGGGTCCCCAAAAGGTCTCGCCGGGATTTTTGGGGATATTTTTTTTTAAACTTCAGTTGGAATCGGAAATGAAATGGCGAAATCAACGATGGTCCGAAAATTCTTTTTCGCCCCCCCATCTCACAAAAGAAAAATATTTAAAATCTTGCGTTTTCTCTTTTTCATTTTATTTTTTTCCTGATGGGTGGAGCGCTCCGAAAGTGTTTTAAGTAAACTCACCCTCATAAAAGTGCTTGCTTTAGCCAGACTTCGATTTTTTCCTCAATAGGCAAAATTCAAACAAATAAATCATGAAAATGCAAACCATCAAGAATTCCACCTATGCATTTTGTTGCGTCCTTAAAGATAACTAAAAGCTAAAAGTTGTACTTAAATATCCTTTCCTTTAACCCTCGCCAGTATTCGGCATTTTATCACTTCGGTCCCCCTGGCGATTCGAAACCAGAGATGTTACGAAAACGAACCACGGACCAAAGTTATAGATCTGGCCGAGATTTCACGATTGAATTTCAGTATGACCATTTAAGATCAATGGTTGATCTTCCAGGTCAGGTCAAAGGTCTAAAATTGATTTTTTTTTTAATTTCCTAAGAAAATCGTCAGTTATATCGAAACTACTGTAAAAATATGCAGGAAATGACCGGAAATATGTTTATTGGAACCTTGCGAACATAACGACATGTCACACGATGTAATCGAACCAATATATCATGCACCAAATGAGGTGAAAGCCGTGACCCCAAGTATCCAACTTTTTAAAAAGTGGTTCCAATTTCGAAGTTCAAAGTTCCCTAGGGTAAAAATGGACGCAATTCAGCACGAAAAATTACCATAGGTCAGCTTAAAAAAGGCCGAAAGGTCAAACGAGGTCAACCGAGGTCAACCGAGGTCACCGATTTCTGGAACATTATTTTCAATGGGAACCCATCTGGACATCTGTATTTTTCATTATATGCCCATAATTACGGTACGTACGTAAAAAAACACGTGGGATAATCACGTATTTGATGAAAACTGGTCGGAGGTGCTCCCCTTTATTATCTCATAACTCCGTGACCTGACATGACCTCCCAAAACAAATTTGCCAAAAGTCGTCAAAAGGTGGCCCCAGAGGGTACAGGAAATATCAGAGCGATCCGGTTATCGGTTTGGAAGGAATACACAAAAAAACTTAGGGGTGCACCCTCCCCCTCTACGGGCGACGGTTAAAGCGTGACGACTGGTTCATAATTTTTTGAGGCGACCTTACTTCACCCAGAATAGATCAGTGACTGTGAATGAAGTGACCTAAAAACTTTACACATGTCAATCTGTTCTTGCCGTTTTTCACTATCCGCGGAAAAATGGGGGTGATGGAAAAAGAGAGCCCCGAGACGGCGCATGTAAAAAAATAGAACGCTGCCCCCCCCCCACAAATAATAAGGAGACTCGATTTAATCAACCCGAACGTCGCAAAATTCAGAACAGATCCCGAAAGTGGATTCTCCAAAGGGCCTTTCTACTCTGAGGGTGCCATCTGCTGAAATTGAACCTCGTTGAACAACCGTAGTAGCCAAAGGGGAAAATTATCCTTTTCGTTGGAAGAATCGGCTCCCAAGAATCGTACCAGCCCCCCAAAAGGCTGCCCATAAATCGAACTGAGCCTCCCCCCCCCCAAAAAAAAAAATCGCGCTATGTCAAAAAATTACCGTCAGGGCATCGGAATTTGCATAGAGGGCTCCAAATAAATAGAGCAGGCGCCAGAAAACTCTTGTCGGGGTCGGAATATTGACACCGATAACCATCAAAATCGTGCTGGGGCTCCACACAAATACAACGCATTTCGAGAACTCGCACCCGATCCCCCCAAATATCGCCTTCGGGACCCAATATTTCCGTCAGTAGTCTTAAAACTTGGGGCGGGGCATCAAGATTTATCAAGTAAAATATTATCAAGTTAAATAAAAATATAAAGTAAAAATTGGTGTCGACGGCAACAAATAAGCACTGTATCGTCACAAATATGGCATCGGGGCCCAAAATAGAATAAGGCGGGTCCCTCTGAAATAAGGAGGAATGAAAAAGTGTCCGAGCAGGGAAAATCTCTCTGAAGCATCAAAAATGGCACCAGGTCCTGTCAAAAGTTGCGTACAGCCCCGAAAAAGACCATGCTCTAAAAAAAATGCACCGGGCACATAGCAAAGGTGTGCTGAAGCTCTAAAGCACATTCGTAGACGAAGAGAAAGGCGACGGTTAAAAGGAACACCGGGTCTCGGTTCTGTAACCATCTAGGACCATTTTTAGCCAAAGAGATGAGCAAAGCTCAGCGGGTATGCGAATTTCCTAACCCACGCACGTCCGGAGCAAGTGGACTTCCAACAACGTTTCTCTGTCTGTTCTACCCATTAGAAAAGAAAAATGAAAGAATATCTGAAAACACAAAATTTTGCAATGTCCAAAAAGATTAGCATTTTTATTTGGGGGAGTTTTATGGCCCTGGTTGATTTCGCTGCCCTTTTCTGATTCCAAATAATTGTTTTCAAATATCCCCGAAAATTAACTCCCCAGAGCCAAAAACATAATGTAAGTCGTGAAAAGTTCTGAAAATCTAGCCCCCTAGTGACGTCACTTTTGGGAAAATTGTTTTTGGAGCGGATCCGGACCCTACTCGTCGAGCGCTTTTCGATAACACCTGTTTCGTTTTCGTGAGATGCTTAGTTTGGATTTTAGAGGGGGTTACTATCCGCCTCCCCCTAGACGGGGTGTGAGGATCTGACCGGAAAGACGGCGCGGGTTAAAGCATGCATTGCAGCCCTAAATAGACGCCCCCAGGTTTTCATATAAATTATTTAAAAAAACACCCGAGGCTCACGGTCATGAAGCCGCATGGCAGTGTGTAAAAACAGGTCGAGACCGACAGGAAGCGAAGTGGTCCTAAAAGGGGGCAAAAAACCGGTTACTACATCAACAATTACATCGGAATCTTCGAAAACACGCCGCCACCTAAACAAAATTGTCAGCTCACCAAAAAGCAACAAAAGCCTAACAAGAGTAGAAGGTGTAAAGTATGCGCCGGATCCATAACAAATACTTGCTGAAGCACTAAAGCATATCCGTAGACAAAGAAAATAGGCGACGGTTAAAAAGAAGAACACCGGCCTCGGTTCAGTAGCCAATTTAAAAAGAAGCATTTTAGCCAAAGAGATGAGCAAAGCTAAGCGGGTGTCAGGATTTCTTAACCACCAGAAAAGGTGGAAAGAAGAGAACTAATCATAGAATTGAATGAATATAATTTTCGCAGCGAACTCGATAAGAAGCATTCTATCACGTGAAAGATGGAGCAAGACTATTATGTGGCAGCAATTAGCAAAACATAGGAGGCATAGCAGAAACCGTGGAATCGCACGAAATGTGGCGGATGCGTGGAATACGCAAGGCGGGTGTATACGTGCACAAACGTGATCGTGGAGGCGACCGGCACTTATCAGCTGGAATGCCTGAATTTCACAACTTGGAATTTTGAAATGATTTATACAAGTGTATTTTCAACAGGATGAGGTGACTTATCAAGGGATACCAAAATATAAATATTCGACCAGATTTATCTTTTTGTCCAGCAGAACAAAATTCGACCAAAATTTGAGGACCAAAATTCTACCATGGTGGGGGAGAAAGGGGTTGAAATCTGGTAACTGAGTAACGATGGTGTTAGTGTGGGTCTCTCCACAAGACAATTAAATTGGTGTCTAATTATTTTTTTCTAAAACATACAAATGTACCCCTTTGGTAAATAGTGGTCGAAATCCGGTGCCTAAAAACTAATAATAGTGGAAGGTTGGGCACCCTCCAAATATGTTTGCTCCTCCACTTGTGAAAATCATAGGTACGCCCCTGGGGAGGGAGAAGGGACCCAACGTAAACCGACGGGCCAGATCCGCCAGTGCTCTGAGGGATTGCTTTTTCAGTCAGAGGGGTGGCGCCTTTCTATGGGGTGCACATGCCCCCGTGGCCGCACCCTCGGGTTCGCTGTCCAGCCCACTTGGATCCCTTTGATTTGATGAGTCGACCTTTCAAGCTTGGACCCCTCCTTTTTAAAATTGAGAACTTTCGGATGCTAGCAGTGAGCGAGTTGTAGCCGTCAGCAGTCCTCTGTAACTCCCAGAAGGCCAGCTAACCATCAGATGATAGAGGTCACTTTGAAGTCATAGTAGCTGCCAAATGGACCTCTGCAACCAAGGCTGGAGATCTCTCAACAAGCCTAAAGGTCCGTATTTTCGTGACGTATTTTCAGATTCAATGCGGAAAATGGGAACTTAATATTAGCTGGGCAGATAACCAGTGGGCTGGTCCCCCGGGTTTTGCACCATGCTAATATTAATTTGTTATTTTCCTTATTCAATCTGAAAACATGTCCAGCGAGTAAGGACTTGGACCTCCTGGCTTGGCGGGAAATGTCAAGCCTTGCATTCCAGAAGTATACAAAACGACACACATGACTCACGCACACGCTCAGTTGTCATTAGGATTGCTACCCTAATGATCTATGCTTCATACGACGATTTCACATCTTTACATTCCATCGGCATACTCTCTTATCAGCACATACTTATTTTCTGCCAACTGTTCGGTCTACCAACGTTCGATATGCCGTGGTTACGAGCTAGCATTCCTCCTGCCACCTAGTGTTGAAGGGCAGAACCTACGCTTACAGCTACCGCCCACCGAAACTCCTACCGGAGGCAACAGAAAGCAAGACTGCGGCATCGAACTCGATTGATGGAACTAAAGCTTCACATTCCCGACGCCAGATGTCCAAATCAGTGGTGGAAACCTCAGGGTGCTAGTACCTCGGTACCTATTTTCAGTGCCAGGAGAAATGTGTGGCTGCCGACATCTATCTGGGGTGAAGTTAGCGGACTCATATAGCATGTTAGCTGAAGGATAGGATGTTTCCTGACTGAATCCGCCAGCCAACAAATCAGGGTCCCCATGTCCCCATGTTAGCGGAGGGGCTATCGCGTCACAAGTCAGTGAACATTTTACATAACTGTAGCATTGCTGCTGCTGGTTTCTGGTTGGTTCGGGTGGTGGCCAGCAGTTGCCAATCAGTGCGGCTTCCCCAGTCAAATATTCCCCGGATGATGCTCTGCGGTCACCACTCATCCTTTCCCCGCCCCTTTCCGAATTTGTGCACAGAAAGACATGAATATAATAAAATAATTCATATTTTTGCAATTGTGGTAGCATATTGAATAAGCAAGCAACCCGTAAAACTCGACAATAATAGCTTCGTTTACGTCGTGCAACGTCAAAAGCAAGCAGGTGGTCACCGTTAGCAAAACACGTCCACAGTCAGCTGATGTGGCCGCGCAAGCATGCTCACGGCGGTGAAATCGCTACCTTTGCTCACCCTTCTGGGTCATGTCCAAGGCAAATCGCCTCGTCGAAACCGTTCGCGTATTTGCCAGGCGAAAAACGAAGTTTCGTGGGGCAGCTTTTAAGATTATTTATTGATCGTCCAGCCACATGTAGATGCAGCTTGATCCGGTCCGACGCGATTATCAGCGAGAGCGAAGCCGGAGCAAGTCCAACCCAGTGGGTATGGCAGAAAAGTTCATCCGAGTGCCGATTCTGCCCGGTCACTGACGTCACGCCCTGAACAATCGTAATAGTTGTTCTTATACCACAGCATTTCCCATTCCATTTTTGCATTCAGAATTACTTAATGTGCATTCGCTTCATTTCGACTTTGACCAATTTTCATTCCAAAAGGATTAAGTTGGTTGTGTTGCTTTGCACAAGGAAAGAGGCTTGTGGCAATGTTTTTATGGCGCCCTCCGATTGTATCTGTCCCTGCCGGCCGACGCCGTGACGTCACACCCCAGATCCAAACTTTCCCATCTGTGGGTCGTCCCTCGTGCTGAGAGGAAGTATGCGACACAGACTGACCGGGGTGGCTGTGGCTGTGTGACATGCTGACCCTGACACAACGTGGGACCTACTATAATCCAATAATTTGGCGCAGTGCATCCAGTTTGATGTACCAAGATGACTTAGTTTGTTGTTTCTTTATCTGCTAAATAAAGGTGGCGAGTTCGAATTGTTGTGAATGGATCCGCTTTATCTTCAAGTGTTCAAAAAGTTCAGCTAGATGGCTTGTTGATGTAAGTCAGCTTCTGTTGGTAACTAGTGAGCTTTCTATTCAGGTAAATTATTGTGAATAGCTTCCTTCTTTTTTTCTTGCGATCTCTTTTTATTCTACGCTTACTTCCTGTTAGTGTGATAACTTGCTTTGCTCTTTTATGTTTGCGGAATAAGCCAACTATTAATTACATTAAACTAGGCAGATCATTGCACTGATCAGCTATGGTGCTTGCTGGTTAGCTTGATATTTTGGTCAGAGAACTACTATGTTTATTTAGGTAGTGATAAGAAATGCAAACCAAAACAAAAATACAATATATGAACGAAAAGTAAAGTGAACTTCGAAAGATGGAAGAAGCTGGCTGCGTAAAGTGTGAGTAGAGTGGTCAGTTTGAACATGTGTAGAAATGCAATGATGTTAACAGGTGAGGCCATCGGACAAGTAAACGTGCGTTATGCACTTCAATTTTATGAAATCACGCTCTACTGTCTCGTTCACTTTCTCTCTTGCAGTTGTTTTCCAGTTTGGAAAGTGTTCACCATCTGATGCGATTGACTACCCGGTGTGTTGTAAACCGCTACATTTGTCTGGTTTTTCGGCCGGAAAGAGTGGATGCCCCTTGTTCATTTAATAGTTCCGGCAGCCGACTAGAAGTGTTTGGTGAACGTGAGGGCTGTTCGCTCGGCGTCTTATTGTTTGATGTAAATGAACTCGATTCCTAAGGGATACACTAACTTACTGACTGATGTTCTGTAGGAGCAGTCGACCACCCCGTCCCAATGTTGCTTAAGTTTAGCGCGGAGCTCACGGCAGTATCGCTCCAATCTCAGAACTCCCCAATGCTTTTTCGCCAAGTATCATTATGCTCTCGTGGATCATGGGCTCTATTTGCAAGAGGGACACTGAGGTCACACAGCACTAAACCCATGGAAAATACGCTATAAAGTGTCGGCGCTCTAAGCAACTGCGTCCGCTGTTGGAATCATGTAGTACCTCTGCCTGTGAGAAAGCTAATAGTTCCTTGAAATGGAAGGACTGAAACACCGGATGAAGACTGCAGCAAAGGCCCTGAACAAATTGACGTACGTGCTGCGCGAGCGAACCCCCTGCGTAGCACGTGAGTAGTACCAGACGAGAGCAGGAGTCTCTAAGGTGGCACCGGATTGCCATGGCTGACTGGTCGTCAGTAGTGTCGGAAATGCTCAGGTGGGAGATGCTTCAAGTGGCTCACCAAAACTTCACGTCTCAGATGGTACTAATCTCAAGTCACTTGCTCATCGACCATAACTATGTTGCAATGACGCCCTGCCACCACTTCCTTACTCAATGCGAGTCGTAACTATGTTCTGAATCATGTTAGCATGAGGCGTGGTGTCGTGACCAAGAAACCAAAGTCGCGAAGTATTATTCAACAAGGACCACACTCAATCCAAAACGAATCCGCTTCTGCACTCAATGCTTACTCACGGCACCTTCGACAGTACGTATTTGCTGGCACAAATGTCGCCGCTTCTGTTCGACATCAAGTAACTGTGGATGGCCGACCGACGCAGCGTCCCATCACGTACTACCGTCCATCGTTCAAGGTCGAATTAACTGCACGATCATTTTCCATTGTTCTTCTGTCTCGTTAACCCAGGAACGACGGTACTCCACATCCTGATCCTCGGATTACGGGAAGGCAGCGAAGTGAAAAATACGTGCAATTGTTAATCACAAGACCCAACGGTAAAATGGTACGTTATTCCTCTTCAAATATTGATAATAATCACCGCCGGATTTTACCCAATTGTCACAACCATTAATTGCAATTATGATGATGTATTCAAAACGTCCATTCACATACCGAGATGCAAATTACTCCCAGCCCTCTAGCACTGGGGTCATGGCTCGTAGCATGGCATAAGCTGTCAAAGCCGCTGGCCGCATACCAAAGCGAATATTCAAACGCGTGCCGCCGCCGCCGCCGCCGCCGCCGCGCCGCTCGGCCGTCAGTCCGCACCGCCGACTGTCAACCGGGCCGCCTGTCGAGTTTTATTCCCTGCACGTGCTGCGCCGTCATCATCGCCCCGCGTGCCCTCTCCAATCAGTGGGCCGGCCCGCCAGCCGGCCGGAAGGGATAACCGAGTTAGCGGGCCGGCCCGATCCGACCGGTCGCTGAGGGGAGACGAGGCGGAGCGGAGTTTTCCGCGCGCGCGCCGCGGGAAGCCTGCTCTGATGTCGGAAGTGTGGGGGAGAACAGGGGGAGGGGAGGGGACACTCGTCAGACGCGGCAGTCAGCACGATAGGAGGTTGAGGGTTTCAGATCAGAGACACAGCACCCTCAAATCTGGTAGGTGTCACCCATCAGACAGAAAGGCCGATAAGCTGCATGCCGGTGCCATTTTCCGGGTGCTCCCGAGAAATGTCGATATCTCTTCAGATTAGGACAGTTCCTCAGATCGGGGAGACAAAAACACAGACCGAAATTTTGAGGATATCGGTCTTCAGGTTAGGAAAAGATCTCCGATCCTTGTCATCGTCAAAATCTGATTTGAGACTCATCTGATCCTCACCTGATCCCCTGATCCATCACCCCTCCTCTGAACAACACCCCTCATACTAGGCAGCTATCGCCTTACGTGGGGCTGTGACGGTTCAACTCTTGAGTGTCGAATGCATGTATCACTTACTCGGAAAAAATATAAATGTCTTCAATCTCTGTATTATGGTGACTACAGTGGTTTGCCTCCAACAACTCAGATAGGTCGGCCAATAAAAAAAACTACACCCCAGTTCGGACGTAATCAATCGCACACAATCCGGGAACTTGGCGCGCTTCATGCAATATAAGCTGGCTTTCAATTACGATAGTGAATCCTGGCGCTATTGTCTAGGATCATCCGTGCTTTGCTTACGTCAATGACGGCCCAATGACGTCATTGGTGTAGCCGAACTAGCTTGTTTCAGAAATACAGAACCGCCCACGACAGAGGCAGTCCAGGAATGAAAAACGCCTACCAGAGCCATCTCATTATGCATTGCACGATACAAGACTTGAAGCCCCTTCTGACAAATCAATTTGCCCTCCGATAATCCAGACACATCCGTTCTGGGCAGATGCTGACTGTTATCCAGGCGGAATCCTTCCATGGGGTCCGGGTGTACCAAGGCCAGTAATGCATTACTGGCAGTTCGTTTGTACGCGTGACACGCACCAAAAATGCCTTCCATGTTGTTTACGTCAACACAACTGGTGGAATCCACGTAAATCGACACATCATCAAAGGACCAGCAAGTCATCCATCATAGCTCTCCCAGCCATTCCTCATACGTACGATGGTTTTGAAATAGCCGGCATCATTGCCATGCCCCATACCACCAGTGGTAGGCCGACATTGTTCATGGGCGGTTTTCAAGGATCGGGAAGGTAATCATTGATTACCCATGAGTGGAAACGGTGCGGCATTTAGTATGCATTTGTGCAGGACAAATGGGCTCAAATATACCCTACATATCTAAATGCCCCAAGGAAATGTTCTCTTTTCGACTGACCACTTGCTTTCTCATTGAAAAGAATTCAAGCAAAAGAGAAACCGTGCTGCAGCTTGTGTACCTCGCTGATCAGAAGAAAAAAACACCGAGAATGGCACATTTCTTCCAGATTTTATTGCACAGAGCAAGCAGAGGTCACGTATTTGGAATGCAAAATGATCCATACTAGAAATACCAATCAATGCAGATAAAGCAATGACAAATAATACATAAAAGCAATGGCTGAACCCCGCGCTAACCGGACTCCGCAGCCGCATACCGGCCACTGCACGTGGAGGACATGTATTGTGAAAATAAATAAATAAATAAATAAATTGACTGCAAAAGGGCAAATAGTGTCCCCTGCTTACCTGAAGGATGTCTCGGCCCATGTTAACAATTGAAACGGCAATCGATAACGCCGTGGGATGCAATTTCCGATCACTTATGAATTTAGCTTTAAATCTGCATTTAGGTCACAGATTAAGACCAAAGCCTCAAAATGTGAAGCATTGGAATATGTAACTCTCGGCAACGTATTTGACTCGAAATTGTATTTCATGGCGTGATATCATGCGTACTGATTAAGGATGCCGCATAAGAAGGTGCGCGATGCCAAGTGTGCCACACCATGACCGCATGTGAAGGTCAAGTACAGTTCAGATAAAACATGAAATATCGGTCATTGTTTCTCCTATTTGAACCATTTAAACGTGAAGCGGGAGAGCTGAGCCATAATTTCGAGCATCAGATACGTGAGCGAATGCAGTTGCTTGTTCATAAGCCATGTAATACCAACATCAAATGGATGACCTTTGTGGTGAAGAAGCGAATGGATGCACGATAATGGTTCGTAATGTAAAGCAAGACTATTCAATTGGTGGACGTTATTTACATCTGTTATCTGCTACAGGCATCTGCTATGCGGAGAACTTTGCAGATGCCACCTGATAAGGTGAAGGACAGGAGCCAGAAGGCCAAGGTAGCATAAGTAGCAACCTGATCAAAAATGCATAGCTCGGGAACTAGTCGGCCGATATGAAGGAACTAAATGGCATTCAACAGCTCTGGAGCATTGCGATCTTGTAAAAACTGCAGTGACAGTGTTATGGTTTCATGTGTTAAGGTTTTTTTTATGGAATTTTAAACAGCAATGTACATTGCATTCTCGTTGTTCGGTTAACCTAGATGGTCTATTTCTCATTGCGTCGGGCTAAATGTTGCATATTGCATATAGTGCATATGCTGGACAGGGCATGATGCACTTCAACATCAGGTCCGTGGAGAATACATTCGATCACATAGATAACTGCTTAGCAACAACAGGCACGAAATGGTCAGCTGTTTGTGTATCAGAAATGTGGCATAATAAATTTAGCGAAAAGTGCTTTGAAATTAACAGACACAAAATGTTGCAGCAAATGGAAGGTAAGGAGAATAATTTACAGAGATCTGCATCTTACCAGAATCTGCAATTTGCATTCACAATGACTTTGAATCAAACGAAATAAGAGATACTATAGATCAACCGAGCGAATCCTCTGCTGTTGAAATCAAACTTGAAACTCAAAGCAGTGGCAGCTCTATTATCCTTTGTCAGCTTTATGTCCCCCACCTTGCCCCCACAATAATTATATTGAAGGCACATACAAATTGATACAAATGATACAGAATGAGGGGAAGCATGCAAGTATAACAGGATATTTCAACAACAATTTGATGTGCATACAAAATTACAGAAATGCGGAGAGATTATCAAACCAAATATTACAACATCACTTCTGCCCACCATCACAAATGCTGCTGGAGTGTAAGATTATCCAGCTCCTTGTTAGAAAGTTTCTTTTCCAATTATTTGTTCATGTATCTTCTCCTCATGTATACTGATAGAAGACCTTTCAGATCATCTTGAAATGTTTGTAACCTCAACTATCCAGGCAAAGTAAAATAATTCAAGTTCTGCAAGAGAGATGATTGACTACAATCAGATCCATCAACACAATGGCCATTTAGTATCAAGACTGAATAATTTCCAAAGCGCAATCCAAACATTGAATGTGCTGATTTTCTCTCAGCATACACTGATGGCGTGCAAAATATTACGAAGCAAATAGCCTCAAGCAGTGTCGAATACAGAAAACCACCCATGCAACCTTATATTACCCCTGGCATGTCATTATTAATAAATTGAACACCAAACTATATCAGACGTTTATTAAAGATCAAAATGAACTGAATGAACAAGATACAAACAATTAAAAAACATCCTCATTCGGCTCAAAAGCAAAAAAGCTACACTAAGAATATGCCATTTTGAAAAATAGCATATTCTTATATTCTACCTTATCTGGAAGTGAATGATGCACCAAGTCCTCTCAATTGGAATATAAGAAAACAACGATATCACCTACATGCCAATTGCTCACATTTATGCTGCTTTTTCAAAATCTTTGGAACAGATTATGTTATTTGTTGATAACTTACTTGGAAGCTTTATATTTATTTCAAAAATGCTTGTGATACTGTGTGTATGGACATCATGCTAAGGAAAATAACAGCATGCATGGGCTTCAGGAACTCTGTTCAAGCTATTGTATACATGCTAACAAGCTTATTACCAGCAAACTAAAACAAATAATGGAATTTCAGATGCAGAAAACATTACTGTGGGAATTCCACAAGGCTCTTTAATGGGTCCATTGCTGCTCCTTACACAGATAAATGATGCCACAAACCAAGTGCATTGCACGGGGCGCCTGGTAGGGATTGTGACGTCACGAAAGCTGTGCGCGACTTTTTGTCAAATGCTTTTACCTGTGACATACGGCCTTGGAACTGAGCAGTGGGCATGGACCTTCTGCCTCCTGTCGTTCCGCCCCAACCGATTGGCTTAATCACACGGTGGCACTTTGTTGGCGCGTCGAACGCGCCCGAACCCCCGTGCGTCGGTGGCATCGTCACAAGTCGGACGACGCCTGCCAATATGAATGCAAGAAGCTGTTCAGGGCAGTCTAGCGCGTCAAAAGCAGGACGATGGAATACATTGAGTTCTGGCTCGGCTTTTGACGCGTCTGCGTGCGTTCTTGATGCAGAGTGCAGTGCAGGTGTGCGCCTCGTGGGCGTAACGCAGGTACGATTGTCGTCAGTGTGGTCAGGATGGGCATGGCCCATCCTGACCCGGCAGTTTATGACACAGGCATCGCCCAGGTTTATAATAGGCCCATCCTTTTGACCACAGGCATCCTGCCCAAGTTTAACATAGGCCCATCCTGGCCTTTATGACCTAGGCCCATCCTGCCCAAGTTTATGCGAGTAATTGGATTTATATTTAAGATGCATTCGTTCGTTTGTCCTTCGTTTCCCTAGTACAAGCTCGCAGCTTGCCAGCAACAATGTGCAAAGCGCAGTGCATCGCAATTCGTCATTTTGAATTCAACGTGTATGTAGCAGCCTTGATAATGCTAGTTTCGGTTATTTATGGCGATGGCACGGCGACACTTGGAACGGACAAACCGTAGACAGACGACGACGTCAGCACATTATTAACGTTTCCTTCAGGCGTGCCCGCACAGACAATAAGGCTGAAAAGAAACAGTCAAGGCCACCTGAGGCCAAAAAGCAGCGTGACAACAAAGTAAGCAATGCACACGACAAACAATGGCATGGATACGCTAATAGCACGTTCCACCAGTACAACAGTCATCAGCGTAAACTGAACAGGGCTGGGTCAACCTACCCATCCACGAAGTACACGGCACCAGCACAGTGAGCACAGTAAAGGCGGTGACTATTGGCATGGAGCATCGGCACGGTATCGACGGATCGGTAGTATCGGGCGGAGTGCGTGTAGTGATCGGTGACACGGTGGTTACTGACCAGCTGGCTGGCGCGATACGCAAGGTGCCACCCATCGGGAGATTCAGGATGCTACGGGTGGTATCCGAGGATTTACGAGTGATCCCCGAACCGAACAGCGGTGTTAGTAATACGGCATGTTTATTTATGCCTGCTAAAACAACTGCGTTGAATTCCGAACACGAACTTAAGGAGCATTTTAATCCCAGCATTTAAGCGTTTTAAAGGTTAGGTTAGGTTTACAGGTTTAGGTTTCTAGGATCCAATAATAATCACTGGCGGAGCCAGTGATTATTACTGGGGAGGGGGCATATTTCCTCGGAGGGGTATTCGGCGAAAAATTTTGCTAATTGGAGAGGGGTACACTGGAGCATACTGAAGGGGCATAACAAATTGTAAATGCAATGCAATTTGGCCTCTAAAGTTACAATAGGACGACATCCCGGATGTTTTTGGCAATTGCCTTAGATATTGCTCTACTTGAAGGTGGGCGTCGAAATTTGAAAATGATTACACCGCTAAGGTGAGGACTAAATAAGATCAGGTTGCCTGTAACTTTCACGAATGTCCAATGTTGAAATCGGCTTGCATGCAAGTCTTTCATGCAAATTGGCCTCTTAAGCACGGCCACCACGGCCGCAAGGAGTAACGTGTCTTATAGCGAAAACTTGATTCCACTTAGGAAACAGGCGTCGAATTTTTGTTTTCCAGAGAGTTAGTAGCTATACCGATTACATCACGATGTTGACCCGCGCCGTCTTTCCGGTCAAATCCTCCAAACCAGTCTCGTGGGGGGGGGGGTTGAAGTCTCCCCCTCTAAAATACAAACTAAGCGTCGCACGAAAACGAAAGAGGTGTCATCTGAAAGCGCTCGACAAGTAGGGTCCGGGTCCACCCTCCAAAACAATTTCCCCCTAAAAGTGACATCACCAGGGGGGCTAGATTTTCACGACTTTTCACGACTTACAATATGTTTTTGACTCTGGGAAGTTCATTTTGGGGATATATGAAAAACAAAACAAAATGTATTTGAAATGAGAAATGGACAGGGAAATCGACCAGAACTATAATTTGTCCCCCCCCCCCAAAAAAAAAAATCATTCTTTTGGAAATTTCAAAATTTTGAGTTTTCAAGTTTTCTTAAATTTTCCTTTTCCAATGTGTAGAGCAGACCGAGAAACGTTGTTGGAAGTCAACTTGCCCTGATAAAAATGTTTACTTTAGCCACAATCCTCTATTTGAGCTATAATTTGGCAAATACGCAAAATTTATATGTAGTGAAAAACGAAAAAATGTAAAATTTCACTCGTAAGTTTTATTGCACCCGTAAAGATAAGCAACCGCTGAAAGTTTCATTAAAATATTTGTACCCGTTAAAGCGTTACGACTGGTTGAACTTTTTTGGAGGTGCCCTCACTTGACCTTGAATAACTCGTTGACCCTAGATGACCTGATCTAAAAATTTTGAATCAGCATGCCAAATTGATGTAGGAAAAGGTAAGCAAAATTTTAGTGCGCTACCGTGCGCCGTTCGTCCGCTATCTGCGAAAAACCTGAGGGGGAGGGCGGTTGAAGACCCCTCGAGACGGGACGGGTTAAGTAATGGCGATTTTAAGTATTTTCCTATGGCGGGTTAACGCTTAGAACCGGCCCAGAACGGCTAAATGAGCGGCTCGTTCCGTAGCGAAAGGCGCTTGGGCGTGGCTCAGTCGTCCGCAAGCGAAGCAAGGTCAGCTGCTCACTGGCCGCGAGGCATGCAGTGACACAGGGGGAGGTGGGCTCAAGAGAACGATGGACTCTGAGCGCTGACGACGAATCCCCGAGGCCACAAAGCCAGGCAGTGCTCGTGGTTTCGACAGCGGGCATGAGTCAACAGGTTGAGCACACATGGCAAGAAAGGTCACATACCAGGAGCCTGCGGCGCCGGAGCGCGGTGTCGTTTGAACTCATGACCTGTGAAGCGAACTGGAGCGAGGAAGCCGGGCATGTTGGATCTTGAGGAAGCACTCAGAATGCCCATGTCGCGTGTCGCTACCAAACGTCGGTAGACTGGTGTCCGGTATTACCATGGAGTGTCGCATGTTGTTGAGAATAGGCGTAAGCTCCATTGCCTTGCACGTCAATCATTCGCTTACCACAGGCCTTGTATCTATATGAGAACACGTGCTGTGGTGTCTTTCCACACATCGGAGAAGATGACGTCACCGGCCGACTTCCGGCCAGTAAGTGTGTTGCATGTGATTTCAAAATTACCAGAGAGGGTGGAAACCCACATCACCTTCGGCGCCATGGCCAGCTGTGCAGACGACGTCCAAGTCCTTCAAAGAGCGAAACCGGACTGTGCGTCTCTGCTCAACCTTCACATAGAGACCGACCATGCAGAGCTGCCTCGTTGGTTCCGTACCCATGGATTGACAGTGAATGTAGGGAAAAACGAATTGATGCTAGCCAGTACTCCGACCAGTACTGTTCGAACTACTAACCTACCACTACCATTTTATAGGGTTCATCTAGCGTATTTAAAATACATCAGAAATATTTTCTTGCTCGTCGATCAACATCTACATTTGCGGAAACAAGAGCAGAGTGATTTTTCTTTTCTATAAATGGTGAAGCACTTTTGCGAAGAAATGCAGCCAGACAGTCGACGACATTCTTGATTACTTTCTCAGGTTTGTCCGAGACGGACCAGAGTCACGGTCGGCAGCCATCCAGGACGTGACGTCACCGAACGGTGATCTGAAGGGATCTGAGATGGACCCGAGTCGTGACCAACGGTTCGCCTGGACGTTATTTCACCGAGCGATGAAGGGATCCTAGGCGGACCAGAGTCACGCCCGACAGCCATCCAGGATGCGTCCAACAGTCGCGCTACAGTTACTAAGAGGCGGACGCCATATCGCCTACGTGAGGCGACATAGCCGGAAGACTTGACATGGCTTGACTTGACCTTGACCTTAAACTATATCACATGATGTGGGCCGGGGGTAGTGTGTGTATTTGTATGTGTTGATTTCTGAACATTGATGCTGAAGTACAAGTGATTGCAGAAGGTTCCAGGGCTGCAATGCAATTCGTGAATCTGTTTGAAGAGTTTGAGGCCAAATCGTGTGGCTTGAAATCTTTTGTGTGCCACTCCAATTATTTATTACTGTATCAATTTCCGCAACTACAATCTGACAGATATTTTCCCTACCGTCATGGACGGCTATCTTCGGCATATGTCTTTCTGGTTATTTTACAGACACCGCTCCCGCGAACGTGGCGAAATGCCGAGCACGGACGATTCGCGGGCGAACGTGGTGAGATGGTCGAGCGACACAGGACTTCGTCATCTTGCCACTTTCGGTGGTCCAGAGGACTGCATCCTCCTCGGATTTTGGAAGCCTTTGGTGTCAAACTTGGCATACCAGGCCAGGTTATTAACCTGTGACGATCCTTCTGGCGGCCGTTCCAGCGGATTTATGCAAATTTACACTTTTAAAGTTGTAATCCGAATAGATCGCGATCTGTGCATAATACTCTTATGAGATAGCTTCACCGTGTTTTTTATTCAATTTGAAATCCATTGAGGGGTGGCACGATCCAATATCAATAACGTTCTCCGGTACAGACCAGGTCTAGTCACCCAGAGCCAATATGTTGTTTTGGTTCTTGGGCCCAAAACGCATGATATCGAGCCCAAGAGGGTAACGAAAAACACCTAATTTGATTTCAGCAGCCAAAGGAAGTAGTTCGGATAACCTTTTAAAAAATAACATTTGAACTATATTGACCAGGTCTACACAGGCACATGGAGTCAAAGTTTGTCAAGGCTGGTTCTAGGGTACGTGTGTATGCTGATTTTGGATTAGGTAATCATGTTTATCCCACATGACCGAAACTGCTTCTGGACCCGAAATCCCAAAGCCTACGTTGTCCCTGCGTTGCTTGCTATGCTATGCTATAAAACGGTATGGGGTGCTATGGGCGCTATATAATCAAGCGACCTCTCGGTGGACTTTGATCGAATGCTAGCTTCGGTAATGTGCATTTCATGAGCGAATCATGTATATTTCGCCAGTTATTTTGGTTCGAAGTTCAGAAAGTGCAAAATCTTCGGATATTTGAGGCAACGTGATCAAGAACTGTTCACAACCCGAAGTCATGTTCTCGCATCAGTGACCTAGTCTGATCTGGCAGCAAGAATTCACCACAAAAGTTATGCAATGAATGTATCTACAGGTCTGCGCAGATTTGCATTGCATTTTATCCAGCCATTTCTACAATATACTGCATGAAAAACAAAAACTTACGTACGGCACTACACAAGCGGGGCCGAAATTAGCGGTATAATCTTGCAACGTTCCTCAAAACACTACAACGATAACACCACAATATCTGGAAGCCAAAAGTTGGATTTAGAGACTCCCCAGCCAAAGGGAGCGCCCATCCACTTACCCAAACAAATGCACTACACGAATAAATTGTTTGGGATTTTCACCACGCCATACCAGAAACCTTTCGCGTGCTTCACGTGCGAGGTCACCGTCCGATTTATTTGCTTCACCTTTGTGCACAACAAATCCCAGCTGACCATGCGTCGAAAAACACAAGTCACCCGAGTAACACATTGTCGCCGACGCATGCTACTACGGTGCAGAAAGATAAACGTCCGAGTACAGCTATCCCTACAGGTATCCCTTGTCGCGATCTGCTCCGACGACCCTGATCCCAGCCAGTAAGTTATCGGTCGGAAATGTTCCAGCGATTTCTTCTTTTCTTTCTCGATAATCTTAAAAACAAGGGTGTATGGTAGTATGAAGAACAGGCACGTCATCAGTTCCCATGGTTTCCTTCAGTTATCACGGGTTGTCGTCGCCACATCTCTTGTTTGCTCTGTGGGACGGTGGCGGCTGGGTATGGACGACATATGTATAATTTGCAAATCTGCGCTTTGTGATGTCACAGCCCTCAGAAGTTCGTGAGAATCAACGATTACTCAACCCAAGGACCATAGCCAAGTACCTAAGCACGGTGATGAAGACTCTGCACGATTATTCTTCCATGGCACAGTTCAGCTGCGAAGCATAGCAGGCTCGAAAATGTTTTTGTGTCCTATTTAGCATCGCTTCGGATACATGTTGCTAAACCAAATCGTTTGGCATTCCTTTCAATATACATTTAGGCCCGGGAATGTCAAGCCACTGGTGACACGCTCTGCAACCTACGAAATCTCACAGGGGAGATAGACAAGAACACATTCGACCGCTAATCATCCAACTCGAGACATTGGCCGAAGATGGGTCTTCAGTGCTGTTGAAAGGCGGCGTGTTACGTGCATCGCCTGGCTGGGCGCGCGGGGGGACTGTTTAGTGGAGGACGAGGGATCCCCATCCCTCTTGGCTGTCGAGGATTAAAGACAAAGTAAAACAATATAGTGCCTAGAACTTCCTCAGATGGAATGAAGATTGCATGACTAACGACTGACTATTACAGAAATCCGGATGAAGCATCTCGACACCAACTGAAACGCACAAACGAGACCTACTTCAGATCAACACCCTCGACAGCAGCATCTCTCGCACAGGCGCCCACAAGCCCTACATGAGAAACTCGACTCGACATCGGCCCAGCAGTCTGCCGGCATCGACCGCAGACAGCGAGCGACTCCCCTCCGGCCTCCTGACAGGATCCGATTTGGTCGGCTACGATTTTACCGTCTCCAGCCGGGAGGACTTTTTCATTGACACGTCAGCCGGGAAGGATGATAATCCGCTGCGCCGCCGGAGGGGAGACGTGGGGGGGGAGTGCAGGGGCCGGGTGACGGCGGAAAATGGTGCCGGCTCCCCAGGCGCTCATCACGCGGACTTACAGCGGTGTTGACTGACGGTCGGAGGATCACGACGCCTCTGGTGTTGAGGGGGCGAGTAGCCCAGGGTAGGGTGTCCGTCTCACAGCCGAGAGGCTGCGGGTCAGAGTCGCTACTCTCCGTCCACGACCAGTCGGCGTGAGAGTTTGGCGGCGTTATGTGGCCTGGGGCGCTCGACGCATCGCTCAGCCGATAACTGCCTGAACTGGAACCTCCCAACACTGGTTGCTCTTGTGCTATTCACGTGAAGGCTTTCAATTTACACTTTGAAACTTCACTCACGCGCGCCCTGAGACTTAACACGCGCCCTGGAGGAGGGGGGGGCGAAATCCGCCCACTCCTCCGGTTTTTTTTAAGATAATGCAAGATTTTACCGGATGATGTACGCCATTGTTTGTGCATCTCCTTAGAAATGACCGGCGCGTTGCTTAAAGTAAGAAAAACGAAAATCGACTGAATTTTTTCGAGTTAGGGTGCGCTAAAGTAAAGAAAAATCAGCGCCAGACCGCGAGCATCGGCGCTGATGCGCTTCCCGTATACTGACAAAAGGAAGTGTTCTTGGCAACACTAGCGACTTGTTTGTTGTATATTGTTATGCTACATTATTTCAAAGTCATGTTAGGTCACCGACGTCAAGTCAGGTCAAGTTCATGACAAGTTAACATACGCCCTGGAGGGCGAAGGGCGAAATCCGCCCACCACTCCCACTTTTCGTACATAACTCCATATTTTACCGGCCCATATACACCATTTGTTTTCGAGCCTACTTAGAAATACCCGGCGCATTGTTTAAAGCAAGAAAAATGAAAATCGACCCAACATTTTTCAAGTTAGGGGCCGTTAAAGTAAAAAAATTGCAACGCCATACCACAAAAATCGGCCCTGATGCGCTTCCCGTATATTGGCAAAGGGGAAGTGTTCTTGACAACACTAGCGACTTGTTTGATGCATATTGTTATGCTACATAATTTAAAAGTCATGTTAGATCCCCGAGGTCAAGCCAGGTCAAGTTCCTAATATGCTAATGGAACAAAACTTGGTCAACTGGAGTGTGACATAAATGCAAATGACTGTCATGCGATTGATGTCACTATATGTTGCTCCCCACGCATCCGGGAATCTACTGTTTGCCATTGTGTACCTAAGCCATCTGTTTCCTATATGTGCATCTGTGCATCTGTGCATCTGTCCAATTATTTCACACACTGAGAATATTCGCGCTACATCGTGACCGCTGTACAGACTGCAGCACATATGCTCTTGTAGTGACCAACCTTCTCAGTATGTTGCAGTAACGAGCATCCTCAATGTGTTAGAATATTGATGCTGAACGCTGAAATAATGAACAATGTATTGCATTTTAATCCTTAGGTTACACAAGGTCAAAATATTGCCATCATTTGGGAAACTTCTATACTTGTGATTGCATGCTTTCTAGTACCTGGGAATAAATACTGACGCCAAATCCAACTGCAGTGGCCAAATTACCTCCAGAGTACTCCCACGCTGAATATGCTAATCTTGGACTAAGTTGGGTCAATTACTTGGCATGGTCTTCGAAAGGGCAAATGCTTATGCAAGATGGTTAGCTGAGCAACCCATTACTCCACAACACCAACAACTCGCCATTTGGAGCCACCGAGTGAGGCTAACAGCCGATAAATCGGCGATTTCGGCGGAATGCGGCTGGACTCGGGGCTTGTTTCGGCACAGACCAGTGGCCTGACACGACATATTGGGGTGCTTTGCAATATGAGGTGGACAGAATCTGTCCCACCAGCTGTGCCAAACGGTGGCAGACTGTGTTCGCAGTGTTCTGCTGTGCTCGTGATGAAACCTTACGTGGGGTTGCATCAGCCCACTGCACTGACCGGGGTTGAGCGACTCGACAGACTGGCTATCAATCACTGTCAGTGTTTCGTTTCCATTTTACTACAATAATTATCAATGCAATCATCAGTTCAATTACGTCACTTCGTTGTCTTCGAGGAGATCTTCGAGGAGAAAACAACTTTGTGCGATTTGGTGAACGCTTATTCAAGCAGTCGCATGTGGTTGCAATGGGTAGTTGGACTTCCCCACCATGGCCATCATTTCTATGGACGCAGTAGAATCACTACTTCTGTGCTCTCCAGACCAACAACCGGTGACGTAGATGAGATACATCACAATATCTTTGGTATTTTTACATTTCGATCGCAGTCTTTGGACGGGTTTCTCAAAAGAATTAACAGTTTCCATCCATCTTTGAAATTTATCTGTGAAAGAACCGATCAGTCGCCTTCTGGGCAAATACCTTTTTTGGATACCCTACTGACAGTGCAAAGCACAGAGTACTTCAAAACAGAATTGTGCGTTAAACCGATGGCTACAAATATCATTCTCCCTTACACGTCGGCTCACCCAATAGAGGCGAAAAGATTTGTTTTGTACTCATAAATGCTTAGGGCTTATCGACTAAGATCAACTCGAACTGGACGGGAAAGGGGAATGTCTAAAATATAGCGCTTCCTTCTAGAGAATGGCTATCCAAGTATACTGATTCAACGCACTAACTTTCAAGTACAGTCTGAACACGGTTCCCAAAGTATCTCAAACCCTGGTAGGAAACTAGTGGAAGCAGACAAAAATGATAGACAAACCTCCATTTATTTACCTTTCGTAGACGACATGCTAACCAGAAGAGTTAATTCCGTCGTAAAATAATCGGACTTGCCTTTGAGAGTTGCATGACAGTGTGGGGGAAATCTCGGTGACATCCTCACCAGGTCTGCCCTGTGCCCTCCTCCATGTCCGGGGGACAGAGGCACTGCCACACCTGTCATGCAGGCTTAGAAGGAAAGCGCCATTTAACCCGTCCCGTCTCAGAGGGGGGCTTCAATCGCCCCCTTCAGGTTTTTCGCGGATAGCGGACGAATGGCGCGCAGCAGCGCGCCCAAATTTCGCATACCTTTTCCCACACCAATTTCGCGTGCTGATTCAAAGTTTTAAGTCAGGTCATCTATGGTCAACGAGTTAGTCAAGGTCAAGTGAGGTCACCTCCAAAAACGTTCAACCAGTCGTCACGCTTTAACGGATACAGATATTTTAATGAAACTTTAAGCGTTTGCTTATCTTTAGAGACGCAACAAAACGTACGAGTGGAATTTTCGTTTTTTTCGTTTTTTACTACATATAAATGTTGCATATTTGTCAATTGCAGGTCAAATAGAAGATTCTGGCTAAAGTAAAGTGTTTATTAGGGCAAGTTGACTTCCAACAACGTTTCTCTGTCTGCTCTACCCATTGGAAAAGGAGAATTAAAGAAAACTTGAAAACTCAAAATTTTGACATTTAAAAAAAAACTTATTTTTGGGGTGTCAAAAATTTGTATGGCCCCGGTCGATTTCGCTGTCCTTTTCTCATTCCAGATAAATTTTGTTTTTCATATAACCCAAAATGAACTCCCCAGAGCCCAAAACATGATGTAAGTCGTGAAAAGTCGTGACAATCTAGCCCCCTGTTGACGTCCCTGGTGATGTCCCTTTCTGCTTCTTTATATTGTGCCCATGTCTAGCACATACAGTTTATTTATATTAGCATGTTGTGTAGTTAATCAAGTCACGTCCACCGGATTCCACTGGCTGTTAGATCATTAATTTTTAGAGTGCGTGTTGTTAAACTCTCCGCGTCATTTTGTACTTGTTTTCTCACCCTCAAACTGTTATTGTTGAAAAAGACACGACGTCGAAATATACAGTTCATTTTGGCCTAAATTATCTTTCAGTTATGATGAGCAAAAGGTCGAAGGATATTCTGACAATAATATGGAATACATCCGACTAGCTTACTGCCAACACACGTCTGTATATAAAACCCGTGTTGTAGGGAATTGCTTCGTTTGATACCCGTCCGCTGGTGCGCATTTTTCCAACCTTTCCCAAAATTTGGGCGCGGCACTTTGGGTTTACTTTCAACACCCAGCGCTATTTTATGAACCAACTAGCGATCATTTGCCACAGTAGCCATAAGCATACAATATTTTTTTATTAAAAGAATATGCTACAGGAAGACAGGGTAGCTATCTATATTTCCCTGTCCTTTTGAAAAACTTCGGCGCGACATTCTGCGTGTACGTCCGCATTAACATTGTGCCTGTCGCGCAACCAGCAGCACGACTAATTCCAACCTGCAATTTGTCTTGTTTTTATCAGATTACGTCCATTGTTGTCCACGCGCGGACAAAGACCCATAGAGTAAGCATGTCCTCCGATGATCTTCCTATGCTTAGTTTTGAAATGCTACACAACAGGGTTTTTACACGGATGTTAACCCGTCCCGTCTCGGGGGGTCTTCAACTGCCCCCCCCCCCCGCATCAGGTTTTTTCGTGGATAGCGGACGAACGGCGCGCGGCAGCGCGCCCAAATTTGCATACCTTTTCCCACATCAATTTGACATGCTGATTCAAAATTTTTAGGTCAGGCCGTCTAGGGTCAACGAGTTAGTCAATGTCAAGTGCGGTCACCTCCAAAAAAGTTCAACCAGTTCAGCGTTTGTTTATCTTCACGGATGCAACAACACGTACGAGTTGAATTTTTTTTTTTTTTTCTCGATTTTGACTGCATATAAATTTTGAGTATTTGCCATATTGCAGTTCAAACACAGGATTCTGGCTAAAGTAGGCATTTTTATAAGGGCAAGTTGACTTCCAACAACGTTTCTCAGTCTGCTCTACCAATTGGAAAAGGAAAATTAAAGAAAACTTGAAAACTCATAATTTTGAAATTTCAAAAAAATAACATTTTTATTTGGGGGAGGGGAATAATTACAGCCCTGGTCGATTTCGCTGTCTGTTTCTCATTCCAAATGAATTTTGTTTTTCATATATCCCCAAAATGAACTCCCCAGAGTAAAAAAAAAAATGTAAGTCGTGAAGAGTCGTGAAAATCTAGCCCCTCTGGTGACGTCACTTTTGTGGATTTTTTTTAGGGAGGGTTGACCCGGACCCTACTCGTCGAGCGCTTTCCGATGTCACCTCTTTCGTTTTCGTGCGATGCTTAGTTTGGATTTTAGAGGGGGGTCTTCAACCCCCCCCCCGAGACGGGGTGGGAGGATTTGACAGGAAATACGGCGCGGGTTAAGGCAAAATGCATCTTGATTCATCATTGCCAGCAAATCAAATCAATTATACATATATGTAGATAAGAAATGTATATATACATATATATATATATATATATATATATATATTTGTATATATATGCATAGATACATATATATACATATATATATATATATATATATATATATATATATATATATATATATATATAGCTCTCCTACTCTTCTCCTCTCCTCTCTTCACCTTCTATCCTCCTCCTACCCTTCTCTCCTTCCTCCCCTCTCCTCCCTCCCCTCTCCCCTCCCTCTCTCCTTCCTCCCACTCTCCCTTTTACTCCCTCACCTCTCCCCTCTCCCCCTCTCATATTTCTCTCTCTCTCTCGGCGGCTGAAGTTTACGCCATCTGCGAAATCACGGTGTTCAATCAATTCTTACGAGCGTTCCCAGATTGGCCGTCAAACATCAAGGCGACCAACGTTTTGCGTGACGTTGGTTGCAGCAGCTGTGGTTTCTTCGGCGAGGAGGTGAAAACGCGTGGTAGAAATTCACAAGTTCAGAAAGAATTAAAGCCTATGTCGGCAATTTGACACCGCATATCTAAATGTGGAATCTGCGATCCTCATATAGCAAACGTACCCAATGTTGGGAAAAGTATACACTCTTCCGGCATACGGGCGTCGAAAAATCATCAGGCTTATTGGCTTCCCTTTTGCAAAAAATCTGGTTTATTTCCCGAACATTGCGTACGTATCTGAAACTGAAACTCACTTTGCGGAATTTTCGAATTAGCATAAGGGGCACGCTGTGTGATGGTAAGCTTTGCTCTTCGAATATCCCGTCCGCACAGCTTATGCCACCCACATCTGTTGAGCGCGGTACCCTACATCGGACTGACGCTGGTCGCGAAGTCGCCCGACCTCGGAGCGCCACGGTCGCGTTTCATAGCGACATAACCACATGACCGACGGACGAATCCGCATGACTGCATATGCAAGAAACAAAATGCAGCCTTTCTTTGAACAAATGTTGTGGTTCTTGAATTGAAATATGGCGATAAAAAATGCAAAAATATCAATAAAACAGCCGGTATGCTCATTAGTAAAGCAGCAATAAATTGAAATACCATGCTAGATAAATGGTTTAGAAGGCGTCACGGCCGGGAAGGGCTAGGCCGTTCAGATTATTTTTTGTCGAATACACGGGCATTGGTGGATCCAGGCGACTTCAAAAAGAGGGGAACGAACAAGAGCAGACTGCCGGTCGGTTTTGGCAAACTTCGATAAACCGCCAATATCTGGCGGGTTTATATGGAAAATGTAGTTCAGCGAGTGGTTGATGCTGCACTGCTGTCAGACGGGTAGCAAATATTTCCTGTTCAGTTGGGAAAGCAAAATACATGTTGGCTGTATTCCGTGAGGATATTAATCCCGCCCCCAAAAGGAGGAGGCAGAGTGGCTGCTTTCCCCTCCTCATTTTCGCGGCAATTGTGGGGGGGGGGGTGTGGTCGCATTGGCCTCGCCCACACCTCCCATTCTGGATCCGCCAGTGCCTGCAAGGATATAGACTCGCCCTGGTTGCTCTGCTCATAGCGAAACATTTCATCAAAACGAAGATAAGGCACCATCACGGACGTTGCACGAGCCAGTGCAAGAAGAGGTCGATTCAAGCAGATATGCAAGAAGACACCTAACTGTGCTCAATGTTCGTGGAATTACACGAATTTCGTAACAAAGTAAAATCAATGTTGGAATTTAGACATGGTGAATTCACATTTCGGATACGTGCTTCATATTGCACAAATTGGCCCCATTGTGCAAATAGCATCAACAACTTCGGCATGATTGCATTGAAGACAATTGGTTGTTTGGTCATTGGTTTTACGACACATCGACCGTTGAGTCATGTAGCGTCGCCAATCTCTCACGTGGATTGGTCGCGGGCGAAGAGTAGCGACAGGTGAGACTCGAACCCACAACCTTTCGATTGTGAGGCGGGCAACTTACCCCTAGACTACTCGTCCCCCATTAAAGACAATTGAATTCAGCCGAAACAGACTGAACAGCAATCCGGTCGAAATCGGCCATACCTACTGAATATGGTGAGGGTGTCTGAGCGTGACTAAGACACCATGGCGATGTGCCAACTTGACAGATGCCACGCTGTGTCAGGGTTCTCTCTGTGTCAGGGTCCTCTCTGTGTCAGGGTCATCTTTGTGTCAGGGTCCCCTCTGTGTCAGGGTCCTCTCTGTGTCAGGGTCCTCTCTGTGTCACAGGCTTTCCGGTCAGCTCACGCCGCACGCTGCCGTTCAGCGCGATTCCCTCCATCCGACTGACCGGCCAAGTGGTCGCTCAGCCTCGGACGCGAGCGCCGCGCTACATGACACCATAGCACGTGTCTTGCACTTGGCTGACCGGTACTCAGCCGGACCCGCGAGAACCGCCACCAACTAAGCTCCGACATGAGCACTTTTCCTTGAACACGAAATCCGTGCACTTCGAGCAAAGTTCGGGAGTGAAACTGCTAAAAATGTAAATGCAGGGACCAGGTATCAAACTGAGCGAAGCAATTGGAAACTACGAAAAGCTTCAACAAAAGTTAGTTGCGTTTCACAAGTGCCTCTCTCAGCGCCTCTGATGGCATCTAATAATGGCTATTGAAGACAGGGGGCTGCAAAGACATGCCAACGACAGGAACACCAGAGGCAGCTAGAGTGTTATGATGATCAGATAATGGTGGCCAGTAATGATGGTCAGATAAACATACAGTTTAGACCGATAAAGGGAAGCAGACTGTGGAGAGCTCGACGAGACAAGATAAGAAGGGTACGGGAAGAACAGCTGTGTGGGATGGAATGTTGAAAATTCAAAAACGAGACATTTGAACGGAACAGACATGATAATGGCTGACGCGACAGACAGTATGCTTTTTAGTATAAAACCAAAACCGCCTGTTTCGCAAAGAGACAAAAACACAAGAGAAGCTGGAGCCGGATGGAAACTGATCCATTTATCTTCACTCGACTGGCATATAGGCGGTCAGTGAGCAAGCCTACAGATCAGAAGAGACGGCTGCTGACTCACCAGTCAGGGCGAGACGATTAATTTCGTGCGGTAACAATAGCTTTTGAGTGACAGGCGGCCCTGCGAAAATAACCACCACCACAAAGCTACAGCCCGTCGCGCCAAAGCGCGCATTGATCGCGGAGCCGAGCGCTTGCTTTCATTGGATTTATGCGGAGTGTGAGGGGTGGCAGCAGACGTGGGGAAGCCGGGCTCCGAAAGATGGGGCGGAAACAGAACAATGCGGTCGTTCGTCTGAAAATACGGCACCAATACTCATAGATCGCTTGTGGCTAGAGGATATATCTGTGCCAGTTGTATGAATATATTAGCCCCTATTCATTACAGGCCACTATATATATTTATATATATATATAGTATATAAGTATTGGTATCATGGCGTGACTAACCCATATACTCAACGTAATCAATACCCATTTCTCGCACAGCTTCAGCATGTTATCGCATGGTGTCATAACCAACAACATAGAACTTGCAAATTAAATAGCCTATATAA
Source organism: Imbricaverruca yamaguchii (assembly GCA_034440575.1). Taxonomy (NCBI): domain Eukaryota; kingdom Metazoa; phylum Arthropoda; class Thecostraca; family Neoverrucidae; genus Imbricaverruca; species Imbricaverruca yamaguchii. The sequence continues at coordinate 213,263 of JAOTOL010001585.1, forward strand.
GAGACTGAGATTGCTGCCACAAAACAGCTTATTACGAGGCGTGACCATCAGGGTGGGGCAAATAAAATAATTTGGTATTTTGAAAATGGACATACTTCGTTATTGCCCAAGGCTCTTGCTAGTTCTGGGGAGAAAGAATCTTCAAAATCGAACTAGGGGAAGGTGTGCAGCTCCTGGGCTTCTTGAAATCATGTTTTCGCATGATCTGGCATTGCAATCTCCATTAGGAATGCACGCAATTATGCCACTTCAATCTACTTATGAATAGTCTAGTAATCGCAAATGCGGGTTTAGAAGGCCGGTGTGCCGGGCAAGATCGTCTTGGGGCAGGATCCAATAAGCTGCATCGATTTTCAAAGATCGTCGGATTTCCCTGGATATGTTGTTTAAGGTGCCTTAACATCAATGTTGTTTAGCATAGATTGATTAGGGGTTGATTATTGTGCAGGAACATGTTCATCTTTGCCACACAGTGGTACATCTTGAATATATTAATGTCTAAAAGCAAGCCCTTGCTAACCCCACTGACATGTTAGACGTATGGAACGTTATACAACAACCTATTTAAATAACATCCTAGGCACAGTCATGACACGAAGTCGCGCACAAGTGGATGGTGTAGATCGATAGCGATGAATCCTTTGAATGTCAATACTGTAATGCACTAGTTGCTTCCATCGGTCACTTATGGCCTCATACATTCTTACATACATTCTCTCATACCCTCTGTGCACCTAGTGCAGGTGAATGGTTCCCATCCGATATAAACTTGTCATAAAGATTCTCAAGCTCGTCATGCATTACGACACGCCAAAAGCCATCTCGAAGAAACTCCAGCGGAAAGTAAGGAGAGCGCGGGTTGGAAGATATAAGCGAACAGCAAGTGCGGGGAAAGCACCGAAACCGAGCTTAACGTTCGTGCGGATTGCCCTGGTTATACGGTGTGTGCTTCACACCCAATCTTTCTGCAATTGCCCATGAAACCAGAATGTCCCAGAACAAGAGCTTGAATGTGTTGTCTGTCGGCGAACAAAAGTCGTCCGTATGGGGTGCATACAGCTGGTCAGCAGCGATCGGCAGGATACCGGGGTCTTGTGCCTTGAGAGACCGGAAGAAGATGTACCGTAGGTGTCACCTCCACTGGCTCCGGACACGGAGAACAAGATAGGATAGGATGGGAATTGTCGAGTGTGCAGAACAGGATAAAGTGCTTCGTCCCAGGATGATGTAGCAATGGAAGCGGCTGACGGGATTATGGGTGCAAACGCGGATTCGAGATTGGGGGGGGGGGGACAAACCCGGGACCCGGTAAGTTTGAACTGGATAGAGAGGCTAGCCCCGCCTCCCTCATCTCCAGAAAAATGATTCTTGGATTTCAGCCACTTCTTTTTCAATGCCATTTTCACACATTTTAATTCAATGTTCAATGTATTTCAATTTTTCTGATTTACCATTAAAAAATAAGATAATTTGGGAACTACAAGTTCCACCAAAATTAGCAAGTGTCACTACTTACCACTACCTATAGATATCTAGCTTTGTCGTAAGTGCTAACACCCGATTTCACGATCACCATAAATCAATTCTGTAAATATGTAAACACGCGCCCTGAAGGGCCTCTGAAAAATACGCGCACTGGAGGGGGCGGATTCCGCCCCCTAAGATCTCGGCTCCTACTAGGGCTGGAACAACGAAATTCGCCGGGTGGATGGGCACAATAGTGACCTCTATTGTGTGTAAATGTCATGACTTTCGGTCAATATCTTTCGGTCAATATCAAGGACAAATGAGGTCAAAATAGCAAACAAAAATTATTTCCATGGGTTGGCTTGTCATTGTTATGCATCGCTGTGATTGTGTTTAAATGCTCCAAAATTGGCATTAATGATGTTTTGAACATCATAATGATGCAATACAGATGCAAGATCCGCCATTTGATCTCAGGTCACCAATTTAGGAGCACTTTATCAGGTCATTACCTGCTGCCCACCCATCTGCTCCGTTGGGCGGCTCGGCACAATCGTCTTCGCAAATAAAGAAGTGAAATACATGAATAAAGTATGAAAACGCTTAGACACACAATGACAAAGAGTAGATTTCGCGAATGTGTAGGGAGTAGCATGTAAAGTGACACCAATCGCATGACAGTCATTTGCATTTTTGACAACATTCCAGTTGACCAAGTTTGACTCCATTAGCCTGCCATGAACTTGACCTGACTTGACCTCGGCGACCTAACATGACTTTTAAATTATATAGCATAACAATATGCATCAAACAAGTCGCTAGTGTTGGCAAAAACACTTCCCCTTTGTCAATATACGGGGAGCGCATCAGCGCCGATTTTTGTGGTATGGCGTTGCAATTTTTTTACTTTAACGGCCCCTAACTTGAAAAATGTTCGGCCGATTTTCATTTTTCTTATTTTACACAATGCGCCGGTCATTTCTAAGCAGGTACGCAAAAACATGGCATATATCGGCCGGTACAATATGGAGTTATGTACGAAAAATCGTAGGGGTGGGCGGATTTCGCCCCCCCCCCCAGGGCGTGTGTTAACCTGTCATGAGCTTGACCTGACTTGACCTCGGTGACCTGGCATAACTTTGGAACAACATAGCATAGCAATATACATCAAACAAGTCGCTAGTTTTGCCAAGAACACTTCCGTTTTGCCAATATACGGGAAGCGCATCGGCACTGATATTTGTGGTCTGCGCTGAGAAAATGTTTTGACTTTAACGACCCCTAACCCGAAAAATGTTCGGTCGATTTTCATTTTTCTTGCTTTTAACAACGCACCGGTCATTATTAAGCAGGTACACAAACAATGGTGTATATCGGCCGGTTAAATCTGGAGTTATCTACGAAAAACCGGAGGGGTGGGCGGAATTCGCCCCCCCCCCCTTCCCTCCAGGGCGCGTGTTAAACTTTGCCCTCTCGTAGCAGGATAAACACGAAATATTAGACCATGAATTTATGATAGCAAGTAAGGACATGCAATTGACTTTCCCATGGTTTCCTGTTTTACAGGGACACATTTCGTTCCAATGACAACCAGAGCGGATAAAGGGTCTGACATTGAGGGTATGTACCCCCCACGCGGAAGGTGGCGTCCATCAGGCCGGGAAAGGCGCCCCTATGAAAAGGTTCTAGTGCACCTCGCTCGATTTTTTTATCCAGCGAGGCTCTCCCATGAAATAAAAAGGCGCCTCTTGGAAGAAAAGGCGCCCTTCGGGAAGGGCGAGGTGCAACTCGCTCCCTCGAATTTTGCAATCAGAGGCGACCCTTCAGGTGTTTTCGCAGTGGCGTCGCTCCAAAGAAATGGCGCCCCTCCAGACAAGTGCCCCCATAGCAATTCGTGGACCTAACCCTGATTACAGCATTGCTCTCTCGCGTTTATGACTTCCGGCTAATTATAAAATTGTGTGCATTCACGTGTGGCTTCTCCTGCAAATTGAACAGCTTCCGTTGAGTCATTAAGAGGAAAGCGGACAATTTGAAAAAAGGTCTATTTATATGTCCGTAACAGCAATGTGGTAGTGTAAATTAAAAACCAGCGATGAAAACACCGTCCGAGCAGGATATGACAGATTTCTTGGGAGCCCCTAATGATATAGGATACAAGTGCTTGCTGTCACAACGGCTGCAAACAAGAATAGATTTAACTCTCCTATTCATATCACACTCAATCAGCGTTTACACACAGGACCTTCGACACCTTTGAAATTATTCCGATATCTCAGCCTTCTGATATCCTACGGCAAGCACGTCGTATGACACCCACATGATGCAAATTGATGCCATAGCCACGGAACGCGAGGACTCTAGAAAGTAAACTAACCTTTGACCTAGAGGCTTGATCTGGCATGTCCAGGGTTGAAATGTTGCTCGAGGGATGCCCACGGGCTATCTCTTGATACCAAGTATGGGTAGCTTTGGGAGAAAACGAAGAAACGCGTGGCGACCGTAGAAATGCGCTCGACCTTTGATTTAAAAAATGTATGTGATTTCTGAACAGTTTGGTAGAGTACGACACGGCACGTCGAATGACTCCACTTGATGAAAATTGAAGACAGCGATGAGGCGCGAGGACCTCGAACAATTTAAGTTAACCTTCGGTCTTGTGGTTAGACATTAACATGTCCCGGTTTGAAATGTTACTTTAGGTGCACCACGGCTATTGCTAGGGCGAATGAAAAATGCGAGGCGACCAAAAAAATCGGTTTGATCTTTGAACTTATGAGTCGGTTACACTTGATAACATTATAATACGGCACAAGTCACGTCGAATGACACCCACTTGGTGCAAACTGAACCCGTAACGACGAATCGCGAGAACTTCGAAAAATTCAAACTAGCTTTTGACCTTGAGGTTTGATCTTGGGTCAGATAGCAACATTGGTCGATGTTCCTATCGTGGATGGGTCAGATGGCAACATTGGTCGATGTTGGTGTCGTAGCTGGGTCGGATGGGAACACTGTCGATGTTGATGTCCTGGATGTTGATGTCGATGTTGATCCTCCTAAGTCGGATGGCAACATTGGTCGATGCTGGCGTGGTGGATGGGTTGGATGCCTCGATGCTCATCGACAAGAATAATGTGCGAAGGGAAAGAGCAAAAGCTGGAGGCTTAACGAATAAGGAAACTACTTCGGATACTATGAGTAAGACTACCCGTGACATTTATTTGACGGAAGGAAAGATGTTGCTGCTGGAGAGCTACGATATGGAGATAATAAGATATCGGTTCATTGCGAGGGGCGAGCACTATATCCTGGTCAGCCAACCAGGAGGCGAACGATTTAGCCATAACTGGCAAGTCTGGTGGCGCTTCGAACGTCGCCTGCGCATTTTTCGAAGCCAAACTACGGCCTGGCAGGCGATAGGTGCTGGCTCGACGAATGTCTTAAAGGCTATAAAATTCACCATCTGGAGGTGGCCGTTGAACACAAGTCTGTATCACGGATGTACTTGCATATCGATGCAAGCAAACTGCCCGTACGCCATCGATTTGTCCACCTCAATGCAAACGCAAGGACATTTTCAATGGGCCCACTGTGAAGCTCGGTGGAGACGCAGAAAGTCGGACGGTGAACCCGACCTTTGGAGAAATACAATCGGTCAATGCATCTTCCTGGTTCCCGAGGTCGTGGTCGGTGACCTGCCGATGGATCGGCCCTACCTCTACGTCTGCAGGATGATGGACGTCGTCAGAACAGGCCAAGTTCCAGACCAGCTGGCCAACTTGAAGCCAGGTCCACTCCACTTTGGCTGACCTTGGCTAACAGGATCTGCCGAGTGTATTTAGTGACTTCGGCTTGGAGGCGAGCAGCGAGGAGCAAGGACACCTGGAATTTTCCACATGCTTAACCGTAGTCATTTGTGTTCCCGTGTGGCTCTAGATAAAAACTCAGCCAGAACATCTCAGTGCACCGAGGCACGTGTTCCGACAGCTGCAGCTGTTCAAGCTGCTGAGCAAGCATGTGCACGATACAGCACAGCCCCAGATCGCCCGGAACGCGTACGGTGCACACAGCCGGAAGATCTGCTCCTCTCAATGATGGCTGACGAAAAGAGGGATACGCGCTGTGCCGCTGCAGTCGCGATTATGCGAATGCGAAGCACCAGTGATCAGGGAAGCGCCTCTTTCCGGCCACTTCGCGTGCCGTAACTTAGCTTCGAAGCAAACAACTACGCCAAGCTTATAAACTGGTCGTCATCCATATGTAGCCTCCTCCATCTCATCCCGACCCATAGACATAATTGAGGTCACTTCATCCTGACCACCAGCCAGATCGAGGCTGTTGGCGCCGAAAGGGTGGTGGTAACCACACGCGAAGTGCCGAAATAACTGTGAATCTCGTGATTCAGGCCATATAAAACGGATATATAAACAGAGGCAATATGGCGGATCAGCTGGAGTTATGTACGGTCAGATGGTGCCCCCAACAGACACTGTTCACGAATGCATCAGAATTTCTGGATTCGCTGAAATGGCAAGCTTGGGCGTTGCGAAGTGAACTTGCGTGTGCGACTAACACATGTTGTGCTTGAACGTGCATATTTACAGCAAGCATTGTGTAAAGCTTCGAATGCGTAGTATGCAGACTCAATATTAAGCGCCTTGTTTTTGAACACTGAGTTGTTGCAAAGTCTGTTGGAATCTAAATTAATAAGTTACCATAACGCCATGCATTTCTATTCGAGACTGCAATGTGTATAAAGATGCCGACACGCGTTCCGAAACCTGCAAACTGTGACGTGCTCGTGGTTCGAAATTGACGTTCTCTTCCCGAGCTAGCGAGACACTGGAGCAACGCGGAATGGTCGATATTCATAATAAATCAGTAAAAAGCCATTTCATCGCCCCTCATCGTGACCTTGCATGTGCGCGAGTGTGCGTGCGACCTGTTGTTCTCGCAGTTGAACCTGCCAGTTTTCCCGGTTAGCTGTTGTATTTTCAAAGCACCAGGTGCATCCCTGGCGCTGCAAACATTACAGGATGATAGGGAAGCCGCAGAACAGCGGTCTACAGATGCGACTTGTTTGCATCAGACTGCTCGCTGTTGAACCGGGCAGAATATCGCTGCTGTGTTCACCTCCGGTGCTGTGTTCATATCCACTGCTGTGTTCAGATATCGTGCTGTGTTCAGCTCCGGTGCTGTGTTCAGCTCCAGTGCTGTATTCAGCTCCAGTGCTGTGTTCAGCTCCGGTGCTGTGTTCAGCTCCAGTGCTGTGTTCAGTTCCAGTGCTGTGTTCAGCTCCAGTGCTGCGTTCAGCTCTTCTGGTCTGTTCGGCTCCCGTAGCCCGTTCAGCTCCTGCGGGCCTTCCAGTTCCGGTGAAATGTTCAGCTCCGGTGGAATGTTCAATTCTGGTGGAATGTTGATATCGGGGCCATATACGTCGGAAAAACACACCCATAAAATCGGTACATACACCTTACATGCAGTCTCTACACATACACAACCATGTAGACTCGACACATGCACCCATATGTAGACTTGATACATGCAAATGCATGCATGCTCAACACCTGCACCTGCATGTCGGCCCGACACATCCAGACACATGTAGGTTCGACATACTACACTTGCATGTAGACTCGACATACTACACTTGCATGTAGACTCGACACATACACCTACACGATTTGACAATTCCAAGTATGCCGCGTGCTTCGGACGACTGAACACGTTACGCCTTCGTAGCAGCGCTGTTTTTACGAAACTGGGGTGTTTGTTCCGGCTGGTTACGACACAGCAGCTACCTTTGAACGGCGGCACGTGTTGCTGGCCGGGTACCGCTGCGCACCCAACAGCTCAATATCCAAATCACACTACGGCGGTGGACACGAACGGATTAGATTGCTGGCACGTGGCATCGCGTCCGGCTAACACTTGCGCGCTGCAGTCATACAAAATGCATGGCATGTCGACCAATTCATTAGGCCCACTGGCTCCTTGCAGTGGTCTGTTGTAGAAAAGCTTCCTGTGGGGTGCACTTTGAACTCATAAAATTAGCCCCTACCATCCCCCGGGCATGTAGCGGTAGGTGTCTTATCAGGAAAGCATCGGTCCGAGCCTCCGTCGATCGAGCTGTCTCTGGTTAGTTTGCAGTACTTCAGCCGGGCCGCCGAGGCCAGCGGTTTATTGTTCACCCTCCCTTCCGGTCAAGGTGCGTAGCTGACACCCTGGCGCCGTCGGCCGCCGCTGTCTCTGTCAAACTTGTCTCTGGAGCTTGTCTGTCGGAACTTTTGGTAATTTTATGTTGTGCTGTACCAGGTCACGGCGCTATGCCGTCATAAAGGGAACAAAACACCCTTCTACCATTATTTTGTGACGAAATCGCGATGTATCGCACCTGGTCAGAACATTTTGTCATTATTGTGACCTAAAGCGTCGCATTTTAGGCTAATAGGTGACTCCACTGCCACTCGAACATCATCACTTTGCCATTTTAAGAACATTTAATGTCATTAACCTTTGTTGACCTCAGAGGACCATTTTTTCATTTTCGCAGGATATATATGGTTATTTAAGTCTTGGATCCGATTTTGCCTCCATTTTCTACCCTGAGTGTATGGAAGCAATGGTCTTCACCAACATTCTACCAAGTTTTCCAGTGCGAGGTCAAACTTTGGCTTGCGCTGACTCGCTATCTATGACATATGCTTTAAATAGAGCTTGATGTTGTCATTACATCAACAAAACATCGACAAATACCCTGATCGCAACTCATAGTGCAAATCTGTTACAGTTTAAGAAAGCTTTGCAGTCACCTCGTAAAACGTCTCAATTGCTGCGAAAATTGACTTTTGACCTGACCTGGAGGGTCACCGTTCACACTCGACACAAATTCAGGTGTCAATCGCAATTTCGTTTGAAACTTCAATTCGTTCCAAACAAAATGCGATTTAAAACGCTGGGAAGGGAGGGAGTCGCATCCACCCCTCTCTCCACTGGCGAAGGTGGTAAAATGCCGCACACAGGCGAGGCTGCGACATTCATAGTTTTCGGTAGCATTCCAAAACATTCCAAAACGCACATCGCAGGCGGCAGGAGCACTCCTGGCCATCCTGTCACGGGTAACGGCGAAATAGTCAAAAGCATGCTTGTGTGCGTGTGCGTGTGCGTGTGCGTGTGCGTGTGCGTGTGCGTGTGCGTGTGCGTGTCCGTGTGCGTGTGCGTTTGCGTGTGCGTGTGCGTGTGCGTGCGCGTGCGCGTGCGCGTGCGCGTGTGCGTGCGCGTGCGCGTGTGTGTGTGTGTGTGTGTGTGTGTGTGTGTGTGTGTGTGTGTGTGTGTGTGTGTGTGTGTGTGTGTGTGTGTGTGTGTGTGTGTGTGTGTGTGTGGGTGTGTGTGGGTGTGTATGTGCGTGTACGCGCGTGCATGCATGCGTGCGTGCAGGGGTACGTATATTAACACACACACACACACATACGGGGAGGGGGTGCGGTTGAAGACCTCTAAAATCCAAACTAAGCATCGCACGAAAACGAAAGAGGTGTCATCGGAAAGCGCTCGACGAGTAGGGTCCGGGTCTATCCTACAAAACAATTTCCTCCCAAAAGTGACGTCACCAGGGGGTTAAGGTTTCACGACTTTTCACGACTTGCATTATGTTTTTGACTCTGGGAAATTCATTTTGGGGATATATGAAAAAAACAAAATTTATTTGGAATGAGAAAAGGACAGCCAAATCAACCAGGGTTACAATTTGTTGCCCCCCCTCCAAAAAAAAACAAACAAAAAAACGAAATCTCCAAATTGTGAGTTTTCCAGTTTTCTTTAGTTTCCCTTTTTCAATGGGTACAGCAGACCGAGAAACGTTTTTGGAAGTGAACTTGCCCTAATAAAAAGTGCTTACTTTAGCCAGAATCATGTATTTGAACTGCAATTTGGTAAATATGCAAAATGTATATGTAGTCAAAACCGAAAAAATCCACTGATACGTTTTGTTACATCCGTAAAGATAAGCAAACGCTGAACGTTTCATTAAAATATCTGTATCCGTTAAAGCGTGACGACTGGTTGAACTTTTTTGGAGGTGACCTCACTTGACCTTGACTAACTCGTTGACCCTAGATGACCTGACCTAAAAAGTTTGAATCAGCATTTCAAATTGATGTGGGAAATGGTATGCCAAATTTGGGCGCGCTACCCCGCGCTGTTCGCCCGCTATCCGCAAAAAAACCTGAGCGGGAGGGCGGTTGAAGACCCCAAGACATTGAGGAAGACCCCAATTCATAGGAGGAAGTTGTGTCCCGCTTGCAGAGCGACCATTTCCTTCCGAGCTGGTATACTGTAAGCATATGTTCCTCCCAGACGAATGGTGCGGTGCCGCAGCGAAGCTATCGTGGCAAAACGATCGTCTCATCTGTCGAAAACATTAGTCGGTCATGTCACGTGCTTTCACCAATTGGCTGTACATGGGTGCACAAGTGGACATACTAAGCATACTGAACACAAAACAGCTATAACAAATAATCATGAACATCGTGTATAATATAATACAAAACATCGTGACCATTGATGGAACCATTCGAACATACACTTCGTTTGTTCGATGTTTCGTTGTTAACCTTTTTTCGAGACAAAAATGTATAAGAATTAATCGCCCAAGTCAACCTCTGGCAGAAGTATTTGTACAAGCATCAAAGCATTTGTCACGAGAAATGTATAAGGGCGTATGTGCCAACGATTTGCACCGATGGCAGTCCTGCATGAATTAATTCAGAGAGAACCTTTACGGGCGTTGGGCCGTTGTCCATAAGTGTCGACTGGTCGTTGTGGCGGCGAACCAGCACCCGTTCCCGGCACCTACGTGTCGCACCTCTGACTTATGCCAACCTTTCCGGAAACCAGTGCCGACCAACACGACAGCAGCGGCACACGGGAAACGCCCGTCGGCGCCCGGCCCCCCGGCCAACCTACGTGCTGTCCTTGAATGAAAAGCGCCAGTCATCACGCAAAACACGAGCCACCGCGAGCCACCGCGAGCCGTGCTGCGCCGAAGGTCAGCACGCCGCCTCCGACGGGTCATTTGTCGCGCCCCCTGTCAGCCTGCGTCGTGACGCGTCGCCGGCCGTCGCGCGCACCCCCGCACCGCGACCTGCCGCGCGTGACCTACCGCGCGTGACCTGCCTGTCGGCCGAGAACGTGACGCATTTCGGCGGCGCGTTACGGCCGCCGCGATAACAGGCAGCGCGTGACGTGGCGCGCCGTATGCCACCGCCTGTCGCAGAGGTCGTACGTCCCGGCTGCCTTGTCGCCACGCTGGCGACAGGTCTGCTCCTTCGGGGAGGTCGCCTGGAGATAAAACGTGTAAGCCATCTCCTCAGCCCGTTGCGACGGCACGGCTGCAATCGTTCTGAATTCTGATTGTGTGGTGGAAGCAGACAGTGTTGGTGTGCTACTATTTCTGTGGTTCTCATGTGTGCATTAGTCTAGAAATGTTTGAATATGCTCGTAACTTGCCTTGGGATGAGCCTCAGCGACTGGTGGAGGTGAGTTAACTTAGTTCCGGAGAAGTTCATATCTTGGCGCTTACCTCTAGTTTGGAGACAATCTCTGGAGACCAATGCTTTGACAATGACTGTCTCCAAAGCCAGGCAACCAACCGGACGATTCTGATAAGCTGAGCATGGCGAAGGGAAGTCACGAAATTGGCTGTGTCTTGGCGGAATGGACAACATATTTCCCAACTTACAACTCTGCTAAGCGCTTCCACTTTGTAAATGACGAAGGGCTATCTGGAGGTTCAATGGTGCTCACAGACGTTTCATGGCAGGTGTTTATTTCTTGGCTCTAATGTCCAAATATTCCGTCTATCAGTGACTGGATACCATTAGAAACGTGAGAAATAAATTGAAAGGGCGTCACGTCACTACTGAAGTACTGAGGGTTGAAATTATGTTATAAAAACATTTATATATATATATATATATATATATATATATATATATATATATATACATATATAGTAGTAGGTTTCCATTGTTTTTTTCAAGTATGTCGTAGTTTAAGGGCACATCGAAAGCCTAGGTCATGAGGCTTCAAAGGTGTGTGTAGCAGTGTCACAATGCATTGTACATTTCATTAGAACAGAATCAGCCATCATGCAAAACGACCAACTTTATAAATTCTTATGGAAGGCCGATTTTAACGACATATCTTTTCCTCTTCCACGAAATACTTCGTTTTGCCACTTGGGCTCTTGCGATATCCCTTTCTACACCGGTGTCAATACACGGAAACCATCGTTTCATTCAACTTCATAAGTACCTGGGTATCGCGAAATACCAATACAACCACTTTTCATATCAATATGATACAGATTGTTTCGGTAGAACAAAGATTGAATCAAAATATCAATATGCGAGTGCACTTATAATGCCAGATAGCACTTGATGACATAACACCAAGTGTCGGATATGAATCATTTATCGTATAATTCTGAAATGTCATCAGTGAAAGTTGACGTGTCATGTGGCAGTGGAAGTTGAAAGTAGCACGACAAGGAAGCGCGCTGTAGAAAGGTGAAATGGTCAGTGGATTACCCAATAATTTGTGTGACATTATGCTGAAAATATGGTAGGGGAGGGGGAAGCGTGGGGCTAATTGCAATATAATTGGTATTGGCATGAATAGCTAGCGCAACTCTTTATGAGAATTGATATTTCTTATAGCTACCATGAAACTTTCTTCAATCTCTTACCATTTAATATTAAGGTCAACTTCAGCATCACTGTCAGGGCATCATTGTCATTGTAATATATCATGCATGATATATATTGTCTCGTTAGTTAAGAGAGCGGATAAGAGATAAGAGAGAGATGAGAGATGGATAACAGAGAGCCAATCTAAGCTGGCGATGGTTTTGTCCGAGTTAAAAGACAGCCACATGAGGAACTTGTGTTGTATCAGCTCCGGACGGTTCAGATGGGTGACAGCTGTCCCCGCCTATACTACACAGTCGCACTCAAGGGTGGAGCGAAAAATGAGTATGTAAAGGTCACATCGCATTGCCTTGTGATATCAAAGTGAGCTCTGTTGTGGCATCTGAACCGCTGCATACTGCGAATGGCAAGACCAAGGGTGCGGCTCGACTCGGCTTTGGTGAAGTCAATTTAAGGGGTAAATGTGGGTTGTGTCGACTGTAAAACACCTGGATCGCGGATCTCGGTTCGCCACCCTAACGCGGAGACCTTCAGTGTGCATGTGACTAGGTTGGATGGACTTCGTGGGGAAAATATCGGGAATATCGAGAAATTAGTTTTAGATGACATGTCCGAGATTAACAGGACACACGGCCGATGTCATTCTCAGGATGTTCGATGTCGTCTGGGAACCTTGGTGGGGCACAAGCTGATCTCGTCAGCTAATATGATGCAGCTAATCTAAATGAGGACAGGGAAACAACGACGAAACAAATGATGAGTGGACGATATCACTACCTCTGGCACGCCAGACTTGACTGGAATCCAGTCCGAAAACGTGCCGTCGAATACCACCCGATCTCGTCCTTTGGTCAGGTATGACTCAATCCGTGACTGAGCACGTCCCATGACGTTGCAGTACATTTTAAGCTTGTGCAGAAGCTTGTGATTTGCGCTACTAAATAGTACAGGCGGACGAAAAGTCCGCATGGATAATCAATACGTGCGCCCTTCTGTATTGACTCCGAACTGTGCTTGGGGAATACACTGAGGTTGGATACACAGGAGTGTTTGGTTAGAGATCCGCCCCGACTGGGCCATACTGATGGCAAACAACGTTGCAAATGGGAGCCAAAGTGCAAAGCGTGCAACCGATCTAGGTTAGAATTGTCAGCAGAGAGGGAGAAGAGAGATGTCGCGGTAGTTGCTAGAATTTCTTTGTTCAAGTTTCTGTGCAATGACATGATACTGGAGCCTTTGCAAAGTCGGAGACCTTCGACTTGGACAACGGATAATTTGCACACGATTTGGAAACGAATGACCAGATCTGCTGCGCGTATGCACGATATGCGGCCACTCAGTCCATCGGATCCACAGGCTTTGTCTGCCGATGCTGGACAACAGAACTTGAAGTTTGCCTGGGGGACGGGAAAATGGTTCCGGATGGGTGAGGAAGCCACCGGCACCGTGGGTAATGTGTTGACACGTGCGTCCGAAGCTTTAGAGCCGAACCTGGTGAAAAGAGTGCGCAATCTGTCAGGCTGGATTAGGACTGGCCATCGTGGACGAGGGTAATAGGTCAGTGGCGAGATCAATCGATGGATTTGACGAAATACCAGAAACGTTTGGAGTCATCGTGAAAGTCGTGTACGAGGCGTAGCAGGCATTATCTGTATTCGGTAGGCTTAGGCGAAAACCAGAAGAAAAAATGTTAAGCGACTGGAGAAACAAGCTTGAATTTGGACCCGTCGATATTATTTCGGAATATCAACTTTCTGATGCTGCACAGCAAGACACCACGACACAATACAAATGACATCCATTTTCTGCAAATTGAAATCATAGCGACAAAACACGAGGACATCGAAGAACCCAATCAAACCTTTGGCCTTGCCATGTCCCGGTTTGAAATGCTACTTGAGTGTTCACCACTGGTTATTGCTTGCTTGCTATTACTTGATACCAGATTTAGATAGGTTTGAGAAAGAACGAAAAAACATGTAGGCGCCCGATGGATCAGCTTGGCCTTTGTCCTTGAAAAAATAAATTGATTGCTCAGCTTTATGACACTGCATAGCAAGCCACGTCGAACCACACCCATTTGATGGAAATTGAAGCAATGACAACCGAACCTCGCGTTCGATCGATATCGCTTCAATATCGCCATCCAATAAATCAAATTAACCTTCGACCTAGAACTTTGACCTTGACATGTACCGATTTGAAGCATAGCACGATGGTTCACCACAGACTATTACTTGATACCAGATTTGGGCGGATTTGGGTGAAAACAAAAAAATGGAGGCGACCAAAGAAACCGTTTGTGCTCAACCTTGGCCGTCGAGGTAGTAATGTGAGATCTATGTAGTTCCTTCCAGCGTGTTCAGTACAAGCAGAAGCATTTGTGGTAATTGATTCGAATGATCATAAATCCGTCGCTGAATGCCGATGCCAATGCAAATGCTTCTCTGGCGAAATAGTCGCTGAATACGAATACGAATATGGCGTTAGCCTGACATACTTGTTTAAGGCAGCCTATGACTTCCCTTAATTGTCTTGAAGATACCAAAGGACACCCATAGTCGCATTTGCTTTCAAGATATATCAATAAATGAACAGGGGAATTCAGCCTAAGGCTATAAAGCCTTGCAATAACGCAGGTGTGTTGCCTAGTAGAGCATAATTTTCCACCCAAGCGAAAACAGAAGATGGTGAAGGTTATGTTATTCAAGAATGGCCTGGAAGCAGACATTTCTAACTTTTGCTGATTTACGATTCGGGGATTTTTTGACGACAGATGGCCTGTGAAGCCCGTTGATTGGCCAGATGAGCTTTTAGTACTTTTGATGATTCTCTTGCATATATATATTCACTATATAAATGAGGAAGTATAATTTTGCGGCGATGATACTCAAGTAGCTAAATCTTGTGGGGGAGGGGGCGCGGAAAAGCTGAGTGGGACAAATCGCCATTTTTCAGAAATTGTGTGAGTGGGAGTGGGGGGACATGTCCCCCAGCCCCCCACTCCTCCACCCATAACCCTGACAATGATTTTGTCCCATTGCGCGGGGCCATAGCCACTACCGGTGTGGATGGTCCAGAGGATGTGAAATAAACAAAGACATAACTAAAGAAATATCAGTTCAGTTTCCCTGGTTTCAATTGTTTTTTTTTTGTCGCGCGGTTGTCCTGCTCGCGTTTGACAATTGCAAAGCCTCGTGTGGTAAATCGCTGAACATTTGGTGCCTTTTGACAGACGATGCTCATGACCGGAACACAAGTATTGGTATGCCCCTGTTTCAGAGGATTCCCTAGCGGTGCCCTTAAAAAAAAAATGAACCGCCTGCATGTGTCATGTGTCAATGTGCCATGTGTTCAAAGAATGTGTCGGCGCGCTCCACGATGTGTGCATCCTGACTCATGGGAGCAAGGTCATGCAAGAACCACGGAAACTATAGCCACAACGCTGAGCCGTGCAGGTGACACCCGAACCACTGCGTCACATCAGGGCCGCCGTGCCTTGCGCCGGGAGATGCGGAAACGGAGCTGTTCGCGACGAAGTCGCAGTCAAGCAGGAACTTGACCGACGACGCGGAGTAAATGCCGAGGGCATGGCTTCATGTGGCCAGCCTGTCGAATGTTCGGTGAGCCGTTTTGGCATCGTGCGACTCGTTGCGTAATAACATTCCCTCATCAGTTCGATTTGGGGAAAGATGAAAGCGTGGGATACAAATTTCCGATGTTTTCCTCTTTTATATTATTTATATCTTAAGTCACGCACTATCCGGAAGTTTGGTGTGTGTTCTGTTTTACTAGAATGTGCGATGGATACCGTCAGTATTATATTTCTTCCCAGATCGAGAAAATCTCAATCGTTCTTGGGATCCTGATCAGTTACATTAAACACCTGGATATCAGCCAGAACTCCAAAGGTTTAAAGGAATCAAGTCATCCAAGTCGACTTTTCCCGCCGCCGCTAATGACGTCCGTGTCCTGTCGCATCTGTAGTCTCTAGGGCTTCCAGCTTGTCAAGAAAGCTGAGCGACATGATTTATCTTCGCCTGAAGCAAAGACGATTGATTCCTGATTTTCCCAGTGAAAGCCTGCAAGATACCTGCGACATGCTCCATGAACACGAAATCGAACCAGATAAAGAACTTTTGAAAAGGCACCGGGACGGGAATGCTCATTCGACACTGGCATCCTTCACCCACCTCTCCGTACGACTGACGCTGATACCACCGTCCGAGAGCAGTGTGGAGAGCATGGCCAGCACCATTGGGAATGCATCTGGCGTGTTTCGTCAGCAGTCCCGCAAGTCATGCGATCGAACGGATTCGGTGGAGCGGGCCTAATGTCGCAAGTGCTAAATAATTTATCAACACAGTGCCAACCAAGTCAGACTTCAACTTCCAAAGAAACAAAACAAAACTTTCGGCTGTTGTGGCTGGGTAATCGCTGGTATCAAAAAGCAGAAGGACTCAGTATTTAGCTTAGCGTCTCCTTTAAACTGGAAGATGAGGTGGTTGTGGCTTCCACGGGCAACAGTCCATCCAACCTTCTTCGGCTTGCTTCCAGTTTCGCACGATTTTGGTCCTGCAGGCGCCCTGGCGCGCCCTCAAGTCTCTCGCTGCCGTGCTAGTCACTTGTGGCTGCTGCCTCTGCAAGCAGCCCGATATGTACCATAATGTCCTCAAGCGAGCAGTGTAGCTCTTCACACAGCAATTGGTGTCAGGTGAAGCGTGGGGTTCCCAATGACTTTCAACGGGGTCACTTTCCAAAGTAAAAAGAAATAGTGGCAACGTCATAAGGCTTTACACAAGCCATTCAACGAACGAAACCTTCTTGTGGGAGGAAGCGAGCAATAGTAACGGTGTGTCTCGTCCTCATTTTTCACATGTGTAGCAGAGGCACTCATCTTGGAGCACCCATTATCCTATGTAGTACTCATCATTTGTTGTCCTGCCTATACTGTGAGTGTGCTTCTTAGACGACTGGTATTGCCATGCATTATCAGTATCCAATCAAGTGTGCTACATTATGGGTTTTTCAGCTAAGTATTATAAAAGCCGCGTGATGATTTTCTCACGCCACCTCTGTCAACATGACCATCACCTACATGTTACCCATCGACTGCACATTGCGGGCCTGGGTGGCTGTCTTCCGACGCGGCGTCGACATCGGCAGCGACTTGGCGTGGAGCTGACGTGTGGCGGTGATATTGCTGCAAGTTAGTCGGTAAATAACGGATACTGCGCTGGGCCGTCGCCAACTATCGACAAAGTGCTAACTGCATGTTGGACGTCTGCACCGGTCACCATCTGATCGGCGTCAGGTGTGCCACATCAGGTCTTTGGAGGCCGTGTGCCCCTTCGTCGTCGGCGTCAGGATCCTGAGCTACGTTAGTATCTTCTGATTTCCAAAGTTGTCATGCCCCCTGCGATGCCAGGCGTGTGCTGATTTGTGCAGAGCTGGTGGTAATCAAATCTCCAGAATAATCGTACGAGTTAAAGAGACGCGGGTTGTGTGCCTGAAAGCTCTCGTTGTGTATCGGCACTCCCCACTGGTATCACGGGCACTGTCACCGGTTGTTGGCTTTCTCCACGGGAACCCGCACGCCCTAGTTTAATGCTCCCGTCAGCCGGTGCTGTGGCTGTGGTTCGGTTTCCGCCGTGCGACCTCACGGGGGGGGGCTGTGCCGGACCCGGTTGGGCATAATTCACTCTGTGCCGAACCCGGTTGGACATGTGAAGGTTTTTGCCGCGCGGTCGTTCCAGGCTGCGCTGCTGTTGTTCAGTGCCGGCGTGCTGCCCTTATTCTGAACTGAGTGACAGCTGCAGCACGGCACGAACAGCTTCTCTTGCCAGGCGCCCCAGCTGGCTGTGGGGCTGACGTACTCGGACTGAGTGTCGCCAATGCAGCCAGCTGACGGCTGCAGCAAGCCGGCATGCAGCGATTACGTTTGGTGTTACACTGCTGTCGACCTGTTTCAGTGCGACCACCTGACAGAGCCGGCAGTGCCAAACACATATTAACCAGGTTATTCTGTTTGGGCACTGAGTTCGCCGGCCAACAACTAGCATGCAGCCATCTCCCGACCACCCACTGTTGTCAGACTACCGTCCTGAGACAGATAGCCTCTTAGTCGGCCGCCGGTCTTGTTTCTCGATCGCAGTTATGTTGCTGTCTGTTACTACATTCCTGGTGAACAAAACTAGGTCCCGAACGTATTGCAACGATGACAACTTCGAGCCCATCTTACGTCCGATAGCATAATTACGGCTGGCCTCATGTGTTCAGACTTGGATCCTGCCAGGGACTGCTGGCTCCGAGCAGAGTCTCCCGTCGGTCGGCGCCGACGCCCGCTGACGTCGGCAGCCGACGCCTCGAGCCGCGGCTGACGCGCGGAGGAAGTTTGGCCTGGTTAGCTCCGACACGGCGACGGCCGGCCAACCGTCTCCCATGGTGCCCGTGAACATGGTGGCATTCCACTGCCGTATGGGGCGTCACCATTGCACACATAGGGCAGAAGAGTCTCTCCCTTGAAGTTGCGGCACGCGAATGATAGGTGTGGCCTAGCGGTGCGCGACTGGACGTAAAGACGTAAGACGTAAGATGGGCGGCGAGGCTGGTAAGACGTAACCGAGCTGGTGAAGCTGAGCAGACGGTTCACCGTCACTGCAGCCTAGAGGGACTTCGACGAGGCACGAACCTGGAAAAGGCTCGCGTCGTTGTACGCTTCATTTACCGTTGAAACTGTTGTACAGCAACTTGTTGCCGTTTTGCTAACCGTCAGTCCGGCCAATACAAGGACAGTTGCGGCTATTGGATTTACGAACCAGTTATCGTACAAGCGAAGCGAACCCTAGACTATCTCCGCCAGACGATCCCGCCTAGAATATTCCATATAGAGGTATGCGACACACGTAACACATGCATTCTCCCCAGACACCCGTGGTGCTGACGTGCATATCTACGGCGCATGGAACTCTGCACTCTACAGGCTCACCCACATCTGCGTACGCTAGCAAACAGACCTGCACAGACCTTCCGTTGCTCCAGTCGACGCACACGAGCCATGAGCCAGGAATGCGTTGAATCCTCCTGGACGTTTATGGAATAAGACCCGGGAGATACTGGCTCAGTATACATGTTTGCTCTTCTGGTTGTTTTCTGGGGTATGCCGGTTGATAGCAGACGTACGTTGCTACGACCTGAGAAATGCTTTTTCTGCACTGCGTACTGTATTTCCGGCACACAGTTCCATACATGTAACACCCGGCATCAGCGCTTCTAACGACGGGTATGAAAAGGAAATCCCGGCACGTAAGGTACGAGCAGTCATAGTCCGAGTGCAAAAACAAAGCGCAGCTGACGGCTTTCAGTTGATCATGAACCAACCACCGTGATTTTATCCAGCGAGGGGTGGGCACAGATCCTTTTTAGAACATTCCTCGGAGACAAAACCAAGTGTTGAATCTTGGTTGTTGGCACACCAGCAACTCTTACATCTGTCGCGCGGCTTGCCAGGGGAATTTGACCGGCTCGATGGCAGCACGCTCACCACTAGCAGCTTGCGGAACACCGACGTACAATCCAAGATATGTAGCTGGTTCGCCGCGCCGCTGGCTGCAGAGATGGGCTGCGGCCCAGGTAACTTTCGCCAGACTCCGCGATTATGTGAGTCGTTGAGAGATGCTGGGCTATATCGGAGCATGCGGAAATATGTCGAGCTATATTTGGAGATGCTGGGAGAAGCGAAAGATGCTGGAAGACGCTATAAGCTGCATCGAGCCCCATTGGTACCACGCAATGCAGTGTTTCCTCGCGGCGATGACGCGTCAGTTTCTCTGCTCGAAATGGCCAACTTCGTACTCTCTTCTCGGTTTTATTTTACACGCAGCAGGCACCACGTGAACTGCCTCTCTGAGGTCTGCCGACAGAGTTGGCAGCTCACGTTCGTGGCGGGACCTTCCACGGTGGAAATGATACCGGAAGTGAAGAGGGTCGATAGGCATCAGGTAGTCATGCTGATCACTTGGATACTACGGATATACTTCCCATAGTAACGCCTGAGAGCGTACTGAACTGCGGGCTTGGTTTTGCCGCACAAGCTTGTCAGCATGCAGTGTTTGCATAAGAGCGCGGTTTCTTCTGACATATTAGGGGCGGTTGTTGTTGTCATCAGGTTTCAGGGGCGCATCAACTGTATTGGTTATGCAGCGCGCATAACCATAGCCGGTCTTCCCCCGCACACATAACACAATTGCACTGATCACAATTCTGGCCAGTGTCATCTTCAAGTAACCAAAATCCAATATAATTAACAAGAAGTATTAGGTGTCACCCCGATCATAATTAACCAGGCGAGCACCACATAGGAAGTGACGACTTCTCATCGTTGTACTTGTGTTGCCAATGACACTCGTATGTCAGATGGGAGCATTTAACGTCGACGAGCTACGGAGTGCATGACCGGCGTGCCTTTGCACGTGCAGCGTGCCAAGTGACCTACAGTTTAGCTAGTGCAGAATTACCGCATGCACGAGTCACTAGAGAAGGAAATCACGCTTCGAGGGATGCTCAGAAATCAGCCTCGTAGCGGAACACACTGACCAGCAAGCAGCTCAACTCCACTGAACATCACAAGCGTGGATGCAGTAACTGTAGGTACATCATAAATTACAGATATGCCTAACAACGATGGAAATGAGCCCGAGTTTGCGTCAAATCGTCGTGTAAGTGAACGGTTTTGTGCGACGTTATGCAGACGATAATGAAAGGAATAGCTTACCGGTGAGAAAATTCAGCTTAGAGACCGGGCCAAGTACTCTTAAGCCGCCATATGGTGCATAACAACCTGGGAACTATTCACATAGAATATTTGGATTACACGACGAGTAAGCGAGCGAGCTAGAAAGGCAATGCACTTGCTGTGTGTCTGGCAGCCAAGTTGTGCGGAAGTAAAGCCAAGCTAAATGATCCCATCTGGTGTGTAGGTTCGATTGCATTTCCTCTGCCCATCCAACAAACGTGCAACGACGAAATTTCAAAACCATTTTGTGAGATGAACCTAAGATTCCGACCAGGGTACCTGGTACCTGCACCCCTACTTCGATTCAAATATCCTCGCTATCAGTTTGCAACGTGACTGTTGCAGAGCGGTCCGCATTTTCACGACCGCCCGAGGACTGTCGGGTGTAATTAGTGCACCGGCCGTGCTGACGACGCGTGACAAATCTGTCCGACAGTCACGAGAGGATGTCTCCGTCACCACGGGCGGCCGCCGCTGACTGGCACCGGCAAGGGGGACCAGAATCACCATTAGTAGAGTTAATCATGCAAGTGCTCATCTTAATGACATTTTTCGAATTTGTCATTCCCCATCCCCACCACAACTGTAGCCGGCCTGCTTCTACTTGAACAAGGTTTGCTGCAGTCAGAGCTTTCATCTGCCGCTGCTCCCGTCCCCTCGCCACGAGCGGCAATCCTCCCACGGTGCTTAGGGGTCTTCGCATTGCATCCTGTCTCATCGCCGGCGTGGGAATCCTCCGCACCGACCGTGGTTCATTGCGGACGTGAGTTTCAGTCGGCGGAAGTTCAATGCGGACGTAAATCTCAGTCGGCGGCAATTCAGTGCAAACGTGAGTCTCAGTCGGCGGAAGCTCAGTGCGGACGTGAGTTTCAGTAAGTGGAAGTTCAGTGTGAACGTGGATCTCAGTCGCCAGAAGTTCAGTGCGGACGTGAATCTAAATCGGCGACAGTTCAGCGCGGACTTGAATTTCAGTCAGCGATAGTTTGATGGGGATGCGACTCGCAGTCGGCGGAAGCTCAGTGCGAATGTGGATCTCAGTCAGCGGATGTTCATTGTGGACGTGAATGTCAATCGGCAGCAATTCAGTGTGGACGTGAGTCTCGGTCGGTGACATTTCAGCGCGAACGTGAGTCTCGGTCGGCAGCAATTCAGTGCCAAGGTGAGTTTCGGTCGGCAGCAATTCAGTGCCAAGGTGAGTCTCGGTCGGCAGCAATTCAGTGCCAAGGTGAGTCTCGGTCGGTGACATTTCAGTGCGGTCGTGAGTCTCAGTTGGCAGCAATTCAGTGCCAAGGTGAGTCTCGGTCGGTGACATTTCAGTGCGGACGTGAGTCTCGGTCGGTGACATTTCAGTGCGGTCGTGAGTCTCAGTTGGCAGCAATTCAGTGCCAAGGTGAGTCTCGGTCGGTGACATTTCAGTGCGGACGTGAGTCTCGGTCGGTGACATTTCAGTGCGGACGTGAGTCTCGGTCGGTGACATTTCAGTGCGGTCGTGAGTCTCAGTTGGCAGCAATTCAGTGCCAAGGTGAGTCTCGGTCGGTGACATTTCAGTGCGGACGTGAGTCTCAGTCGGCAGCAATTCAGTGCGGACGTGAGTCTCGGTCGGCAGCAATTCAGTGCCAAGGTGAGTCTCGGTCGGCAACAATTCAGTGCCAAGGTGAGTCTCGGTCGGTGACATTTCAGTGTGGACGTGAGTCTCGGTCGGTGACATTTCAGTGCGGAGACGTGAGTCTCGGTCGGCAGCAATTCAGTGCCAAGGTGAGTTTCGGTCGGCAGCAATTCAGTGCCAAGGTGAGTCTCGGTCGGCAGCAATTCAGTGCCAAGGTGAGTCTCGGTCGGTGACATTTCAGTGCGGTCGTGAGTCTCAGTTGGCAGCAATTCAGTGCCAAGGTGAGTCTCGGTCGGTGACATTTCAGTGCGGACGTGAGTCTCGGTCGGTGACATTTCAGTGTGGACGTGAGTCTCGGTCGGTGACATTTCAGTGCGGACGTGAGTCTCAGTCGGCAGCAATTCAGTGCCAAGGTGAGTCTCGGTCGGTGACATTTCAGTGCAGACGTGAGTCTCGGTCGGTGACATTTCAGTGCGGACGTGAGTCTCGGTCGGCAGCAATTCAGTGCGAACGTGAGTCTCGGTCGGTGACATTTCAGCGCGAACGTGAGCCGCTCCGCCTCGCAGCTATAGGACGTCTGATGTAAGAGGCCACACGGCGTTAACGAGTTCGGCTTAATTAGCTGGACGCACGAGGCCAAATTTACGCCAGACCCCAGAGCCTGGACGACCGGTGGCGAGTGCAGGAGCGGACATCAATGGCCAGCCCGGGATCAGGACGGCAGCCACCAACTGGGAGCCGGGGCACCGGAGATATACATCGGCCGCTCAGCAACACAGCTACCTTCACAGGCAGTACGAACGACAAGCTAGCATGCAGGTGGCAGTCTCCGGCGTAACATCAGTAACTGCAAAGAGATTATTATCATATTTCGCACCAACAATTTGACCGAGCTGCATATGCGATATATTCAGCTGTGACACATGCATTAACTTTCGTGCACCTGATACTGAAAAGGATGAACACGTTTGTAATACCTAGAAGCAAGTCAGGAGAATCTAAACTATGCCGTTTTCAATAAAGGTTCAGACTCGCAATGCCTGTAATGAAACTTGCTTCAACTGAAAACCCAGGAAGGAATGCTTATGGAGGAATATAATGAAACGCGGCATGCAAATCATTGTGCTGCGTGGTATCGCCAAAACATTGCGTGATAGCATGACTAGTTGGAAGTGAATGTAAGTGTCACTTCCATTTCTTTGTTATTTCTTCCATTTCAATCTAAGGGCAACATTGATGTGTTTTACCTGTTATCATTGACAATTTAAGTTCCATCAGTATGCCTGCTTCACAGCATTCCAGAAACCTGCATTCAGTGACGAATTCTTCAATACATATTTCACCTTCCACGGCCGGCTGATGTACCTTGCTTTTGGGCTCTGCCCATTATATGTCCCCTAATCAGTTGCTTCATTTTGAAATATGCCATTGCCATCACTAGCCCATGATGGAACGACCGTGCATTGCACGTTCTTTGAAGCTCAATATCGCATGGAAGAATACAAGACCTACCCGCTGAAAATGTTTCAATGGTATTTTACAGGACATATACCTGGTCATTACCGTGTTTATGACATGAGCCTCAAGCATATCCACACCCATCCAACACTCGACAGGGCCAATGTGTCAAGAAGCTCGCCGAAGCATTATGTGCCAAACCACAAAAGGTCTAACTTTGCGTTTTACCCTGTTCCCATCAGGGGATGGATTCTTTGAGTTTATCTTGCATGTAGTCAAGTCGAGAGTATGTTTTTCCCATGGGAATGGCAGCAAAGCGATGAATAAGGGTGAAAGACTTAATGCCGAACAGTTGCTAATAGTAAGGCAGAGAGAGAGAAAGAGAGAGAGAACAAGAGAGGGAGGGAGGGAGGGAGGGAGGGAGAGAGGGAGGGAGGGAGGGAGGGAGGGAGGGAGGGAGGGAGGGAGGGAGGGAGTGAGGGAGGGAGTGAGGGAGGGAGGGAGAGAGAGGGAGATAGAGGAGAGAGAGAGGAGAAAGAGAGATGAGAGCAGAAACACAAACAGGACATCCGGAAAGATAGAGACCGATATAGACATATATGGAGATGGAGATGGAGATGGAGATGGAGATGGAGATGGAGATGGAGATGGAGATGGAGATGGAGATGGAGATGGAGATGGAGATGGAGATGGAGATGGAGATGGAGATGGAGATGGAGATGGAGATGGAAATGGAGATGGAGATGGGGAGATGGAGATGGAGATGGAGATGGAGATGGAGATGGAGATGGAGATGGAGATGGAGATGGAGATGGAGATGGAGATGGAGATGGAGATGGAGATGGAGATGGAGATGGAGATGGAGATGGAGATGGAGATGGAGATGGAGATGGAGATGGAGATGGAGATGGAGATGGAGATGGAGATGGCTAAAGAGCGTGAGAAGGCATGTGGCCTCATTGGTATACTAATTTCCCCCTTGTGCTCCTCATTTTGTGTGCACTTCTGGTCAAGCATGCTCAACAAGATCTAAGGCAAGGCACGCTACCGTTCAGGGCTTTGGCGTCAGGAGTGTACCGGATCTGTTATGCTCCGGAGCGCAGTCATGACTTTTTAAAAGTGGGGGACCAAAAAAATGTCACCAAACAGATAACACTTTCGGCTCGCGAAGCTAGTCTAAAATTTCTGGATTTGCTTTGGGAAAATCTCAAAATGTCATTTCATCATACATATATACTTTTTATGGTTGCCAAGGCGGTCGGACACCGATACCCTACCCGTGGCTATGGCTGTGCTTAGACTTAGCATAACTGCACAAAACGTATGACAAAACAGCTGCCCTTGCAGACTCAGCAGCAACTGTCCTAGAATGGTTTGAAGTGAGGCATCCGCTGGCAGAACCTACCTTGGTGGTCAGTTGAACGTACTCTGTGTCGACGACAGCCGTCAGGGAACCAGCAGAGTGAACTTGAGTCCAAGTACGGCTAAGGGTTGTATATAAATTTGGCTTTCAATTCAGAAAGTCCTCTCTGGTGTTTCACACCGCAACTCATTTTTTTCGTGGCTCCAGAATGTGCACGTGGGGCCTCCAACATCAGTAATTCACATGTCTACTTTTCTTTATAGTTAGTTTGCGTGACATCGATACACGCAATCGTTACACATTCAGCATTACAAGGGATAGTTATCCAGCCGTACACAAGGCCTAAATATATATATATATTTATATATATATATATATATATATATATATATATATATATATATATATATATATATATATAAGCATTCAAAAATACTTCACAGAGAGACCAAGACCTAACCTTGTTCGAGAACCAAGAGCCTCGAGTGATATTCGACATGCACCATCAATATAACGTATAATGCTGGACGTTAATGTTGTGCTCACACACTGTTGTTGTTCCAGACTTGGTGGGATTCGCAAGCTGATTTGCTGGCACTAACGATACTGGCAGGCGATAGCGTTATTGACAATGCTAACTGGGGTAACTCGACAATAATATTTATGTGATTCGGGGTAAATTTGGTATGCAAGTTGTGAGCTAACTGAACCGAGAATCAAAAAGGAAGCATACCATTCGAAAGAGAGCAACTTCACGCAATGGGGTCACGTGTTCAGCTGAAATTCGACAATGCAACTGGGTCAGTTCGTCGAACCGTTGCCATTAGTTGATTGCTTGAACTTTTCAGGAATATGTAATGGCCATTAGGTGGCAATCGGCCACCATTTACCACTGATTTATTAAGCATTGAATAACAATAGTTCATATGTCAGGAGTACTAACATTTCAGCACCGACACTAACCTGTAATTCAAGTTAGCTCACGGGAAGTTTATTTTCTTCCTTCACGATTCGCCTAGCTTGCGCGCTGAGTCAAGCTTTGTTTCCTCCAAATAGAAGCACGATGAGGTAGACAGGGCGCTGAAAGCAAGCAGTAGTTGGATGTCGCCGCGATACATTTCTTTACAATTGATGTCGATGCTGTTATTGTTAGGCTACGTTGCCAATCACAGGACACGAAAGAGTTGCCCGGTATAATCATCAGCTTCTACCGTGCACACCATATAGAAACATGTCAGCAATTAGCCTCAGGAGTTTGCAGACTGCCTGGGGATTTCTCCAAACTCCCCAGAGTGATGACACTCTAGCAAGTTGCTCAACTGCTTGCAAGCTTAGCAGCCGACTGAGTCCCGGTATATGTCAGCTTCGAGAATCGCAGTATGTGTTAGATTCAGGAGTCAGGGTATGTGCCAGCTCTGAGAGTCACGGTATGTGCCAACTAAGTGTCACGGTATGTGTCAGCTCTGAGAGTCGGGGTATGTGCCAGTTCTGAGAGCCAGGCTATGCTCCCGTTCTAAGTCGCAGTATGCACCATCTCCCAGAGTCAGGAATGTGCCAGCTCTGAGAGTCGCGATATGTACACACTCTGAGGGTCAGAGTATGTGTCAGTTCTGACAGTCAGGGTATACACCAGCTCTGAGAGCACGGTATATGCTAACTTTGAAAGTGTAGGTATGTGCCAGCCCTGGGAATCCTGGTAAGGCCAATTCTGAGAGTTAGGGCATGCGCCAATTCAGAGAGTCCCGGCGTACGCTGACCCCGCGAGTCATGGCATGTGCCAGCCCTGGGCTTCCCGGTCTGGTCCAGCTCTGAGAGACACGGTATGGGTGAGCTCTGAGAGGTCGGAAAAGGTCACCCCGGGAGTTGGACGGATGTCGCCTCTGGAGGCCTCCGCGTTTGCCGGACTCTAAAGTCCGGGGAGGTCTCGGCTTGGACGGTGTCGGCAATTGTCGGTGCTGGGAGAGTCAGCGTGTGCCAGCCGCGAGCGTGGGTGGGTGTTCGTGACGGCCGTACCGGCGTGACAATACACAGCTCCGTCCCCGACACAGTGACGGAGCTGCTACTGCACCAGTCGGGCCGTACCTGTCTGTATTGGCTGGGGCTGTACAGCCCGTATCTGTCTATATTAACTGTGGCTGTACAGCCCGCATCTGTCTATATTGACTGGCCGAACAGCCCGTACCTGTCTGTATTGGCTGGGGCTGTTCAGGCCGTACCTGTCTGTATTGGCTAGGGCTTTACAGGCCGTACCTGTCTATATTGACTGGGGCCGAACAGCCCGCATCTGTCTGTATTGACTGGGGCCGAACAGCCCGCATCTGTCTGTATTGGCTGGGGCTGTACAGGCGGTATCTGTTCAGCGCTGGTCGCCGGACGCCGGCCGCTGCTCTGCTGGTCATCCATCAGCAGATGGCAGATCGCTGATTCCCGTGACAGCAGCGGCACGATATACATCACCCGGCATACGACGCCGCACATCCATCACGGGTCGACAGCATCGGGCGGCAGCTCTGCTCTGCCAGACGGGCCACGGCGTGCGCGGTATTGTGGCACGCGCGATATTGTGGCACGCGCGATATTGTGGCACGCGCGGTATTGTGGCACGCGCGGTATTGTGGCACGCGCGGTATTGTGGCACGCGCGGTATTGTGGCACGCGCGATATTGTGGCACGCGCGGTATTGTGGCACGCGCGAATTGTGCCGCGCGGTATTGTGGCACGCGCGATATTGTGGCACGCGCGATATTGTGGCACGCGCGGTATTGTGGCACGCGCGGTATTGTGGCACGCGCGGTATTGTGGCACGCGCGATATTGTGGCACGCGCGGTATTGTGGCACGCGCGGTATTGTGGCACGCGCGGTATTGTGGCACGCGCGATATTGTGGCACGTGCGGTATTGTGGCACGCGCGGTGTGCCGCAGCGTGTGGTACTGTGGCACGAATGTATGCCACGGCACACGCGGTATTGTGGCACGTGCAGTATACCGCGGCGCGCGAAACTGTGCCACGCGCGGTATTGTGGCACGTGCAGTATACCGCGGCGCGCGAAACTGTGCCACGCGCGGTATTGTGGCACGTGCAGTATACCGCGGCGCACGGTGTTGTGGTACCCAGTGTATTGTGGCCCGGGCGATACTGGTATACCGCGGAGTGTGCGATATTGAGACACGGGCGATGTGCCACAGGTTATATTGGGACACATCAAATCTAGCTCAGTATCGTGGCCGAGTTGCGTACGTGGCATGGGTAAATATAGGGCAGCAGATTAGATTATCTGCTTCATAGGTTATGGATGTATTAATTGACATTGGGGATTAATTGACACAGACCGTAAATAGAGTTCCCATCTCTTTGGGGCTGCTTGCCCCACGAATGTTCGATCTTGCTACTCCAATAACTGAAGATCATAACATGCGAATCGCAGCATGCACCAACTCTGAGAGACCGCTATGGGATAGCCCTCGCTTGGCACATTTTAAAATAGACAGCTTTTGCACTGCATGGGCTTCCCAACAATGTCCTTAACGTTTGGCCAGCCGACATAACATTGTATGTGTCGTGTCGTGTGCACTACGGTTGAATGGGAGCAATAATCGTTTTGCGGGAAGCACATTACTTTCAGAGGTTGGATGCATTTTTATTGTGTTGCTGGTTATTGAGATGCATTTTGCTGACTGGTCGTTCATTCTCTGCCGATAGGCCCTGCGTGAATGCTGATGATCTTTTTTCTGCCTTGTTGCTGATCAATTGGATTCCAGAATATCAGCACAACTCGTGATTCCGGAGCTCTGGAGCTCCGATCCCCATTGGTATGTTGGTATGGACTACTGAGCCGGTTTGGCACCCTTCCGGTCTGGCCCGGGGCCCGGTACGCTGACCTCCACTACTTGATGGCCAGTTGCGGTCGTGATGAATGTCTACTGGACGTGGCGGTGATTTAGCTGCGCCACTCCGCCCTTAAGCCACGGGCGGAAGTCGGATTTTCGGCGCCGACTGAGACCACTCGTCCACTTGTTAATGGCCGCAATTTTCCTCAATGGGCACGCGCGCCTGCGATTATGGAAAAGTGCACGCACCTAAGCGGCCTGTGATGACAAATGGTCAGCAACAAACGGAAGTTTGGCATGCAGAACAGTATTACTCGGGAGTTCGGGCGCAGTTCCCTATGCCACAGCGCCTTAAGTGGGCGCACGCTTAGCTATACAAAGCGACGCAGTGACAAGCGCAACAGTGAACAATAAACCGCCGGTCATCAATATGACAGTCACAGGAGAAACTCAGGTGTGATGCTCGGTAGCTGTCCCATGTACTGAGCGCAGAACACATTCCACAAAAATCCTAGAGACGACTTGACACTTTTTGCACCATTTCTCTGAGATGTCCTAGTGCTGTTGCACGACATCGCAGTTAGTTTGTTGATGACTATCTCCTATGACAACCGTAGAACGATCCAGGATGCAGCCTAAGTGATTCACTTTGGCGATAGCATGGTTTTGCAATGGAATGACGGAGTGCGACGTGGTGAACAACTGAGCATGCTGCTCGGCACGTTCTCACAGCTCCACGGAACAGTTCGCAAAAACGAACGCTCATCGAGACGCATCATCATCATCGATCATCCGATGCCGCGCAGTTCGGGCTGAATCTCCACAGACGGTCTGTTTTGACAGGAAAACAGTATATCACACTAATGACATCACAATTTGTCAACTATACCAGGCGCATACCGGTGCAACACGGACGACACCACCGGAAATTGTGACGCAACGCGTCAGTGACATTTCGTAACTGGGTTCTGGAGCATGATTCAATTAGAGCATGCTCGCCGAGTGGCCAGCCGCCACCCACGCGTCGACACGCCACGTCGAGTGACCGGATGTGGACCAGCTGTGCAGCTCTCAGTGGTTGGCGAGATCACACCAGCTGTGATTCTCCTCCAGCGCGCCCGTTGTGCCGCACCGAGCCGGCGCCGCGTTGGAACTCCAGCCCCGACCGAGGAGGCCGTGACAGCCGGAAAATGGGACGCTTCAACCATTACAAACGACCGACGAAAGAGCCGCCGCCGGCCGCCGCTCCCCACGGGCCTGCTGAGTGTCCGCCGCGCACTGCATCCCCGCTGAGTGTCAGCGGTGGATGGCATCCCTGCTGAGTGTCAGCGGTGGATGGCATCCCTGCTGAATTTCAGAGGTGGATGGCATCCCTGTTGAGTGTCAGAGGTGGATGGCATCCCTGTTGAATGTCAGAGTTGGATGGCACCCTTGCTGAATGTCAGAGGTGGATGGCATCCCTGTTAAATGTCAAAGGTGGGAGGAATTCTTCCAGAATGTAAGCGGTGGATGGCATCCCTGCTGAATATCAGAGGTGTGTATTCTGTGTTTGGGGGATGGCACCCTTGCTGAATGTCAGAGGTGGATGGCATCCCTGTTAAATGTAAGGGGGGGATTGGAGGGGTGGATGGCATTCCTTTTGAATGTCAGCGGTGGATGGCATCCCCGCTGAATCTCAGCAGTGGGGGCATTCCTCCTGAATGTAAGCGGTTGGAGGCATGCCTGGTAAGCATGATCAGCACAACAAAAACACGTGTGCGGGATATCATTGAATACCACCACTGACGTCATTGGACGCCACCACCCATGATGCCATCAGTGTCTTTGCTGCATTGTAGTGTCGGGTAGTTGAACCACTGTTGCACATCAGCGGCGGACGTCGCCGCACAGATGCTTGTTCCCAATCTTAGCACAAATAATACACGAAGTAAAGCTGGTCCATCAGGCAATCGCTCAGTGTAGGCACGAACAAACGAGCACTCTCCATTAAGTATCAGGACCTCATGCACGATGACGGACCTAAATACAATTTTTTAGACGACCTGATGGACATCCTCGACGCCTTGGTACTCTGGAGCTTCATGCCAGACTGACAGACCTGTTGCTACTACTGAAATATGTCCACCACGACGATGCCACGACTGACAGACCTGATGCCACGACTGACAGACCTGATGCCACGACTGACAGACCTGATGCCACGACTGACAGACCTGATGCCACGACTGACAGACCTGATGCCACGACTGACAGACCTGATGCCACGACTGACAGACCTGATGCCACGACTGACAGACCTGATGCCCCGGATGCCACGACTGACAGACCTGATGCCACGACTGACAGACCTGATGCCACGACTGACGGACCTGATGCCACGACTAACAGACCTGATGCCACGACTGACAGACCTGATGTCACGACTGACAGACCTGAGCCATGACAGACCTGATGCCACGACTGACAGACCTGATGCCACGACTGACAGACCTGATGCCACGACTGACAGACCTGATGCCCCGACTGACAGACCTGATGCCACGACTGACAGACCTGATGCCACCGCCCAACTGCGCGCTGCAACGCGTCGGCGACTCAAGCTTGCTGCTGCGAACAACTGACAGACGACACCCGAAACCGATGCTGCTAGAAGCTTGTACAAGCGTTTGAACCGCACGTTGCACTAAAACGAAAGCTCAAAACTGACGATCTGAACTCAGTGAATGGTTGGGTGCATTATGAGCGCCTATTACGCCTACATCGCATACGTATTGGGTGAAAATTGTACTTATTCATTTTAGCCAAATAAATGAACAAAGAAGCATTCAGCATTACAAAGCCGCACAGTAGCAAGAGAATAAACTACATATACCAGTTAAGACAATTGGCTAACATTTGCACTGCTCGGAACCTTCGATTTCTATGTGGATAGCCCATCTGCAATGATATATAAACATCTCTCTGAACGATCACTCTGGATCTCTTCTCGGGAACGAGAGGTGGAGAAAATGGCAATGGATGTCGTGCAACTCAAGATATCTGTGCACCTGCCCCGAAAAACGTAATCCCGGGAACTACTTTTTACAATGCATGCCAATCTAACCTTTTTCCGATCCAACCGCACTGAAGACTATAATCATCCCATACTAGGTACGATGCGAAGAGTTTACCGGTTCCGAGAATTTCCTGTAATGGCTCTATCAATCTCCCAGTTAATAGCGGTCTTCGGCTCCCGAATAAAATGCAATATCGGCGATCACATTACTCTGGGAGAGACGAGCGGATCCCATTCGGCGAACTATTTCCTGCCACAACTCTCCGACAGCGAACGGTTTGATTTTGCAGGCAGGCATCAGGGCCACCGGCGAATCACAGCTTTGCTGGGCCAGTACTCACATGCAAGATAGCTTTTGTAGCACAACTGAAAAAAAGCTGGAGATACCTGTGCAGAGCTCTTCAGTTCACGGCAAACGCTTTGAGCTCCTTTGGCGATACATTCTTGGCGAGTTGAGCGAACAGAAGATGAGCAGTTTTTCTCAACATTCCAGTCTTAACTGAGCTCGTCGGATGGTCGAAAAAAAAGCAGTGGGGTGATTGCTCCATTCCAGACCACATCATTTCGATGTTACAATCACCGTCAGGATTTTTTCCTACCAGAGGGCATTAATTGCAAAGGGGGACACCGTACTGGGCAAAAACAAACATATGAGCGCAGATTGCACAAGCTTTTTCAGCGTATTCCACCTAGGCAGTATCCTGGCAACGTCAAGTGCAGTGATTTCTTTCGGTTTGTCTTGGTTTGCTCATTCACCTACGTATCCTAGTCAGACCGACGAGTTTTAGCAAACCTCCCAAAAAAATACCTTCTCTTGATAGTTATTGGCAATAAAGACAATGTCGAAACGTTTGTGAACGCCGGGTAATGGATCAGGCTAAGAGGGACATCGTGGCGTTTTTCTAGATTCAGCAGCTGATAACATAATTCAAGGACTTCAGAGGCTGGCATCTTAACATGCGCCCTGGAAGGGGAGGGCGAAATCCGCCCACCCCTACTGTTTTTCGTAGATAACTTCAGATTTTACCGGCCGATATACCCCATTGTTTGTGTACCAGCTTATAAATGACCGGCGAGTTGCTTAAAGTAAGAAAAATAAAGATCCATTGAAGATTTTCCGAGTTGGGGTCGTTAAAGTTTAAACAAATTATTGTACGCCGTTAAATGCCGGCGCTAATGCGCTTCCGTTATTGGCAAAGGAAAGTGTTCTTGGCAAACTGCGACTTGTTTGGTGTACATTGTTAAGTATATTGTTTGAAAGTCTGTCGGTCATCGGTCAGCGGTCAGATTTGATCGGTCAGTTATCCGGTTAACACCCTGGAGGATGGCATCCGCCCACCCCTCTGATTTTTCGTACATAACTCCATCTTGTCCCGGCCCATATACGCCATGTTTTGCGTACCTACTTCGAAATATCCGGTGCATTGCTTAAAGTAAGAAACATGACAATCGGCCGAAAACTTTTCAAGTTAGGGGCCGTTAAAGTAAAAACAATTCGCAGCGCCAGACCACAAAAATCGGCGCTGATGCGCTTCCCGTATATTGGCAAAAGGGAATTGTTCTTGACAACACTAGCGACTTGTTTGATGCATTCAGTTGTGCTATGTAGTTTAAAAGTCATGTTAGGTCGCCGAGGTCAAGTCAGGTCAAGTTCATGATAGGCTAATAAAACCAAACTTGGTCAACTGGAATGTTGTCAAAAATGCAAATGACTGTCATGCGATTGATGTCACTTTACTCCCTACACATACCGAAATCTACTGTGTGTCATTGTGTGCCTAAGCGTTTCCATACTTTATTCATGCATTTCACTCCTTTATTTGCGAAGCTGACTGTGCCGAACCGCCCAACGGAGCAGTCGGGTGGGCAGTCCGGTTCCGGGAACTGGAGCAGGTAATGACCTGCTAAAGTGCTCATATATAGGTGACCTGAGGTCAAATTCCAGAACTTGCATCTGTATTGCATCATTAGTAAAGTCCAAAACATCATTAATGCCAATTTTGGAGCACTGAAAAACAATCACAGCGATCCATAATAATGACAAGCCAATCCACGCAAAACCAGAAAATTTTGCAATTTTGACCTCATTTGACCTTGAAGATATTGACCGAAGGTCATGAAATTTGCACACAATGGAGTTCACCATCGTGCTCAGCCACCTTGCAAATTTCGTTGCTCTAGCTTCAGTAGGAGCAGAGATCGTAGGGGGCGGTATCCGCCCCCTCCTCCAGTGCGCGTAATTTTCCTCGGCCCTCCAGGGCGCGCGTTAATGAGCATATAAATGGCTTGTCGATTGCGTGCAACAAAATATCAAAATAGTTCCCATTATGAAAATAATCCAACTCAATCTACTAAATGTGCTATTCAACAGATGTAAACAATTAAAGATGCATGCAGAAATGAACACGAAAATGTATCTGATAGCATAATATTACAATAATAAGAACATCAAATTTCTAGGATGTTAAGAATATCAAACATCATGAATTGCATAACAAAATTCATGAACAATCCAAACCCCAGAATTGTATTTTGTTAGGCCACTTTAGCGTTGTGCGATTAGCTGCTAAAGTCAGGCTGGAAAGGTACGGTGACGTCATTACCCACTGCTCAGCTCTCGTGTATGTTGTACTACTTCACCACCATGTATGCATTAGCCACGCCGAAGAAACTGATGCGAAGTCACAACAGATTGGTGCGTGAAAGAAATGCATTACAATAAAAATGAGGACTGTACAATTAGCCTTTTCATATGCTTCCTGCTATGCTTACTTCCTACGGAATGAGTTCCGTGAGCATGTGAATTGCACACCGTGGCGCTTTGTTTGCGGTTGGGGAATGACCCGATTTAAGATGCGGTAACTTGGAGACCTTCCTTAAATATCTGACCTAGACATGTCGTCAAAACACTACATTTCGTCGTGAGCAGGAGCTATTTGAAGAGGAACAATGCAAGACCGGGTATGCATTGTCCGATTTATGATTGTTTATGGTGAGCTGAAATCCCAGAACGGACGGTGAATTCCGATTTTGTCGCATGTAATTTGAACCCATGTGGGCCTCGCGACCCCGATTTCGCTCGTCCAATTTCAAGCTCCGGAGGGCCGGTGTGGTGAGGTGTTTGTTTGCAGTGGACTCTGCTTCGGTTGGATACTAGACACAGCGCACGTGGACTTCTACACATACGTCTTCCTCTTGCGGTGTCACCTGAGCCGGAGTTGGCTCACAAAGCTGGAGCAAACCAGCCAAGCAACGATACGTTTACACAATAAGCACTGAAGTCAATAGTTACTGGCTAGATTGACTGCAAAAGAGCATTGCTGGTATGGTATGGAGCCATACAAGCTCAGTAGGGCATCTTGAGTCGTGGTGGCAGCCTCACCGGCAACATAGGCCGATGGCGAACACCTTAATAACGTCGACCGACACAGCGGATCTGACCTACACGGTGGATCTAGACCGACCAATGGATCCGACCGACACAGTGGATCCGACCGACACGGTGGATCTCACTGATAAAGTGGATCCGACCGACAGTGGATCTCACCGATACAGTGGATTTGATCGATGAAGGGCTGAAAGCGACGTCGGACTTCCCGCCTCTACATCCCCCCCCCCCCGGCGCTCTGCGTTTGACGTGCAAAGCACGGGAAAAGTCGAGCCCTTCTCCATGTTCACGTATCGGCGAATCGAACGTGTGGACTGTGACCGGCTGGGACGCTCAGACGATCACGACCTGTGCCCACGTGGTCAGAGGCCGGTCGGTCCTAAGATGGCCGAAGCGCTGATCAGCGCCGAAATTCGCGCCACTCAGCCGACTGATCCCGCCAGCGCTCGCCAGCGTGGATCCGTTTGATCGGAATTCGGAGCGACGACCATAAATTCCACTGCATTATGAATATGCGCCCGCCTCACAAATGAGCCGCCACGAACGGTATTTCTGCGCCTCTCACGAGCCACTCGGCGCTTCGCGTACGCCAACAGAGCGCCGGGGGCTTCCGGTGCATGCATGCATGCATGCATTTTTTAATGAATTTCAAACCCCGTTGCCAGCGGGGAGTACGCAATGCTGAAGGCCCTAACCGTCGGATTGCACATCGTGGAAAGGAGCATCGCAATTGCTGTGTTTTCGTGTAGTGGAGAGGGCTTGAGTGTAAAAGCTAATGGATGAGGATGCACGCAATACAGGCACAACTTCTGGCCCGTACACAATAACAATATAGCAGCACATGTGCCCCTCGCTTTTTGGCACCTCTTCGACCCGGCTCACCGTGCAGACAGACGAATTGCAAGTTCGCGGGCGTGTGGTAAGGCCGCGTGCTAAGGATTTCAGATCCGCCACAGCGGAGCGAGCCGGCGCCGCGTGCTAAGTGTGCAGTCGTCAAGAGGACGCCGGCAGCATCAGCCGGATACCTGCGGGACAGTGCGCACCGCACGGCGAACAAGAGCGCGGTACTCCGCCAGACGGTAGGGTTTCTGGGATACAAACAACAAACACCATTTGTCATAATGTGGGAGCGAAATGAAATCATCTCAGGTGATATCTTGCAGTCAGAAGAGCAGTCTCAGGACTCGCTGCTCCGCTCCAACTTGTACAAGACAGCCCTAACATGTCGGGCTTGTTTCAGTCAGCCTAAAGAATGAAGCTGAACGCAACCATATGCGGTGTTTGGGCGTCGTCCGTGTATATTTCGTCGCCTTCCCTAGCGTAAGAGTTGTGGTAGCATCATAGTGCAGGGCGTTGTGGCAACCTCCTAGTGCAGGGCGTTGTCGCAACCTTGTGTTTCCAAGCGAGAAGGCTTGATACATGAAGCAAGAGGCAACGTGTTGCACGTGACGAAATCCTGCCATGATTTCCAGAGTTTTGTACGGCCGGTCGCTGGGTGGCCTTTACACGTTGGGTCGCTGGCTGGATTTTTGTTGGCAAAAAGGAAAATATGTAATTGCAGGAGCCTCTGAGTTGACAAGTTGCAGCACCAATACGAAGACACTTCATGTGCGTCGGATATCTGCATCCAAAATCCTCTCCGACGAAGGAAAAACCTACCATTTCCTGATGGGCAGCCATGTATACTTCATTTCGCTGCAGCTTTTCGGCGTTTTCAAAACAAAACAAAAAACAAACAAAAAACATTTTTAGTACTGTATCCATATATGGTGATGTCTATTCCGAAAAAAAAAATTCAGGCACTGTGCAAATTATATAAGAATGATATTTCGGTACGATACACTATTGTAGTTCATCTCTTCCTCCTGTGTCATAACGTGACGGCTAACATCGGAATTTGCACAGAATCCGGAACGAAATAAAATGTCATGCGGAATCCAGCCACAAATGAAGAAACGTTATATCTTATCATGTACTACGGCACTTTTGCCATCTCACGGGATTTCCTCGTTTTTCCTGTTGAATGAACAACAAAAGTTCTGGAGTCATTAGTTGTTTCCACCACTTAGTTCCAAAGCAGCAGCATTCAGAAAGATCAGATCATTCTTCCCTTCGCGCTTTTACAATTTGAGATCATTATGCAGTACTAAATACTACTCAGCGAGCCCGCGCTTCCGCTGTTGCTCACAGAGAGCATGCATTCGTGCGTTGTTTATTAAGTAGTACGTCCAGCTTAAATGATGCATACTGCAGGCTCATTGCGTTCTACCCCACTAATACTAAGTTATGAGTTTTGTAGAATGCTTGGGCCGCGAATAATTCGTTAGTTCAGACAATTTATGACGTGTGGCACGCTCATATGAGATTATGAGTGTGCTCCACGAATTATGAGAGAGCTCAGACAGTCTCCCGGAGTTTATAAACTGTTGGTACACCCAATCCGATGCAGATCTTGAGATGCACCAGTGGTTAGATCGGGAGCGTTTTGTAGAATCATAGTTAATGCACCCAGATCTGATTGTGTGTCTGTGTGTGAATCAAACTGCATGCAAAGTGCCGATTGCCAGATACGATAAAAACGGTTTCACCCTTCAGCCATTTTCGGAGCATGTTGTTTTCCTCCTCGTTCGGCCTAATCACTTCACAGCCGATTTATTGCCCAATTTTCTATCTTGCGACGATTCCTTTTGTGGCCAAGGATCAAGAGAGGGAGAGAGATGGAGAGGGAGAGAGATAGAGAGGGGAGAGGTAGAGAGCTAGGGACGTCCACTGAGAGATAGAGAAATAGGGATAGAGAGTGCATTGATATCTTTTTTGGGGGAAATTTCGAAATCATAACTCGCAAGGTAAGTGGGGAGGTGCATGTGCATAGATGGAGCCGTACTAAGATACAAGTACAGGAACTCTACATGCTTTTGGACGTACATGTGCATCTCCGAACTTGAACACGGACAGTCTCGGCATCAGTGACGTATTTCCAAAAATTTCCTCCACATCTTGAATCATTATGAGCCACCCCGGTAGCTCGGTTGGTTAGAGCGCTGGCCTACACTGGTCTCCCCTGTCCTGGCAACACAGGGTTCGAGTCGCTTCGCGCGCTCGCATTTAGCCCCCGGCTGGGAGTGTTAGTTGGCAGCTGGCCCGATAAGGCCGGGGACGAGCTACCCGGTGGCCGTGTCGGTATATTGACGGCACGTTAAACTTCCGGTACAAATTCTGCCGTTGAGCTGGAATTCATGGATCGGGTGGTGGGGCCAGGGTTCACGCAACAAGCTCTGCTTAGCAATAGAACCCTGGTTCCTAAAGCTACCCCAGCAACAACCCGGACTAGTGTTTTTTTAATACAAAGTTATATCTGATAATGGCACTGAAATGAAAACTACATCTTAAACGGGACATAACGTTCTAATGTAAGTCATATATGGTTAAAACTAATAGTGTGTCTTCAGACTGGACAACATATCCCTTGTCCGTTCCCGCTCAGCAACACGTGGTGTGGCATGTTATGCATGTGTATGTCGAACAAGTACATAAAGTCGTTCTAAAATCTACTTTTGGCGTTTCTGTCAACACAGTTATAGTAACCCCTGTCCTTCTTTCCTTTGAGCTGCACCAATTTCCACTTCTGTCCTCCCTCAGTGAGAAAAGCATGTCATACTTCTTACTGTATCTCGGCCCGTGCCAACTTATGACATTGTTAGCTTCTCGCTAGCTTTTTGAAAATCACTGGAGCCGTTACACTTGCACCGATTAAGACGTGCCAATGAACTGGACTGGCCCGTGACCCCACGGATTACCATGTACCTATTGACCCACACTGGGCATGGGTTGGTAGAATGAGGAAACATCACATTTTGTAACAGGCCTGTGACAAAATTGAACACCTTGCACCTTACATAGGCCAGAAGCAAAACTGGAATTGTAAACAATTGGCAGTTTTGAATTCCGCATGAGAACTCCCGTCACCAAAGTGAGTCGGTCGGGTTCGCTAGACTTCAAATTTCTCGACATGTTCTGGAGTTAGTGGCCATCGCTATTTTCACAGAATAATTGAGCACTATCGAACTCAGTAAACATAGGACACTTCGGGTGTATACTCGAATGACTTGCTTTTAACAGGAGCTGTATTATGCGTCACTCGACCGAACTCATCTCTGGATATATATTTAGCTTAACACACTCGTGACACCACAAAAGCACAGAAAGAAGAACGACAAAGGGGGAGAAAGAGGCGCAGATATATATATATATATATATATATATATATATATATATATATATATATATATATATATATATATATATATATATATATATATATATATATATATATATTATATATATATTATATATAGATATATATATATATATATATATATATATATATATATATATATATATATATATATATATATATATATATATATATATATGTGAATATATATATATATATACAGAGAGAGAGAGAGAGATAGATAGGGACAGAGAAAGAGATATAGGTAGAATGTAGTAGCGGAGGTAGGGGTAGACAGACACGTATATGTAGAGGTAGAGAAAACGGTAAGGAGTGAGAAAGAATTGAAATATCAAAAGAGAAAGAAGGGAAAAAAGAGAAAGAATTTGCATCTCACCACTGTTTCACCAGAGACAGTGGTGAGATGCAAAGAACGGCTCTCGCTCGTCGATAACGCATGGATAGGGTGGGGAGAGGTATTAGGATCATACAGTGACAGCGTGCCTATTGGAGTGCTGGGTCACTGCGCTGCCTGCAAGCAACACAATGAAATAGCAACGCTGTCATTTACTGTAAATACATACCTTCTCGAATTTTCCTGTCTGGATGTCCTACACCCGGAATTCCGCCGCTAGTTACATGCTCCAGCACATCTCGGGGAGCTGAGACTCTAACATCATGAGTGTCACAAACGATCATATTGAACAGTTGCTTCGTCGAACGACAACGCGGCGGTTGGCATCGGGAAACATCCAAAACTGAGTAGAATTTTTAGATTTGTGTCATTTGCACACCTCCTCTGCCCGACAGTTGCCTGTAAATGTACGCCCGCACTCAGCGTCCCAGATCCGTAGCTTTGGAATCGCACATGCGATCGTTGTCACAATTGTCATTGTCGAATTATCATTGGGTCGTAATCGCAGGTGGCTGATTTCATCCTTCACAAGCCATCGCCCCGTGTCGTACGTCAGTTGGCAGTATTTCCAGATTGCAGAAACATTTCCAGAAGGCGCCGCCGCCGACGACCCGCGGACACAAAGCAGGATTCGCTGTCCAATCGGACGCCTCGCTGGCCGCGCGTCCGGTTCCAATCTGGCGAGACGCAGCCCGGAAGCAGACGCGGGGGACGGGGGAGGGGGACGACCAAGCGCAGCACTGCTCGCTGATGTGGCGCTCCAGTGGGGCGTCAGATCGAACAGCCGACTGTCTGGTCTGTCTGGAATGTAGGGGGCGGGGGCGATATCGTTCGGTAGGATGGGTCGGGGGAGGCGAACGTCTCCCAAGTGCCTGCAGCGGCAGCGCTATCAGCTGGTCTACTGGGCGGTCAGTCGGCACCAAGTGGCCTCCGCGTTGAGTGCGGCTCGCGAAAGAAGTGACCGTTTATCTTCTTCTTTTTTGGTGACTCGTAAATCCTGACGTACCCAGCAACGTCGTTGTATACTTTGTCAGTGGACGTTTTCCCTCAAAATCACTACATGTGGTGTTTATAGAGTAACCCTAAGTCAATGCTGGTATTTGAACGGAGCATTGGACATGCTGCTCTGGGACATGACATCAGTTTTACAATGACGCCAAAGGTGTGTTTTGACAATGAGGCTGAGGCTAAGGTCGGTGGGGCGGTTTCGGTCTTATCCTGTTCGGATTTCTCACCTGTGTGCCTGGCGCTGAAATGTCCTTCAAAGCGTCGGTCGGACGGCGGTTTTCTCTTTCCGCAGGCGTACCTCACGCGCCGAGGAATTCCAACGCCGGTGGGGAACTGCACACAATTTGCCGAGCCCGGAACCGTCGCCCCTGCTGGGACAGCATTGCGCGGCTCACCTGATTGGGCATCAAACCAGCTTACGTTGGGAGCTGAACCACTGCATCGCATCTGCTGGGCTAGAAGCACAGCTTAGTTGTGTGACACTGTCTTAGCGCCACAGCCAAGACAGTGTCACACCCTCACCTGCGTCGCGTCGCACATGGTGGTGGGCGATGGACGGCCCACGCGGTGGTGGACGATTGGCAGCCCACGCGGTGATGGGCGGTGGGCAGCCCACGCGGTGGTGGACGGTGGGCAGCCCACGCGGTGATGGGCGGTGGGCAGCCCACGTGGTGGTGGACGATGGGCAGCCCACGCGGTGGTGGACGGTGGGCAGCCCACGCGGTGGTGGACGGTGTGCAGCCCACGCAGTGGTGGGCGGTGGGCAGCCCACGTGGTGGTGGACGGTGGGCAACCCACGCAGTGGTGGGCGGTGGGCAGCCCACGTGGTGGTGGACGGTGGGCAGCCCACGTGGTGGTGGACGGTGGGCAGCCCACGTGGTGGTGGACGGTGGGCAGCCCACGTGGTGGTGGACGGTGGGCAGCCCACGCAGTGGTGGGTGGTGGGCAGCACACGCGGTGGTGGACGGTGGGCAGCCCACAGCCGCCGGCTGCCGACGGTCGCCGCTGTGGGCGCACTCGCGACACGAGCGGCCGCCGGACAGCACAGCGCAGGGGCGGACCAGCGCCGACGGCAGCGCACGAGATGAGCACGACGCCAGAGGGTTGCGCCGGCCGCGCTGCTCCGATCACGCACAGAACCCCCCGGCCGCACACGCACCCTTGGACCAGCTCGACTCGATAATTAGCCATCTATTGTGGCTGGCCGCGCGGCGGCCGCCGGCGGCGCGCTAATTCCTGGCGGCTGTGTGGCGTGCAGCACCGTGGCCGGCGCGGCGCCACTTCTACCGCCAACAGCCTCTGATGAGTCTCGCTCACTCACAGGCCGCTAATTAGCGCCGTCACGGGCGACTGGCATGGGATCCACTGACGGCAGACTGGACGAGCCATGCCTGATGTGGCATCCAGCGGAGCCACTGTCAATATACAAACACAAACACACACACACACACACACACACACACACACACACACACACACACACACACACACACACACACACACACACACACACACACACACAAGCATGCATATATATATATATATATATATATATATATATATATATATATACATATATATATATATATATATATATATATATATATATATACATATATATATATATATATATATATATATATATATATATATATATATATATATATATATGATATATATATATATGTGTGTGTGTGTGTGTGTATACATCACGTGTATTTATGTTTGTGAGTTGTTTGTTGATTTTATGTATAAATAAATATATATATATATATATATTTATATATGTTTTATATATATATGAAATTGTGTGTGTTTGTTGTTTGGTGTTTATAATCATTTGACATGATGATTTATATATATAAATATATATGCCTGTATATATATTGCGAAACTTCGCAAGCAGATTAACATCGAGTGTCGTTCGTTGTTGTTGTTGTTGACGAAGGTGTGTTGTTGTTTAGGGGCAAAGGTCGAGCTGATCCTTGGTCAAGGTCGCCTCAATATTCTTAGGGGCAAAGGTCACCTCAATATTATTTTTTTAGTTTTCGCTTAAACCTATCCAAATATGGTATCAAACGAGACCCAGCGTTGAACACACCAGTAGCATTTCAAACAGACATGTCAAGGTCAAAGGTTTGATGTTTTTCTATGGCCTCGCGTTTGATCGCTATGGCTTCAATTAGCAGAAAATAGATGTCGTTCGAAGTCACTTGTTTTGCGGTGCCCGAAAATTGATAATTTGCAATAATCTCGAGGGACTAAAATTCAAGCTGATTTATTTTCGGTCGCCTCGCACTTTTGGGGGTGTTTGCCAAAGCATACCCAGATTCATCATCAAGCGATAGCCCATGGTGAACCTTTGAGTAACATTTTAAACCGGGATATGTCAAGGTCAAACTTCAAAGTCAAAGACTAGTTTTAATTTTTTCGAAGTCCTCGAAGCGACTCGTCTCTATGGTTCCATTTGTACCAAGTGGGTGTCATTAGACGTGGCTTGTGCCGTATTTTAATGTTACGAAATCGCACTAATTTCAAAGGTCAAAGGTCAAACCGATTTATTCGTATTGTTAAGCTGATAGTGTGGACATGAGCACTCTCCAGGTACTTCTTTTGTCATACGTTTGTCGCACCGACAGAAGATACTTTGTGAACAGGAGACGTCATGGTACACGTGTGTTGTCGCCATGCGGACGGCATGGAAGTCGACGTCGGCGGCAATCGTGTTCGGCACGGATTGAGCGCGAGACGGCAGGGTGCATGGCGGCCGTTCCTCACCCTGACGAGCAAAGGCGACGTGATGCAGACTTCTAGACTTGTCCACTGAAGCGCCCAACGGCAGGCACGCTGTGGCGGTGACCACCACAAGTCAACCGGCCGGTGTCTGAACGGCGCTGAGCGCCCCCGCTGGATATAATACTGGCGCAATTAGAGCCTATATAGTCCGAAGCGGTGCTCAACATCGCGGCTCGCCCACCGAAAGCTGTTGATAGTTAAACAACTATTGACACATAAGAAACATCCACCGAGAGTGACCATAGACGAAAAAAATCAGCGAGTAACAAAAGAACAAACGTCGGAACGTGAAATGAATGTTGTAGCATGGGTAATCATGGCAGTGGGTTCATAAGATCTACGTTCAGAAAATCTATTTTCGCACGACCTACTCTAAAATGGATGTGTTGACGAAGTCTACTTGCAGAGGGATGTGTTTGCAAAATGTACTAACACGGGAGCCACCCATCACCAGGCGCTGCCAGGTGACATGATGAGGCACATGCTCGCGCAGCCCTGGCTATGGCATGATGGCCAGTCCTGGCTACTAGGTGACATGATGAGGCGCATGATCGCGCAGCCCTGGCTATGGCATGATGGCCAGTCCTGGCTACCAGGTGACATGATGAGGCGCATGATCGCGCAGCCATGGCTATGGCTTGCCGCCGGTCCAGACAGCGTCCGCTTAGCTGTCGTTACAAATGGCGCTATT
Source organism: Imbricaverruca yamaguchii (assembly GCA_034440575.1). NCBI lineage: Eukaryota > Metazoa > Arthropoda > Thecostraca > Neoverrucidae > Imbricaverruca > Imbricaverruca yamaguchii. The sequence goes on from JAOTOL010001585.1 coordinate 258,079, forward strand.
AGCGAGAGTGGTCACGGATTAGTGGCCAACGAGGGGAACCACCACACAACGCATGCTGGAGTCCTAACGCCGCGGGAAATGGGCCCCATCTGCCACGCGTTGCAAGGGAAGAATGATTGCATTTGCAGGTCAATGGCCAGGACCAAGGACATTGCATGAAATATCTGATAAGGGTGAACAATTTATGCTCTCGTTAACCTTCGTCATGCGGCCCATGATTTACATTATGCATAGCAGATCACAAGTTTCTAGAGCTTAATCGAAGACCTCAACCTATCAAGCTAGCGTTAAAATAGGGATGTAATGGACTATCAAGCACCTCAAAACCAATTTTCATGGCAAATCAGAAACATGTTAGTTAGTTATTTGATAGGGGTTTAGGGCTCAGAAACATGTTGATGACATCAATAGTCACAAGCAAAATATCCGTCAGACGAGGGAAAGCAAGTCTTCACATTGTAAGTGTCGTCTTAAATTGAGGCGGCTACGTAACCAACATGCGGATCATTTAGACATTGCACCATGAACTTACTGCAGAGTGCAAAAGTCAAAAGTCGTGCCATTGTCACAATGGTGACGAAGTGTTGGTGACGAGCACCTAGTCGTTGTGACGAAGTGTTAGTGACGAGCACTTAGCCGTTGTGATGACATGCTGGTGACGAGCACTTAGCCGTTGTACAACGTCCTGCCATCCACGTGTGCTCGTAAAATCACTGCACGTCATATTTCAGCACTCTGAAGATCTGCCACATCAGACACGTCTGGAGACGTGCTACATCGGTCACGTCTGGGGACCTACTACACCGGACACGTCTGGAGATCTGCTACATCGGTCACATCCCGAGACCTGCTACATCCGTCACGTCTGGAGACCTGCTACGTCGGACACGTCTGGATACCTGTAACCTCGGACACATCTGGAGATAAAGACATAAAAGACATAAAAGATTAGTGCAATTATGAGCCACAAGGGCCCTTCTTGGTTGCACTCTGTACACTGAACCAGTTGCCCACCAAATCTGTCAATCAGCCCTCCCTGTAATACTGAAAAGCAAGCCCTCTATTCTTATAATGATTGTCCATGCTGCTTTTAAAGATGTTCAATGTGCTGCTACTGACAATGTTTTCTGGCAGCTGGTTCCAGTGTTCTACCACCCTGTTGGTGAAGAAAGTCTGCCTTAACTTTGTTCTGCTGTGGTTAACTTAATTTTGAATTTATGACCTCTAATTGCATCATTTCTGTTCAATTCAAACATTTCCCCAAGATATCCTCTCTCCAGACCATGGACAAATTTAAAGACCTCGATGAGATCTCCTCTCAGCCTTCTATATCTAAGTGAAAACATATTCAATTTCTTCAATCTTTCCTCATATGCCAGGTTGCTTATGCCATTAACCATTTTTGTAGCCCTCTTTTGTACTCTCTCTAAAAGCCAACAATCTTTTTTCATAGCTAGGAGACCAAGCTTGGATGCAGTATTCCAAATGTGGCCTGACGTATGCACAGTAAAGCTTCCTGATCACTTCCTCACTTCTGTATGATACATTCCTATTTATTGCCCCGAGCATTCTCAGTGCCTTCTTCCTGGCTTCCTTGGTTCGTTCTGATGCCCTGAACTGGTGTTCAGGGCATCAGAACATCTGATGTTCTGTTTTGTGTTTAGAATAACGCCTAAATCCTTCTCCTGTTGAGTCACTGATAGCACTTGGCCACCCATCAAGTATGGAGCCTTCATATGCTGCTTACCTACATGCATGATTTTGCACTTATCAAAATTAAATTTCATTTGCCATTCTTCGGACCACTTCACAAGTTCGTCAAAGTCTTTTTGCAGCGAGATATGCTCATCTTGACCTGTTATTGCCCTAAATACCTTCAAATCATCAGCAAATTTCAAAACTTTACTGCTTAGGCCACTTTCAATGTTATTTACAAATATAATGAGCAGTAATGGTCCTAGTACTGACCCCTGGGGGACTCCACTAAGAACGTTTTGCCATGATGACTTTGTACCATTTAGCATCACTCTTTGCTGTCTATCTGAAAGCCACAACTCTATCCATTTTAAGATCTGCTACATCGGACACGTCTGGATACCTGTAACCTCGGACACATCTGGAGACCTGCTACATCGGACACGTCTGGAGACCTGCTACATCGGACACGTCTGTATACCTGCAACATCGGACACGTCTGGAGACCTGCTACATCGGTCACGTCTGGAGACCTGCTACATCGGTCACGTCTGGAAACCTCCTACATCGGTCACGTCTGGAGACCTCCTACATCGGTCACGTCTGTATACATGCAACATCGGACACGTCTGGATACCCGTAACATCGGACACGTCTGCTTACATGCATGGCTCTACAGAGGTTCCCCAGAAGGCCTCCGCCACGCATGTCACGTCGTAGTGCATCAGCAGAGTGTCTCGAGTGCTTAGTGTCTGAGAGTACATCAGCAGTGTCTCGAGTGTGCCGATCACTGTCGTCCACCAACGGTTGACCGCTGATATTTGCAAAATGTGGCCTCGATGAGGCTGATACCACTCGGGGCACATTGTACCCAGGTGCGATAAACTGGCACCAGCACTGGCAAATGTACTGCGCACCGTACCAAGGAAGGCGCTAGAAACTGCACAGTCGCACTGTAGGCCACTACATACCAGACAACGGCTGGACACTGCATACCGGACAACAGCTGTACACTGCATACCGGCACAGCAGCTGGACACTGCATACCGGACAACAGCTGGACACTGCATACCAGACAACAGCTGGACACTGCATACCAGACAACAGCTGGACACTGCATACCAGACAACAGCTGGACATTGCGCACCAAACAACAGCTGGACACTACATACCAGACAACAGCTGAACACTGCATACCGGACAGCAGCTGGACACTGCACACCAAACAACAGCTGGACACTGCATACCAGACAACAGCTGGACACTGCATACCAAACAACAGCTGGACACTGCATACCAGACAACGGATGGACACTGCATACCAGACAACAGCTGGACACTGCATACCGGACAACAGCTTGACACTGCATACCAGACAACAGCTGGACACTGCATACCGGACACCAGCTGGACACTGCATACCAGACAACAGCTGGACATTGCGCACCAAACAACAGCTGGACACTACATACCAGACAACAGCTGAACACTGCATACCGGACAGCAGCTGGACACTGCACACCAAACAACAGCTGGACACTGCATACCAGACAACAGCTGGACATTGCGCACCAGACAACAGCTGGACACTGCATACCGGACAACAGCTGGACACTGCATACCGGACAACAGCTGGACATTGCACATCAAACAACAGCTGGACACTGCATACCGGACAACAGCTGGACACTGCATACCGGACAACAGCTGGACACTGCATACCAGACAACAGCTGGACAATGCAGGCGATGGCCATCAAGCTGACCGAACACAAAAGCGACGTGGTCACTGCACAATGGTGTAGGAACGGCAGCGTTCATGGCAGTCCTGCAGGCACTGCAACTAAGCAGGGTACAGAGGCACAACGAAGGCCCCGCACCCAAAAAACAAAATGCACTAATTCAAGGGGACGAAATTGGGGCTTGCACTACTACAAACGAAAATTAGTAACCACCTGTGAACAAAATCCTAGCTGTGCCCATCGCAAGGTCCACATCGTCGTCTGAGCAGGTGGGGCGGGGATGGCCGAGTGGTTAAGGTGTTCAGCACTGGGCGCAAAATGTTCCGGGTTCAACACTCACACCGCTCGGGACATTTTCCAATCCCGCGGCCCATCGGCAAAGCAGTGTAGGCGGCGCCATTAGCCGTGATCGCGTATAGAGTGCGTCGACAACCACCCAATGAACAAACAAACAGAGGGGTAGGTCGGAAGAAGCTCTGGAGGCGTTTTGAATCACAGAAGCCCCGTTTCCATGACACTAGCACATCCGGATTTCCTTACAAATCGGGATTTCCGAAGGTATGGAAACGCTATCGTTAGCTAACTGGAGTGGATTTCCGAATCTAGCTTAGAAAGAAGATTTCCTTAGGAAATCCGGACTTCCCAGGAGTTGGAAGCATATGGGAGCATTCACTTCGCGTCCTTTTCCTGCCTCCCCTGTCCTCAGCGCCAGCGTCGTATTTGGAAGGTTTTTGGTGAAGGGTGACCGGGTTTATAATATAATATGTGATATAATATATAATATAAAATAACAAATTCGCAAGTAACGGCAAGTCCTCTTCGAGCATCTCATGCAACGACGCAGCCCACTCCGATGTGGCAACTATACATTTTTTACTTTGCTGGTTATACTGATTTCAGGTGCACATCGGGTGTAATGGTGATACACCGTATTGATATTGTATTGTATTGGTGATACACTATTTATTTTCTTGTGTGGTTACACCTTTGATATTTTTATTGTATAACCTATTGTATTGATTTCAGGTGCACATCGGGTGTAATGGTGATACACCGTCCACCATCCTAATATACAGATGTCTTGCTGGGTGGCGTTTCAGTAATCTTTCAGATCCTCATGTCCTATCTCACATGATGACCAAGATTTCAGCCGTCGGAGTACGAAAGGTGACCTTCCGGAAACGGCAATGCAAAATGCGTGACAAACCGAGGTTTCGGGTGCCACATCTAACGGGATGAACGGACACGGAAAATGGATCAAGGGAAGTGGCCGATAGGTCACCAATTAACATCTGAAGATCAATAGCCGCTTTATCTTGCCTACAGAGCGGAACAGCAGACTCTCATTTATTTTCAGATTGCCGATATGATACATCAGCTTCAAAAATTTGGAATGATCACATTCTGAACAGTCGAATGTCCGTCCCGTGAACTAGCGTGCTCAGTTGATGAACGTATAACGCGCAGTGGGATGGGGTAGGGGTTGGAGGTGGGAATGACGTCGGATTCCTGCCCATGCACCTACCCCGTCCTAGAGAGAGTCATCTGAGACGCAAGATAGCTAGCCACACAAAAAGCAGAGTATGCGGTGGATCCAACCCGGTCTATGAAGGCAACATCTCACATGTAGATGTGGGCAGGAGTGCTCCATGCTGCAGCCAACGCAGTCTTTCATGGTTCACCGGAGAAGAAGACTCCTCCACGGCCCGTGTTAGCCCTTGTTAAGAAAGCAGTGTGATAACATATTCCATCGGATATTCAGGGCAGTTGAAGTAGATGCCGCCATTCTAATACCAATTGCGGATCCACATGAACAAATCATGTCACTTTCCATTAACATTTTTCAATTCACATTTCATTTCACGCTTCGATGCATCAACAAGTGTTTAACATATTGCCAAAGCCGCAAACTAATCATTTTTATTCTTGTATTACTGGAATGTCATCAATAAAGCAAATGTTTTATATATTAAGTTTTCCGAGGGCGAACAACTGGCCTTTTGAAGGTAGATAAGCACTCCACATTTAGATCACGGCGTTGTAGCTGTGAAGGCTGGCACCACAACCACAATTGTTTTCCATCCATGATCTATCGCCCATGTAATTTTCACCCGCACACTTTCGCACGGTCGCCTGCCGGGTCCAGCAACCCCTTGTCCAGTTAGTTGATGCTGTGCCGCACTGACTGTAGCGAAGGCGATGCAATCGGGCAGATACAGATACATAAGATATAGATGCAGAATGTACATATACAGAATATACAGATACAGAATATACAGATACAGAATATACAGATACAGAATGTACAGATACAGAATATATAGATACAGAATGTACAGATACAGAATATGCAGATACGGAATATACAGATACAGAATGTACAGATACAGAATGTACGGATACAGAATATACAGATACGGAATATACAGATACAGAATGTACAGACACATAATCTACAGATACAGAATATACAGATACAGAATATACAGATACAGAATATACAGATACAGAATATACAGATACAGAATATACAGATACAGAATATACAGATACAGAATATACAGATACAGAATATACAGATACAGAATATACAGATACAGAATATACAGATACAGAATATACACATACAGAAGATACAGATACAGAATATACAGATACCGATACACCGAGAGCCAGCGATCGACGGCGACCCACTCCGGGCGGGTTCTCAACACGCGGAAATTTCGCCGAAGCCCGACCGTCAACGGACCGCTTCGCGCAGTTCCGGGAGCACACCGCCAGACCATGCTGCGCCCTACACGACAGCGCCTTCTGAGGCCTGAGCTGCCCTGCGCCGGCTGCTGTCTCGACACGACAGCTGCGCCGAGCCGGCCCGCTCCACGGCTCCGGGAACCGTCGTGCCTGCGTCACATTCCGCGCCGCGCCGCCACTCGGCGTGATGGCCGCTTCGGCGACGTTTCGTTTGGCATCGGCGGCCGACCGCGCTCATTTGGACGTATTCAAGATTCGCGTGATTGGCATGCAACGGCCACCAGTTAAGTGAAATGTTTGGGAACACGCGCTTTGCATTCGGAGGAAATGTCAGACGTGTGCCGCTGGCCATGGATCCAGGTCACGGCAGGGGTACGCCTGCGCTCGGCGAGTGAGGTCGGTGCGAGCTGCGAGTCAGGTGTGAACCGGAGAGTCAGCGGTACAGGTGTGGATAGAGACGGGGCAAGGGACAGCTCGTGGTCAGGTGTGAATTAGGTGTGGCTTGGTGTAGATTGAGTATGGATTAGGTGTGACTTGGTGTAGATTGAGTATGAATTAGGTGTGACTTGGTGTGGGTTGAGTGCGAATTAAGGGTGGCGTGGAGTGAGTTGAGTGCAAATTAGGTGTGTCTTGGTGTGATGGTGGTGGTACTTCAGTTATTTGACGACGCATCTGGCTGCTGGGTCATGTAGCGTCGTCAGCCTCTCACGCCGGTTAGTCGAGTGTAGTCTCGCCCGCCGTTTGTGGGGGCTTGATGTGGTTTGAGTGTGAATTAGGTGTGGCTCGGTGTGGGTCGAGTGTGAATTAGGTGTGCTTTTGGTTTGGGCTTGACCTTGGCGTGCAGCTGTGAATGAACTAGGGAAGGTTTTTGTGCCATATGTGAGCCAAGGATACGGGCAATTCGCAAGGTTGGCAAAAGACAGGTATGAGTGCATGAACAAAACACGGGTGATGCAGTTAGTCCAGTGAATAGTGCATATTAGTGCAGATTACAACGTCGGTCCGACGTTGTAGGACAGATACGGTGGTTCAGTGAATCCGGTCGAAGTCAGGTGAGCCTGGGCAACGGTGGTCGATACCAAGCAATCAAAACCTGTAAGATGTCAGGAAAGGAAGTCAACAGGTTGGCTTAGACAGGGAACGTCAGGTGCCAAATGCAGAAAATCAGGGGTTAAATTATATGGTCAGAAAGTTTGGCTTAGTATGTCACATCAGGGTGTCAAGGTCAAATGTTGCGCATGGTTAGCTTGCTATCAAGACTTCAGGGTCAGGGAAACATGGCTAGGATGATGGTAAAATAAATAGGTGTTGCGTATGCTATGACATATGCTATGGCGTACGCTTGATCAGGTACGCGGCACCAGTGAAGCAATGGGAGAAAAATCAAATGGCCATATTTTATTTCAGAAGTATCACCATGATTCATGGGGGATTGATATAAATGTCGTTTTACGTAACCTTGATTGGGCACTTCACACTTCAACGGGCTATTCGTTTTGCCTACGTCATCTGGATTTTACATCGCGTCCCACGGAGTTTAACCATCCTCCAATGCTGGCATAGCCAAACATATGTTGTCCTCAGTCATGCTACCAGTGTCATTAGACACGCTGGTCTAACGAGGACGAAAGTTTGGTTATAGTTTCTTCGCGTTTCAGGCACAGCATTATGCAATATACCACAAGAGGTACGAGATCAGCCAGTATAACACCGGAAGTATATAACCAGACGATGTACTACAGGAGGTACAGGATCAGATAATATACCACAGGAGGAGCAGGATCACCCAACATATCACAGGAGGTACAGGATCAGCCAATATACCACCGGAATACATGATCAGAAGATATACTACAGAAGGCACAGAATCAGCCAATATACCACCGGAGGTACAAGATCAAGCAATATACCACAGGAGGTACAGGATCAGATAATATACCACACGGGGTACGTGACCAAGCAATATGCCACAGGAGGTAAACGATCAGACAATGTACCTCATGGAGTACAGTATCAAACAATATACCACAAGAGGTACAGAATGAGACAATATACCACAGGAGGTACAGGATCACCCAATATACCACAGGAGGTACAGGATCAGACAATATACAACAGGAGGTACATGATCAGACAACATACCATACGGGGTGCAGGATCAGACAATATACCACAGCACACTTTTCGACCGAACCCTACTGTGGGCAAATTTTGCAGAAGTGCAGGCATTCCAGAAATGCGTAAAGCCTTTTTTGTAAAGCCAATTCAACACAACCTGGGGTGCGTACTCCAGATTCGGCATGGGATTGTGGAAACAGCGTTTCCAATTTCGGCTACGTGTATTGAAAACCAATCCAATTCAGTCGGAATTGGCTGAAATTTTGCCGAAATTGGTTTTGTCTACCGGAAATGGCGTACGTATCTCAAACTGAAACGCACTATGATGACTCGTCCAAACAGCACAGGGGCCACGCTGTGGCACAGTCATGCTTGTTCGACGGTCCCTCCCGCTTAGCTTACGCCGCATGCAGTCATTCAGCGAGGCATCCTCCCTGTGACTGATATTGTCAGCTCTGTCTTTGGGCTACTGGTTGCGTGACATGATGCCATAGCACTTAGCCGATGCCTGGCTTGCTGGAGCCGGTTAGATCGCCAGCGACTAATGTCCGTTATAGAACTTTTCTTCGAGCAAGAAGTGCACACTTGGAACAATTAGAAGATATTATGGCGAAAACTGTTGGAAATCATAATTAAAAGACCGGTGTAAATGAGTGAAGGTATTCGGACTTCAAGCATTAAGACAAGAAATATTGCAGTTTCAGAAGCGCGACTGCAGGCCTCCTGACGGGCCCAGTTGATTCCACTCACTCAGATGAACTTCCGTTTCTGTGAATAGACGGCTCTACTCCGGCTTCGCCCTCGCTCGTGTCCAGTTGTGATCAACAATGACATTTTGCTTGCGTTGCGAATGACCATACGCGATTATAAATCCGGGTGGTTCCTAACCGCACTACGACGGAACAAATCAAGCGAACCAGTGAGACACTGATGAGCAGGGGCCCAGCCAAGAGGGGCTTGGTCGCACTCCAACCTCCTCACAACCGAAATACACTAAATCAAGCGCGACATTTTCGGATTCTCACCATGCAAATCTGAAAGTTGTCCGTACGGTCTGCTTGCGGAAAGCGGTTGTGTCAGACGACTTTTGTTAGTGCTTAGCTGGCATGAGACTCCTAATGAATGTCCAGGTGCACAGCCTCCCGCCGTTGGTGTATTGACACGTGGCAGCAGTCACGGCACCTGCGACACTCCCAGCAATCAACTTATCGAACCAGGTGGATTAATTGAGTTAGTCGAAGGCGGGGCGGAACAGCACGTGTTTTCCAGACCGTCGTATTGACCGTACGTCCTGCCATATCGCTACTTGCTTTGGTACCGCTCTGGCAAGCCAGGCCTGCACATTGAAGCGCGGCACCGGACTATCTATCCCATGACATTGTGGGCCTCCATCCCCGCCCCCGCCCCCATCACCACCACCACTACCACCACCCTGCCCCCGCCCCTGCCCCCCCCCTCATCGTTGTGTAATCTTATCTGCTGCACTCGGACGAGAACCACGGGGCCATGACTCGACGACATGTACTATGAATGCAAATGCGTTGCTGTATTTTGTATAGCAAATGGACGGGAAGATAGCGCTCCCGATAGTACAGTATTCTTTATGTTCCTGTTCGTCATGCTACTCACTGCTTAAATGACACACTTTGTACTAAACTTGGGGTCAGTTGCTATCTCGTACCGTAGCTCCCTTTCGTCTTTACCGTGTGTTTCATACTTTATCCACTCTGGATGCATCGTCTTGGCTTAGCTATATTTTCAAAGACGGTGCTTTCGTCAATTTTTCGCGTGACCTGTAATTCGAACATCATCAGCAAAGTGAATTCCGATGTTCTCATGCAAAGTGTTTCTGACAGTGATATATTGACGCCTAGCCTGATACGGTATTTTAATACCTCCTCCGTTGTCCTTTAAGACAATGTTTCCGATACGCTAGCGTTCCCGGAGCAAAAGTACGTCCACTATTCACCTATCTTTTCACACGCTTAGTTCGTGTGGTTGCGTGGCTCTCATGTGATTTCGTGGCTCTCATGTGGTTTCGTGACTCATATGTGCTCTCTCAGTACATGCCCTATGAACATGCAACATGTTGTCCCCCACCGAAGTGATACATGGATACAGGCAACGACCCACTGTCAGCATTGGTCGGACAGAATGTGCGCGGTGAGAGGGTGGTGCGATACCCGAGTCTGGCCCGGCTCCCGTCAGCTGTGGGTCGCCCGCCCGAGCAGGTCGCTGGGCCAGGCGGCGGCGGCCAAATATTCCCGCCAAGCTCGCGCTGTTGGCGCGAAGCCGCCGGCACGCGAGACCAGGTCGGCGCAATGGCGCCACAGCCAGATGTGCTCTTCGAGGCGATGAGCCACGGTGGAAGCCGAGGACGCGGCTCGCGGCCGCCAGCGTGCACTTCGCACTGATCACACATCTTCACTGTTGGGAAAGTGGTGGCGGACACCCTTGACATTATCAAGGAGATATGACGGTCGCTCGACTTGAGCGGAACAACTGGGCGCCGTTAAGAATGTCAGGAATAGGTGACACCATTAAACTGGGGTGCCAGGATTATGTGAAAATTATACTAAGGTGCCAGATATAGGTAACACAATTACACTGGGGTGCCAGGATTATGTAACAATTCCACTAGGGTGCCAGATACAGGTGATATAATTACACTGGGGTGCCAGGATTATGTGGCAATTATACTAGGGTGCCATATATAGGTAACACTGGGGAGCCAGGATTATGTGAAAATTATACTAGGGTGCCGGATATAGGTGATATAATTGCACTGAGGAGCCAGGAATAGGCGACAAAATTCGACTTGGATGCAAGAAATAGGTACAAGACACTACTGGGGTATCATAACTAGGAGTCTGTTCTACTGGGGTGCCAGAAATAGGTAACATAATTTTACTTTTCACTTCTACATAACCACACAGCCAATTACAAACGAGATTCAAATGAAGTGGGCTGCTAAGATGTGGCTGCTAAATTGGATTAAAAATAAAATTATGTTACATGCAATGCACCCACAAGCACTTTTCCTCACATTGCACACATGGTGTAAGTCGTCTATAGGATTTTGTTATTCTGCGTGGTGACATACTTACATTAGCTTTCCTGTGTCATGGAACATGTGATTCTGGTTGTGAAGCATGAAGGTGGAACCTTGTCAGTAGTCCATCCGAGATCTGAGTCCGAGTTTTCGAATCTATCTCAGTCCAATCGGCGTGGAAGATTTGAGAAGCATTTGATTTCCAAGTAGCCAGAGGCAATATGTCTTCTGTACGGTGTGAGGTGAGCATGGGCGCAGGAACAGGTGGCAGCGGGGAGGTTGTATTTCCCCAAACTACAAAATTGGTGGGGCACTCTCTATCCGATTTTTTTAAAATAACACTTCGCAGCCACCTGTGCGCTTCCGATAAACAGTTTTTTTCTGAAGAACGTTGGACATACCTTGAGGATATAATAGCATTCAAAAAAGTTTTGGAAGCCTGAAGTTGTGTACTATATTTGTAGCATAGCTGTCAATAAACGGTCTGACGTATAATTATGGGTGCAAGGGTGTCAAGTATGTCGGACTTCTCGTCTTCTGTTCTTCGGCTTATGCGGCCGCCTGAAAATAGTCGACAACGCTCCTACGATTTCTACCTACCAATGAAGGGTCGTGTTTGGTTTCATCAGCAAATGGCACTATATACAATGCCGATACACAAAAGCACAATCGGTATGGACACAATTCCAGGTATATGAATCATTCAGACACAATTTCAGGTATCTGAATCTGTGGAAATGGAATACTGAACTATGAATATAATTCCTGTGGAACAGTGCATGGACAAATCAGACTAGAAATAAGCTGCATAATGCCTTGTATTCCAAATACATTCATTTACCGACACCTCGGGCATTCTTCTGGAGTAAAGTGAGCATCCAACATTATCTGATGGCCATTACTACTTAAATATCCGATATGTACCAAACAATGACTTTTCCACTGGCATACTTGCTGTGTGCAAGGTCGCATTGTGGATGGTGTTGACTTCGGTATGTTGCCAATTTTGCGGCTTCTGTACTTGGCTGGAATATTGATATGCACCAAAAATGGCATTGATGGTTGAAATTACTCGTAGTCAGCTGAAAGTCTGAAAGTATTTTGCAGCTTTAGCATTTGGTCCCTTTCTTGGGACTCAGAGAAATTAGGATGTGCACATGCATAGTGGTTATACATATACACATCAAGTGTTGTCCATCCACGAACACGTTTGCACTGAGAAGGTTGCATTATGGCTCCGATTGTTTTAATTCTGCGCCCGCTCACTCTTGATTTATGTAAAAAGTCGTCAGAAGAAACGTTATTATAATGTCGTTCACGGATCACCTAGCGTGAGCACGAAGTTCTTCTTCTGCCAAAACTTGTGCAGTTGATGGAAGAATACCAGTCGAAAACTTCGTGCCGATATATTTCCAGATTTTTCAATTATTGGCAGCAAAATCGCATGGGAAAACGCACCACGTGGGGAAAAGGAAGACTGAACTTGAGCTTCCTCAAACTTGTTTCCTTTTGTTCAATAGGCAACACCAACTTATTAATTTATCAACATCAGTGGTACATTTTGTAAGAACAGCGGGAGAAATTGATGCAAATGGTTATTAACGTTCACTTGAACCTAAGGAGCCTCATTGCGCAACATTTGAGAACAGAAACATCATTGGTTTAAAGCCACCCTTATTCTGATAATGTTTCTAACATAAGAAGAGTCTTATGATTATAAATACACCATATGTTCAGCGGAAGATTTTGGTGGCTGCCCAACGCCGTTCGGTCAACAGAAGATGGTCGGCTGCATGCGTCTTCGTCGAACGTAAATCAAGTATTCAAAGCACTATCAAGTATGCAAAGCTCAATAATTTGGCATACTCGCTGGAGATATCCGGGTAGAGGAGGCCAACCAATCAAAGTCACTTGTACGTTACGATACGCTGCGCACAGTTTTGACACTCATCGACACCGCCGGAAATCTAGTGGTATATATTGTTAAGTGTAACAGTGTAACTGATCAAATGTGCGGACTGTCAGCTGCGTTATGTTAAATATCCCGAGTTTATCCTGAGGTAGGAACCAGGGATGCGGAGCCGGAGCCGAAGCCGGAGCCAGAGCCGGAGCCGGAGCCGGAGCCGGAGCCGGAGCCGGAGCCGGAGCCGGAGCCGGAGCCGCCGGAGCCGGAACATTTTGCCCGAAGCTGGAGCCGGAGCCGGAGTCGCCGGGACATTTTACTCGGAGCCGGAGTCGGAGCCGGAGCCGTCAAAAGCAGGGCGGCTCCGATTTTGAAAGAGGTGTAAATTAAACAAAATAAGCAAACGTGAAATGAACGCATTATACCTAGTAATGTATGGTATGGTATGGTATGAAAACGCATTTTTAAAAGCCAAAATGCTTAAATACGAGTAACATGTAAAAATATCATCAAATAATGGTAAAATAACCAATAAACATATTCTAGCCTCAGTAGACAATGCAATAGTTCCATGTTTAGTTTAGTTAAGTTCATTGTTTCCACCATCAACGCGTTGTTGTACCTTATTAGATATGAGGTCAAACATTACAATTTACAACAATGGTGTTCCTTGGACCGTTCACGGGATGGGGAGTGTTGTTGATTCGAGTTTCCCCTCTTCTGATTGCCCCAATACGGCACGAAGCGAGCATCAGTTTACGAGGGCATAACACCGAAAAGTGATTTGGGAGGGGGTGGGTGTTTATTTAGAGATAGATATAGGGTTTATAAGGGAAAGTTGCTTATAATTGTCTGAAGTTTGCGCCTCTGAGTGGTCGCGGCTAACTTTTTTTACGTCCCCCCTAGCTCTTACTAAATGGATCGATCACGTTTGAGATGTACGGAGCCGGAGCCGGAGCCGGAGCGGCCGGAGCCGGTACATTTTGCCCGGAGCCAGAGCCGGAGCCGGAGCCGCCGGGACATTTTACTCAGAGCCGGAGCCGTAGCCGGAGCCGGGATACTTTCCCGGAGCCGGAGTCGGAGCCGGAGCCGTCCAAAATTTTCCCGGCTCCGCATCCCTGGTAGGAACAGAAGTATTTTTTCCACACATGCTGTACAGTTGCGCAATAACAATACCCAGTTACGTTTGGCAAACTAATGCAATATTTATGTTGATAAGAAGAAACTTGTGATCGTCTTCCCCACAAGTAATTGACAGACGCGTAGAACGCGAGTAAATATTAGTCAGACGCACAGCACGAGAGTAAGTAGTGGAATAGTGTGAGAGGCGTTCACTACTGTCCCTTACTCAAATGAGCATTGATGGGCTACGGAAACATAGCTACCAGGGTTCGTATGTCCTGCGGCTTTTGACCTACTGAACTACCTATCTACCTAAATCCTGTACTACCTATCTGAACTACCTATCTAGCTACCTCCTTCAGGGTTCGTGCGAGTTCATGCTGATATTCCTATTGACGACGGCAAATGACATGCCAAATGTAGCCGTAGCTCACAGAACTATCCAGATTGTAGCTTTTATAATAGTACGCACCGATCCATCTAAAATGATCCCCACGTCAGGTCATTTGAAATCCTGGTTTCAATGTGATATATGGTGTTCGAACATTTAATTTAGGTGCATTAGCGGGTGAGCAATATGAATGGAGACAAATTGTGTTCCTGGGTAGAATATAAACATGTTCAAGTAAAAAATGGCAGGCAAAGGTGCACATATGTTATAAGGAAGTGCAATCGAATAATTTGTCCACAATCATTCTGTGGTCATGGTCACATGTAATAAACAAGCATTCTATAACATGATCGCGGATTATATTGTCTTAAAAAGTCCCGCCTGTTGCCTGGCAGCCATTGTACAACATGTTCATCCTCAGAGCATATCGAGATCGGGAGTATTTTCACCATCAGTGCATATTAGATGCTGAGTTATTTTCCGATGCATTCAACTGCTAGGTCACGTACCGTCACCAACCTCTCACTGCGGTTGGCCGCGGGTGGACTCGGAAATACCGCAAGTTGCGGGACTCAAATTCACGATCTTGCGATCAGGACTCCATCGCCCTACCGACTGAGCCACTGCGGCCGGGCATGTCCAGATCGGAAGTATTTCCAGCTCAGGACATATCTAGATCGGATGTTTACAAGATTCCCACCACACTGCAAATCTGTCGAAATGCAAATCACACTGGCCAATGGAAAATAGGGAAGAAAATGTCTCTTCGTCGCGGGTAGACGGTAAGCTCGCCAACATGTGAGATCGGCATCTCCGAATGTCTCCTTGCTAGACACTTTAGGATCTCGCAATCTTACATCCGGGCGGGAAGTCCCACAAGTGATAGGTATCAGTACCGGAAAAGAACAGAAGCACCGCAAGCGAGCGGCCAAGGCGTAGGCAAAGATCCATAAAACTTGATTGTGTCGGCCGTCACTCGGCCGAATGAAGAGCAACGAAAACGTAGGAGTGCTGGTGGACGACGAGTCCTACTGCACCTACAGTCAATTTCAACTGCT
Organism: Imbricaverruca yamaguchii; assembly: GCA_034440575.1. NCBI lineage: Eukaryota > Metazoa > Arthropoda > Thecostraca > Neoverrucidae > Imbricaverruca > Imbricaverruca yamaguchii. The sequence goes on from JAOTOL010001585.1 coordinate 273,910, forward strand.
GCAGACCTGCACCTCCGCACGTCAAATTCCGCCCAGAAAACAAGTTCCCATACAAGCATCTTGTCTAGTTCGCCATGAGTCTGAGTGCAGTAAAATGGTGAAATAAAATGAAATGCCGTCTAGTTCGCTATAAGTCCGAGTGCCGTAAGGCTATCGATTAAGTGCACTGTGGGCGGCGACGTGTGCCTTCAGAAGGCCCTACATAATGCTCTGCTCCATTCCATCGGTAGAACAGCACCCAACACAACGTACCGTTCTGGGCAGACACAGCCAGCGCTCATTGCGCCAAAGCAGTGGCGCAACCAGGATTTTTCTAAGGATGGTCAACTGAAAAAATGTGAAGGAACAGAAAGCCTTCGGCGCGAAGTGCACCGAAAAACTACGATTTTGCGCAGTGAAGATATTAATGGTTGTCGTTTGCTCCGGTGTATTTTTTGTTGCTACGGGGATGGAGGGGGTCACATTTGGCTGCACCCCTGTGCCAGATCCACCATACTGAAACTGTTGGAGGGTGTGGGCAGACCTGCAGTAATATCTGACACGAATGCACCCGGTGCCCCAACTGTGGACCATTGGGAACCGTTGGGGGATCATCAAACAGACAATGCATCAGGGAAGAGTCGTCGATTTATTCTAAAACTCATAACTTCCAACGTTCACAACTTTCAAGACAGACTGGGTATGGGTCGTTCGCGTCTTCCAAAGTTCATAACTTCCAAATTGAAAGCTTACTTCCAAATTATAAGTACACTTGCAAAACTTGTAGTGTTATGTTACATTAGTTTTTGTTTTGGAGCTAAGCCTGTTTTGGAGGTTATGAACCCTGGAAGATATTTCGGACGATGTTATCCGCACCCATCAGGGAGAGAGGCAGGCTAAGACAGGCCTTCGACTGAAGAGAAGATTTCAGGAAGTGATCCCGAAAATACATGCAGTTGCCACGACAGGCAATCGAATGCGTGTCAACGCGCGAGCGGCTGGACAGGGCGCGCGGCAAGGGCATCGAATTTCACTTTCACCTAAGGTGATGTTCGAATTGAAGACAAAACACGACATGACCTGTTTTCGTATGTATATGACCAACTTTTCGGGCGGTCCAGGGCTAACTTGGTCTGCATTGGTGCTACCCAGCAACTACTTGCAGGAATTATTTTAAACTCAAGTCCTTCTACGCTTCACCTGAATATCCGCACAGTGAATGTTATCGTACGGATGCATTGTGTTCGTCGGCCAGCCTGCGTTTGCAAAAGGACAATGTAATTTCACTTGCAAATTGCAGGCGTTTTCCGATGAATTGTTCATGCAATTACCTCATCCGGGTATGTTAGCCGCCGAGAGTGTTTCTGAGCCCATCTACTGTACAGCCCAACGACTCGGCTAATTAACTCGACCTTGCCTCATTGTCGGCGGTCTGTTCATCAGCCACATTGGCCCAAATAATACCATCTCGTGAGCCAGGCATGGATATGACAACCAAACACAGCGCTCACAAGCTGGTAACGGTGTCATTGCGGATTCATATTTGGCGGTGGCTGCATATTCCCGGACTTAGCAGGAGTTGCTGGTGTCAGGCGAACTCGCAGCCAGTCGTCGTAATGCACACGTCCGTACGACCACACTGACATGGACACCATCCAGTGTGTGTCGGTGTGTGTGTATGCATGGACGCACCGATGGACGACGCAGACTTCTTACCTAGCGTAGTATGCGTGCATCTAATGAACCATTTCAATTCAGGATCCAACACGTTTTTGTGAATTCGAGGTTGAGTTACTCAAAACGTCGCTTTTATGGATTTCCTCGGTTGCTGATGATTTTCTGAAAACCCATTCAAAGCACCGCAAGGAATTATTTATGGGAATAAAATGTGCATTGGGGCTTCTCGACATCCATGATTCACGTGTCTGCCTTTACATGTCGTTAGTTCACCTGGCATCGGTACTGAAACACACACTGATTCAACACCAGAACGGAAATGTGGTCCAGCCGCGCACAGTGATATGCTGACGGATGGCGGTACGATAACCAGCACAGCAGAGACCAATGGTAAGGAGGGCTGCTGGTGCGGATTAGCTCACATTATCTCACCGCTATTGACACCTCATGTGGATGTCAATGTCCATGCATATCTCACAAGCGAACTGGAAGGTCTCACCTTGTTTTTAGTACAGCAAGGAGCATCGAGTGATATTCGGTATGCACCATCAGAATGGCCGAAACTGCTCGATGCCACTATGTTCACTTGCTGGCAAAAGTTCGCAAACTGATTGGCTGATACCAGCGATACTGGCAAACGATAGTAGTTCCGAGAAAGTGAACTGAACCTGTCCCACAAGAATCTAGCTACCATCCGGGGTACCTGGGATCAGAGCACTGCGAGATAAGGTAACCGAGTTGGCGGGAAGCAGGCACACCGTTCGAAAGAGCGCATCTTCCTCCATGGTTCCACGCGATCAGCACAATCACTGCTGTGCAACAAACACCCTGTAAAGTTGTTTTAATGCGACGCATGCCCCCGGGCTGGATTATACCCAAAAGCATGAAAGGCTTGACGCCGCATAACGCACAACTGTGCCCACAACCTGCGGGATTACCAAATTCACCGGCTTCGCGTCACCAAATCTGACGGTTAGGTTGGCGACGTCCTATGGCCTGGCGGCAGTGTGTCGTAAAAGAGACTGAAGCTCTTCTTTTTATAGTTTATGGCTGCCGCCAGAGCAAAAAAGCTGCGGAGCAATTCGTTTCCGTGAGCGCAGTCAGCAAAGTATGGGCTAATCAATGCTTTGGCGCCAATGCAACATGCATGCATATATATATATATATATATATATATATATATATAGATGCATATCTTCAAATATTTTTCAGAGCAGGTTTTCTTTTATGCATGCATAATTGAATACGACAGCTGTCTCTACATCCGTGAGACAGCTCCCACCATCAATGCGCATACGAAGATCTACATGCATCTGCCCCTATATAACACACACCTACCGCCCGCATGAGTGTTCTTAATGCTTGTGGTGTGCTTTGTGCATCATGGGCATTGCATATTGTGTATTATGTAACTTGTATTGTGGCCATTGTATGTCAGATGAGCGTATTTCAAGGAATATTCACACACGTTCCTTTTCGATTTTACGCATCTCTTCAGAATAGGAAGTGCCGTAATTGAAACTGTGCGTACCATCACGGAATGTGTACTTGCATTGCAACCATGTGATTTGTACTGTGTTAGTTCCTGCAGATGGTGAAGGCTGGTTGAAACGTCGATAACATGCAATAAATTCAAATCCTGATTTGTTTCACATAAATGCTGACTTCATAACTATTTACATTATAGCAGCGGTATACCGCATTGCGATTATATATATATATAAATATATATATATATATATATATATATATATATATATATATATATATATATATATATATATATATATATAAATATATATTATATATATATATATATATATATATATATATATATATATATATATATATATATATATATATTTGTATATATATAATATTGCATTCACTCATTCCTTGCTTATTTGGAGCATTTGACTACTATTCCATTGCTATCTTCAGTGTTTGATAATGCACAAATACACGTGTAACTTGACCTTGCAAACCCCCAAGTGGTCGTGAAATCGAATCAGACTGCTAAAGCTGTGTGCATGCCTGTATGTCATCATTCATTCACTTTTCAACAACCCCAGAGAAGAAGAAAATGAATAAGATGCTGCCCGAATCAGTTCCTACACAAGAATAAACCAATCTTGCTAATGTGAATTATCATCAGCCCAGGATTTTTTTGCGTGATATTCAGCACGATGTGTTATTGTCGGGCTTGTTGTTTGTTTCAAACCGTTTGAAGCACATGATTGCTTTCCTTTTAACCATAGAAGGAACAAGGCTACATACCCTTTGTGGCTGACAAGGGAAGTAAGACGATTGCTGGTGTCAAAACACCTGGAGAAAAACATATTTGACTCCGAGGCTAACCCCGAGGAAGATGAGAACTACAGCAATGCTTGGAAGCTGGTTGGGACATAAAAAGTCTGGCTAAAATTAGAGTAGCTGGATATTGTTTGACAGGAAAATTCAGACTTTGAGGGCACAAAAAGTCGGCTGATAAATGGAAGATGCCTTTCAACTATGATAAGTGGAAGGTTCTGCCTGCGGTGTCTGGAGGTAAGATACTTAGAACATAGTGAATTGGATGTCACTTAGAAGGATATGACTTACGCGCGTTGGTTTCAAGTAACCTCAAAGCAGAAAAAACTGTATCAACTAGAAACAGAGTGATTAAACATCCAAGGATTATGAATAGGGATGTGAAAAATGCGAAGCAATGAATTTATGAAAAAAAAGTATTTTGTCGCCGATGTAGTATGACTACATTTGGGAAAATTGCGTACAGGTATGAAGCTCTTACTTACAAAGAGATATACCTATGCTAGAAAGAGCGCAACGTAAAGTTACTAGGCTTCGCAGTATAGTGTAGGATCAGACGCATAGAGAATCCACCACTGAACATATATATATATATATATATATATATATATATATATATATATATATATATGTGTGTGTGTGTGTGTGTGTATTTAAACAAGGTGCACATAGGTGTCTTAGGTCATGACCATAAATGGATAATTATGCCAGTAACAGGCATACACCTGAGGCTACGGTGATTCTAGCGGAGGTGTCCTACCACATCTAACGGAGGTGGATTCAGAACCGGCCTGTTATGATGTGATAACATGGGGTGGATAGTTTCTTCAGAACATAGGATGTCTCATTCATTAAGAGCTCTCGCTCTATTTTTGCTATTCTTATAGTATGTCCATTCATAGGCTTAGCCCAGATGGCCCGCTGTTGCTGCTATTAAGCCATGCTTGTTTGTTTATTGGGTGGTTCACGACGCACTTTCTGCACATTCACGGCTAGTGGCGCCGCCCACGCTGTTTCGCCGGTGGGCCGCGGGATTGGGAAATGTTCCGAGTGGCGCTAGTGTCGAACCCAGGACCTTTGGTACCCAGAGCCCAACACCTTAACCACTCGCCTATCCCCGCCCCACTATTAAGCCATAAAGCACTATGATCTGATGACTTCACAATAAATATAGCATTTAGAAATTAGGAAAGTAAGCACCTGCATGTGCCAAAAGCTACGTGATAAAAATACCCCCACCCGAAACTACTCCGATTTGCAAGATTTCTTCGCTTTGAGGGTACGATGTAAAGACAGCGTGTCAGGTCACGATGGCGGCATCATACATTTACTGTATGAAGTTAGTAGTTGGTGAGTTGTGGTTAATTCGGCATTAATCCGTGGACAAGTAATATACTCGATTCACGGTTTTAAGATTGAAAATCGACCTTGCAAAAATATCAGTAACGCAATTTCTGACGCCATTCACAAACGCAAGAAAGAAACTATTGCCATCGCAAGAGAAACGAAGTTGATTGGGCAGATAGATGATAAGCAAGCAGCTAAAGCCAGTGCGACTCTGCCTCAGGTGGGGTGTTCTACAACTCCGCTGTCCCAACCACAACCACAGCCACAATCCACCCCGATGGGTGTAGTGGAACACCTCCGCTATCATGACCACAACCACAGTCCACCTGCCACTCCGCTGGGAGTGGTGGGACACATCCGCTATCATGACCCCAACCACAGTCCACCTGCCACTCCGATGGGTGTGGTGGGGCGCCTCCGCTATCGCCACCACAACCACAGTCCACCTGCCACTCCGATGTGGTGTGGTGGGGCACCTCCGCTATCATCACCACAGCCACAGTCCACCTGCCACTCCGCTGGGTGTGGTGGGGCACCTCCGCTATCACCACCACAGCCACAGTCCACCTGCCACTCCGATGTGTGTGGTGGGGCACCTCCGCTATCACCACCACAGCCACAGTCCACCTGCCACTCCGATGGGTGTGGTGGGGCGCCTCCGATATCACCACCACAGCCACAGTCCACTCGGCTGGATGCGATATCCGGCAGGGTCATCAGCAGATCGTCCGCGGCCCATCGTGTGTGTGTGACGAGCGGCGCGGACGGCGGCCCCTGCAGTTGGACAGCGCCGTGCGCGGCGTTAGTGCGCCAGATTAGGCCGCATTTGCCGCGGCGGTGGCGGTCGAATGCGGCGTTTACGCCGCCTGGCCGGCGGCCCTGCCGAGCGGATGGTCGTTACCGGTCAGTTGGCGAGCGGCGTGAAACCGGTGGACTGGTGATGACTTGACAGAGCCGACCGGCTCAGGCCGGCTGAGCGGCTGTTCTGTCACAGGTGGGGCTGCACGAGTGCTCTTTAACCCGGGCCGGCCCGGGGGTTTCTTTGAACCCCATAAGGTGTTGTACGGACAGTGACAAAGAGCGGCTCGCGGCAACGCGCCGAAAATTGACACACCATTTTCCAGATCAATTTGAAATGACACACCATTATCGACTTCGTCTTCCTTTTCTGATTCCAAACAAATATTTTTTGTAAAATTTTCCAAAAATTTAACTATCAAGTGCCAAAAACATGACGTCAGTCGTAACCTAACACACATCCTCAAGAAACGATACTCTTAGAGGGGATAAAATTTTGGGGATTGTTTCTGGTCCTACTCCCCGAGCTATATGAAATGACACCTTCGTTTTCGTACGAAGGAGACTAGTTTGGAGATACAAAGGAGACTATGAGCAACCCCTAGTCTTAGTTTGGGGACTAGGGGTTGCACATAATTCCCCCCCCCCCGGGACGAAGTCGATGAGTGTGAGAGACTCAATCCGGTGAGTATCTGGCCGGAAAGACTCAATCGGCGGGAATCGTCAGTGGAATGGCCCGGTCATATCGCTCTTCCTGCGGATCGTTAAGCTGATATACGGCCAGGATCGGTCATCCCTACCTGTAGGTTCTGACGACCTCGAATGTGCTTAATATAGTCTTTATGTGCCGTGCATATACCACATACTTGTGTATGTAACACACATCCGTGTATGCACCACATACTTGTGTATGTCATAGATCTGTGTACGTACCACATACTTGTGTATGCAACCAGGCGCGCACCCAGGATTTTTCCATGGGGGGGGCCGGACCGAAAAGGGCACTTGGTCGGCTCCAAAAGGGCACTTTACGGCCCGGGGCACACTAGAAGGCTTGTTGACCGGGGGCGTGAACAAGTTTTGGCCAAAAGGGAGCTTTGGGCCCAAAGGGCACCTTTGGCACAGGCGGGGCACATAAGGCAGGTGATTCTTGGGCTAAATTTTGGATATTCCGGCCAAGGGGGCACATTTCGGTCAAAAGGGCACTTTTGGCCAAAAAAGCACTTTGGTCTCATGGGAGGGGAGCCTGGGCCTCCCTCTGGTGCGCCTATGTATGCAACACACATCCGTATATGCACCAAATGCTTGTGCATGTAACACACATCAGTGTATGTATAACACACCCTAGCATGTGCCACTTACCCGTGTACGTACCACATAATCGTGCGTGTACCATGTACTCGTGTATGTACCACACACCCGTGTATACACCACGTACTCGCGTATGTACCACATATACGGAAGTACGTTTGTTCGGGCCTCGCGGCCGTTCGTGCTAAGAGAGGAGCGCCACCAAAGACCGAGGTGCCTGCCAGATGCAGCAGGTTCTGATCACATCATGTTCGTGGCGCGTATCCTCTGGTTTACTGACATGAATTCCGGAAAGCCCTATTTTGTCGCCAGCATTTCAGGACATTCCAAGGCTTGTTATCCATGCACAGGATTTCCTCAGCCCCACAAGTTTGCATTGCATGCAAGCTTATTATCAAATCAATTTTTTAATCACATTTACTGCGTAGCACGCCAAAAATACGGATCTGTGTACACTGTGAATAATAATAGCATGCAATCATCTATGACATGAATAAAGGAGGCACCACCCACACACAGTTGCGGCAGGCTGGAAAAGGTGTGTACTTAGTTCCTACCCAGCTGCTATGGCGGGTGAGTGCACACATGGAGTACTGTGACATGCAGCTAATTTACGCTGAGCTGACTCCGGGTGTCACGCGCGTAATCTTACTTTACGAAGGTAGATGTGGGCTGTTGTGGCTATCTTCCGATATATATATATATATATATATATATATATATATATATATATATATATATATATATATATATATATGTATATCGGTAGATGGACACAGCAGTCCAGATCTACATATATGTATATATATAAATATATATATTCAAAATATATATGCACAGCTACAATAGCAATTCTCCTCTGTCGTCCTTTTTAAAGCAAAAACATTTTTTTTCGAAGTTCAGTAACGTGCATCAGTATCCGTCTCTGCATCAGCTGAAATATAGACTGACAGAGCATGCTCTCCCCCACCCCACCCTCTCTCCCTTTCCGGGTGAGAGCCCTGAAGGTGGGCACGGCCGAGGAGAGACCGTATTTTTCCATCATGTCCAACGTGCGAAAGCAAGCGTGGCGCGGCAGTCATCAAAGCAACGCGATCGGAAACGTGCCGTATTTCAACTATTCAGAGGGATTCGTAAAAACGGTCATCATCTCAGCGTCACAGCGTCACCAAAATCCGCTCCGGCGCTTCTTTAGGACATGTCTCATTCCTTAACGGTCTTCACACGAAATGTTATTTCTGCCGTTCCATCATACATAGATATTGGAATATCTCTGGCTCAAGAAAAAGTACGAACGTTAGTTATTTGCTTTGTTTCTGAATCTCCATGTAAATGTGCTAAACAATAAATCGGTTAACTATGTGTAATGTATTTGGATATATACATATATATATATATATATATACATATATATATAGAAAAAGAAAGAGAATTTGTTTCATGTACATGAGTGTAAACAATATTCAGGGAGCATCTTGGTTCCATAATTTGCATGTAAAAATACGTACAATTTGAGATAAACACCTTAGTTATTCTGTACCTATCCCTATACGCACCCGTACAGCAACGAATGTATTTTTAAGTTATGAGAAATGACCAGACCGTTCGTTCTGATTTTACTTCACCCAAAGGTATCAACCTTTTCAAAAAGGTTAATGCCTTGGGTGAAAAAGGTATTAACCTTTGGCGGATTATAATTCACCTTGATAATTCAACTTCACTTTGTCGGATGATGATCAGCACCAACTGTTGGAATTCCAAACACCTAAACTAAAGTCGCCGCCACCCGACCACAAGCGGCGGTAGAAGTACCTAGCAGCCACCAGAATTTAACACTGGTATTACTGCTCCTCCGATGATCGATTTTGGTCCTGAGCTCCTGGGATGGGATATGCCCCAAAACCAGGGATGCGGAGCCGGGAAAATTTTGGACGCCTTCGGCTCCGACTCAGGCTCCGGGGAAGTATCCCGGCTCCGACTCCGACTCCGGCTCCGAGTAAAATGTCCCAGCGGCTCCGCCTCCGGCTCCGGCTCCGGCTCCGGGCAAAATGTACCGGCTCCGGCGGCTCCGGCTCCGGCTCCGGCTCCGTACATCCCAAACGTGATCGATCCATTAAGTAAGAGCTAGGGGGATGTAAAAAAAAATGTTAGCCGCGACCACTCAGGGCGCAAACTTCGGACAATTATAAGCAACTTTCCCATATAAACCCTGTATCTATCTTTATGCTAGGTATAATGTGTTCATTTCACGTTTGCTAATTTTGTTTAATTTACACCTCTTTCGGAGTCGGAGCCGCCATGCTTTTGACGGCTCCGGCTCCGACTCCGGCTCCGAGTAAAATGCCCCGGCGGCTCCGGCTCCGGCTCCGGCTCCGCATCCCTGCCCAAAACCCATCACTGAAGTCTGATTCTGCCACCACAAAGAAACCAGGGTATCTGGCCTTGCTCAGATTGAAGTTCACAAATTCTACGGCGGCGGTGCCTTTTGTAGTCTCCGAGGGCACACGCGCACGCGCTGAATACAACCACCCCACCACAACCCCCTTCTGGGGGGGCGGCCGCAGGAAATGGGGGGTGCGACATGGCCCGACGATATGACTCGCCGCGCCGTCTGGCCGAACATCGCCCCCGGCGACCGCCATCGGCGCGGCCCGAGGCGACGCGGCGGCTGGGGACGGTCTGCCGGGCGGCGGCTGGTGACGGTCTGCCGGGCGGCGGCTGGTGACGGTCTGCCGGACGGTGGCTGGGGACGGTCTGCCGGGTGGTGGCTGGTGACGGTCTGCCGGGCGCCGGGCGGCGGCTGGTGACGGTCTGCCGGGCGCCGGGCGGCGGCTGGTGACGGTCTGCCGGGCGGCGGCTGGAGACGGTCTGCCGGGCGGCGGCTGGAGACGGTCTGCCGGGCGGCGGCTGGGGACGGTCTGCCGGGCGGCGGCTGGTGACGGTCTGCCGGGTGCCGGGCGGCGGCTGGTGACGGTCTGCCGGGCGGCGGCTGGGGACGGTCTGCCGGGTGGTGGCTGGTGACGGTCCGCCGGACGGTGGCTGGGGACGGTCTGCCGGGCGGCGACTGGTGACGGTCCGCCAGACGGTGGCTGGGGACGGTCTGCCGGGCGGCGGCTGGGGACGGTCTGCCGGGTGGTGGCTGGGGACGGTCTGCCGGGCGGTGGCTGGGGACGGTCTGCCGGGTGGTGGCTGGGGACGGTCTGCCGGACGGCGGCTGGGGACGGTCTGCTGGGCGGTCGTGCTGATTCATCAGAGCCAGACCTCTCGACCTCATCAGACCTCATCTCATCAGACCTCATCAGACCTCATCAGACCTCATCAGACCTCATCAGACCTCATCAGACCTCATCAGACCTCATCAGACCTCATCAGACCTCATCAGACCTCATCAGACCTTATCAGAGCCTCTCGGGTGTCACAAAAACCGCCGTTCAGCCGATGCATAACGGAGGGCTTTCGTCCGCCTCGGCCCCGCTTGTCAAGCAAAGGTGAACTGCGCGCAGGACGTTGTCCAGGTAATTTCTATCTAATGGGTTGGCCGAACAGCAACAGTGACCTCCGTCTCTCCTGGCACGAAATTCGAAACCGTCATCGTTTCAGCAGCGCAGCACGGCGCGTAATTCAGCGAGCCATCATAGACTCATCTCGGCGTGATTGGATCGGACGGCATTGGACGGCGCTGTCGGATTGGATAGTATGTTGCGGAAACAGAACGGTACTGACACAAAATTACCGGCGGATGGCTTGTACGATTAGTCGGCTCCGGCGGCGAGTGCGTCGAGGATTTTGGGCCGCAACAAACGGAACCTCTACACACGCAAACTCTGCGAGATATGTTGGAGTTTTAGACCGATTATTTTCATGCCACACTCATTAGATGCTATGTCGTCAAACATAACAACATGGAGCCTATGGAAGCGAAGAGACATAGCTTCAGTGCATAGAATAGATGAAGACGATTTGATATCCGGATGCTCGTTCCCAGAGCAGCTAGTCGACGCGGGCATGATCGGAGGACGGACAGAGATGACGAGCGCGAATACAACATCCACCACGTATTGTTGCCCTTTCTCTCGATGGTGTGCCCGACCTGTGGAGCACTGGCCCAGCTCCGGGCCAACTCCGACTTTGGTCCGGATCTGCCTCTGGCTTGACTCAGACTCGGCTCCCGTTCTGGTCTGACTGAACGCACCACGCAGTTCGAATGGGACAAGGGAAGCCCTGTGGGCTTACGGGCGTCTTACAATATACGCATGTCCACACTACCTGGGTGACTTATTACCAGGTAAGTTAACCTGCTCAGGTTCTTGGGCAGGTACGTACCTAGTAAGTACTTAACTTATGAAGTAGGTGGACAATCCCAGAAAGTAACGCTCACAATTTCAGGAAAACTGTCACACACACCTGCATGCTTGCACAGTTACCATCTGAATAGGTAGGTAAGCTATATCTACCTACCCTACCTACAAACGCACTTCATTCTTGTTCCGCAGCAAACTTGATGTAAAGTCAACGAATGAACGAATGTAAATTAAGCCATGTCAATTTCCAGATGGAATCGTTCAGGAACATGATATACTTCAAATGAGATGACGTAAACTCCCGTATAATGCAAGCCACGCCGAACTGACACTGAAATCGGGAGCGACGAAGTTATTTGGGGATGAGTCACACGATCCGCATTTGCAGTAGCTCCATTGCTCCCTTCAGGAGCTCACACCTCGATCTCGTGGAGGGTAGTTGCTGATCTGATCGATTGATACGGATGTATGTGCGGTTGATTGCGTTGCTTCCAGGACCATCATTGAGAAAGGTTTATCCTTGAAGCTTTCGTCATAATTACAGCCACTTCTCGCTGCTAATTTATGCATCATTATGCCAGGTCTGTTCTCTCTCCCTCTCTCTCTCTCTCTCTCTCTCTCTCTCTCTCTCTCTCTCTCTCTCTCTCTCTCTCTCTCTCACTTTCTCACTCTCTCTTGCTGCTGGGCCTGCGGGATCTGGCGGAAAAACCCATCGTAAATCCGGTAGGTGGTGTTCGGATGGTACTCAGCGAAATTGGTACCACGCCCAAGGTCACTTCCGTGGCTACGTCACGCCTGGATCCTGCGTATGCCAAGTATCGTGCACATCAAAATGTGCTTGAAAGCATTCGGGACAGGATGATCATCAAGTGAACTGCGGAATTGGAACGCAAGTAGAAAGCAAGACCGATTTCATATCAATACTTCGTCCATTTAATGCCAGATTATAGCATAACCTAACAAAAATGTTCATCCGCTCATGTAAACTCTTCGGATGAGCTGTCAATAAACTTTAGTTATAACTGAGCCGGGTGTGTACCACAAACGAGTGGAATCTAATGACCTAAAAGGGGAAGGTGCTTCCCAGGTTTTGGATAACGGGCACTGTGCATGCATGTCATTTATATTGCACGAACCAAATTGACCTGAAGATAGTCCTTACTTCAGCTAATTGTTTGAAAACTTCACCTGCTTTTGAAATTATCTAACTGATGTTCTTAATCGGGTTTGTCTTTTCAGCTTTTGTACGTCAAGCGGAAGGTAGGTAGGAGGGTAGTATATAATCAGACGGCTTTGCGCAATCCGACAATAATGTCGGTCTAACTGTGAGCAAACCTTCCCAGTTATAAAGACACAAAACTATGAAATATGCATCTGGCTGGGAAGGGGTAGGTAAGGTTAGGTAGTTGAGCTTAGGGTCATTTATGTTTGATGTCAGCTTATGCAGTTGATTATGAAAGCTATTTAAGGCAGGAAATATTAGCTTACTGGGCGATATAAAATTTGCCATGAAATCCTGAAATTGCTGGAAATATCCTGCACGCCGTGATCGGGCCCAGCTGGGATCAGGTGGCATCCAGAGCAGGATCCACGGCTGTGGATACGGCTCGGGCCCCATGGATACGGGGGTACGAGCTGAGTCTGGCTGATGAAGTCGGGCACGCTCGAACTCCGGCGCAAAACGGACAGCGCTGGCTCGGATCACTCAACGTCTCTCGTCTTGCTGGAAGAAACGCTTCGGAACACACGAATAACTCATCTATGAGAGCGAGACCATAAACTGTGCACGCGGCCCGACGGCGACGGGCCGATAAAGCCGGCGGGGACCGCGCCGCATTAGGACTCGGTCCAAGACGAATGCAAACTTTATGACTCGGCTCTGCATTCAATAGACTTGTGACAAAGGGATGCGCTTTCTGAGCGCTGACATTTTGTGGAAAAACAAAATCGTGGTGGCGTCAACGGCGTACCACGTGCGTACTTTGGGAACCACCAAGGATGTAGTCAAAAGATACAACAGCTTTATACCGAGCTTTTGCTGCGTTCGCAGCGAATGCAATCACCCCTTTATCGGAAACCTTGGCAAAGGTAAAAGGATGGAGATATAAGCCGATAGGGAAGTGAAGATTTCCTTTCCGAGAAGCTGGCAAAAAATCACAGCGACTGGTGTGGAATGTCACGTGACTCCATCAAAGTGACTCTCGGTGTCAACACGTTCGATGTCCTTCAGGACGTGGAGTGCCTGACAGCAGTCTATGGGCTCGCGGGCAGCCTCTCGTCGCCGGCGCTGCAGCTCAGTCAACACCGCCGTCAGAGGCGATATTGACGCACAACACCACGGCACCGTCGCCCTCCCCGGTAACGTCGAGTAGGTCACAGTCGCCTGCTTCATGGCCCCAGCAGTTTGACAGCAATCGCCAAAAAAGTTTTGAGCTATGATGAGCCAGCACGAATCCCATACAGAAATGGAGCCCAAGGTCGAACTTGCCGCATATTTGCTCCATCACCAGACACCTGTTCCAATGATTCTGGCGAAGCATGATCAGGGTGGAGGGGCATGTAACCAACATGTCAGGGCATTAAGAGTCTGATACACCACATTACTATTCGCCATAACTGCGCATCGGTTGGCAAGACACGGTCATATTGCATCCGTCACCCACTTATCCCCCCTCCCACACATTATCTCAGTAATCTATTGTCTACACGTTTTCTCCATCTCCTCCATCTCACAGTCTTTAAATGCCCAGAACGGTGGGAAATTGGAGTCCAGACACCAAGCAAGAAAATGTCACAAACGAATCCACCATCCTGCCTTCTCCCCCACACTGCCCAAGTTAGCTAAATATGCCTTCGAACATGTATCCGAGTCGAACAGAAGCAAGGCAGTACGACACTGCACATGTGAAATGTAAGTGCAAGTTATATGCATATTGAATCGTTCATGCTGGCAGTAATTCCTAAATGCATGCAGTCTGCATCGACATCACTTTCTGTGCATTTGGTAGTACTCACATATTAACCGATAATTAGTTGAGCATCACCACGAGCTATGAACGTAGCTTACGCCAGCTACATGGCGTTCACTACCTAAAATTACGTTTATGAGCTTATCTTGCATGCACAATGACGCAGGGACTATAGTCAGCCAAAACGCCTAGTACAAGAGTTCATAGGGTAATGGAACGGACATTTGAGGCTTGTCAAGCTAGTTAGCGACTGACGTGACAGGAACGCTTCACATCCACGCTCGCCAGAAGTCCCATCGCAGAACGACACGGATTGACATTTTCAACTCCGGTCCATTCCGCATGCGCATGGTCTGGCACCTATAAGGTACGCCTGCCGTAGCGTTTTACGAATTCATTTCAAATGATCAGGGAAGGAAGATTACAAAAACATTATACCTCATACCGCGTGCTACTCACTGTATTCTGTCATCGGATCGTGAGTTAACAGTTGTACTTGGCTCACTGCCTATTGGGTGGGACTATGTTGCTCTATATATCTATATGCACGCACATGCATATATATGTATATATATATATATATATATATGTGTATGTGTGTGTGTGTGTGTGTGTGTGTGTGTGTGTGTGTGTGTGTGTGTGTGTGTGTGTGTGTGTACAGCATATATGCATGTACATACATATATATACATATATACATCAACATACTGGGTGAGTACATGCATAGGCATCGGCTTACATGTGCAAGAATGAAGTTACATGTTGGGTAGGTGGGTTCTAAATTGGATTACATATAACATGCCCACAGGCTCATTGATAACAGTGTGAATGCAGTCATCCAGATTACATACACATCTGATGCTGACTGAACACCGATAGAACAATGGAATGAATCCAGCTCAAACTACGTCTGCATGTGCTTGACATTACCTAAGGGTCCCTGCAAGAACGAGGATGACAATGCAATTGCTGACTAGGAGCCTCGAACATTTCTTCAAACAATTAAAATTCATTGAACATCGGCAGATTCTACCATTTTATTGCGTAAAGTTATCGTTTGAAAACAGAGGGAAATATGAACCTGCGCTAAAACCTAAAAATCTGGTTCACGGCACTTCATACACACTGATGACTGTTAGCATTAATAAGACAACGTTAATCCACCTGCACGCGCCGTCTCCAAATAGCCCACAGACATCCAAGATAATTTAAGCAAACACAACATGCCCACTTAAAACTGTCTTTCCCCATCCATCACGCACCAGAGTATTGATGTTCTTGTCCGCGTGTACAGGATCCAGCGGCGTACCTTGGTTGCAGAATGAGGGGCCCAGGCAGCCTTTATTCATTAAGAAAAAGCACGCACACAATTCATGTTACTTCTATGCCGACAAATGCAAACCCAGAGCTAATGACAGCACATAACCCCCCGACTGAGGGAACGTTTCGTCGTCCTCGGGGGTGCTCGGTGCCACCAATCAGCGCCAATTAATGAGAACTCGTTCAACGATCGGACCGACCCAACGACGCCCAGACTCTTGCAAACCATGCAATGCATTGGCAAGACTTAGAGAACACACACCGACCGTTGGCATGGGCATCTGCGGTTCTGACTCTTTTATCGCACGCAGGTCTCGATCTCCGTTCCTTTGTACTCACATATTTGTTTCCCCTGCATTAACATACCGCTTCAGACCATTCGTCGTTTGGTGTTGGTGTCGGTCATGGTGTTCCTTTCTCTCCCACTTTCCCTCTCAGCTCATTCTCCGCTATCCGCTCTCCGCTCTCGGCTCTCCGCTCTCGGCTCTCCGCTCTCGGCTCTCGGCTCTCGGCTCTCCGCTCTCCGCTCTCCGCTCTCCGCTCTCCGCTCTCCGCTCTCCGCTCTCTCCTCTCCGCTCTCTCCGCTCTCTCCGCTCTCTCCGCTCTCTCCGCTCTCTCCGCTCTCTCCGCTCTCCGCTTTCCGCTCTCCGCTCTCCGCTCTCCGCTCTCCGCTGTCTCCGCTGTCTCCGCTCTCTCCGCTCTCTCCGCTCTCCGCTCTCCGCGCTCCGCTCTGTCCGCTCCTTCCGCCCTCCGCTCTCTCCGCTGTCTCCGTTCTCTTCGCTCTTTCTCCGCTCTCTCTCTCCGCTCTCTCTTCCATCTCTCACTCTCTCTTCCTCTCACCCTCTGTCTCTCCTTAACTCCGCGGCTCTGCGTTATCCTCGCCAGATTGACGTGTGGTGGCCGTGTTTTCCGTCCGGCCCGCACGCTTCGGCACTTGAGGCGCATCGGTCGGACGAGCGGACCGCGGCGCCGGACAATGGCCGCGTTACGCTCGTCACCATCCGCGTGCCACGGCGTGCCACGGCGTGCCACAGCGTACCACGGCGTGCCACGGGGTGTCAAGGCGTGCCACAGCATGCCACGGCGTGCCACAGCTTGCCACGGCGTGACCTGTCGGCGCCGGCGGCGACGTCGCCGCCGGCGTGGCACGTCGTGGCACGCCCGTCGACGCCGACGACGGATCCGGTGACGAGCGCCGACGCTAATGAAGCGCGGCGCGCCGATACGCTGCCAAACGAGACGGACGGCGCGGCCGAGCTTTTTCGGTCTGCGAGCCGGCCGACCGGGCCGTCGTCGAGCCGGCCGGCGGGTCGGCTCCGCGGGGCGGCCGCGGCTCGTCACGAGCGCACGGCCGACGGGGCCGGCCCAATGGAATGGCTGTGACAAATGCGGACGTGCCGACCCGCGACGGAAACGTGTCAGAGCCGGCGAGCGCGCCAGACCTCTGCGTTGAGTGGCGCCCTCGGAACGTCGAGCGGCGGCGTCTGCGTCCTCGACGCGCTGCGTTGGTGGCGTGATGCTCGCTGCGCTATCTGATTGCCATTTATGTGCATCGTATGCAAATTGCAGGGCGCCTGCTACTCCAGGCCACCCACCTGTGAAGCTGCGTCAGCCCCCCGGACTACCTGCCTGCTGTCAAGTGAAGCGGCAGCGTTATATTTGTGGTGGTCGTGAGCGCTTGTTGTGAACATTCGCGTGCATTACTTTTCTGTCACAATATACCAGTAGCCTTTTAAAGGTTATTCCAGGCTAATCGCCCCTGGCATCCAACCTAAGTACTGCATGCAAGGCGATTTTTGATCCATGCACTTGCAAATTCGAACGAAATCAGCCACTTTGCTACAAGCAACTCTAGCGGTCCACTCGAGCCAGGAGTGGGTGATTATTCCTCGGACCTTTTGCTACGCCAAATTTTCCAGCTCAATTGCACTACAACACCGCGCGCTTAAGTATCGATAAATGAACACGCAACGGATTGGCTTCAGTTATGGGCACATTTGGAAGCGGGCTGATAACTCGACCTGGACAGCCGTCCAGGGCTGCGAGGCCGGTCTTACGACCAACTGTGCGCCGGTCGGTCACGATGCCATTCTGGCGGGTGATGAGGTGCGGATGCCAATCGAACAGCAACGACACTGCATTGCGTCATGCTTTGCGAGTCTGGGCAGAGGACGGAACGTAACCGCGGGCCGATGAATAATTGACGCCACAAATAGTTTGTCAGTCAGGCTGGGTGTCCCGACGCCTGGATATCATGCATGGGTGTAGGTGTGGTAGGAAATAGTATACCTATCGAGAATATTCAGGTGCCAGCACGTTCAGCTTGAGTGTAAAGCTATTTTTTACTCCAATGATGCGTAGGTGTGCTGAGAAACATCATGCGTGTGAAGGATCATCCCAGTGTCAGAACGTCCAGCCTGACTGCTAGCTATTTGTGATGCTATTTGTGATGCCAATGTACGTACCACCATAGTTTTCCGGCCACCACGGCTTGTACTCGTGTTTTAGTTATAGTTCGGGGTACTTTGTAGCTTCCGAAGCTAATGATGCAACAAAGGCAAAACCCGCAAGAACATGGTGGTCGGACGAGATGACCATGTTCACTCATGCGACTTAGCATTGCTCAGGAGGATTGCAATGACACAACTGTCATGCCACCGCCGAATATGCTGGTGCGTGGGTGCTTTGTAACATCACAGACACATCCCACGCGAAAACAAACGCTTCCAGTTCACCGATGGTCCGCGCCGTCACCCCGGCGCCGTGGGCCCGAACTTGCATCAGCCGCGTGGACTGCCTCGGGCGCCGACCCATGCCGCGTGAACTGCCTTTTCGGGGCATGGGCCGTTCGGGGCATGGGTCGGCGCCCATGCCCCGGACGGCCTCCGCTGCGCGCCACGCCTCGAGCAAGCGCAACGGGGCGGCCACCAGCCTGCCGGCTCGAACATCATCTTCCGGGAACGTGTCGGCGGAAGTCTGTGCCCGATCTGCGAGGCGCCTCTGGGGGGCCCTCGCCATAACGAGTCGACGGGTCGAGGCGCCGCCTATCGCGCCGCCATGCAGCCCCCGGGACGCGACGGTCGGTCTGCGTCGGTCTGTTTTCATTGCGGCGCCAGGTCCGCGCGGACGCGGCCCGTCGCACGGCGATGGCCTCGGGCGGTCCGTGCAGAATCAGCCGGATGGGCTCATCAGTCACACGGCAAAGGTCGGCTCACCGTTGTAATGCACTGCAAATAGAGCACGTTTAGCAACAGCGACGCTTTCTGGTGCAGGCTTAATGGACACGGGATGGACCGCATGTAATGGCTGCATCCGTTAGGTGCATGGCGAAGTGGTATAAAGCACGGTGATTTTCACATAATGCTCCAAGTTGCGTGACTATCCACTTTGTTAATTGATGTTGTAACATAATCTTGCGTTTCTCCGCGTTTTATGACGATGGTTGTAATGAGCCACCAATCAAAATTCGGCACGATGAACTCGCATTGTTCTCATCAATTGCCACTCATTCCATTAGAGCATCTCACACGGTAAGAGCCATGGTAACAGCAAGTTTCGCATGGTCGATGAGCAGGATCCTTCCGACTTATGAACCATGCTGATGCCCATGATAGGTGTGTAATGATTAGCCGAAGCATGGGTGATATACGGTTAAATGGATCCACCCTACACTCGAAGTTGGCCGATGTCAAGGCAACTGAAGAGTCCCTGCCTGGCTAATGGAGTATAAATGAACAACCCTCGTCCGGTTAATGTCAAAATAGGTGAGGCAGTCTCCGGTCCGGTTAATGCCAGGGAAAGTAGACCTGTAACTTTGTAGAACTGGTTATTTTGAGTATTTGTGTTTCAGGAGAAAGCAAGCAAGCACAGGGCTCCATTAACAGTCCCACGTCCGGTGGTCCGCGCCAACTTCGCATGTCCGGGGGCAGATGTTTGCCCCCTAAGATCTCTAGAACTATGCTAGCTAGCGACAAGCGGAAGACGGTGTTGAATAGCTGGTGACGGGCTCTATCGAAAGTATCTCGGTCATTTTTTCGCTCAGGTCAACATTCAGGTCACTGGGCCATCATAGGTCAAATTCGACCAGATCGGGTAGGACTCAGATATTGACACATATATCAGGACCTGTAGCAGATAGAAACAATCGGCGAACGCTATTCGACAGTCCTTGAAATGCGCTATCGACAATCGACAATCGACGGTGTAATTTAAGGTCATGTCAATCGAAACTCAGTTCAAGGCCATGAATTCATGACCTCAGGTCAAGGTCATGAAATCGCCCAGGGAGGTCATGTAATGCATCAACCGACACGTCTTGGCGATACAAGCACAATGACGGTAATTTCAGCCTTCTAGCTCAACGCAGTGCGATATAATGCGCAGAAATGTGTAGTGATCTCAGGTGACCTCAGAGACCTTGGTGAGGTCACTGAGCAAAAATATCAGCGGTAACATTGAGCATAGCTTCCATCTACATGCCACAGCCGTTGTGATATCATTCCGAGCGCAAACATGTAACCAGGAAACATTTGTATATTTTACCATAGCCTTATAATGGGGAAGCCGTGACCGCGACCTGATCTAAAGTCAATGCTATAAAAAATGATATACATATTATGGTCACTGATGAGATCATTACATGCTATAAGTTTTAAATCAATCGCCCAATTATTGTGGAAGATATGCCACCTAGAACTCCGAGTGTAGTTGGGTCACTTCGCCTGACCTGGTGACCTGACCTGAGACGACCCAGGATTCAAAATGTACGAGAATATGTGGAAAACATCAATGAACAGCTATGCGAGGTTTGGCCTAACTAACTCGATTAGTTTGGCGGTAAATGAGGAAAAATCGGAGGGGGGCAGATATCTGCCCCCGGGCGTGCGCGGGTTAACCCCGCGTCTTTCCGGTCAGATCCTCAAACCCCGTTTCGGGAGGGGGGTTAGTAACCCCCCTCTAAAATCCAAACTAAGCATTGCACGAAAACGAAAGAGATGTCATCGGAAAGCGCTCGACGAGTAGGGTCCGGATCCACCCCCAAAACAATTTCTCCCTAAAAGTGATGTTACCAGGGGACTAGATTTTCACGACTTTTCACGACTTAAATTATGTTTTTCGCTCTGGGGAGTTCATTTTGGGGTTATATGAAAAAAACACAGTTTATTTGGAATGAGAAAAGGACAGCGAAATGAACCAGGGCTATAATTTTTGGCCCTAAAAATACTTTTCATGCTTTTTTGAAATTTTTTATTTTTTTAGTTTTCAAGTTTTCTTTAATTTTCCTTCTCCAATGGGTAGAGCAGACCGAGAAACGTTGTTGGAAGTCAACTTGCACCAATACAAAATGCTTACTTTGGCCAGAATCCTCTATTTGAACTGCAAGTTGACAAATACGCCAAATATAAATGTAGTCAAAAACTAAAAGCTAAAAATTTCAGTTATGCTTTGTTTTGTTTTGTAGTCCACTCGTCGACTGAAGACCCCCCCCCCCCCCGAGAGGGTTTAGGGTTAACCCTCTAATGTCTCTTTAATGGACGTTGACAAACTTGTAGTGGCTTCGCTACATTCTTGGCAGTTCGGCTCGATACTTTATCGGCGAAGCATCTTAAGCGCAATTGCGACATGCTTGGGGCCAGCTTTGTCATCGTTGGCACGAAGAAACGGCTTCTTTTTGTGAACCTTCAGTGGATCAAGGTGATTGCATCGTTTAAATCGCGGCTGATCGATCTTCTTGCTCGGCAAACTGTCAGCGCCGAACTCGAGTAGAGGCGTAGCTATAGCTCTCTTATGGGGCCCGACGAAAGAAAATATAGAGCAGGGACCGCTGTCGGCGCGCTTCGCGCATCGTAAATTTCTGGATTTGCGTCGTGAAAATCTAACAATTTATCGTTTCATCTAGTGTATTTTTGGTTGCTAACGAGGGAGGGAGGGGGAGACTCAACCCTTGGCCGAGTTTCTGCTTAAAAGCACGGTCAATCTGTGAATGACAGCTTCCGCCATCCAAGCCCTTTCCCCTTTGTCCCTGCCAGCTGCGCTTTAATGCTTTAATGCCCACGGGCCGTATTGCTTCCAGTGATACGAACGCTTATTGCAGGCTTCAATGTGGGATGCGTAGTGCGCACAAGCGAGGTTTCTGGGCCGTCCATAGAAACGGTCCCAGTATCGTACGTCAAGATTCGCTATTAGGCTACCATGATGAATGCGCACATACTTTTATGAACGCGTTCAGTCATGTACGATTATAATTGAAATTCAGTCGCATGATGGCTATTTCTGGAAAGTGTCTCAACGGATTATTCAACATCCTTCGTCATTGTTCAGTGGGATAATTAGCATCATCATGGTCAGCTATGAGCGCCTATGACACTTTGTTTATTACACAGAGGACATATGAGCTAGTTCGTATAGCCCATCAGTTTGAAGCTTTATGCTAAGTTTAATCCATTTTTTAATTTGTAAGCTATTTCCAGTCGGGCCTGCAACTGTAGTGCACGACTAGGGTGTTTTCGGTCGAAATACCTTGAATTCGTGGGGGAATATATGATATGAAGCATGCAATATAAATATTTATCCTGATCGATGTTATCTTGGGACACATCGGTTAAAATGTTAGCTTTTGGAAGGTTTCATATGAATCACTGGTCACATCTAGACAACTTCGCCTCCAAACTAGGTCACGAGGTCAAACCTGAGTACGGTATTGAAAATGTTGAAAATGTGAAGTGTAGAATGTTCCGCCAGCGCGTTCTAATTGCACATTTCTACGTCGATTAAAAATCGGGCCATTCGTAGCCGAAATATTGAAATTCCTCTCATAGAAGCATTGGCAAAAAGTGACCAAACTAAAAATCCGATCGTTTTGGCCAAAACACAGTCGTTCGGATCGAGTTGAAAATGTAACACTTGAAATCCCAACTATAGACCATCCCTGGAACTAAATTCCATAGTAAATCCGATACCATGGTATGTGCATTTTTGGGGAGTGGCTAATTGATTTAGTCTGGAATGCTTTGAGAGGATCTGGAAAGACACCAATTAATCCCAAGACACCGATTCTCGATGTCCACGCTTTAATTGCGATAATAATTTCTTTCAATGTCCGTTGGATGTTTCGTTGTTCAATAGACATAACCTGGGTAAGGAAAAAAATTGCTATGCGATGTGGCCTAATTTGTGTAGCTTCAGTGCCATAACTCACCCGACATCTTGGAGAAGTCAGTTGAAATGTTTTTGTCAATAAAAACAAAAGCATGGAAACTAGAAAAGCAGTATTCACTGTGCGGGATAAGCAGGTCGGAGTACGATCTCATGTGAAGCTGTGTATGTCACGATCGTGGATGTGATGGTCACGAAATGGTTCGTGACCATCGTCAAATGTCGGGACGTCGGACATCCATTCATGAAACTGTTCCTTCTGGATGTCATGGCACGCAAAGGCTGGCTTCCTTCTTTTCGGCGCAACACGTCAGTAAGCAGATTATACCACGGCATGAAAACCAGTGCGCACACCAAGCACGAAAGTCACTGATGGTCTGTCGCTAAAGTGCACGAGTATCGTTTTACCGTGCGCGGCTGGTCGCTTCAACGGTGGCCACCCCACGTCCGCCCCCCTCCCCCCCCCCCTCCGCGGCACGGCCAGGTCGCCGCTCTGAAGGATCGATCGGTCGCACGACCAGCGTCCTTTCAGACTTTAAGGGATTACGGCGCTCCCAAGTTGCGACAGACTTTAAGATGTTCGAAAAGATCAAAAGTAATTTCACAAGATGAGTCAGAAAGCTATCAAACGATACGTGGAGAGGCAGTCGTATCACGCTGTTTGTTCGGAAGCTGTTGAGAAAGAACAGAAGTTGTGCGAAGTGTTGCTCACAGGCATCCTCGCTCGTCGATGCACCTGCAACTATGCACATTGTGGATCGTGGAATAGCTTGCACTTCATCCTACATACAGTGGTTAGCGACAAAGCGAACAATACCGTCGTTTCGCTCATCTGCGTACAGTTAAGCTGAGATTTGTGAATACGAAAGCTGATTTTTATCCACCATCAAGGCCGATTTTTTCAGTCGAAATACGCGAGGTTTAATATTGTCAGCCAATGCTCTGAATTCAGTCAGTGTTCGACAGATACTTATTGGTGATGTAATCACGCCGACATCTAGCATAAGGGTAGGCCAGGGTCCCCATCACGCTGCGGACCCTGGACGGTCTATGCTTACCCCATGTGACACAACTAAGACATGTAAGTTTTTTTTCTTCTCAAAATGTAGGTTTTTGTTGTTCTATTCTGGTTGCCATAAAATCACCCAACTTGTGAACTTTTGTGTCGTAAGCAGGATTTTCACCTCGCACCAGGCTATCACGATATTTTATTAAATATTTAAAAAAAAACTTTATTTCATAATCAGTGTTTCTTGTTGTGCCCTCCTTGTTTCTGCGGCGAAAGCACCTGTTTACGTTCAAGACGCAAACAGGCGCCGCAAATAACAAGCTCCAAAGTTGTGACAAATTTCTTCAGCACCCCCTGCCGAGAACCAAAATGAGGCCAAAAGATGTTAAATCATGAGAATATCGTTAGCGAGGTTGTAGACCAGCTTCTACACCCAGACCAAGGAAAGCACAGTAGCACAGGCTCCCCATGGATGATCTGAGTGTTTGAACATCCGAAGGATGTTCAAACACTCAGATCATGAAACACTCAGATCAAAATAGCGCATGTGTAATGCGGACTAGAAGAACTAGCATGCCTTTGCACACATGTATCACGGTGGCAGGCTGGCGAAATGCAACACACACACATACATATGTATGCACACCCAGGCACTCACGCACAAACGCACACACACACACACGCACACATACACCCACACATACATACACGCACACACACACACACACACACACATACACGCACACACACTCACACACACGCAATCACGTGTACACGCCCACGCACGCATAAGCGTATATTCGTACGCAAGGCGTGAGCATGCATCGCACGCACACATTTTGGAACGTGTCACTGACAAAATCTTGAGAACAGGAGGGAGCAAAATAAAAAATAGAGAAAAAATACGTCTAAAGAAAATGAGTTTGAATGAAGACGAAGAAAGCAAAATCGAAAGAACAAAGAATCAATTAAATGCAAGAACCAAGTAACAGGCAACACACATGAGCATAGTTCCGCTTGCAGTGGAGAGACGGGAATACGAAAGATGTGAAGAGGAACGCATTCATTTTTTCAGCCGATCATCGCATGCCAGTCATATAACACATTTTTGTAAAAATTAACCCGAGTTCTTGCTGGGGTGGCTTTATGAGCCAGGGTCCTATTGTTAAGCAGAGCTTGTCGCGTGAACCTTGGCCCCACCATCTGATCCATGAATTCCAATACTACGGCATAATTTTGACTGAAAGTTTCACGTGCCGTCAATGCACCGACACGGCCGCCCGGCAGCTTGTCCCCAGCCTTATCGGTCCAGCTGCCAACTGACCCTCCCAGGCGGGTCTAAATGCGAGCACGTGAAGCGACTCGAACCTTGTGTTGCCAGGGCATGGGAGAACAGTGCAGGCCAGTGCTCTAACCAACTGAGCTGCCGGGGCGAAAAAGCAGCACCAAAATAGCTACAGTATATAGCAATGATATAGCATTACCAGTGTATTGGTATTCCTATGTTAATGCTGATGAACCGAGATAAACATTTGACGCAATACAGATGTCATGCTACATTTAGACCGCGGTATCGCTTCCAATGTAGCTTTCGCTCACACAACTTTATTCCACAGCCTGGGGCCATAGCACCGACGTGAGAACTCTATGCTTTAAGACAACAGGTTGATACAAATGATCAGTTGTTCTTGTTCTGTGGCATGCGACATTGCATATAATAGCTATACATGAAGCTTTTCTTGGAAGTGTTGCGGTTTCGTCAACGTTTCCTGTCAACTGTGATGATCAGAGGAATATCAATATTCCTTCCTCTGCAGCGTTCGTCATTACCTGAGGTGAGCTTGTTCGTCATTACCAGATGTGAGCTTGTTTGTCATTACCTGAGGTGAGCTTGTTCGTCATTACCTGAGGTGTGCTTGTTAGTAATTACCTGAGGTGAGCTTGCTAACACGTGCAATACAAGAACCATTGTGCGAATAGTTCGCGATATCTACCGTAAGATGCAAAAGCTTGCGTTCAACTGCCAATCGGAATTGGATTAGAATATAATTACAACTTAAGAATAGGCCATTGAACGTATCCACGGTGAGTCGCCCAATCGTGTGGCCGGTGTTGTACTGCACACACCCGTGGCACGAATACGTGCAGCGGACTGACAACAGTCGTAGCGCGAGTAAAACCTTATGAACGTTGGCGTCGCCGAGCAGTACTACTCTAAGAATATTTCAGGGTGCACGCATGCCTCTCTAGCTCCCGGTGACGTAGCTCGACAGTCACGTGGCACCCACCGTCTGCTGTCAAGGTTGTCATGGAACTGTTCATCAATAATTCATGGGACACTTCTAGTTATTAGCCCGCTGGCGTACAAATGCAAGTGCGAACCGATGTCATGGTCGTCGTCGCATATTTTAATGCAAAGGTAGCCCACTAATTTGCCTTGCACTTATATAAATTAAGCGCGCGATCTAAAAATGTACTTGAAATGGATGCAAGCTGAAAACATGCTGTACGAAGCTCGTCACATCTGATCTTAAACACTGAAATTATTAATTGTAAAAATAGTCAATAGTGTCAGGAGATATCCAATGCACAATTACACGACCATTAACCTTGGCCGGCTGTAGCGGGGCTATGTGCCAAAATCAGCTCGAACATGGAGTGTAGGTGTTGCGATAAAAGTTGAGCTTCGTCACGACAACGTTAATTTACCTGCCATTTTCAACACAATCATATTGGCTATCACCATCGGCAGCAATGTCCAAGGCTACGAACATCAAATGACACTCTCCGGTGGCATACCTGACCGCCTGCACTGTACAGAAGCATCACAAAACCAACAGCCCCCTACGTCGTCGGGGTCGGCTGCAAACGCAACTAACTCCTGCGATGCTGTGTACCTCAGAGAACTGGGACGACAAACCTCACTTGTCACGCCTCACCTGTCGACCTTTTCAGAAACACTCAGCCGTCCTACCACAGCCTATGCTTAAGTAGCAACCGCACTTCTCTACTTGAGTTGCTGGCCATTTTTCCGTTTGTGGACCACGTGTTGCCACCATAAGTATAGCTGCCGCACCGTACATCAGAATCAATGAATGCCACTAAAATAAACATCCATTGTAAACTCGTCAAGTATAGAACGATACATTTGAAAGAAAATAGCCCATTTATAATAAGTGCAGGCGAAACATCGTCATACAGTGGTTGGTTCCACCAGGTGAAGTTCACTCGCCTCGCGAAATGGGAATCACACTAGCGCGTGATCAGCGAGCTCTGTGTTCGCCAGCAAGCTTGTGGTGCGCCAAGTCAGCCGCAGTGACAGAAGCAGTGAAGAACTTGACAAGTGAAGTCAAGCACTTTAACACACTACCAAAATGGATCATATACTTGGAGAAAACTTTAAGTGGGTGTAATACATGCACATACAGGAAACAGGATGCAGGACACTACACATGTGCATGCAGGACACTTTAAGAGGGCATGCTATCACCTTGTTCAGCTACACGACAAAACAACACACAGGCGTTGGACGTAAGTCGACTTCCGACATCATCCCTGTAAACGTCCCGGTGTCAAGCTTGATGCCCGGCATGCCTTGTGCTTTCTCGATAAACGTCGTCGGAGGCACACTTAATCTGAGAGCAATGCTGAATAAAACGCTCAACATCATAGCACGGAATTATATCAGCGAAACGATATAGAAATTATACCTGTCAAGAACGCAGTAATATTATTTTATTTTATTTATATATAAAAACAGTATTACCACCCGATCTGAAGTCGGTTTGTTGTAGCCGGGACACAATATTCTCCATGCTAAGCTGTGGCATCTAAATGAGACGGCGCACCTCAGCTCCCTTACGTTTTCGTCGCTCATGATGCCCACTTATTTTAATTGTCATACTTAGGCACTGCACAAACACAAAATTAAATTGCGTTGCGACTCATTTACGTCCTCCCAAAGCGTGAGAGAACTGGCCCTGCGGCGGACATCAACAACCTTGAAAACTGCCCGCAACTACCGGTTTCCACGCGAATTGGCCGGGATCTCCCACAGTAACTGTGCGGTGAAACCGCCCTCCGTGTAAAACACCATCCCGGCGCTACTTCCGGACACCAGCTGTGATGAGCGACAGGACCCGGCTGTGGCATTCCGAGGACCGGGTGTGTGAGCGACAGGACCCGGCTGTGACATTCCGAGGACCAGGGGTACGAGCGACAGGACCAGGCGGTGGTATTCCGAGGACCAGGGGTACGAGCGACAGGACCCGGCGGTGCCTTCCGGGGCCCAAGTGTGTGAGCGACAGGACCCGGCTGTGGCACTCCGGGGACCAGGAGTACGAGCGACAGGACCCGGCTGTGGCATTCCGAGGACCAGGGTTACGAGCGACAGGACCCGGCGGTACCTTCCGGGGACCAGGTGTGTGAGCGATTGAACCTGGAAGTGGAATTCCGAGGACCAGGGGTACGAGCGACAGGACCCGGCGGTGCTTTCCGGGGACCAGGTGTGTGAGCGACTAGACCTGGAGGTAGTATTCCGAGGACCAGGGTACGAGAGACTGGGCCCGGCGGTGGCCGAACACTACTCCTGCTGACAACCACTACTGCCGGCCACTGATCCACCTGGCAACCGCTCCAACTGACCACTGATCCAGCTGGTAACCGCTCCAACCGGCAGCTGTTCTGCCTAGCAACCGCTTCAACTAACAACCGCTCGAACTGAGCAATGATCAGGGTACCAACCTTTCTAATTAGCAACCGCTCGAACCGACCATTGTTCCAGCTGGCAGCGGCTCTAGTGGCGAACAACTCCAACAGTCCACTGCTCCGGCTGTCATCAGCTCCAGTGGTAAGCCACTCCACCAGACCACTGCTCCGGCTGGCATCAGCTCTAGTGGTAAGCCACTCCACCAGACCACTGCTCCGGCTGCCAGCGGCTCTAGTGGTGAACCACACCACCAGACCACTGCTCCGGCTGGCATCAGCTCTAGTGGTAAGCCACTCCACCAGACCACTGCTCCGGCTGGCATCAGCTCTAGTGGTAAGCCACTCCACCAGACCACTGCTCCGGCTGGCATCAGCTCTAGTGGTAAGCCACTCCACCAGACCACTGCTCCGGCTGGCATCAGCTCTAGTGGTAAGCCACTCCACCAGACCACTGCTCCGGCTGCCAGCGGCTCTAGTGGTGAACCACACCACCAGACCACTGCTCCGGCTGGCATCAGCTCTAGTGGTAAGCCACTCCACCAGACCACTGCTCCGGCTGGCATCAGCTCTAGTGGTAAGCCACTCCACCAGACCACTGCTCCGGCTGGCATCAGCTCTAGTGGTAAGCCACTCCACCAGACCACTGCTCCGGCTGCCAGCGGCTCTAGTGGTAAGCCACTCCACCAGACCACTGCTCCGGCTGCCAGCGGCTCTAGTGGTGAACCACACCTCCAGACCACTGCTCCGGCTGGCATCAGCTCTAGTGGTAAGCCACACCTCCAGACCACTGCTCCGGCTGGCATCAGCTCTAGTGGTGAACCACCCCACCAGACCACTGCTCCGGCTGCCAGCGGCTCCAGTGGTGAACCACTCCACCAGACCACTGCTCCGGCTGCCAGCGGCTCTAGTGGTGAACCACCCCACCAGACCACTGCTCCGGCTGGCATCAGCTCTAGTGGTAAGCCACTCCACCAGACCACTGCTCCGGCTGGCATCAGCTCTAGTGGTGAACCACTCCACCAGACCACTGCTCCGGCTGGCATCAGCTCTAGTGGTAAGCCACTCCACCAGACCACTGCTCCGGCTGCCAGCGGCTCTAGTGGTGAACCACACCACCAGACCACTGCTCCGGCTGGCATCAGCTCTAGTGGTGAACCACCCCACCAGACCACTGTTCCGGCTGCCAGCGGCTCCAGTGGCGGGCCACCACTCTGCTCCAACATTGCTCCTGCCGGACGCCACCCAACCGAGAAGCATTTCGCTCGGCGCCTGCTCCAGCCAACTGCAGCCATTCTGTTGCGGCGAGCCGGGGCCCTCCCTGCCGCTCGAGCTCTTCTTCCGGCGGCGGCGCGGCGGCGCAATAGCTGACGTGGCAGATCTGGGCGGCCGGGGGCCGTCGGGTGCTGGGATCCGCTCTTCCGGCCCGGCCACCCCGGCGCCTGTGATGAGCTGAGCCCTGCCGGCCGCCGCCAGACGAATATGCGCCCGCTGCTTTGGCAGCTAATGCGCCCCAGGCCCGGGAATTTGCGAACCGGCCACAATTAAGTCGCCGTCGCCGACGCCGACGCCGACGCCGACGCACCGCCAGCTACCGCCGCGGAGACGGGGCAGCCGGCCCCAGGAGGGCAGCCGGCCTCATCCCACCACCGAACGAGGCTGGTGGGATGAGCAGCCGCCAAGGCTGGCAGGAGGCTGGGACGAGCGGTTGTCCGAGGATGTCAGGGCGTTTGGAAGGGAAGAGCGGCTTGGAACTTCAGGGTCAGTGTCCCAGAAATTATTTGACGCCGGTGTGTCGGAGTGGAAAGTTGTCACTGAAAATTGGTTCATCAGTGAACGCTGGCTGATCTAGCCCACCGGCTTGGAATATTTAGCACTATCCATGGTTCCTAAGCATCACATGTTTTTCGTTCTGTTTTCTATACCCCTATGTAGTCTTCTCATGTCATCTGGTATAACTTTTTTTTCCTTGACCTGACAAAAATCGCATTGATCATTGCAGGGCCGACACCAACATTCGGGGGCCAAGGTCAACATTTGGAAGGGGAGAGAGCTCGGCTACCACAATATAATGCACATTGTCATCCCTGCAGATTGGTGTAGTTCATTAACAGTTCGTATATCCATTAACCATGTCATGTAAGTTGCACTTAGACTTCGCACAACATATCGATATACTCACGCAACTACCGTAAATCTTTGAAAGACCGTAGACCAAGCATAGTGAATACATTAACATCCTGAATGATGTCTCAATGCCTTCAAAGCTCCGTTGCCTTAATCTTGCAAAGCACACCAGTCTTCTGGGATTTAACCGCTGATCAAAATGCTGCAGGTACTGATTGTACCCCATGCACTTCATTGTACAGGTACTTCGTGACTGCATAGGACATCCGAATTTGAGGAAAGAATGCAGACCACCAAGGGTGCTGTTGATAGTATGAAATCACTTCTCACGTGCCATTGCTTTTTTGTAGTGAAAATAAGTGGACATGCATCGATGAAAATGATAAGAATGAAAAATGAACTGATTTAAGTTCACGACATTGCTTAGTGTGGCGGGCGGAGACGTGGCTACAAGGCTGCGGACAAGCGCTTATTTAGTCATCGGTCGGAGCCAAGCGGAATCCATGCTGCATTGATTTGAGAAAAATCGCATACGTATATTCCATAATTTATTCATTCCGGGTTGATCATTCCATACCAGCACGAATACTTTCAATTATGTTTACTTTCAATTTTGATTAAATACCACAGGACAAAAGCGAAAAGGAACATTATGTTATGAGTCTGGTATTGCGAGTGATGAGATACGCAATTCGTTAGGATGATATGTCTCCAATCAACTGATCAGAACAAAGTGAGCTGGATATGGCGACGATGAACGAATGAGGCGTTGAGTGCGCAATTCAAAGTTTACATCGATAAATACCACGGATGTGTCACATCCAGCTGCGTTATGATGCAAACCGTAAATACAAAACGGTGGCAACATAATGACAAGAGCGTGGCTACTGCCACATGCAGAGGTTTCAGCGTTGAATAGACTGCCAATAGTTGACTACTTATAAACAGGAGCGCACCCAAAATGCCGTCAGGGTGAAGGCCAATGAACACGGAGATGAGGGGGAAAATGTTTTGGCGCCGATATGTTCCCAAAAAATATCATAGAGAAAATGTTCGTACATGCCGCTATCCATATTTATGCCTGTCTCGTCTGCGCCCGCATGTACCCGGCACTTTAATTGCTTCCAAGCTCAACTACATACCCATGGAGACAAAATAGTTCACATGACGTCCTAGTCCGTCGAGCGTGGCGCACGTGCTGCTTGGCCGCGCCACAATGCGCTGCGCGAGGCAGGTGCGGCCACGGCGCTGCCGGCCCGGCCGGATATCGGATGCGCAGCGGCCATTTAAAGCGTCACCGACGCCTGACGGACGCGAGCGACGTCCGCGGCTTCCGGTGGCGGAAAAACAGCGGCGCGCAGCGGAGCGTGACGGACGTCGGCGCACGCACGGCGGGCAGCCTCGTCGGGGTGATTTACCTCCGCCTTGGCGGATCTTGGCCGGCGCTGCCCGGTCCGGTACTGTCCGACTATGTTTCGAACTGGGTTTCTCGGCCCGAACGGCTGTGTTTTTGTGTGTTCCAGCAGGATCGGCTGTGGTCTAATCGGTACATACCGGTTCAGTGTTGCGCTGTTCTGGCCATGTGCTGTTTGCCTTGGAAGCATGAAAATCTGGAAAACTAGTGGGTGAATAATAATGTAATTAACGAAGAAAGAAACCTGAAATTGAAATGCAATCATGATGCGGTAATTGTCTGTGTGCACACGCAAGTTTCGAAATCGCGGTTGTTTCTTGCAATGTTAGCGTGTAATTCCAATGATTTGATGATAAACCAAACGATCAGCTGTTCGTTTATGGCCTGACAGATGGTTGCAGTTTCTACGGCACAAACAACATGCCGGCGAGAAAAATATCTACTAATAAGCCAGATGTCGATTGCCAATTGCCGATATTAATTGCAGCCGAATATGTTGGGTTTTGGTGAAGCGGTGGATGGGCAGTGTGGAACAATTTACACCCACCCTCTGGTAGTGTCTCTCCAAGTGCGTAAGGACTAAAAATACACAGCAGGCTGGCTCTGGAGTAAAACGCAGATGGACCCAAATTGCGTCAAAAGTTAAAAATATAACAAGAGCGCATTTTCGCGGTGTGCCTTCTGATTATCATTGCAAAACATACTAAGCAATGATGGCAAAACACAGCACGAATTATCCTAGTTAATTGCCACGACATGCTACGTCATGATTTCTGTATTGTAATCTCTACTGTATTGAAAAGTGAAAAAGTCCCAATTCGGCGGTTTGATTCTAATTCATCTCTGATCAGTTCTGCCAGCACGTTGTTCTCCTGGTGTCGGACATTGGCCGCATCGCTCCGCATTTAGTGAACATTTTCGCATCGCTAGGTTTTACATGTTCCAAATTCTTAGCACGATCATTGGTATAAGCGAGGGTGAAGCGAGGGTCACTCCCGAGTGTATGTGTAGCATTACTCCGCCGTGTGTACATGTTATGGTCCAAACGTTCATCTGAACGCCCCTGCCCCGTCCGACCGTCACACTTTTGAAATGGCTATGGCTTGTTGTTTGTTGCAACGTATCAGGTTCTAACTCCTTTTATCGGCCAGATGTGCTCCTTTAGTTCGACTGCTAAAAATTGTTATCTAGTTTTTCTAATGAAATGTTCTTACTATTCATTCATGTCAAAAGGCTTGCTGGGGAATTTCCGCCCTAACACTCGCCCGTCTTTTTAACGCCAGCTCTAACACTCGCAGGTTCAGGGTGGTTGTTGCATCCTCCCCCAATCAAATAACTTGTCCAATCACGGAAGCATGGCGTACGTCGACTCGACGCCGCTGGCATAAGCCCACAAGCGGCGTCTTCGTGACGCCGCTTGTGGGCTTATGCTTTCCCGACCTCGTGGCTTAAAACAATGAAGATGTCTAGTTAGGTCACTGGCCTATGACGTCATAGGATGGAGCAGGCCGGACCGTTTTTCTCCCAAATCGCGATTTGTCAGCAATTATCATCATTCTTTCATTTAATCATTTAATATGAATTTAATTCCTCCACCTTATCATCAAACCGTCGATGAGGGGTGTGCTAGGGTGGCAGACAACTCTCATAACCTGTCCACATAAGTCACTGATTTTCCAAGGTCATCCTACTTAACTAATTTGCCGCCTGGCAAGATCAATGGATATAGCGCTGGCCTGCAAAGGTATCCCCGTCTTGGCACAACGAGTTCGAGTCGTTCCATGTGCTCGCTATCGACACCTCTAACTTGAAGGGCAATTTGGCAACTGGCCATGTAAGGTCGGGGGTGCAGGTACCGGGCGGCCGGGCCTGCTACGTCGGCATGTTAAAATATCCATCAAAATCGTGCTATAAAGCTGGTATTTCCCTATTAGGAGGTGGGCTCAGGGTCCGTGCAACAAGTTTCAGCTTAGCACTGATTTTGGCTCCATAAAGCCTTAGAAAAACGACCGAAACTGGTTTTAAAACTAACGTTGCTCATCCTTAGATCGCCATTTCGCATTCAGAGTTGCTCCGGCCTTAATTTGGACGTGAACATTGAAGTTAAAGTGCAATATGACGTATGGGCTAACAGTTTTGTCAGCGACAAAAAATAGCGGCAAACGTTGGCCTTAACCCGTCCCGTCTCGGGGGCGTCTTCAACAGCCCACTCAGGTTTTTCGCGGGGTAGCGGACGAAAAGCGCACGGCAGCGCGCCCAAATTTGGCATGGCTTTTCCCACATCAATTTGACATGCTGATTCAAAATGTTTATGTCAGGTCGTCTAGGGTCAACGAGTTAGTCAAGGTCAAGTGAGGTCACCTCCAAAAACGTTCAACCAGTCGTCACGCTTTAACGGATAGAGATATTTTAATGAAACTTTCAGCGTTTGCTTATCTTTACGGATGCAACAAAACGTACGAGTGGAACTTCTCTTTTGTTTCGTTTTTGGCTACATGTAAATTTTGCGTATTTGCCAACTTGTAGTTCAAATACAGGATTCTGACTAAAGTAGGCATTTTTTATTAGGAAAGTTGACTTCCAACAGCGTTTCTCGGTCTGCTCTACACATTGAAGAAGGAAAATTAAAGAAACTTAAAAACTCAATTTTGAAATTCCCCAAATATATAATTCTTATTTTGGGGTGCCAAAAAAAATAGCTCTGGTCGATTTCGCTGTCCTTGTCTCATTCCAAATAATTTTTTTTTAAATATATATCCCAAAATGAACTTCCCAGATCCAAAAACATAATGTAAGTCGTGAAAAGTCGTGAAAATCTAGCCACCCCGGTGACGTCACTTTTGGGGCAAAATTATTTTGGAGGGTGGACCCGGACTCTACACCTCAAGCGCTTTCCGATGACATCTCTTTCGTTTTCGTGCGATACTTAGTTTGGATTTTAGAGGGGGGATCTTCAACCGCCCCCCCCCCCCCCGAGACGGGGTGTGATAATTTTACGGGAAAGACCGCGCGGGTTAAAGTGACTTGGGAATTCACTCAGTGACCCAAAGTTTAAAAATAGGGCTCTTGTCGCAAGATATCTTGGCGTGGAACCCGCTGATCTATGCTACATCTCCGTTTTTAAATGTCAGGAAGGGTCATAAAAATTCCCCTGCAACGGCGGAGGGAGCTACATGCCGTGCACAGTCGACGTTTGAAATTTACCCTCTCCAGCCCAGTCCTATACTTCGGGCATGTGAAACATAAGAGTGGGACTGATTATACACATACATGCATACATACATACATATATATAGCACATAAAAGATCATTGATAATATAGAACAATTAGACCTCAGTCACAAGCAGATATCAATTTACTATCAGACTTGTGCTCGACTCAAATTTGTTTAGTCCACTCACATGTGACTCACAGATCTTGAGATCTGATTCGACTCGCGACTCAAGCAGACTGACATAAATTTGAATCGATTCAGATCTGACTCAGTGGTATCAGTGGTAACCATGATTCGGCGTGCACTGTCCGCAAATGCTATTTGAATGATTGACTCATAATTCGACCCATTTTTAGAAAGATGTGACTCAACTCACGACTCAAGATATATTTTGGAAAAAAAGAATCGATTCAACTCGCGACTCATCCAAAAACGATTGATTCATGAGTCGCTTCTCGATTTAACTCGAGTCGAGCACAGGTTTGGCTACTATCAAGCCCATAATCCTTCCTCATTGAAGCTACACAAACTGCACGTGATGCAATCCCGTGACAACAGCCTAGTGTCTAAATAGGTGAAGTTTGATAAGCGTGCCTCTTCCCGTATTTGTTTTGTTTGCATTTTAGGACTTCCCTGGACTTCATCCGGATTTTCACCGGGAAATTATTGGACATGAGGAGGATTAACATGCTCAAGTGGGTTACACCAGTGCACTCAAACTGGGAAGCAATGCTGCGTTGTTGAAAGGAGAAACGCTGCCAAGAGTGCGTGCCGTTGTCACTTCTATTATTAATGTGCGGCGTGCCATTCAAACGTGTGCGACTCTGCAGCTCGTGACGGTGTGCAGAAGCGGAGCACCTACATCATGCTCCAGACGTCACAATCACCAGCTGGTGAAATGTTCACCTTTATGGACTTCGTGACTTGCTTCTCAGCCAGTCGTGAGTCACGTCGTGGCCAAACATAAACCTCGCCAGGCACCAGTACACATCACCAAGCACCGGTGCACGACGCCAGTGCCTAGTACACGTCTCGAATAACTAGTACACGTCTCTAATAACTAGTGCACGCCTCTAATAACTAGTACGCACCGACAAGCATTTGGATATTTCATCGAACTTGGCGTTAGCTAATAAAAAGAAACCAGAAACTAAAAGACGCCACCAGTAAGTAGTGAATGCAACCAGGAATTGGCATCCGTCACCATGAGCTAGTGCGCCTGACACACGGCCAGCGCCCGCCCCCAGGTACCAATGCGTATCCCCAGGAACCAGTGTTCATCATCAGGCACCAGTACAGTTCATCATCAGGCACCAGTACAGGTTTTCAGGCACCAAGGCATGCCACCAGACACCAGTGCACGTCACCAGACGTCAGTGCACGTCACCAGACGTCAGTGCACGTCCCTAAACACTTGCACATATCACCAGACACTGGCACACAGGCACCCGGAGTTGCACCGTCAGTTGCACGTGGTAGGACGTCGGACGCCCGGGTGACGGCGGTACAGATGTGGATGACGGTTGACGGTTTTTCTTCGTTGACGGATTGCTTCAACTTTTCATCGGCGACGGGATTTGTCATTTGTGAGAGCTGGATGCGGTCTGGTCGTGCCGCCGTGGCTCCACATTTCCCCATGAGAGCGGGGTGGTAGTCTGGTCGTGCCACCGAGGCTCCACATTTCCCCATGAGAGCGGGGTGGTAGTCTGGTCGTGCCGCCGTGGCTCCACATTTCCCCATGACGTGGCTTAACCAGGAATGTTCCCGTTAGTGTTGCTTTGTGTTCGGTAGCGCCCGCGCGTCAGTAGAATCGCTCACACTGGCAGATGCCCGGGCATCCGTCCACGTGACCTTGACCAGGCACCATGAGTAGGGCTGTCAGATGGGCTGTGTTCGAAGCGGCGCACGGTGATATACATACAATTATAACAGAGCCTGGGAGGGACTTCGCTACTTGGCATATCATCTGATCATAGAAGAGCTTATGATGTACCTGGAGACGCCCAAGTCATGAAAGTGGCCACAGTAGCAACAAGTCGAAGGAAGTCCTCCCACTGGTGATGATGCCAACACTGGCTTGCTCGACTTTCTTCAACAGCAACTCTTATCCTCACCTGTATGCTGCAGCACCAAACTGTTTTTTTTCTTCATCAGCATCCAACCCCAGTTTCTCGAATTTCGCCCGGGGATTTCCCCGCCTGTGTCAGGCGTTACCACATCAAACTTTGGCGTTGTGGCAGATAGCATGAATTTGTCGTGCCTAACGCAATCTGTATCCTCCGTGTCCCCAGGCCAATTTCACTATTGCTTTGTACACACACAATTTGTTAGTGAGCGTTAACCCTTGGGGGGTCTTCAACTGCCCCCCCCTCAGGTTTTTTCGCGGATAGCGGACGAACGGCACGAGGCAGCGCACCCAAATTTGGCATACCTCTTTCCACATTAATTTTACATGCTGATTCAAAATTTTTAGGTCATGTCATCTAGGGTCAACGAGTTAGTCAAGGCCAAGTGAGGTCAACTCCAAGAAAGTTCAACCAGTCCTCACGCTTTAACGGATACAGATATTTTAATGAAACTTTCAGCGTTTGCTTATCTTTACGGATACAACAAAACGTATGAGTGGAATTTTTCATTTTTTTGTTTGTTTTTGACTACATACAACTTTTGCATATTTGCCAAATTGCAATACAAATACAGGATTCTGGCTAAATTAAGCAATTTTTATTAGTGCAAGTTGAGTTCCAACAACGTTTCTCGGTCTGCTCTACCCATTAGAAAGGGAAAATTAAAGAAAACGTGAAAACTCAAAATTGTGAAATAAAAGAAAACAAATTGGGGGGGGGGAGATCACCAAAATTGTAACTGGTAGATTTCGCTGATTTCGCTGTCCTTTTCTCATCCCAAATATTTTTCTTCATATATCCCCGAAAATGAACGCCCCAGAGTCAAAAACATAATGTAAGCCGTGAAAAGTCGTGAAAATATAGCCCCCTTGGTGACGTCACTTTTGGGGAAATTCTTTTGGAGGGTGGATCCGGACCCTACTCGTCGAGCGCTTTCCGATGACGCTTCATTCATTTTCGCGCGACTCTTAGTTTGGATTTTAGAGGGGTCTTCGAACCCCCCCCCCCTCCCGAGACGGGGTGGGAGGATCTGACCGGAAAGACGGCGCGGGTTAAATCACGTTTCACAAAGTCTTAGTTTGTGACCACGAACAGGCACCAGTCCTAGTTTGTGACAAATTCGGACACCATTGTGGGGTTGTTTTGTAATCGATGCGATTTTACAATGCCCATCGGTGATAAAGCAAGATACGCATACCAAAATAAGATAATACATTTTGAATAATGATTAAATGATACAATACTCTGAAATGAATAATATGATGAACAATGAAATAAATTACACCAACCTATGCAAAATATGATATTTCATTTGAAACAATATGTCATCCACTTCCATAAATCATAGATCAGAAAACCAGCCCAGATCGGAATTTAAACTAACAAACCTGCATTCCATCGCGACCACCACGCCTTTCAAATATTGACATTGACATTGACGGTGCAAACATGAAGACCAATGCCGAGAACAGGCTTCAATTTCTGAAATTCATTACGAAATAGCATGCACACAAGTACCCAGAAACTGAATTCATTGACGCATCAAACACATATTTTGCAGCATAAATAAAAAGATATTCATACCACATGAATATTCCGAGGGCAAACACCAGCACATTGGTAGATAGCCTGATGAGGATGGGGATGGGTGCGGGGGTCCTGACGCACTGAAGACCTCGTCTGATGTGCGAACGGTACGCTTCCCAAACAAATTGCCTTCCCCATTGTTCAAGCATTACTGAGGTGGGGTGGGGTGGTGAGTGGGGAACTAGAAAGGTTGGATTGTGCACCTATTGACGCGAATGGTAGTCCCCCCAGGGACGGATTCATGGGAGAATGATATTTCCGGATTTAGCGAGGAAACGGAGGGTATCCCACATTCACGGTTCTGACGGATATGACGGATAAGAATAGATAAGGATAGTTTTACTTATTTATTTATTTAACAATACATGCCCTCCACGTTTAGTGGCTGTTACGGACAGTCTGGGTTGAACTCATAGATATTTACAAAGAAAGGATAGATGTGTGGTCAATAGTGGGATCAGATGCGCAACAAACATTCGTACTCCAATATAATACAATATCCATATCACTTTCCGCACTGAATCTTTTGGATATCTTTGGAGTCTAGAGGCCCTCTGAATCCCCAGCTGTTCGCCAGGGCCGGACTTTATCTAAGTACAAATAAAATCCACTGATACTTTGTCCCAATTGGCACTGCTTCTACCACAATTCACACAACTTAAAACATGTGTCTTCACAGGCGGTGTATTTACCGCGATGGTGGACAATTAACAACCTTCACGGAACGCAAACGGAGAAAGGACGCAAATTCTACACCAACACATATTGTGATTTTTTAGTGGAATTGGCCACAGGACATGTTCTTCACATGATTCGGGGTAGCGACGGTTCCTGAGGAAGCCCGGTCTGGTCCTGGCTTCCGACCGCTCGGCGTGGGCGGCCGTCAACAGCCCGCCGCGCCACAGCGTCGAGGCAGAAGAGTGTTTATGCTGGCTTTTTCATCGGGAGATACGCCGAAATGGTTATCTGATGAGCTGCTTCCTCCTGAAGGCCACTTCCAGCTGCGTGCATTCAACGTTCTGACGTCGCTATGCATCATTGTGCTTCTCTCCGTATCTGTTAATGCCACGATATTACAGCTCCCGCCGGCAGGTGATACAGGAACGATTCGTCGGGTCACATCCGCAATGCTCACAATGTGTACGACTTTAACTGGTGAGAAAGAACGGGTGCGCTCGCTGGATAATACATTCCGCCGAGTACGTAGTCATTCACTGTGTTGATAAGCTATGTCATATTAGTTTTATAACTACTTTCCGATCGTCCCAGAGGACTGACACCAGCCAGCTGCAACTCACGTTGGCTAACAAGTTCTCCGAAGAAAAAAAACGACGGTAGATATTCCGATACTGGTCGCTGCAATCAGTCCAGATAATCGAGTGGGCCGTTCAGGGCAGCCGGGATGCGTCGCAGCGCCACACAATTCCCGTCTTCCGCAGCATTTCAGCGGGAGTCAAGTTCCCAGATTAAAAACAAAGAAATGGCGCGGCCTGTAGCAAAGTGTGAAATTATGGCGCCTTCTCCGCGCAACTTTACGATGCCGCAGCTAACAGTTCGCTCGATAGAGCGATTCCTCTTCCTGCGGATACAAAACAAAGGGCACGGCCTCCACAACACTGTTATAAAAATGGACATCAAGTTTGTTTTACAGCTGATCCTTATTGAAAATAGCATTTCGCTGTGGAGCTCAGAATGAGCGAGGAAAAAGGCTGTCGACGAAACAAAGAAAACTGTAAAAATGGCATTCAGAGCACTTGACGGCAGACAGCCTCTCCAAACAACTGCTTCCGACTCTTGAACTAATGGGGGAGGCAAGCATTTTGTAATCAACGGGGCTCGTGGCGAGTTGCATGTCACCGTCAATCTGCATGGTAGGTAAAGCTGGTGTGTGGCAGTGCTGCTTCTTGAAAGGTAGCATTGCGCACCACGGACGCTAGATTCTGCATGTTCTTCCTGACATTTTCCTGTCTACTTTGTAAAGACAGAAGCCATCCTTCGTGGTTTGCGGCAAATTATCCCAATACTCTAACTGCGACACGCACGGATTACTTGAAACTCATCTCGTACTTACATACTTATCCTACATCACGACTTGTATTGCCACACAAAGCCAGTTACGTTCGCCAGATTCGGAGAGACAAGTCATGTGAATGTTAAATAGTCGATGCACGAACATTTGGACAAAAAAACGGAGGATTCAAATGAACAAAAACGAATAAAAACAAAACAAGCAAACAGAAATAAATGGGGGTTCCATACGCCGAAGGATACAAATGGCATCCGTATATACCGCTTTCGGGAAGACAAAGCAGTAAGCGACTTCAAGCGTATGAGAAAACTAGCCTCACAATCTCATTTGAATGGAATAAATGGACTGCAATGAGCTCCAAGTCCTCTAAAGTCGATGCTCCGGGCTATTTCCTAGATCTGCTACAAAGCAAAGGGTAGACGTTGGGTGCACGGTTGGCGAAACTGATAGTGAACTCTGTCAACGCTGCAGGAACCACGTCCGCCAATAATCACACAAATCACAACATGGGCACCCGAAATAGTCAATAACCACACAAACCACAACATGGGCACCCGGAACAGCCAATAACCACACAAACCACAACATGGCCACCCGGAACAGCCAATAACCACACAAACAATAACATGGCACCCGGAACATCAACTACCTGCCGGCCAATTTACTACAACATGATTTGTTTGGGATTATGGTTATGTGGATTGTGTTGGCGGATTATACATCAAGTAAAATATGAAATACCCAGGTGTAGCTATCATTTCTGTGGCGTTGGCACACACACACACACACACACACACACACACACACACACACACACTCACGTCGACACAGCTTGGCTTGGATGTCAGGTCGGCAACATCGGAAGGGGTACTCTTTAGCAAGTCAGTGTTATGCTTCTCGTCTTCTGCAACTCGGCTTAAAATGAATATATGCCTTTTAAAACAACGAGCTGTTGCTTGGAAACAATGCAAGCACAAACAGGTACAAACAGGTTCAACCGTTGGTTGAAGGAACATAGAAGACGGCTACAAGTTAGGCGAAAAGCTTAAGTACTTAGTAATCCTTTCCTGGTCCAGTCAAAAGTACGTGGCATTAGTCTGTCTTTTATTAAACAATAAATATCTCGACTAAAGTCTCTGTCATAAACAACGGAACATCGTGGCCTATACTTGCAATGTACACCTATTCCGCCCGCACACCTGAGCGAAACCACTCGGTGATATTTCGTTTAAGTTGGAATTATAAGAAGTGAAAAGACCAGGCCGACCATGGATTCGAATGAAGATGTTCGAATGAAGCTGGCGTCCAACGTCCTGCATGCCGGCACAGTTCGGCCGATCCTGTCAATCCGGGGGATGGGGCCCGGCGCGCGGTCTCGCAGCGTCGGCGTCGAGTCACTTCTGCGCCGCCCGGCGGCCATTGCACCCACCGTGTTCCCCGAGACGCGACGGGAACGGCGAACGTCCCATCGGCCTCCGGGCCAAGTCATCGCCGACTGTTTGGCGACCGGCTCGCTTCCTTTGTCTGAGTCGCAGACGTGTCGCCAACATTTCGCCCGACCAAGAGCTGAACAAACTGCGGCGACGGGGCGCCTGTGTCAAAGTGGCTCGATCTTTTCGAGAGCCACAGATCGCACTGGCTGCATGTCGGCTGTTTGCCGTTCAGACGCATAACTTGGCGTGATATTCGATCCGGGAAGAAATTCAGTAGCTGCCGAATGCCTTCCTGTGTTTGCGAAGTTGATTTCGCGTCGGACGGAGGAGGCAGGTGTTCGTTGGTGTTTGGAAGCATGCGCCAGCTAGGAGAAAGCGATGATATCGGAGTGGAAGGTGGGACGTTTCAGTCCCTACGCTAATTGATGGGTAAACGTGCACCATTACCGCAAGCTTAAGTGCACGAACTTTGCAACTTATA
Organism: Imbricaverruca yamaguchii; assembly: GCA_034440575.1. Classification (NCBI taxonomy): domain Eukaryota; kingdom Metazoa; phylum Arthropoda; class Thecostraca; family Neoverrucidae; genus Imbricaverruca; species Imbricaverruca yamaguchii. Next base: position 317,202 of record JAOTOL010001585.1, read on the forward strand.
TCCACTTTTGATTTATGTATGTTCAAAATATTCAATAATTCAGTTCTAAGAATTGTGCGCAGTTGAATGCGTTTATCCTGGAGCAATCTAAGCCTAGGGTTGAAGGAGCGAGTATGAAATAATTTCGTGGCCGAGCTTGCATCAATTAGCCACCGTATATTAAAGTTCCAAGCTTCAATCATCTTAATTCACGAATTAGTATTACCGCCTTTTCGAAGTTTTGCTGTGATAAGTGTTTCTCATATTACCGTGTGATATTGAGCAACTCTATTTATTCATACATTGGATGCCAAATGCCAATGCATGCCAAATAACGAAAATCAGTATGCTATTGTATACCGTAAATTTGGAAGCATGAATTTGAACGAACAGGACTTTGGATAACAAGAATCGTACGCAAATCTCATCGTTTCCAGACTTTGCTTTCTTCGGATGAATCACTCATCAGTAATCTGAAGTTGATTATGACGTTAGTCGGTGATCAGTCATGCTAAATATGCGGTCATCTCATCGACGAATATCACTCGTTAATTGGTCTGACCTGTCGTCCGTCCCACCCACAGACCCCACCATTAACCCACCAATGTTAACTGATAGTTGATCAAGTTTCAAATATCTACGTTTTTCACTCTTTAATGTCCACGCCAATTCAGTTATGATATGTGGTTCACATAAAAGGTCGTATTCCGTCATCCACATTCTCATTAAATAGTTACGGTGGTTTGCCATATCAATGGCAGCAATGATCTACTAGCTGCGTCCTATTCGAGAGCGTTTTATCGTTCAAATACGTCGCATTATGTGGTGCACGTCTACGTTGGTTACATTCTGTCGCCCGCGCACAAATTGGCTGCATCTTATCGCCCACGCACGTCTGTCGCCTACGCTCAATTTATGGTCCAAATCCGTCATTGGCAATCTATAGCTGACACCCACCGCATGTTGTACGTCATCAACAGCTGTCCTTTGCTGTTCAATGGTTACACCCGTCATTTATGGTCCATTGTCGACGCTGTTGTACGCCGGTGTATTGTCCACAACGGCCATTTATGATCCATTGTATACACCCGTCGTTTGCGGTGCAGATCGGCCAGCCACAGACCATTGTCTACACCCGTCACTTTCGGTGCAGGTCGGCCAGCTACAGACCATTGTCTACACCCGTCACTTCCGGTGCAGGTCGGCCAGCTACAAACCACTGTCTACACCCGTCACTTCCGGTGCAGGTCGGCCAGCCACAGACCATTGTCTACACCCGTCATTTCCGGTGCAGATCGGCCAGCCACAGACCATTGTCTACACCCGTCACTTCCGGTGCAGATCGGCCAGCCACAGACCACTGTCTACACCCGTCACTTCCGGTGCAGGTCGGCCAGCCACAGACCATTGTCTACACCCGTCACTTCCGGTGCAGGTCGGCCAGCCACAGACCATTGTCTACACCCGTTATTTTCGGTGCAGGTCGGCCAGCCACAGGCCATTGTTTACACCCGTCACTTCCGGTGCAGGTCGGCCAGCTACAAACCACTGTCTACACCCGTCACTTCCGGTGCAGGGCGGCCAGCTACGGTCGACAACACCGTCGACGGCGCCGACGGCGGCGGGTGGCGCTGCGGCCGGCGGCGTACGGTTTTTGCTGGCCGGGCGCGTGTCGCCGCCGCGTCCAGAAGCGGCGCCACTAAATTATCCGCACTGGCGTCGTGCGTCGTGGCGTCGTGTCCGCCCCGGGGGAACGGTGCGTCGTCGCACGTCTGACAGCGCCAAGTGGCCGTCGGCATAGCCAGCCGGGGCTGCCGCCGGCGGTGCTGCACCACCGTCCGGACACAGCCGTTCGGACACTGCCGTCCGGACACTGCCGTCCGGACACTGCCGTCCGGACACAGCCGTTCGGACACTGCCGTCCGGACAGGACCGTGCAAACACGACCATGCAGCCACGACGGTCCGGACACGGCCGCCAGGACACAGATATCTGGCCCCGACTGCAGACACGGGCGCCCGAAGCACACGTGGTCGTCCAAACACGACCTCGGACACGGCCGTCCGGACACGCCGTCCGGACACGCCGTCCGGACACGACCGTCCGGACACGCCGTCCGGACACGCCGTCCGGACACGGCCGTCCGAATATACCCTGCGGACGCGGCCGTCAGAGCATGATGCGGGAAAATCAAGACCCAACGCAGGCAGGCTTGCCGGAACGGTTGGACTCGCCGGCGCGTGCCTTTCCATGGTGTTAGTGTTCGGGCGGATGTTCGTTATTCGGCGACATCGAGCCGTACGTGCGACCAGTGACACGTCCTGTCTACGCATCTTCCCATCGCCCAGTAATTGGCGTTCGGGAAGGACAACCAGATCAGGAAGGACAATTTGGCAAGCAAGGTCACTTCCAATGACCTTGCTTGCCAATCTTTCCAATCTTGCAGCCTTTTCAAGTTATATTAAATCCCTCTCACCACCCTGAACCCTATGGTACTTGGTCGTTGCATCGTAAAGGCGTCCTTCACAAACCATTGGAATCGATTGATCATAGACCAGCTGCATTGTCCAATGCGCTCACTCAAGCTGATATAGCCGCGGCAATTACTGCATGCAGCACAATATCACCCGTTCGAGCAAAGGGGCATGCTAGAAGTGGGATCAGTTGATAACAAAATGGTCGCCGGTTTGATTCACGTTATCGCATGCTTGCGCAAGTGTCTCTTGATTTATTGATTTGTTTCGCCAATATATGAGTTATTTACAGGCGAAGTGAGGGTGCCCAATAAGATTGCACATACCATGCACACACGAATACATATATACGGAAACGTTGCAACTTTAAAACACTGCTGAAGAATGCGTGCGGTATAAGCAAACCTCGTGATTTAAAAGCAGATCATCGATCTCTAATGGATAGTCAAATGTTGTGACTATTCATTAGACGTTCATGATTCGATTCGAGGGAGCAACAACACAATCCCGACCAGAACAATCCCGATAGCCCAGTATTCACGTGACGTGTTCGCATAAGATTATGCGTGTGGGTCGATCTGGACGGAACCCGTAGTGAAAATCCTCCAAGTATTTTTGGAGAGTCATTTTGATGGGCGGGAAGTTTTCCAACAAACAAAAAACAATATCAAACTACTTACACATAGAACAGAGAGATGCACTTTTGAAATAGTGTTAAAGATCGTCACACGAAAATGAGCATGTGCCAGGGAAGTGAAAGATGAGTCAGATGAAAATATTATGCTGGATTGCATCGACCAGTACGGTGTGGACAGTAGCTGCGCCGACCCAAATGACAGCAGCATACCGCGAATCTAGCTTACTTGCTGGAATGCCGAGCACTGCCATTCAAGTTGGAATTTTGCATTTCAGTTTGAAAAGACCTGAACAGTAAACCTTGTCATCGGTTCGCCCATTTCACAAAATCAGAAACGTGACTGGAATATGTTATTTTGGTGTCCAGAATAACCCCATATCACGGATTTCGCGAACAATTTCTCGGCTGATTTTGTTGGTCGTGTATATGATTTGGACAGACGCGTGTCGGAGAGTTGTTGTGAAAGCCTCGCATGTACTAGGATTTAAGGCCACATAGGGCTGCTAAGCGATCCAAATCCAAGCTGCTAATCCAAGCTGCTAATCGATCCAAATCCGATTGCAACAGCAAGCCCTCCGATGGCATGCTGTTTTTTTTCTCGAAGCAACAAATGTCTATGTCTGCAGCGTACGAAAAGCATGGCATCAGCAGATTGGAACACGTACAACATGAGATAGAAACAATTGCACAATATCCCAAACTTAAAAATGAACACTTGATACTGAACAGTGATCAATTGAGAGTTCAGAGGTTCACCATTCTACCAATATGTCCCGCACCAAAACAAGCACACCTTGGCCACAGCCCAATTCGGTACGGGCGACGGTTGGCATCAGAGTTGGCTTCCATCGGAATAACGCACTCCGGAACGACGCCATTCTCGAAACAAAGAGCAGCTGATGTAGTTTTGACTAATCAAATTGAACGATGCAATAATAATGGCCTCATGTTCGGGGCCAACCGAGTGTTTCAGGTCATATAGCGCCACCTGATGAATCCCGCCGATGTGTGGAGAAGCTCTCGCCTCTGCGGGCTGCATCAATGTGAGCCGTCGACCGCATCGTCCTCAACGACTTGACGGTGAATCAGAAGATCATAACGCATTTCTGATCAGAAACAACCGGCACACCTGACGAAACACGGGACGGAACAGCACGCCCTAGTATCGGGTCACCAGACGACCGATACACATAACGTAGCACGGGACGGAATAATACGCCCTAGGATCGGGCCACCAGAGACAACCGGCACACCTGATGTGACAGGGAACAGAACAACACGCCCTAGTATCTGGCCACCAACGTCAACCGACACACCTAATGGGATACGAAACAGAACAAGGCTCCCTAGGATCGGCCACCAGGGCCAACCGACACACCTGATGTGACACGGAACGGAACAACGCGCCCTAGAATTGCCCCCCGACTCAGTCGTGACATCGCGCAGTGCCGAGCCAACAGCTCAAACGGTGACACGACGGCACATCGGTACCCCACGCGTCCCAGCCAGCATCCATTTGCCCGACATGACTCGACGGCAGAGTGTGAAGCGTGAAGGGAGGTTTCCTGCGCGGCCGTGACCGGCGTCGTTCCCGGCGCGAGAGAAAGCGTCCGGCGGCGGCTCGCTGGCGACCGCGACACGGAGCGGTGGCGACTCGCTCTGTTTCCAGCCGGTGGCGCGCAGGTGGGCCGGCCGGCGTAACGGCCCTGTTTGTTGCCGGCAAGCGCCGCCGGCGTCACCGTGGGGAGCGTCACCGACGGTGTCGGCTGCAGGTGGCGCGTGCAGGCTTCCAGAGCCGGGCCACAGAGACTGCCCAGGGTCGGTGGGCGTTTCAAAGCCGGTCTTTGAGGCGCATACCGGACGTCCAACCGGTCTTCTGTAATGCTGCTGTGAAATATCGAAACAAATTCCAGGTGCACCTTTAAGAAAGCCTGATGGGCATGTGCATTCTGAGTTCCATTTCAATATCCCGTCCAGGAGTCTTGTCCTATGCGTTCAGCAATATAATGATGCATGGAGACTTGCACAACTTAGCGCGCTAATTGTTCAGTTTCAGATCAGCAAACATATTAATGAATAGCTCAAGTACATCATCAACACACAATTTCTCAAGCAATACTTCTAATTCCAATCAATACAAGGCGTGATTAAATCGACCACATACCGAACAACAGAATATGCCTGGTGCCAGGTTATCACACATCGAGCAAGAGAATATGGTTGGTGCCAGGTTACTACACACAGAACAACAGCATATGGCTGGTCCCAGGCTAAGTGTCTAATCCATGGCCCAAGGTCAAATGCTGAGTATTGTAGCCTATGATGTTGGTGTAGCAGTGCCAATGTTTCTAATTTGTGGTCATATCAGCAACCTGCCTAATTTTCTTCCATGTTTGTTCGCTCACATTACAATCATAAACAAGGTTTCTCTTTTAATCTAATTATTCTTGTATTAGTAGGTTTCAACAGTTCAAAAATTGGCAATTTATGCTATCATAAAATATGATTTAATAGTGTGGCCGTAAGCAACCTTTCGTTCCTTCCTATTTGAATTGTATGTAGCATGGCGCACACTACATCCAACATTTCAAGCTGCAGGCTATGTAGCACAACTGAAGTAATTAATCATATATATATATATATATATATATATATATATATACACATATATATATATATAAACATATATATATATATATAAACATATATACATATATAAACATATATATATATATAAACATATATATATATATATATAAACATATATATATATATAAACATATAACATATATATATAATATATATATATATATATATATATATATATATATATATATATATATATATATATATATATATATATATATATAGCCCAACCGCAGCTGATCCACCAGGGGGATCCTCCTAGCCTTTCAAGCTAGTGGCCTGAATTTCTTTTTTTTAAATGTGGTCGTGGTTAGATACGGCGGGACAATCGTGTATGCTCGGCACGTGTTTTAGTTCTATGTTCATTGCTTAGCCTAGCGTAGGCTGTGTGCCTTCTTCACGCTATTGCCGTTACTTTGTTATCGAACTCCCGAAGATGTCGCCTGCGTGTCATGGAACGTTGAAGATGTGTCGATAACAATAGACATTCAGCATAGTCTCTGTTTGTACAGAACGACAAGCCCTCAGGTTCGGCACTGCAATAGCCAATACAATGGTTCCAGCTGTGCTGCAAAGGTTTTAAAAATAATGTTATTGGAATAGTATTGAAGCTGGGAAAGTGTAACCATGCTTGCTGTAATTACAAAAGGGAATGCTGCAGGAAAATGTGAATTGAAATACTTCGGTAAAAATGTATTGCCAACACCAGCTTGAGTTATTCGAAACCATGTATATGTCGAGGTTGATCACCACTCACAGAACATCTGAGGTCATTCCGCGAATTGCACATCGTGCGCCACCGATGGGCAAGCTATTTGTGACCGCATTTACCGTATCTTTATCCAGCTTCACGTGCGATGACGATCGGCATTTAAATGAGAACCTTAAAAGAAGAAGGTTACTAAAATATATAAATATAATAATCTAAAATAAGAAAGTACCAACTGAAGACGAAGTCTGCGCAACAAGCGATCACAAGGTGGACATTTTACATGATTTTATGATGAATTATGGCGAAGCTTGAAGGCTGAATAATATCACAGTTTTAAATCTGAATCAAGTGGCGTCATGGTCAGGAGAGGATCCAAGAATGTGAATGGGGCTTACACAGCGTGGGAAAAGTGGTTCGCTGACCTGGAGTCGGAGAATAAAAAATTTGTATCGGAGCCCTCCAAGAAAAAGAAGATATTCCTGCCCATGGAGTCGGAGAATAAAAAAAATGGCCTCGGACCCCCCCCCTCCGTTAAAAAAAAAACAGAAAGCTACTGGTGTCGGAGCCCCAAAAAAAAGATGATTGCTGAAAACCATGCAAGCCGCTTACTTACAAGCATACTTACACCCATGTACTGGACCCTAAGTCACTTCAATCACGCCCACTTAATTCACTCGCACTTACTAGGTTTTTCTCCGGAAAGCTCTCAAAACTTTGTCTCAACCCGAGTATACCCAACCAATCGAGACAAAGATCTTCGCGCAAAGGGAAGGGGACAAAGCAGCGAGGCGAAACGCGCGGTTAAAGTGTGGTCGCTGTGTAAACATGACTGCAATATTTACACAATTTCAAGACCGCTGCTTGACCTCAATTCCTGTCGCCTTTAATAGGAATTCATACGTCAATACGGTGTTACCTTTTTTCTTCAGTTATATGGGAATCAATACACTGAAGATATATGTTCCTAATCATGAAATTACGTTGTCTTTATCCTAGATCAAAACATGAATCGGGCGAGACCGTCCCAATAATTTGTTAATTCTCCTACTCTAGTACGGATATTGTCCTGTCCTGACGGCGACGTATCCAAGGGTGGTCAAATGATGAAATGATAGATTTTTCGTAACTATTTTAAATGACGTCTAATTGTGACCATAAATGGCCCGGAGAACGTAATAACTCCGTACATGCACAGTTACTGCAGTTGCTGAAGTGATAAAACTACTATTCAGATGCTTTTCTCTTGATGGGTTACTGTAGTTTTGCGAATTGAGGTGGAATTCATACCAAAGTAACCCAAGGTCTTTTGCATTTTTTGAAGCATTTACATGGCTCCCAAAAATAGGTCTTATGCCATCAATGAAGTTCGCCAACTGGTGCTATTTTATGCATTTCAATTCGAAATTGAATGCTCTATTTCATGAAATTAACAGAATTACTGAAAACGTTTTGAGATGTCCAGAATTACGTTCTCCGGTAGTCTCCGATTGGAATGCGGCTGGAGAACAGGACCTCGGGTCCGATATGCGAGTATATGACGTCATTGTGCATATTTCGAGTTCCACTATGGTCGCAAGATATGGCAGCAATACGAGAGGTTTCGTAATGGAGATTTTTTGGTGTAACGCCAGTATTTCCCGGAATTATGAAGAAGAATCGTGGTATATTCCAATATTTCCTTCTGAAGCGTAAATTCGACAGAATTCTGAAGACATACGAAAACCTAATCCCTCATATCTTTGTTATTTAGAATGAGACGAGATTGGCGCGAGCCGAATGACGATTCATCTGTGGTTATAGAGTGATTGATACAGAGTGCTGGGCCGCTGTCCTGCCAGTGTGAAAATATCCTGGAGAGTAATTGGCTGAGGTAATAACTAGTTCCGAAATTTACATTATTTTGTTCTCTATTGTTTCTATGCTATGTCGATGCTTTTGTTTCGTTCGGATTTGGAGGCATCGTGCACACCAACGATTACCTGAGTAACCCCCACGCGAGTTCGGCCTTGATTGGGGCTTAGACTGAGCCAGGACATAGTTTGTAACTGTGCGATCCGTACCTATCTGATATAAACAAGGTCCCCACCACAAATGTGTGGGATTTTGCAGCAACATTTCCTTCATGTCATTTCCTTCCACCTTCAATATCAGTTCTTCCAGGCAAAATAAATATAGGTATAGCCAGAGTTGAATGTATTTATTAAAAGCATATTTGCAGATTCATACACACATGCATAACATGCAATATGTTTGACACATGCACAATGCAATCCAAACAACCACCACAAACTTGTAGGTATTCTGATATAACATGATATGCTTCCTGGGCAATTGACTGCAACCTGCATTTCATGCCTTATGACCTGCTGTGCCATACTCTTCTGTTCTGTTGTCCAGGCTTCTAATTTGTATGATGGACTGGAAACTGCAACTGCATTGTTGGAGCTGTACTGAGATCCTGGAAACAAAATGTCATCCATTATTGACACGTTTCATTCGGAGAATAAAAAAGTTCAACATTTGCAGTCACAATCCTGGAGAATAAAATGTCCTTAGGTCTCCATACTCCAGGAGAGGCCCAAAATTCCCACCCTGGGCTTACATGTAGTCGGAGGGGCGTCCTTAGTGGAACAATTCGTTGCATGGGGGAGGGGAGAACTTGAGTACACAGAAGGGAAGAAATTTATTTTCGAAGAGGCAACCTTTCCTCTGAAAGGGATATCTTTGGCTGAAAAATATATTCACGGGTGTGATACACCCAAGCCTTCATGAATGGGTGCCTTTCCTCGCCAGAGAGGTGTCACCTTTCCATGGAGGGATGGGCACATGCCCCCAATGCTCCTGCCCTTCTATCCGCCCCTGGGTTTGGTACACTTATTGGTTTCCTGGCGTAGTATCTTGTGCATTATTGAGTGAAGTAAACCCTGATAATCTTAATGTTGCTGTTGCCTTATATTAAATATGGTTAATAAGGGGAATGAACCTACACATGGTAAAACAAGTATTGGTAACCAGTGTATTGTGGACTGTGAATACATGCTAATGTAATGCAAATTCTTGAAAATAAGTTGATCTTCAAACCTTGCTCGAGATTGAACAACCTTTTCAAAGATTGCGGATTGTCTATGTGGCTTTAGTGGAACAGAAAACAACTTAAAAGTATGATCTTATATACAAACAAAAAGCATGTATTCCAAACTAGTCTTTTCACTGGGCCACAGTGTATTTTGAACGGAGACCAACCGGGCTCGGTCGGAGCAGTCCGCGGACCAACGGGGCTCGGTCGGAGCAGTCCGCGGACCAACCGGGCTCGGTCGGAGCAGTCCGCGGACCAACGGGGCTCGGTCGGAGCAGTCCGCGGACCAACCGGGCTCGGTCGGAGCAGTCCGCGGACCAACGGGGCTCGGTCGGAGCAGTCCGCGGACCAACCGGGCTCGGTCGGAGTAGTCCGCGGACCAACCGGGCTCGGTCGGAGCAGTTCGCGGACCAACCGGGCACGTTCCTGGTCGTAGTAGAGCTTTGTCCGCTCTGCAGACCTCCGATCCGTGCAGCGCACGGCGACCTTGACACCGGGGACGGGGCGACCTTGACACCGGCGTCGGGGCGACCTTGACACCGGCGACACCGGCGACGGGGCGACCTTGACACCGGCATCGGGGCGACCTCGACACCGGCGTCGGGGCGACCTTGACACCGGCGACGGGGCGACCTTGACAACGGCGACGGGGCGACGGTGACACCGGCATCGGGGCGACCTTGACACCGACGTCGGGGCGACCTTGACACCGGCGTCGGCTCGACGCCGGCCTCGCGGTGAGCCGACAGGACAGGACAGCCGGCAGTACGCGGTGTGCGTCCTGTCGGCTGGCGAGAGCACAGCTTGTTTGTCGCATCAGACTTCTGTGGAGCAGCGCGTCAGGTCCGGCGTCCCGGCCGACAGAGCCGGCGCCCGGCGGCCCGGCCGACACAGAGCCGGCGCCCGGCGGCCCGGGCGACACAGAGCCGGCGCCCGGCGGCCCGGCCGACACAGAGCCGGCGCCCGGCACCCGGGCGACACAAGCCGCCCGGCCGACACAAGCCGGCGCCCGGCCCGGCCGACAAGAGCCGGCGCCCGGCGGCCCGGCCGACACAGAGCCGGCGCCCGGCGGCCCGGCCGACACAGAGCCGGCGCCCGGCGGCCCGGCCGACACAGAGCCGGCGCCCGGCGGCCCGGGCGACACAGAGCCGGCGCCCGGCGGCCCGGCCGACACAGAGCCGGCGCCCGGCGGCCCGGGCGACACAGAGCCGGCGCCCGGCGGCCCGGGCGACACAGAGCCGGCGCCCGGCGGCCCGGCCGACACAGAGCCGGCGCCCGGCGCAGCCGCCGGCCCGGGCGACACAGAGCCGGCGCCCGGCGGCCCGGGCGACACAGAGCCGGCGCCCGGCGGCCCGGGCGACACAGAGCCGGCGCCCGGCGGCCCGGCCGACACAGAGCCGGCGCCCGGCGGCCCGGCCGACACAGAGCCGGCGCCGCGCCGGCGACACAGAGCCGGCGCCCGGCGCGCCGGCGCCCGGCGGCCCGGGCGACACAGAGCCGGCGCCCGGCGGCCCGGGCGACACAGAGCCGGCGCCCGGCGGCCCGGCCGACACAGAGCCGGCGCCCGGCGGCCCGGCCGACACAGAGCCGGCGCGCCGGCGGCCCGGGCGACACAGAGCCGCCGACCCGGCCGTTCCGGTCGCGTCGCTCTGGCCGACCCCCGGCCTATTGAGCACAGCCGCGCCGGCCCGGCCACAAAGCAGTCGGCGGACACGGCGTGAAATGTTTTCAAGCTCAGCAGCCTGTGATGCGATTTGTCGGCGACCGGGGACCGTCGAATTGGAGCCGCATACCAAACCCGGCCGCGGCGGCCGGCCGCCGAAGTTTGCCCGGCGCGCCGACTGTTGGAACGGTCCGGTGTGTAGGGGATGAATCGTGTTTGTCCTCTTCGCGCCGACTGGGCTCGTGTAGAAAAGGAATCGTGTTCGTTCTCCCCTACGTGGGGACTGTTTGGATGGCCGGGTACGCATAAAGGAAGCATTTTTTCGTTCTCCCCTACGTGGGGACTGTTGTGATGGTCAGACACATGTAGAGGAGGAATCTTGCTCATTCTCCCCTGCATGCCGACTGGTGGAATGGTCGGGTGTGTGTGGAGAAGGAATCGTGTTCGTTCTTCTCTGCGCGCTGATCGTTGGGATGGTCGGGAACGTACAGAGGAGAAATCGTGTTTGTATTCCCCTACACAAGAACTGTTGGGATGGCGGGGCAAATGCAGAGGAGGAATCGTGTCAGTCCTCCGTGCGATGCTCATTTGCGTTGTGATGCGTTCTGTATTGTGAACCACCAGTGTTATGTTCATCTTGCCATCTGGTCTTCCGGGAGAACAGATGGACATAAATTGCAATGTATTGTTGTTCGTGATGCAAAACTGTTCTTGGTCGTGATGCAAAAGTATGGTCTCTAAAGGACCACGCTGTCGTCGCGTCCGAACAAAAAATTAAATAAATCAGGGGAGAAGGCGAAGTAATCTGGCTCGGATAATCAAAATTTCGAAATGGGCGAAAGGGACGAGAGCAAAAAAATATGATGTGTCTGTCTTGTCGATATCATGCAAGTAGTTTTTGACAGCGTTCTAAGTGATTATATTTTGCACATTTACATACGTTGCATTGGTCGAGTTTTAGCACTAACAGCTGGTGCCTAAGCACCATCTAAGAGTGGCTGAGCACCAACTAACTTGAGCAATTCAACACCGGTACCTATGCGGATTTGTTGAAAATCACCACCTATAAATCACAAGGCATCCAAAAGCACCGACTGAAAATCCCTGAACACTTTGGAAAACCCAACCAGTGATACACTGCATGCAGGGGTGGCGTCAGTGAGGTATGTGCATGCGCGACGTGTCGCTCAAACATCGCGCAGCTGTTTAACGCTACGCCTGTTGGTGGTGCATTACAAGAATGCACCAAAAACGATCGTGTCACCTCGGCCCCTCCCCCTCTGACCCCCACCGTACACATCATCGATAGTCTTAGACGGCTCAGACGGTTCCATTTATTATCTCTACCGATTCTAAAATTAATCCTTTTGAAGGTTATAATTGTTCTGGGTTTTTAGTGCTGATTTTAAAGAATGACGTTAAATATTGAAAATGCTCGTCTTCTCCGCGGTAATTTCCAACTTGAGAGACAGGTAGAAAGCATGGATAATTTGAGAGGCATTCATCGTTCATCATTCATTCCTCCAGAGATGCGGTTGTTAAACCCTATAGACAGGCTCCGACTCTTATTCAGTTGCATTATATGCCTGATGCAGCATCGATAAGGTATGTATGTGGCAAGCCGAGTAGTGCACCATATCACCTTTTCAGCATGTCGATCGGATGAGAATTTACAACACAGCCTTTTGTTTTCCCCACCCACTATCCTCGTCCTTTCGGCCGGTCCATCCAAAGTTGACACATTGGTGCGGATGAAGGTGCCATTTTCTTCAGCCCAGGTACCTTTTTAATAAAAATTACGACCCGGTGATTATTTACTAAACAAAGATCAGCCGTGCAGCGTACCGTCAACACCCGGAAAATAGACAACACGTATGTGCTAACTACACCAGTGCTAAGCTACTGCACGGCACGTGCACTTCCACGCCTCACGATTTCACCGCATCGGGGCCGCGGCATGCTAACCATTGTACAACAAGGCTGCGGTCAATACCGGCAAGGCCGGACACGAGACTGTCCGGGCCCGCAGAAAATGCAGCAATTCCAGCTGCCAGTGCTGTCCGCCGGTTCCCAAACGTTGTCCTGCGTCAGCGCCACCCCCGCCGGCTGAGCTGGCGGGCGTCAGCTAGCCCGCCGCCGCCGCCCACGTCCCTCAGCCGCTCGCTCCTGAACTGACGGTGCGCGCCGGACGCGGCCAAACAGAGGCCGGCGTCACGGCCGCTGCCCGCTTTAAACGGCGGCCGGCCGCCCGGGGCGGCGGACGCTCCCATGGCAGCCGCGGCAGACGGTGGCCGATTAGTTCCGCCACCGGCACGTGCCTGCGCCGCACGTCTGGCCGCGTCCCGCCGGCGCGGCCAGACGTCCGGTCGGGCCCCGCGGCGCCGCCCGGCTATGATGGCCCGCCGCCCGGCTATGATGACCCGCCGCCCGGCTATGATGACCCGCCGCCCGGCTATGATGACCCGCCGCTTATCCCCCGCCCGGCTATAGCCGCGCCCGGCTAATATACCGGCCGGCTATACAAACCCCTAACCCGATGACCCGCCGCCCGGCTATATGACCTGATGCCGCCCGGCTATGATGGCCCGCCGCCCGGCTATGATGACCCGCCGCCCGGCTATGATGACCCGCCGCCCGGCTATGATGACCCGCCGCCCGGCTATGATGACCCGCCGCCCGGCTATGATGGCCCGCCGCCCGGCCATGATGACCCGCCGCCCGGCTATGATGACCCGCCGCCCGGCTATGATGACCCGCCGCCCGGCTATGATGACCCGCCGCCCGGCTATGATGACCCGCCGCCCGGCTATGATGACCCGCCGCTCGGCCATGATGGCCCGCCGCCCGGCTATGATGACGCCCGGTGACAGCGGCGAGTCCGTTCGCGCAGACTGGCGACGGGCCGCGAGCGTGGTGGGCGGGTGAAATGTGCGTGGCGGGCAGGCGAGCTGTGCTTGGTGGCACCTGCGGTATTTATTCAAGTCAAGCTTCGTTAAAACGGCCGGCCGTCTTCGCGAAGCTTTTCAGTATATCTGTAGGATAAATATTGTAGTGCGAAAACCTTAGCTGACTTTTGGTTCTGACCGCACTTGTCAACAGGTCGGTCAATGTTATGGAACAGTTTGCGCCTGTTTGTCAGCGAGGTGAACCGTAACCACTGCTTAATAGCTTTTGGACCGGATTGGAACTTTCGCATGTTTATCAGAGCACGTCTGCTTTCTAGGTAGCGCTCATTGGTGTTATACACAAGATATTGCGGGAGTATCTTCTCTCCCATGTCGGAGAGCCCATGTGCGACTAATTGCACGTAATCGCCCACACACAGAAGCAAAACAAAAGCGGTCACACGCTCGCACACCAGCATGCCAAGGAAAGCATAAATTGTAGGCATGACAAGTATCCCACGAGGGGAATGCCACTAAAAGAGGTTAACAATCACTACTCTAGTTAAACAAATACAACGTCACGCGTCGCTTGGAACGACACAGGCTGGCTTTCTATCAGTATCGACAGATAATGGTATTACACTCCGCCCAACCGGCACAACATAAAAGGTCAAGCCTAATTATATTGCACTCGGAGGTCCGGAAACGAAACATCGGTTTTATGGCCATTGCTAGCGAAACAGTCGCAGATCAGAGTTGAGTAGTTGGCTGCGTTGCCATAGCTCATCGAAATCATATCAAAAGCCGAGGGGAATCCCCTGAGCAACTAGTTCAAACGAGAGCATGCAATCGCATGTGCATCCATGTGCTTGTTGGGTATTGCTCAAACTGATATTATATAAGTGTAGGTTGCACGTGTGGTTTGATGCATGACCGATGAACTGAGCCATTTTAACATAGACATCCACATGTGCATACTATCCACCACACGCTTGGAATAGTGTAATTTTCCCTGGATTGTCCAGGACAGTATACGCGACAGAATAAAGTACTAAGGAAATGCGTTGACTATTGCTTTATATATGTAAGCATGTCAAATCAAAACGGAAGATCAAATTAGTCTCCTTATATTTGTAGCTCACACAACAGTGGACAACTACAGAGCGTATATAGTTCACTGAGCATGAAAGTACTGATGTGCAAGTGGGTGAGTATGTTTGTCCAGAAGATGCTGAGAGGTCTGTCGAGACTACCTAATCATGTATGCATTGCATGAGCTCCCTCTGTCTCAGTGTTCTTTCCTCAATGCTGTGCTATCCAAACACTTTCACTTGGTGACCCTGGGAGCACTGTGGGTGTTACTAACTCGCAATTTGCATGTTATTTGCACGGTCACATATATTTATTTAAAAAACAGGTCTTGGCCTATATGCAAAAGAACTGACACAGGATGTCAGGGTGTAGCATACGCGCATTGATGCTTTCATTTGACATTCGTGTTCTCCTCCCGACGCATTGTTGTGTCAGCTGTCTTTATTTATGCGCAGCTAGCCAGGGGGATTACTATGTTAACCCGTCCCGTCTCGGGGGGTCTTCAACCGCCCCCTCAGGTTTTTTGTGGATAGTGGACGAACGGCACAGGGCAGCGCGCCCAAATTTGGCATACCTTTTATAACATCAATTTGGCATGCTGTTTCAAAATTTGAAGTCAGGTCATCTAGGGTCAACGAGTTAGTCAAGGTCAAGTGAGGTCACCTCCAAAATGTTCAACCAGTCGTCACGCTTTAACGGATACAGATAGTTTAATGAAACTTTCAGCGTTTGCTTATCTTTATGAATGCAACAAAACGTACAAATGGATTTTTTTCGTTTTTGACTACATACAAATGTTGCGTATTTGCCAAATTGCAGTTCAAATAGAGGATTCTGGCTAAAGTAAGCATTTTTATTAGGGTAAGTTGACTTCCATCAACGTTTCTCGATCTGCTTTACCCACTGGAAAAAGAAAATTGAAGAAAACCTCAAAAATCAAAATTTTGAAAATTCAACAAAATAAGTTTTGTTTTTGGGGGCAAAAAATGAAAGGCCTGGTCGATTTCACTGTCTTTTTCTCCTTCAAAATATATTTTGTTTTTCATATATCCCACAAAATGAACTCCCCAGAGCCAAAAACATTGTAAGTCGTGAATTCTAGCCCCCTGGTGACGTTACTTTTGGAGGGAAATTCTTTCGAGGGTGGACCCGGACCCTACTCGTCGAGCGCTTTCCGATGGCACCTCTTTCGTTTTCGTGCGATGCTTAGTTTGAATTTTAGAGGGGGTTACTAACCGCCCCCTCCCCCCACCCCGAGACGGGGTGTGAGGATCTGACCGGAAAGACGGCACGGGTTGATACTCACTATGGAAATATTTGCAGCCGAATAAGACATGTTCCTGCATCTGGTCGGAGACCGGCAATTAAGACAAACGGCATCGGTGCTCAGACTTACGCACATTATTAAGCAACCATGAGACAACCCAGGGTAGAATCACAAGTAATATTTCAGGATTTTCGCCATACAGGCACCATTGATATCGCTGTTTCTAAGCAATGTGATTCGCTGACACTATTATGTGTACCAATGTGTGATACACTGATGTGCTTCTATGTGCAAGTCTGTGATCCCCTGATATGTTTCTGTGCGTGAGTGTGTGATCTCCTGGTATATTTGTGTGTGCGAGTGTGATCCCGTGGTATCCTTCTGCATGTGTGATCCCCTGGTATACTTGTGTGTGTGTGTGTGTGTTGTCTGTGTGTGTGTGTAATCCCCTAGCATGCTTCTGCGGCGAAAATGGCCCATATTCCGCACCAGCTTGTGTGGTCGAGACCAAGTGCACTCGGTCATCGGGTTTCAGCACTTTCGATTTGGACACCGCAATTCGGTCGCAGAATTGGCCATTACAAGACCACGACACATATGATCCGTACAAAGCATCGGTCGTTGCCCGGTAATTGGCCGTGTTTACTTCGCACGACCCGGCGGACTGCAGACGGGACTGTCGTGACCGCCTCCACACGGACGGACGTGGCGAGGTGTCGCTGACACACATCCCCCATGGCGCTGACGAAGGAGGCCAGAGCTCTCTCCTCCGGGCTCGGCGGCCGGCCGCCACCACGACACCATAGACAGGCCACAGCACCGGCCACACCACGAGACTGCAGACAGGCTACAGCACCGGTCACACCACGACACTGCAGAGGCCACAGCACCGGCCACACCACGACACTGCAGAGGCCACAGCACCGGCCACACCACGACACCACAGACAGGCCACAGCACCGGTCACACCACGACACTGCAGAGGCAGACCGGTCACACCACCACCACAGACAGCCGGCCACACCACGACACTGCAGAGGCCACAGCACCGGTCACACCACGACACCAGACAGGACACAGCACCGGTCACACCACGCAGAGGCCACAGCACCGGCCACACCACGACACCACAGACAGGCCACAGCACCGGCCACACCACGACACTGCAGAGGCCACAGCACCGGCCACACCACGACACCACAGACAGGCCACAGCACCGGCCACACCACGACACTGGAGAGGCCACAGCACCGGCCACACCACGACACCACAGACAGGCCACAGCACCGGTCACACCACGACACTGCAGAGGCCACAGCACCGGCCACACCACGACACTGCAGAGGCCACAGCACCGGCCACATCACGACACCACAGACAGGCTACAGCACCGGCTACACCACGACACCACAGAAAGGACACAGCACCGGCCACACCACGACACTGCAGAGGCTACAGCACCGGCCACACCACGACACTGCAGAGGCCACAGCACCGGCCACACCACGACACTGCAGAGGCCACAGCACCGGCCACACCACGACGCTGCAGAGGCCACAGCACCGGCCACACCACGACACTGCAGAGGCCACAGCACCGGCCGGGGACCAGCCGACAGCACGGTCTGGGGAAGTCTGTGTCTCTGGCGCCATGAATCACAGCCGCGTTCAAATAACGGCGTCAAGTTATGACTAGTCAACGCCACTGTCCACGACCGCAAATATCGCACGCCTGATGCGTGAACTCACGTGCAAACACACCACGTTCCACGACACGGTGACGCGATACAACACGGCCGTTCGTGGTAGATATCCAGCCGGCGCGTCGCCGTCACACGCCTGGCCCCCGGTGGCGCCCTCTACCGGCGCCTTCTACCGGCGCCTTCTACCGGCGCCTTCTACCGGCGCCTCCTACCGGCGCCTTCTACCGGCCCCTTCTACCGGCCCCTTCTACCGGCCCCTTCTACCGGCCCCTTCTACCGGCCCCTTCTACTGTCTTTTGCTAATTTTGACGGAAAGCGTGCTTTGCAAGGACACAAGGAGCAGGTGATGTGACCTAGCATAATTTCCAGCATGCTCGTCTCTAGGAATACTAACATAGTCAGGGGCAAGGAGGGCCCATCTGTCCATCTGTTACATGGGCAGGGGGCACCTGTCCATCTGTTATATGGCGTATTGAAAACACACCCACCCATGGCATGACGACGTGACACAAGACGTCCACCCATGGCATGACGACGTGACACGAGACGTCCACCCATGGCATGACGACGTGACACGAGACGTCCACCCATGGCATGACGACGTGATACGAGACGTCCACCCATGGCATGACGACGTGACACGAGACGTCCACCCATGGCATGACGACGTGACACGAGACGCCCACCCATGGCATGACGACGTGACACAAGACTTCCACCCATGGCATGACGACGTGACACAAGACGTCTACTCAAGACACGACGACGTGGCACAAGACGTCCACCCAAGACATGCCAACATGTCACAAGACGTCCACCCATGGCATGGCGACGGGACACAACATGGCAGCAGGTGGCATGGTGAAGGAGCACAAGACACTTTCCCATGGTGTGGTGTAGGGTAGAGCATAACTCGGTTTACATTTTCAAATCCGGTCGAATCCATATCCGAAACCACCAAACCAATTTGTATTCATACCTGTACCAGGTACAGATATCCATCCGTTATCAAATCCGTTTTCAAGTATGCAAAATGTTCAAGCCTGGTGTGTTCCAATAACCAACAGCGTTTAGACAATGGTCATTAAGCAAGATGTTGCTGGCAAGACAAAGAAAAACCTAGTTACATTTGGTGTGAAGCGTGAATTACAATCTGCATTTGTAGTATTATAGCTTACCAAGCAAAACAATTTGAATTCAGATCGCATATGCAGACTGGGCAGTCATCTAAGCTATGTTAGCTTATGGTGCATGAGCACGGGCAAAGCATGCAAGGAGCAGGGCAACTGTCAAGGAATGAAATAAGATAAATGTAACCGGCTGAGGTTCAGTATGAAATAATACAAATGCTTGCCCTCTTTGCGTGCAAATGAGTATCACTATCTTGAACAAAATGGGCACTTACCTACACAAAATATAGGTAGCTATCTGGCTGAATGCACTAGAATACAAAAGGGTCACACCACTCTCGCAACAATTTCATTTTTAGCATCAAAGCATACATCCACTTTAAGTAGTTGTGTAAATTAACTCCGTAAGATTAACACAGCTTGTATACACTGTAGTGTCCATCTAGGCACCTAACTAGGAAGTTGCAGACATGGTTGCAGACATGGTTTCACAGCCAAGCACAGCCATGTGTAGGTATGGTGGTGCCTCTTGCCTGTAAAGCATAATATCATTTAATGGTGATGAATTCATTTTTATTGACTATCACATCCCATGACATTACTCATGACAGTTATTATCCTGGACTTCTCCTGCTTGTCAAACTGGCATTTAACTACTGCTTCCGGCCGTAAATTCTCTGCTTAATCTCATATTTTATATGTACTTCCATGCCTTCCGTCACTGCTTGTATACAATGTTTGATTTATCTTCGACTGCTCCCAAGCTAACTATACTGTGCTATTTGCCGTATATGGTATAATAGTTTAATCTTCGGTTTTCTTTCAATGTACACAACAGCACATCTTTGAAATTCGTTACAGAATATAATATTGCAACAATAGCAATTGCACATCACAATTTCCTGATCGTGATTTCCCATTCCCTCTCCGGATCCATATATCCTAAAATATAATTATTTATTCCTCTCCGATGAAAAGATACCTCCAGCGTAATAGGTAGAAGAGTTGCCAACTTGATGGTAGGTGCAATTCGACGAATATTTGTCGTCATCATGTTTGTCTTATGCATATTGTGAATCAGTCTTCAGCAAGAAGGAATACATATTTGGTAGTAATATATAAAACGAATCGTGTTTATTTGATTACAATTTCGTGACTATTATTTCTTACATTACGAAATCATGACTCGTCGAATGTTTCAATAAAACACAGCATAATGGCTGCCCTAGTGATGTGAATAGTAAACAATTGCCTTTGGAACTGGGTTGGCACTCCCAGTGTGATCATCTGCAAAGCTGTATAATTAAATTAAACTTCTCTCTAAGGTTATCGTACTCCATTTCCAATCGTGCTCATTTCCAATCGAAGTACATTCACAGGTGTAAGCATTGCTAATGAAGTTCGCATGCGTGCGTTGAGAAATTGTGTATACATCTGAACCTCTTCTGAAGCTATAGTGACACCAGAGACAGCTTCATGACCACCTGTTTCGTTCCCAGGCAGCGTGTGTGAGCTAGTGTGGATGAGCCTGCTCACCTACCTGCTGTGGTGTGGTGGCGCGACGGCACGGCAGCCCATGGTGTGGTGACGGGATACAACACATCCACCCATGGTGTGGTGACGGGACACAACACATCCACCCATGGTGTGGTGACGGGACACAACACATCCACCCATGGTGTGGTGATAGGATACAGCACATCCACCCATGGTGTGGTGACGGGACACAACACATCCACCCATAGTGTGGTGACGGGATACAGCACATCCACCCATGGTGTGGTGATGGGATACAGCACATCCACCCATGGTGTGGTGACGGGACACAACACACCCACCCATGGTGTGGTGACGGGACACAACACATCCACCCATGGTGTGGTGACAGGACAACACATCCACCCATGGTGTGGTGACGGGATACAACACATCCACCCATAGTGTGGTGACATGACAACACATCCACCTATGAGGTATAGTGACGGGATACAACACATCCACCCATGGTGTGGTGACGGGATACAGCACATCCACCCATGGTGTGGTGACGGGATACAACACATCCACCCATGGTGTGGTGACGGGACACAACACATCCACCCATGGTGTGGTGACGGAAAAACATCCCCATGGTGTGTAACGGCAACACATCCACCCATGGTGTGGTGACGGGACACAACACATCCACCCATGGTGTGGTGAGGACAACACATCCACCCATGGTGTGGTGACGAAAAAAAAAAACCACCCCAGGTGGTGACGGGACACAACACATCCACCCATGGTGTGGCGATGGGATACAGCACATCCACCCATGGTGTGGCGATGGGACAGAACCAATCCACCCATGGTGTGGTGACGGGACAACACATCCTCCCATGGTGTGGTGACGGGACACAACACATCCACCCATGGTGTGGTGACGGGACACAACACATCCACCCATGGTGTGGTGACGGGACACAACACATCCACCCATGGTGTGGTGACGGGACACAACACATCCACCCATGGTGTGGTGACGGGACACAACACATCCACCCATGGTGTGGTGACGGGATACAACACATCCACCCATGGTGTGGTGACGGGATACAACACGTCCACCCATGGTGTGGTGACGGGACACAACACGTCAGTGCATGGTGTGGTTGATGACACGACACAACACGTCCCTCCAGGATGTGGTGACACCACACGCCCGTCCATGATGTGACACAGCAGGACGACTCATAGCGTGGTGTCGCGATGCACCACTTCCAGTCTAGGTGTCGACTACAATGGTCCATTCCCAGAAGTGCTCAACTTTCTGCAAAGCTGACGGCTTCAAGGTGCAGCCAGATTGTATCGCTTCAACTGCATGTTCCTCGACTTCGCTGCTCAACAGCAGGCTGGATCTACAGCATGGCTCACTTGCTGAAGCCTTCGGTTATTCAATCCAGCCAGTCGACATAATTATTCCTCGCCAGTATGATCAGTGCGCTCACAGTATTCGCACAAATCTCAAACTGAATGTTCAACCACGAAGACAATGCCTGCATGCGAATAGGCTTGATTACAGGGCCATTTCCACATTTTGTGGAGGCGACCTGACAAAATTAAGCGTCAACATAATCGGAGATGAACAGCCAAACGCATCGGATCACGGAGTGAGGAAGGCGAAGCGCGCAGTTCGGGACGATGCCTATTCACGAGATGTGACCTGCCGTCAGCCGCGCTGGGCTCGCCCCTGGACATGACGTCACAGCGCAGCCGAGCACTCCCCTGACCGCTCGATCGTGACCATTGATTGTGGACGGCAGCGGGATAGGCGGATACACCTGGCCAAACAAGTGGCCCGACAGAAGCGGCAGACGTAATTTCGATTCCAGTTCTGAAGATAGGACGGCCCCCAGGGGGCCTTCCGTTCGAGGATGATGCTGGGTACTGGTTAGCGGTGGCAAGTGTGAGAATCGAAGGCGCGGTCAGGACCGGCGCGCTTTTTGACCGGTCTTGGGAGTATACACCGGTCTTTCAACGGGTCTTTCTCTTTACTTTATTCACCTTTTAACCGGTCTTAGAATATTTGCCGGCCTTTCATCTGATCTTTCACTTCACGTATTTTACTTTTTAGTCAAGACGCAGTCTAAAATGCTGATAAATTATCAATATTGATTGATCTTGATAATTATCTATCAATCATTCGTTTAATGCTTGTGGATAATTATATTCATGCATCTTGTAAGGCACATTGCAAAATTCGAGCCAGCATGGTTGTCATCTACATTGGGCAATTTAATAGTCAATCTTCGTATTGGATCCCCTACAATACAATTCAAGGTCTGTTTGGCGTAAAGCCGGTTGCTGCTCCGTTCTCGTCTACACGCTGCACTCATTGATATTAAGATAATTTTGTGCCAACTGTAAGGTACTGATCATTAAAATATAGCACTGATTCATCAGTGATTCAGTGCGATATTTTTTGTTGCTTTTAAGGGCAGCTTTGCCTGTCAAAAAGGCCACACTTGTCCACCGTCCCCAACCACTCCATAAAGTGACACCCATGACCGGCGATGTAAATGGGCATGCAATGAGATGCAAAAGTGATGCAAATGCAGACAGACCGAAATTAGAATGCGTGCGTATTACATAGAATACGTGCATAATATCACAGAGCACGGAACACGGAGCACGTCGTCACTTCTCTCCCCCCCCGTCACGAATTGTAGGACCTTCGGCTCACGGCCCAACGAGCATTGGACTAGCATCGTCTTTTCTTCTTCTTATATTTTCTGAAGTCGTTTCCCTTCCTCTCCTTTTGGCACGGTCCTGTGCCGCATGTCTGCAAGCATAGAACGCACGGCAGCGAAAGAGTAAGCGGGCCATGCTGTTTTCAGGAGTCTGCGGTGTGGGAAGTGGGCCGCGTGGCCGGGCCTGGCAGCGCACTGTCTGCGGCGGTCGCCGCCTGAGGTTGCACGCGTTCCGGCTCGGTGCGGGGCTGTGCCTCGCTGTCGGTGATTACCGCGGTCGGCACTGGCTCGTGGTTAGCACCAGCTGCTGCCACTCCGGCTCTCTCTCTCTCTCTCTCTCTGTGTGTGTGTGTGTGTGTGTGTGTGTGTGTGTGTGTGTGTGTGTGTGTGTGTGTGTGTGTGTGTGTGTGTGTGTGTGTGTGTGTGTGTGTGTGTGTGTGTGTGTGTGTGTGTGTGTGTGTATGTGTGTGTGTGTGTGTGTGTGTGTGTGTGTGTGTGTGTGTGTGTGTGTGTGTGTGCGTGTGGGTGTGTGTGTGTGTGTGTGTGTGTGCAGGTAGTAGGTGCGTGGGGTGTGTGTGTGTGTGTGTGTGCAGGTAGTAGGTGCTGTGTGGAGATGTGTTGTGTGGGGGTGTAATTGTGTGGATGTGTGTGTGTGTGTGTGTGTGTGTGTGTGTGTGTGTGTGTGTGTGTGTGTGTGTGTGTGTGCAGGTAGTAGGTGCGTGTGTGGAGATGTAGTTGTGTGGGGGGTGTAATTGTGTGGATGTGTAGATGTGTGGATGTGTAGGTGTGTGTGCATGTGTGTGTGTGTGTGTGTGTGTGTGTGTGTGTGTGTGTGTGTGTGTGTGTGTGTGTGTGTGTGTGTGTGTGTGTGTGTGTGTTGTGTGTGTGTGTTGTGTTGTGTTGTTCTTTGTTGTGTGGGGGGTAATTGTGTGGATGAGTAGATGTGTAGGTGTGTGTGTGCATGTGGGTGTAGGTGTATGTGTGTGCCATACTTAACCACAAAAGGTCCATTCTGCTTTCTACAAACTCCTTCAGAGCCGGCTGGTGATGGTTGGAAGAGGCGGCGCGGTGCGCTCCGGTCCAGTCACGCGACACGTGCCTTTCCGGTCCGACTCGGAGCCGCGCTCACACGTGCGGTTGCGTCCAGCCGGCACGTTTGGACTCCTCCCTCTGCACCTGGCGCGACGAATAAAGCCGGCACTGCCCACCGAACGACCAATTAAGGAGCCGCCTCCCTCGTGGCCGCGACTGCGAATGACATCAACGCCTCCGACTGGGATATTTTTTGTGCAACCTGTTTCCGGCATCAATTGGCGAGATGCAGAAGACAGGAAAAAGCACCCGATGCAGCGTTCAGCTTCAAGCCAGTCTTCGAGTGCAGGGCAGTCGGAGACATGGGTGTAACCATTGCGGAGCGGGGACATGTCCCCCCAAATTTCTGGAAAGTGGCGATCTGTCCCCCCAATTTTTTTCGTGTCACCCCAAGCCTCAGCTACCTGAGCATCATCGCCGCAAAATTCTACTTAATCATTTATATAGTGAAAATATACAAAGAATCACCAAAAGAATCACCAAAAGCAAAAGAATCACCAAAAATACTTCAAGCCGATGCAGCCAATAAACCAGCTTCACAGGCTATCTGTCGTCACAAAATCTGCGAATAGTAAATCAGCAAACGATAGAAATTCCCGCTTCCAGACCATTCTTCAATAACATGAACTTTCGCCATCTTCTGTTTTCGTTTGGGTGAAATATTGTTCTGTGCTAGGCAACACATCTGGATATCGCAATGCGTTATACGCCTTAGGTTGCATTCCCCTGCTGATTTATTCATATATCTTGAACAAATGTGACTGTGTGTCCTTGGGCATCTTCAAGACCACTCAGGGAAGTCATGGGCAGCTTTAAGCAGATTCGTCAAGTTAACGTTTTCGTATTCGTATTCAGCGACGAGTTCGCCGGAGGCGTATTTGTATTGGCATCGGCATTCAGCGACTGATTTACGGTCGTTCGGATCAGTTAACACTGAACACGCTGGAAGGACCTCCATAGGGCTCGCATTACCACTTTAACGGTTGAGGTTCAACGTAAACCAGTTTCTTCGGTCCCCTCCCATTTTTTCGTTTTCACCCAAACGTGCCCAAATCTGGTAATAGGTATATATATATATAATATATAATAGCATGTGGTGAACCATCCTACAACATTTTAAATCGGTACATTTCAAGTTAAAACTTCTAGGTCAAAGTTTAGCTTCATTTATCAAATGGCGACATTGAAGGGATATCGACCGAACGCGAGGTTCTATTGCTATTGCTTCAATTTTCATCAAATGAGTGTCATTCGGCGTGGCTTGCTATGCAGTATCAAAAGGCTAAGCAACCGAATTGTTTGTCAAGAAAAAAGGCCAAGCTGATACTTCGGCCGCCATTTTTTTTCGTTTTCTCTCAAACTTGTCCAAATTTGGTATGAAGCAATAACCTGTGGTGAACACTCGAGTAGCATTTAAAATCGGAGCATGTCAAGATCAAAGGTTTGACGGAGTTCTTCGATGTCATCGCGTTTCGTCGCCATGGCTTCAATTTTCAAAAGAAATATCATTTGCGACAACGAATGGACAATCGTGACAATGGATGTCAAATGACAGCCCATGCTGAATTTTCAAACATTTTCGAGCATTTTTAAACCGAGATATGTCAAGGCTAAACCTCATGGTGAAAAGGCTAGTTTGAAATTTTCGAAGTCCTCGCGATTCGTCGCTCTGGTGTCAATTTGCACCAAATAGGTGTCATTCGACGTGACTTGTGCTGTATTATAATATTACCAAATATAAATAATTTCTAGGGTCAAAGGTCACACCGATCTATTTGGTCGCCTCACATTTTGTCTTCGCCCTAACCTACCCATATCTGGTATCAAGCAATAGCCCGTGGTGCTCCTCGAGTGATATTTCAAACCGGGACATGTCAATGGCAAACCACAAAACCGAAGGCTAGCTTAAATTGTTCGAAATCCTCGGGCCGCGTCGCTGTCTTCAATTTTCGTCAAGTAGTCATTCGATGGGCCGTATGGTATTTTCTATTTCTTCGATCGTCCCGTGTTTCTTTGTTTTCTCCCAAAGCTACCCATGTTTGGCATCAGGAGAAAGCTCGTGGGCAACCCTCAAGTAACATTCCAACCCGCGGCATGTCAGATCAAGCCTCAAGATCAACGGTGTGATTAATTTTCAGAGTCCTCGCGTTTCGTGGCTATGACTTCGATTTGCATTATGTGGGTGTCGTTCGACGTGGCTTGCTGTACGGCACCAGAATGTTGAGATATCGAAATATTTTCAAAGATGTCGAAGGTCTGGCGTGTTTACAATGATTGAACGTAACAGGAATAGAAGGGTCAGATATATGTTTGTTTGCAGCCTTTGTAATAGCAGGCACTCGTATCCTATATGGCAAGGGGCTCCCCAATAAATCCGTCGTAACCTGTTCGGACGGTGCTCGCATCGCTGGTTTTAATTTACGCTGCCACATTCCTGTTCCGGACATGTATATAATATATAACTTGCATTTCAGTTTATCGACTCTCCTCTTAACCGTCTCTCCGGTCAAATCGTCACACCCCGTCTCGGTGGGGGGGGGGGGGGCGGAGAGTAACCCCCTCTAAAATTCAAACTAAGTGTCGCACGAAAATGAAAGAGGTGTCATCGGAAAGCTGTTGACGAGTAGGGTCCGGATCCACTCCCCAAAATGACTTACCTCGAAAAGTTACGTCACCAGAGATTTTCACGA
Organism: Imbricaverruca yamaguchii; assembly: GCA_034440575.1. NCBI lineage: Eukaryota > Metazoa > Arthropoda > Thecostraca > Neoverrucidae > Imbricaverruca > Imbricaverruca yamaguchii. Next base: position 344,476 of record JAOTOL010001585.1, read on the forward strand.
CTTTTCACGGCTTACATTACGTTTTTGACTCTGTAATTCATTTTGGGCTATATGTGAAAAAAACAAAATTTATTTGGAATGAGAAAAGGACAGCGAAATCGACCAGGGCCATTACATTTTTTGTCCCCCCCCCCCCCCAATTTTTTTTTATTTCACAATTTTGAGTTTTCAAGTTCTTTCATTTTCATTTTGCAATGGGTAGAGCAGACCGAGAAATGTTGTCGGAAGTCAACTTTCCCTCATAAAAAATGCTTACGTTAGCCAGAATATTCTATTTGAACTGCAATTGGCAAATATGCAAAAGTTATATGTAGTCAAAAACGAAAAAAAAATGACAAATTCCACTCGTACATTTTGTTGCATCCCTAAAGATAAGGAAACGCTGAAAGGTTCATTACAATATCTGCATCCGTTAAAGCCTGACGACTGGCTGAACATTTTTGGAGGTGACCTCACTTGACCTTGACTATCTAGTTGACCCTTGATGACCTGATTTCAAAATTTTGAATCATGAAGCCTAATTGATGTGGGGAAAAGGTATGCCAAATTTGGACGCGCTGCCGTGCACCATTCGTCCGCTATCCGCGAAGAACCTGAGGGGGGCGGTTGAAGACCCCAGGGACGGGACGGGTTAATGATTCAACTGAAGTTGTCAAATTTGCAAGAGAAGCCACACGGGAATGCGAACAATTTAATAACTAGCCCGAGTTCATAACCGCGATATAGTAATGTTGTAATCAGGTGCACAACCCCGGAAATGTCATGTGGGCACCTGTCTGGAGGGGCGCCATTTCTTTGGAGCGACGCCACTGTGAAAGCGCCTGAAGTGGCGCCTCTGGCTGCAAAATTCGAGGGAGCGGGATGCTCTCGGCCTTTCCCCAAGGGGCACCTTTCCTTCCAAGGGATTGCCTTCTATTTCACAGAGGCGCCTCATGCCGTAAAATTCGGTCGGTTACACTTGAACGTTTTCAGAGGGACGAAATTTTCCAGGCCTGGGAGACGCCACCTTCCACGTCGGGGTTGCATACCCTTAGTTCCATGTCCTTTATCCTCCCTGACTCTCATTGCATCGAAATGTGTCCCCGTAAAACAGGAAAGCATGGGAAAGGAAATTACATGCTAATATTTGCTACCATGAAACCATCGTTCAATATTTTATGTTTTCCCTGCTAGAAGAGGGCAACATTTAGCATACTTACAACATTGCTCTAGTTAGTTATTAGGGCTTTAGGGCGCATCGACTACATTAGTCATGTAGCGCCCACTACAACATTGCTCTATGGTGATCGGGTATGGTGGAATCGGATATGGTGAAATCGGGTCCTGCACGTACGACACAAAGCTAGACCTTGATAGGTAGCGAGAAATAGTGAAACTTTGTAATTTTCGTAGAACATTTAGTCCCCAAAATATCATTTATACCAAGGGTAAATCTGAAAAACTGAAATACACTTAACATCGAATTGAAGTGTGTGAAAATGGCATTGAAAGACAAGTGGCTAAAATCCAAGGACTTGTTTTCGGGGGAGGGGAGGGAAGGCGGACTAGGTCCCTCTATCCTGTTCAAATTCACCGTGTCCCGGATTTGTCTCCCCAATTTCGAATTCGTGGTTACACCCATGGTCGGAGATGGTACGCAATACGCCGGGTGGTGTCAGCGAGGAATCGGCAACACAACACTGTGTCACACACCACCGTAACTCGGCATCGTCCCGCATAGTCCAGCAACCCTACAAAGCACCACACATCCTAATCACCCAGCTCCGTCACACACCCCAATAACTCTGTGTCACATACTTCAATGGCCCAGCTTTAAGTCCCACACCTCAATAACCCAGCTCTGTATCACGCACCCCCAATGACCAAGCTCTGTGTCACCCCCCCCCCCCAACAATAACCCAGCTGTGTCACACACAATGACGCAGCTCTGTGTCACACACACACACAAATGACCCAGCACAATACCAGTTACCAACAGCCCCACGTGTACTACAGCTGTTGGCTCAGTACCAGTACCGAGTGGCCCGCATGTGTACATACCACAGCTGCCCAGCATGAAATGGCCCCATGTTTGCTTTCCGTAGGCGCTGCAGCCGTCCGGTACAACAGCGGCCCTGGCAGTACGCGACTGTACCTGTAGCACAGCCGCTGCAGCTGCCCGGTACAACAGTGGCCCTGGCAGCACGCTACTGTACATATAGCAAGCCGCGCAGCTGCCCGGTACAACAGGTGACTACTGCATGGCGCTCCCGGTACAAAGGGTCCTGCGTACGCACTGTACCTGAGTCCTGCACTGCCGTACAACGCCTGGCGAGACTGTACTTAGCAGCGAGCTGCCCGTACAACAGCGCCTGGCATACGCGACTGTACCTTAGCATAGCCGCTGCAGCTGCCCGGTACAACAGCGGCCCTGGCAGCACGCGACTGTACCTTAGCATAGCCGCTGCAGCTGCCCGGTACAACAGCGGCCCTGGCAGCACGCGACTGTACCTGTAGACAGCGCAGCAGCTGCCCGGTACAACAGCGGCCCTGGGACGCTACTGTACCTGTAGCATAGCCGTGCAGCTGCCCGGTACAACAGCGGCCCTGGCAGCACGCGACTGTACCTGTAGCACAGCCGCTGCAGCTGCCCGGTACAACAGCGGCCCTGGCAGTACGCGACTGTACCTGTAGCATAGCCGCTGCAGCTGCCCGGTACAACAGCGGCCCTGGCAGCACGCGACTGTACCTGTAGACAGCGCAGCAGCTGCCCGGTACAACAGCGGCCCTGGCAGTACGCGACTGTACCTGTAGCACAGCCGCTGCAGCTGCCCGGTACAACAGTGGCCCTGGCAGTACGCGACTGTACATGTAGCACAGCCGCAGCAGCTGCCCGTTACAACAGCGGCCCTGGCAGCACGCGACTGTACCTGTAGCACAGGCGCAGCAGATGCCCGGTACAACAGCGGCCCTGGCAGTACGCGACTGTACCTGTAGCACAGCCGCAGCAGCTGCCCGGTACAACAGTGGCCCTGGCAGCACGCGACTGTACCTGTAGCACAGCCGCTGCAGCTGCCCGGTACAACAGTGGCCCTGGCAGCACGCGACTGTACCTGTAGCACAGCAGCAGCCGGCCGGAACAGTACCGGGACTGGCGCCAGCTTGCGCAGCACCGTTTCTCGGCACCGGGCGTCGACGTCGAATTCGTCAATGCACGGAAGGCGGCAATTTGTCTCAGTCAGCGCCGACAGTTGTGCAGTTGAGTTTGCGCCGGAGGCGACGTGGAGAGATTTCGCCGGGGCGGGGCCGACTCCCGGGCGGCCTGCCGTCGCGTCGGCTGAAATTCCGCCGCCGCCGCCGCCGCCGCCGCCGCCGGCCGGCGGGTATATCAGCGGCCTGCGTGACGCCTGGCCGCACCTCAGGCGCCGTCGTCGAATGGCTGCCGCCGCCGGCACCCGATGCATCAATTAGCCGGCCGTGAGCCGTTGTTTGCAAAGGTGTGCGCGCGGCGCCGTCAGCCCCGTCCGAATACACCGTGTGGCGTCACCGTCCCCGTCCCCCTGCCCCACCTCCTGCACGGCCTCGCGCCTCAGGCCGACGTGGGAGCCGAGCTGCCGGTGGCTCTGAGCGAGCCGCAGCTCCAGTGGGACGCGCCGCGCCGGTGCCGTCAGCTGGCCGGCAGTGGATCACATGCCGTGTCGGTGTGGACTGTCGTGTCACGACCTCACGCAGCACTCGCGCCGACCCGGTGTCGTGCGCCTGTCGAGGGCTCGGCCGCTCCGTACCGCACCGTCACACCGAGTCATTGTGCGGCGACCGGCTGGGCTTGCGATCGAAGTGTTGTAGATTATGGGGCTACCTCGGACCCAGCCAGCCGATCGATCCATGGTGGAGACTGGAGGTGGGAAGTGGCCACCATTTCGGGACCGAAGCGCAGGCCCAACTTGTCCGCTGTAGCCCGGCCCGACTTAAGCTCGCGGAATATGCAATGAAGCGCAGCCATCGGATCGATGTATTTTTAATATTTGGAGGTGGAATCGTATTTAATAATAAAAATAATGAAATGAGGGTCACCAATGGAGGAAAGTTATGACAGTCCCTTTGGTAGGCAAATCCCATCAGTCTTTCCAAAAGTGAACTCAGGTGCATGGCAAACCATTGCAGGTTATGATGTCATGTGATAGGTTGGAAGATTTTACGATAACTACAGAAGCATAAAAAACTGGCGAAGAACATAAAACACAAAGCTGCTGGTCTGGATGATAAATATAGGATAGGATCTAAGTCGAGTGTACTCTAGTTTTAGCGGTTCCCTTATATATAATTTTTAGGTGGTCAATGGCTCATTCTGAAGTATCTGAAGGTTGGTAAACTACAAATGTAATGCCAATTTTCAAAGAAGGAAGTGGAAGTGTGGGAAACTACGGAGCAGTCAGTCTGACATCAACAGTTTATAAGGCATTAGACAAACTGAAAATACTCGGACTCGTCCAAATAGGTGCAGCCTTTTAAGGGATGCTCAACATGGATTTCGATCCACAACAACTTGGTAAAGTAACCTACCGGAGTCCATGTTGTTGTTGAATTTTGCCAGCCTTCCACCTTGTGGGTGATCTCGGCTGTCCTATCAATCAAGCAGGATAGATGTTCAGAGCAGGACAGCCAAAGCATGATATATGTTGGGTTGCATACACTTAAAGTTATTGCATAACTGGAAGATCTTCGGTTTCAAATTTCTTCCACTAAATTTAGAGGTAGCAATGTCACAGTTTCTGATATGAATACTTATCTTTGGCTTCATATTGTCGAATGATCTACCGATCTATCTATCTACCGAGATTCTATATCACTTCGGGCGGTAGAATGCTGACGGAAATTACTTTCTTGAGGAAGTTGTTGCGTGGTGAATGCGGATCAGCAGGCAACGTGAAATGTGGGATGCCAATAGGTGCCTTGTGAGTGAAATAGGTGAACCGCCGTTTACTTTGCATTATTTTTAAGTTGTTTATGAATTCAATCAATTTCCACAAGACAGTAAGTGTGAGCACATGGGGTATGACCTAGGAGGCCCTAAATAATTTAGTGAGCCATCAATGCTACTGTTTTATGTTGGGCTTCTGTGCTTCTGTGCTATGTAGGTAGGTAGACGGACACCTAAACTTGGTATGGACCTTCAAACCTTGAACTAACCATTAATGTTTTAAAGTTTTTGTTTCTGTGGAACAGAGGAAGCGGGCAGGCAGATTTGACAAAGGCCTCCAAAAACTCGGCCGGGTACTGACGCTTTAAGCCTCGGCTTCTGCAAAATGCAGGTAGGTTAGCACCAAGCTCGGGAAATGACCTGCATATTCATTCACTATTTGAATTGTGTGAAATTTCCAGTTGGTCATGCACATCATGCCACACATTTTTTTTTTCGCTAAAGAAATTGAGCGGTCAGGAAAGAAAATTTCAAGGTAGGAAGTCATACAATGTTTAACCCATCCCGTCTCGGGGGGTCTTCAACAGCCCCCCCCCCCCCTCAGGGTTTTCGCGGATAGCGGACGAACGGCGCGAGGCAGCGCGCTCAAATTCTGCATACATCTTCCCACATCAATTTGACATGCTGATTCACAATTTGTATGTCAGGTCATCTAGGGTCAACGAGTTAGTCAAGGTAAAGTGTTGTCACCTCCAAAAAGTTCAACCAGTCAGCACGCTTTAACGGACACAGATATTTTAATGAAACTTTCAGCGTTTGCTTATCTTTATGAATGCAACAAAACGCACGAGATGAATTTTTCTCTTTTTTTTAGTTTTTGACTACATATAAATTTTGCGTATTTGCCATATTGCAGTTCAAACACAGGATTCTGGCTAAAGTAAGCATTTTTTATTATGGCAAGTTGACTTCCAACAACATATCTCGGTCTTCTTTACCCCTTAGAGAATGAAAATTAAAGAATACTTGAAAACTCAAAATTTTGAAATTTCAAACATATATTTTTGTATTCTTGGAAGGCCAAAACAATTATATCCCTGGTCGATTTCGCTGTCCTTTTCTCATTCCAAATGCTTTTTTCATATATCCCCAAAATGAACTCCCCAGAGTAAAAAACATAATGCAAGTCGTGAAAAGTCGTGAAAATCTAGCCCCCTGGTGACGTCACTTTTGAGGGAATTTATTTTTTAGGGGTGGACCTGGACCCTACTCGTCGAGCGCTTTCCTATGACACCTCTTTCGTTTTCGTGCGATGCTTAGTTTGGATTTTAGAGGGAGTCTTCAACGCCCCCACCGCCCCCGCCGCCCCCGCCGAGACGGGATGGGAGGACTTGACAGGAAAGACGGCGCGGATTAAAGTTGACTGCATCTTTCAACACAACTAAGTTTGTGTTATACCATTTTTAACAGAAATGAGACGAAAAACATCAAACAAATTTAACTTAAAAAACAAATAACTAAATAAATAATTAACAATATGAATGCATGGCTAAATAAAAAAAAACAGGAACTGCTTGAAGCCACAAAAAATAATTCCACAATTGCGTTAATAAAAAATAAACTTATATATGCATCAATGAAATAAGAGGATCGAGTATAGCCTAAGTCAAACTTCAGGCTTACGCAATTCTGCTAAAGTTCGAAATTTCATTTTAGTATGTATCTTTTGTAGATGCCACGAAATGTCATGCATAATGGTATGTCTCATATGCTGATGATGATAGCTTATTTTACAGTTAATTAATAGCTGTATTCTGCTCCGATATTCTACAATGAACTTCAACAAAAACTGCCAAAATCCTGGTACCCCAAAATCGGCTAAAAAAACTTGACTGCCTTGAACGAGCCATTTGACTAGACTCTCCCGTCTTTCTATTTTCCGCCCCTGGTGGAGAGGTAGTGTCGGGTAAATCACATGCCACGACATTAGCTTTAATCGCACGTGATATTGTGCTTGGATCTGGCATGCATATCGTGTCTAAACGGAAGATCGGATCCGCGACAGAACATGACATCGGGCTTTGATCGTGCCTGACATCGGGCTTGGATTGGGGACGTACCTCCGGCCAGAACGGAAACGTGATACGGGTCTATCTGTGCTGACTGCATCACCAAGGGCTGGACGGGACTGAATACGCCTGACGGAGTATCTGCTTGGAGCCTCATGGCGGGTCGGTCAGGGGGATTTCACACTTGGTTTGTGCTGGGTACTGGTAATCTCACGCTGCATGGGTCTGCGACTTCTCAGCGACGGTGATTTAGGCGAGTGTACTTTGAGCGACCAGGTTTCAGGGAGGAAATATTAGAGAGGACATTTTAGCAAGGCGCATTTTCGGGCAACTGCATGCGCAACGTGATGCTTAAGGCGTATTCATGCTTTGTGACTATTTGAAAATTCCGGAGATTGTGTAAAATACGGATGTTGGTTGGAAATGCCACAATAAATGTATATTTCCAACATAATTTTGCACATTTAAACTGGGGCTAAACAAAATACATGCTGCATTTTTCCCAAGACTGTAATTTGAATCGCAATATACATTATATCGTGGAAGTTCGGTTTAAGTTCAATCTAAAGTTTGTGTTCATGAACATTTGCATAACAGGTAAAGGCAAGAACACGGTGGCTTCTAATTCCAAACCGTATCGAATGGATAAGACAAATTGACATCAGTTACAAGGTGTAGCGACATCACTCGCTACAAAGAACTTCTAACAACTCTCCTTCATCATGCAACTGCCCGGGAAGCTGAGAGGTAGGGAGACATTCGCATGTGCCCAATCCCACTGAAGTGAGAGCCAACATCGGTGTCAGTCAGCTGACGGATCGCCCAGCGAGAAACAGCAACGTCCCAGGAAGCATCAATGGCGAAACCACGGCAGCAACAGTTCAAATACAGAATCGCAAAAATTTGCGCCTGTATGTTGAACGCAACCGGAGCCGTGCTGTGTTGCCTTTACAACGCCGTCCCAACCACCGTCCTCCGAAACTCCTGCAAAATATCGCACTGTAACCAACAGGTGACAGGTTTCCTTGGTTCGACAGCTGCAAAGTAGACGATGACGAACGACCATCGCAAGTTCGCATCATCATCCTCGCCTCCGATGAGATGTTGACGCTGCACCAAAATTGTGGCTCACGTCGGGTGACGGATGGCTCCATGTTGCTGCAAGGTTATTCATGAATATGGACGTTTACCAGTGATTTGTGATAATAATGTAATACTTTCTGTTTCCTGTCTGAACACATGAAAGGGCGACAAATGTGTGAAAGATGGTGGTCACTTCTCAGAACGGAGTTCAAACGCAAATGTACAACCTGCCGCGTTGGGTTTTAAAACTGCAGCGTTCAAGATGATCAGAAAGGAATTTTTAAGAATTAGGTGTCATAAAGTTATAACATTGTCGGAAATACCATGGCATATTGCAGATAACTTCCTCAGCCTTCGTGCAATAATCTCAGATTGTTGGAACATTCGGTGGCTTGGACGACACCCGCGAGGAGAAAATCCTACAGACCCTTGATCTCCACATCCTATGGATGGTGCCCGTGAAGAGAAGATCCTCGAGACCCTGGGTCTCCTCCACGTCAGATTTGAGGCACCTTACATTGGGTGATGACAAACAGCGGGCCAACATTTGACATCAGCACATAGAGGATGCTAAAAAAGGCGTTAATGCCTTTCTCGCACAAAAAAAAAATACAATGGTGAGGCCACACAAGGACGTACAAGCGACATTCAATGACATCAATCTCAGTGTATGAAAATGCCTACACTTCCTTCAGATGAAGGCTCTGCAGCATGCAGAGCGTGGGTAGCTGTGGACAGGAGGACGTAGATGGACTGTGAAGGAGACAATACATTACATCGAACGGGTGACGAAGACGCATCGTAGAGCAGGGTACCATCCATGGTACCATAGATCATCTCAAGAATAGCTCAACATTTTGGGCTACAAGTGCGGGTACACGTACCCATGTGGAATATAAATAAGGCACTCGGTACGTTTAGAATCGCCGTTGTAAAATACAAATATTGATTGCTATATTCTGTTTCAGCTGACCCAGAGCTGAACCAATACACTCGCCCAAAAGTTTTCCCCGCAATCATAGCCGCCGAACTGCCGCGCTTGCTGAAATGCTGCGCTCGCTAAAATAGTACCCACTGAATTACCATCGCTCAAAGTGCAGCCCGAGCTGCAGCGGCTATCGCCTCCCGCCACGCGCGTCGGTACTGGGAGTCTCACAGGGCCTGCTCGGAGGCGCCTCACCGGGTCTGCGCTGCCACGTGTCGTCGGGTCTGCGGCGGAGACATCACCATAGGTGTGGGTCGAAGGTGACCAGACGTGCTCCCAAGCCGCAGCGACAACAGACACCGACTGCGAAATAGCGTATGTGTGTGTGGGGGAGGCGCTACCCGCAGAACGAGATAAAACGTAGCATGCCAGGTAGCACGGATTGTGCGGACGCGCTACATCTCGTGGCACAGCGGACGGATCCGTCCAGCACATCACACGGCGCAGCGGACGGATCCGTCCAGCACATCACACGGCGCAGCGGACGGATCCGTCCAGCACATCACACGGCGCAGGGGACGGATCCGTCCAGCACATCACACGGCGCAGCGGACGGATCCGTCCAGCACATCACACGGCGCAGCGGACGGATCCGTCCAGCACATCACACGGCGCAGGGGACGGATCCGTCCAGCACATCACACGGCGCAGCGGACGGATCCGTCCAGCACATCACACGGCGCAGGGGACGGATCCGTCCAGCACATCACACGGCGCAGCGGACGGATCCGTCCAGCACAACACATGGCGCAGGGGACGGATCCGTCCAACACATCACACTGCACAGGGGACGGATCCGTCCAACATAGGGTGCCGGGGACGGATCCGTCCAACATCACACGGCGCAGGGGACGGGTCCGTCCAGCACATCACACGGCGCAGGGGACGGATCCGTCCAACATCACACGGCGCAGGGGACGGATCCGTCCAACATCACACGGCACAGGGGACGGATCTGTCCAGCACATCGCACGGCGCAGGGGACGGATCCGTCCAACCCATCACACGGCGCAGGGGACGGATCCGTCCAACCCATCACACGGCGCAGGGGACGGATCCGTCCAGCACATCACACGGCGCAGGGGACGGATCCGTCCAATACATCACACGGAGTAGGGGACGGATCCGTCCAACACATCACACGGCGCAGGGGACGGATCCGTCCAACACATCACACGGCGCAGGGGACGGATTCGTTGAGCACATCACACAGCGCTGGGGACAGATCCGTCCAACACATCACGTGGCGCAGGGGACGGATCCGTCCAACACATTGCACGGCGCAGGGGACGGATCCGTCCAACCCATCACACGGCGCAGGGGACGGATCCGTCCAACATCACACGGCACAGCGGACGGATCCGTCCAGCACATCGCACGGCGCAGGGGGCGGATCCGTCCAACATCACACGGCACAGCGGACGGATCCGTCCAGCACATCGCACGGCGCAGGGGACGGATCCGTCCAACATCACACGGCACAGCGGACGGATCCGTCCAGCACATCACACGGCGCAGGGGACGGATCCGCCCGATGCATCCGGCACAAGTTCACCGACGGGCCGGCTGCAGCGGAACCGCTCCACGGCTGATGCGGACGCAGCCAGGTGGACGGCCAGCCGGGCTGGACAGCGCCCGAACAGCCCGACCGGCCCGGTCCGAATCGACTGTAAACTTCCCGGCTGCGCTGCCAACTTTGTGGCTCATAATACCACATCGCCGGCCGAATCGATAAAGTGGGTCCGCCGCCGCCGGTGTGGGGAGGGGAGGGCGGAAGGGGGGGGGCGATCATCAGGGTAATGAAGGTCAAACAGGACGGTGCACCCACTAGGCTTTTTCAACACCTGACAACATCTGCACCAGGGCAAGCTTGGTAAAACCTCTGCACAGACTGCTGGGGTTGTTTCACGCTGCAGAACACCTTTCGGTAGTGAACCCTTCGGTAGTTTCGGTAGTATGCTCAATACACTGACAATAATAAATTGCACTGGACACTAAACAATAAACAATAAACAATAAACCGCTTCATCGCATCCCCTCCACCCTATTCCCGACATCATCCTCAGACCAACATCAAAATCGCAACCCAGGTACGCGATCAGCCAACAGCATCGTCTGCATCGTCGTGTTCCGGTGAAGGGCCGATCCCGCAGCGTTCCTGTGCAGCCGCCCGCCGGCGGCGGCATCTGCAGCGCCAGAGGTCGCCAGGTCAAGGCGAGGGGCAGCGAGCGGCGGCGGCGGCGGCGGCGGCGGCGGCGGCGGCGCAGCTCGGCCCGGCCCGGAGCCCACGTAACGGGCTGGCGCGGCCGCCGGCAGACCGGAAGTGGCCGCGGCGCTGTCGGTTGGCGCGCCGCCACCTGGTCCATCGGCCGGCCGGAATGTGGCGTGGCCGGTGCTCGGGGGAGGGGGCTGCACCTGTCCGTGGTGGTGACCTTTGTGTCAGTCGGCGGCGGGTGACGCGACCGCGCGCCGGCCACGCTGGACTTCGTCGCACTCAACAGTGAACAGGACTCACGCTGTGAAGCGATGTGCTCGGTTCTCGCATCCAAATGTTTTAATTGACAAAAAATACAGGAAGTTCCCAGAAAAGTACCGACAGCGGTGGTGCCGGTCGAGAACCAAGTATCCAGTAGATCATTCTATATTCGAAGCGCTGAGGGTCGATTCAATTTGACGGTAGAGGAAGACTAGAGGTGCATTCTGTTCGTTATTATTGGACGGAAATATTAAGAATGGATTGACTTTCGGAAACAGGAGATAATAGTGCCCGTACTGATTCCTGCAGAATCTTTCCAGCAGAACTTTAATGTTTTAGCTCTCAGAGGAAATGCATCTGCCTGCCTGAAACTGAATTTCCATAGTAAAACCCGCATACTGGGTCCACCATTTCGTACCAGCAAAAGCTAATATATCCTCAGACGCTTCCGCAGTCGATGCTCTGAAATTCGTTTCACAACTGCAGAAAAAAGCTAGCTTTGTGTTCTTTAAATGACTTCTATTTTATCACGTACAATTATATTATGCTGGGTGATTGATTCACTTGATTAACAATTTATTTAATTCACAAGAACCCAAAATATGGTTTACGTCACTCCCTCCACTCACGCTCCTGCTTCTGTGGCAGCAGATTCGAAGCGAACTCCAGGCTGACCGGTTGTCCCCAAAACGCGGCACAATTCCACGCTTCCAGCGCTCCATGCCCTGCCATCGACACCATCGCGCTGTGTTTCCTCTTGTAAAAACGTGCAATCGGACCTGGCATCGGCAGCCGGCATATCATGGGCATACCGACATTCCGAAGAAACGCTGGAGATACGGCGCCGGCCAGCTCGCGTGACGCCGGCCGGGTCCGGCGGCCGCCCTCAGCGCGCATGCGCGCTGCCGCCCGGCCGCGCCGACCGGTACTGCACGAGCGGGCGTCCGCAGTCAGCCGGCGACGCTCGGCAGGGTTAGGTGGTGATCGCGACGGCACGGCAGCGGACGAAGTGGTGTCGCGGCGGCGAGCTGAAGCGGCTCAGCAGTGCTGCGCTCGTGGACTGGTCAGCTGGCGGCGCCTTCAGTTCGCCGGACGAGAGGCGGCGACTGTCCGGAGTGACTGCGAGTCGAGCCGGTGCGCGAATACGGCGGTGGTTGTGGCGGACTGGCGGCGGGCCGGCGAACAATAGCGACGCGGCCGCGCGCGGCCAACGGCGCAGCGGCGACAAAAAGGCGAAAGCCGTCTCGGCGGCGGACCGACGCTTTCGCCGTCTTTCCGGGCGGCAAGGCGCGCCACGGCCGACTCGACTCGACCGGCACAAAAACCCGTCCTGTCGTCGTCGCCGTATCGCTCGACCGAGCCGGATAAGGCAGCGCGCGGCCACTCGAGGCGACCGGCGGCTGGCGTCTAGGCTGCGGCGTCTGACGAGCGGTCAGCCCGCAGGCGACGGCTCCGTGCTCGCCGGCTGTCGGGCGACAGGCGGCGGCGCTGGGCAGCGCGGCTCCGACGCGGGCGGAAACGCGCGACAGCTGAAGTGGTGCGTGAGAACGGGGCCATGTGCCGACCGTGGCTAGTGACCGTCCTGCTCGTGCTGGGGGCCGTGCTGGCCGCGCGGGCCGCTGCCCCCTGCCGGGACGGCTGCTCGTGCCGCTGGAAGGACGGCAAGCAGACGGTGGTGTGCAGGGCAAGCGGGCTGCGCGCCGTGCCGGGGGGCCTCGACCCCGGCACGCAGGTGCTCGACCTGTCCGAGAACCCGCTCGCCGAGCTGCCGGCCGCCGCGTTCCGCAGCGTCGGCCTAGTCAACCTGCAGAAGATCCTGCTGGCCGACTGCCAACTGCGACGCGTCGACGACGACGCATTCGCCGGACTCACCAACCTGGTGCACCTGGACTTGTCGGGCAACGCGCTGACGGCGCTGCCCAGCCGCAGCTTCCCGGCCATCGCGGCGCTGCGCGACCTCAAGCTGACCGGCAACCCGATCGGCCGCGTCGGCGCGCACGCGTTCGCGGCCGTGCCCGGCCTGGTGAACCTCGACCTGAGCGACTGCCAGATCAGCGACATCGAGCCGGCCGCGTTCGACCCGCTGCGCATCCTGGAGGGCCTCAAGCTGAGCGGAAACCGGCTGCACGAGCTGCAGGAGCGCACCGTGGTGGCGCTCGGCCAGGTGCACAACGTCGAGCTGCACGCCAATCCGTGGCAGTGTGACTGCCGACTGCGGCCGATGCGCAACTGGCTGCGGCGCAACAACATCCCCTACCCGGTGCCGCCCAGCTGCCACGGGCCGCCGCGCGTCGCCGGCAAGACGTTCCGGGAGCTGCGGCTGGACGAGTTCGCGTGTCCGCCGCAGCCGCTGCCGATGGTGCACCACGTGACGGCCACCGCCGACGAGAACGCCACGCTCACCTGCCGCGTGGGCGGCGTGCCGCAGCCGCGGCTCAGCTGGTTCTGGCGCGGCCGGCGCGTCGACAACGACACGCGGCTGGCCGGCGGCCGGCGCGTCACCATCGTCGAGGAGGGTCGCTTCAAGCGCGTCAGCCGGCTGGTGATCGGCTCCGTGCGCGGCGCCGACGCGTCGGCCGACTTCCAGTGCGTGGCCGTCAACGCGGCCGGCGACGCGCGCGCAAACTTCACGCTGACGGTGGGCGCGCGTCGCGCGCCGCCGACGACGCTCGGCGCCGGCCAGATCGTCGGCATCGTCGTCGGCCTGCTGCTGCTCGGCCTGGTGGTGGCCGCCGTGCTGGTGGCGCTGGCGCGCGCGCGCCGCGCCGCCGGCCACGACGACAAGCCGAAGCCGCCGGCCGGCGGCGCCAACGGCCACGCGGCGGCGGTCGGCGTCGAGATGGCGCCCGACGGCGACGACGTGAACCCGGTGCGCAAGCCGCCGCGGCTCACCGAGCTCGGCTACCCGCCGCGCTACAGCACCAGCTCGGGCAGCCTGATCGAGTCGAGTGTATTCGTGCGCGCGCCCGACGTTCTGCCCGAGCCGCCGCCGCCGCCGCCGGCCGCGCCGGGCCTGTACGGCGGCGCGGCGCCCTTCTACGCGGGCGGCGTGACCGGCAACCCGCTGGCCGACGACAGCTACGAGCTGCGCCAGCTGCCCTCCACCAGCGGCTCCGACCCGGACCGGATGCACCCGGCCGCGTTCGGCTACCCGTCCGACTTCGGCCTGCCCATGCCGGAGATGGGCTCGCCCGCCTCGTCCGACCAACTGGCCGAGTTCGGCTCGCCGCCGCGGGTGGCCGCCGCCGGCGGCCTGGCCGGCCGGCTGGCCGAGTGGCCCGAGCCGCGCTTCGACGCGCCGCCCGAGGCGGCCTCGCTACGGCGCGCCTCGTTCGTGTCCGAGCCGGACACGCCGCTCGACTCTTCCAGAGACTCGCGCGCTGAGCTCAGCACGTCTCACGACAGCGTGGACGCCGGCTCGCGCAGGCGGCCCTGGCAGATGGGCGTGCCCGTGCTGCCGCCGCTGCCGCTGACGGCCCGCGTCGGCACCGTCGCCGGCACGGACGTGTGAGAGCCGCCCCGCGAAGCGGCCCAACCGGGCGCGCTCCCAGCGCCGTTCGATTCGCCCACGCAGAACGGTGACAGGAACAGCCCGGCGATGCCGTCGTGTCGGGCTATCGTTTTCCAAGGATGTGATTGTGTCGCGGTGTTATCGCCCAGTGACGTGTCACGTCGCGGTGTTATCGTCCGGTGACGCGGTCATGTCGGACTGTTGTCGAGTAACGTGGCCAACTCTGGCTGCAAGATCCTAGTGACTGGCCTCGTGCAGTGCTCCGGTCATGCTGGAGCAGCGTGCAGTGCCCCGGCCATGCTGGAGCAGCGTGCAGTGCCCCGGTCATGCTGGAGCAGCGTGCAGTGCCCCGGCCATGCTGGAGCAGCGTGCAGTGCCCCGGTCATGCTGGAGCAGCGTGCAGTGCCCCGGCCATGCTGGAGCAGCGTGCAGTGCCCCGGCCATGCTGGAGCAGCGTGCAGTGCCCCGGCCATGCTGGAGCAGCGTGCAGTGCTCCGGCCATGCTGGAGCAGCGTGCAGTGCCCCGGCCATGCTGGAGCAGCGTACAATGCCCCGATCGTGCTGGGGCCTCGTGCAGTGCCCCGGCCATGCTGGGGCCGCGCGTAGCGTCCCAGTCATGCTGGGACCGCGTCCCAGCATTGTCCTGGCCAAGTTGGGGTCGCGTCCCAGCAGTGTCCTGGCCAAGTTGGGGCCGCGTCCCAGCAGTGTCCTGGCCATGGTGGGGCCGCGTCCCAGCAGTGAGCTGGCCATGCTGGGGCCGCGTCCCAGCAGTGTCCTGGCCAAATTGGGGCCGCGTCCCAGCAGTGTCCTGGCCATGGTGGGGCCGCGTCCCAGCAGTGAGCTGGCCAAGTTGGGGCCGCGTCCCAGCAGTGTCCTGGCCATGCTGGGGCCGCGTCCCAGCAGTGAGCTGGCCAAGTTGGGGCCGCGTCCCAGCAGTGTCCTGGCCATGCTGGGGCCGCGTCCCAGCAGTGAGCTGGCCGTTTTGAGGCCGCCACTGTGCAGCAGCCTGTTCCGTCAGTGACTGTGGCCGCACAGGTTGACTCGTATCCGGCCGGCAGGGTTATGTGAATTTTTAGCGACCTTTAAAGCTGGATGGTGACCGATGACCTTTGACGCACAGCAGCTGTGACGTCACACCAGTTGTGTCCACAGTGACGATGTGACATGTACTCTCTCCAGTCGCCGTTGTTGTGACGTCACTGGCCCAGGGTAGCCTAGTGACGCGTACGGTACGTCGTTGCTGTGAGCGGTGGTCGCGTGTGTGTAAGCGCATCTGTGTACAGACCTGTGAGTGTTGCAGATTTATATTTATATGTGTATGGAGCAATATCGTCGAGGCTCAGAGATTCATAGAGCGTTTGTTTGTTGGACTATGTGTGCTGTTTGCGATAGCCCGATTGGTGTCGCCGGCGTCGATGTAGCATCGCAATCTAGTCAGACGCAGCTGCCGACGATGATTCTGTAACGTTGTGCTACGGTGTCACCTGCGCCAACTTCCCATATTTTAAGCAATGAATCTCTTTGTATACGGAGGAGTTGCGTGCTGTCTTGGACTCGGCGCGACGGCTCGTGAGAACTTGCCGGCGAGAGCTCGCTCCGCCGGAACGTCGGGCTTCGCAGGCCGACGTCTTCTCAGGCAATAGCGGAGCTGCTCGCCACCATCGGCACCGTACAGCGGAACGCCTGGGCGGCGAGACGATGCGTCGCCGAGTGGAGACGAGTGCAGCATCGACCCTGGCGCCGCACGCTTGGGGTGAGAGGTCAAGCACAGCCGCACACCGGTTTGATATACCGTTGCGATCTGGTCGAAGCAGCCTGCTTTAGTGAGCTTCGTTTTTTTCCACGTGCTGTTATGCTAATCCATGGCAGTTACGGTGCACATGAAGCGTAATGGGAGGATATGTCTAGACATGCCCAAATAATGAATTAAGTGTGTCGATTTTCACACCACTTACGGCATGCCACCAGGCGGGGTATAGCCTCACGCGACAGAATATCCCGTAATGCAGCCTCAAATGTAAGATGTGGAATAGGCATTGGATTCACATGTCTCGTCCTTGCGCCGAACTAGGTGTCCGAGAGTTCTCCGCCGGCTCAACCTGACCGATGTTTTTGGTTTGGTCAAGCACAACGCGGCATGGCCATGTGAAGTACCTCAACATCCATCCTTCCCACCCCACTGGGCACACCAGAAGCCAACCGGTTATATCCAGCCCAACTAATATCCCTCACATTAGATGGAACACCCCTCTCCCCACCCCACCACATTAATCGATTGTTCGCGGTCTAGTTGAAAGCATCATGTTCGATGTCGTCCAAATTTGAAGTAGCTGTGCGTGCACCAATTTGGCAGCTCACTGAGGATTTGCTCAGCCTGATATGTTGGGTCACATACCTTGTTTTTCAGAGATTTGCACCCACAAAATCGGTCACGTTTTTCAATGGGAAGGCGCATAAAAATAGCGTAACTACTGCCTACTTGTCGATTTAACCAATAATCTCCAAAATGAAGTCCCTGTTCATAACGGTCACGCTCTGTTTCATCGATTTTATTTATTTAAGAAGATCTCGTACGCTCCCATGGAGGACAAATGGAAAAAGAATTATGACTTATATATGTGTGTGACTTATATAAACATAACTTCCCAGTGAACACAAGAGTGCGATATTGCCGCATGGTTTCGTGCATAAGCCTTGACGATATTTATTAGGCCATACATACTTCTACTTTCACCAAAGTCGACGCCTGAACGCATCAGAATACCTTGGCATGCGTGTGCTGAGAGGACAATAAACACTATTTCCTAGTGCTAGTGGCTGAAGTGTAGGATCAAATTATGGAGGGCTTACAAGTGGTCAAAAAAAGTTTACGTGCACCATTGTCTCGGCTTCCACACAATGCTGGAATAATTTCGGCAAGTTTTTTTGTGATAGGTATCACATCATTATGCAAATCGTATGCACGACATGCCCAATTTCCTGTCCCCTTGTTCGCACTTGTCATCAAATGAATGACACCTATAGTAAAAGTGAAACATTAAGTTTCAGATGTCAGGTACCAAGATTCAGTTGTTTGAAAGAAGATTTAGCTTCAAGCGTCAGCTGTCTTCATTTCCATCCAGATCGTAAATACCGCGTTTCCTGTTTCCACTATTTACCGTCCACCTTGTCCACATGCCAGGTGTGACGTACCGTATGGTAACGTTCATTGCACCGAATGTTCGAATTCAGTTCTAGTCTTTGTTGCCCAGTCATGTGCTTTTGGTCACCGTGCGTTAGTTGTCACGTGATTCCGTCTTTTTTCTGAATCCACGATTCTGCGAGACCCGCATTGCGTCGCCCCTTTTCTCGAACTCCCGGCGGAAGGAAAATGACCCTAAAGATGCATTGCTGTTGAAAATGAGCCAATGCCACCTTGCACCTGTTGAACTTTTTGTATCGTATAAGTTTGGCCAGGTTTCGAACCGTAACACGACCACCAAGTTACCCTGCGAACCGAATAGAATGCGCCAAGAGCATACTTGTAATGCTGGCCTGACAAGCATGTGAAATGCATGCGCTTATTCCTGGCGAGAAATTGGCACACGACGATGTAGAACCTTTCATGAAGTAGTACTTCCACAATCTGATTTCTCGATCTCAGCTAGTCGAGGTGCACCACTTCGGGAGATTGGAAATTAACTGCGTACGGCACCTAATGCATACATGGGCTAGGCCCTTCAACATTGCTGGTTTGGGGCAGAACTGCATATCGGTTTGTTGGTTATTTGGGCTTTGGAGCGCACCGACTGCGTTTGTCATGTGGCGCCCAAAACATCCAGGCTACCAATAGCAGTGAAGTGCTTTTACGCGGCCTCAAATCTGACGTAATTATTAACCTCCGGGTAAGTAACATTAGTCGTCTGTTGAATAAAGTTAATGACCTATGCATTGCCGCTCAAGTTAGTCCAACCGACCACCTCGTTATGACGTCAGAATAACTGCAAAGATAAAAGTGGCGCAAATCATCCTTTCCAGTCTCACAGCGATTCGTGCTACACAAAATACCCCATGATTGCCAGGTTAGCACGCATTTGGTAGGGGCGGGGATGGCCGAGTGGTTAGGGTGTTGGGATCTGGGTACCGAAGGTCCCGGGTTGGACACTAGCGCCGGTCGGGACATTTCTCAATCCCGCGGCCCACCGGTGAAGCAGTGTGGGCGGCGCCATTAGCCGTGAATGTGCATAAAGTGCGTCGTGAACCATCCAATAAACAAACAAACAAGCACACATTTGGCAGACATAAAGATGTTTTAAGCCGACACCAAAAACATAGGTCACTATCAAAAAGATGATAAGTAGATGATTACAAGATACACATACGCCAACTTCCCTGGGCACAATTCATAGTCAAAATATTCTGGAAGCTATGAAATACGTAGTTATTGACAAACGAAATAACGTCAAAATAAAGTGTCCCGATGAATTTAGTGACGGCGATTATCACGACCACTTATGTAGGCCTCATGTGTGCAGCTCTGGATAAACTTTGGAACGATGTTTTCCTGAAAATGCGAATAGCTTCGTCAGGAGTCACCTCAGCAGGTAAGACCGGCTTTCGAGATCAAAGGGAATTGGACGAAATCTTCTACGAGAACCTTGCGAGTGCTGCAAGTGAGCATGATTATGGTTCAACCTGTGCGGTTTTTGTATTTAATGAGTTTTACCGCAATTGCAACACTTGTCCCGGTCTGTATCGTCCGATGGCTTGAAACCTCTAGGATACAAATGTCGTCATGCGAAATATTTATATGCAATCGTTAGTCTGTTGTCATTCAGGGCATTCTTTTAGGTGCTTTAAGCCACCCATCTCACGCATTGTCCTTCGTGCAAAGTTCCATCGGGTTCAAATTGCCTTGCGTTAGGGCGTTGCGTTTTTGTATTCTTTTCAGCAGAAGAGCCTCCAGATATGACAAGCAAACGGCACCCTTGTTGCCCATCGTCGTAATATAGCAGCTGGAGCTACGTGCACTCCAGCCATCCAGCCCATCCCAAACGGCGCCGGCACGCCGCAAGCTAATGAAATCGCGCCGCACTCGACTGCTGCCACCTAGTGAGCGATGTGCGCAAGCGCGGAGCGAGCGAGTCGGTCATAAACATGGCGCGGCGCACATTCACCTCTTCCAAATTGCGCATCCGCCTTTTCAAATCCAGAAACGTGCCTCCTGCCACGTTTTTGGATCATCCTTTTCTATACTGGTGGAACCTTACCCGTATTGGTGCCTGCTTTTGCTTCTCCGAAACTTCATCTCATATACATTGGCTTTATCTTCCGTCTTAGCGCCTCTTCTCATTTTATGAGACCTCTTCACTATTGGGTCCTTCTTCGCGACCATGGGGCCTCCTTTGCAATTCTGCGTACCTCCATACCAATTGTTGGCACTCTCTTGCTTTCCTGGGCCTCCTATCCTCTCCTCCTCTCCTAGGTGACTCCTTTTTCAAATTAGGGGTCTCCTCTCACGTCTTGGGGACCCCCTCACCTGTATTTGGAGCCTCATTATCATCTTAGCAGGGTGTTTTTGCGCCATAGTCCCAAATCCCATCTTCTAGGGTCCTCCTTTTCCAAAATATGGCCTGATCTGGCTGGTCTCAGTACCCTTCTCCCATTCCTGTGGATATTTTCTTACTCATATTGGGGCTCCCTCTTGAGTCCGGATACATTTTTCCTATCATTCCTTATTTTATAGTGCATACAGGCCTCCTCTTCCATCTTTGGAGGTGTCGTTTACCAAATTAAGAATATCCTGCCACCGATCGGACGCCTTCTTGTCTAACCTGGGTGGCTCCTTGCCCGTCTCGGTGGCATCCTTTTCGTCCTGGGGGGCCTCCTCCCAATCTCTGTCCTACGTCTTTTACGGGGACCTGATTCGATTTCTCGGAGACCTCGTTGCCAGTCTTGGGGCCTCCTTGATAGCTTCTGTCTCGTCGGCATCCTTGTTCACCATTTTCCTGTGCATCTCCGGATGGGGGCCTCCTCAAATTTCAGGGGGCAATCTCACGACAGGGGGCCTGCCCTCACTGCCCCCCCCCCCCCTCCGCAACCCGGTGGCGACGCCCCTACTGTCAAGTCTTCAAGTCAAGTCAAGTGTCTAAGTGTTCGTTAAGAAGAGAACATCTGTCACAGTTATCATAGGTTGTCTCGTCATCTGGTGGCATAAGGGCTGGTATTGCCTTGTCTTGATTTTGACCTGTGATATTCTGAAATACTTGGGGATATTTATGAACATTGTGTCATTGCAGGTGTTTTTGTTGGAGTCGTTTATTTATATTTAGTAGCAACGTTTCTTTGCTGTTTCCATCGGCACCAGTCAATGTCGAACTGCGTTGATTTAGCTCGTCTGAAAACTCGACTACAATTTCTTATATAGCGTTTCGGTTCGTTGTTTACCCATGGTTTGCCCTTTGTCGATATGTGTATTGCCTTGGTTGGATTGGAGTGGCTGCTGCATTAAGGATTGCTGACTTAAAGTCGCTTGCAACAACGTTACGTACTCCCAAGTATAGCCGTTCAATCGATAGTGAGATATAATTAATTAAAAACTCTGTGTCTGGTCTACTGTAATCCCATATCGTCTTATGCGCAGCTGCAATGTCGGGCGTGTCAATGTTCAATGTAGCATATACTGGAAAGTGATCTAAATGCGAAAATGAGGAAAGTGTGCCACATTTTTGTACAATCGCAGTGTCACAAGGGAGGATAAGATCGTACGTGTAGTTAGTATGCAGCCCATGAACAGTGCCGAGCATCACGGATGATGCGGCGTGTTCATGTTCGTTGATGGCTGCGGTGAATTAAATTGTGTGGATCCGGGTGTCGTAAATATTTTCTCAAGGTTCTCTTTCTGGTCGCAGTAGCGTGTGCAATCCCAGGCCTCCGCCAAGGGACTGGTGTTCGCCTTGTGTACGGTCTTGTCATTGGAAGTGCCATAGATGTTGCTTTTGCAAGTGTATTGGTAGTTAAGTTGATGTTCTGGACAGGAGAAATGTCCAGGTTGTATTGTAAACATGAATTCCTCCAGATTTGGTCCAGAAGGCCGTTGAAAGCTTCCAGGAGGGATACAACTTGGTGTGGTATTGGCCGCAATTGAAAAAGTAGGCGTTAGTCTATGCGACAATGATTACTATCACGATTGGGGGCGGGGATGGCCGAGTGGTTAAGGTGCCGGGCTATGGGTACCAAAGGTCCCGGGTTCGACTCTAGCGCCACTCAGGACATTTCCTGATCCCGCGGCCCACCGGCGAAACAGTGTGGGCGGCGCCATTAGCCGTGAATGTGCATAAAGTGTGTCGTGAACCATCCAATAAACAAACAAACTATCACGAATGTAGGTGTCCATTGTCCAGTCAAAATCGACAGCCAACGATGGATAGCAGATGGATAAATCTCTTGCTGTTTTTGTATTGTGTCATAGGTGAAAGAAATTAGCTCTCCAGTGTTAAGTATTACTAGTCTATGTCTGTATAAAATGTGTTCGATAATGCGTATGTGGGTGTCTGCAAGTATACATGTTATATCCCACGCTGGACTATGTGCATTGAAATCGCCAAGTAAATTAAATGTTTATAAAAATATGCTATGAGGATTTCAAAGTGCGCCAAAATGTGTTATATTTGTGTGTTATGGAATGTAAATTGAACACACATCAAGTTCCGACCATCAAAACGTAAGGCACGTGGTAAGCCTTGCAAAGGTGAATTATGTGTAATTTGTGTGCGTGCGTAATCATGTTTCTTGAAGTGCAATGAGAATTGGAGTAAGTGCAATACGCAAGGGCCCAATTGGATTTTAACCCACGACAATCCCATTGTAGGAAACTAAGCATTTCAGATATAAATGTAATGTTTGCCATCACCTCTCGGTGCGTGCTTCAACCATGCGTGGAGGTCGGACGGACAACTTGGTTGTGTCCGTGTGCCCCTGAAGGGGTGGCCGAGCCGTCCAGCCGACTGGTGACCTTGGTGAGGTCACAGCGGCCGGCCATGACCGCGGCGGATGCCCACCGGGTGGCAGGAGTCGGCTGGGTCGCGGGGTCGCCTGCAGGCGCTGGACGCGCCGGGCTCGATCAGCGGCACATGGAATGCGAACGGGACGATGGTCCCGCAGCCGAATGACTGCGGGGTCTGCTACTCCTCGCAAGAGTGGTCTGAGTAGTTGGAGCCGGAGTTGTCTGTGCCGATGTTGTTAGTGGTTTGCATTTTCTAAGTGACGGTGGGCCGGACACAATGTCAGTTTGCATCGAAGTGGACGTTGTGTTGACGCGAAGGATGTGGTAATGATGTGGGCAACCTGACCATACATTTCGGCGGAGGGCGAGGTGGCTTCGACGGTCAGTTGGGACTGGGGTTTGGGGATCCCAGTATCTGACCCCAACAGTACAGACCTATTTTTGCCAAACCAGAAAAATATGTAATGTGGTCAGGTGGTCGTATGTATGACAGTTGAAACAGTGGGCTGGCTTGGAGCAGTTGAAGTCAGGACGGTGTGGTTCGCCACACTTGGAGAATCGGGTTGGTTGGTGGCATGGTTTCCTGTCATGGCCGAAGAGTTGGCAATTAAAACATATGAGTGGATTTAGAATAACGATGCGGATTTTGTAACCTTGAGACTAGCGTCACGCTTTTGGCACCTTTGAAGGTGATGCGACGGACGTTGGCCATCACTTCTGGCTTGAGTTCCGCTTGGATATCTGCTTCAGACATTAAGCGGAGCTCCGGCGCGAAGATGGTGCCCTTGGTGGTATTGCGGTTGGGGTGGAGAGTTATTGTGACGGATTTATCATGGAAAATGTGGAGGTGCGGAAAAAGGTTTTGGCATGGGCTCGAGTTTGGGTTATGATAATTATGATTCCATTGACAGGAGCTTCGATGTCACAAATGACTAAGGAACAAATGGCGAGTTGTTTAGTTGAACACAAAACGTTGACAAGACGGAAGAAACGATTTCCTCAACAGGCTTCATGATTACGTCAGATCCAGCACTAGCGAGGCAGCGTTCGGTGGATTAGATTGGCTAGTTTGGGAGGGCGTGGTCTGGTTCGAGGATGGGTCAGCAGCGTGAAGAGTCCGGTCCCGTCCGGTCCCGGACCGGACCATGGTCCGGTCCCGATCGTGAGGCATGATTATAAAGTTGGGGCGAGCAGGGTTCGGCGAGACGCAAAGGTTCATGGTGTCATCCAACGGAATAATCACGCTTGAGTAACCAACGGCTGGATAAAGGGAGGGAGAAACAGGGGCAATGTCCAGCGGCTCGGGATGGTCGTTCAGTGTACTCAAAAGCGGAAATTCTCACTCGGATTCCGGTGGTAAGCTGAGATTGATATCCTTTTTACGTTTTTCCCATGGATAATGTTTGCGTTACTTTTTTTCCATTCCCACCCCGCGCCGTCTTTCCGGTCAGATCCTCACACCCCGTCCGGGGGGGGGGGGCGGTTGAAGAACCCCCTCTACAATCCAAACTAAGCGTCGCACGAAAGCGAAAGAGGCGTCATCGGAAAGCGCTCGAAGAGTAGGGTCCGGATCCACCCTCCAAAACAATTTTTCCTCAAAAGTGACGTCACCAGGGGGCTAGATTTTCAAGACTTTTTACGACTTACATTATGTTTTTGGCTCTGGGGAGTTCATTTTGGTGGATATATGAAAGAACGTACCTGATTTGGAATGAGAAAAGGACAACGAAACCGACCAGGGTTTTAATTTTTTGGCCCCCAAAAATAAAAATGATATTTTTGGAAAATTTAAAAGTTTTGAGTTTTCAAGTTTTCTTTAATTTTCCTTTTCCAATGGGTAGAGCAGACCGAGAAACGTTGATGGAAGTCAACTTGCCCTAATATAAATGCTTACTTTAGCCAGAATCCTCTATTTGAACTGCAATTTGGCAAATACGCAAAATTTATATGTAGTCAAAAACGAAAAAAAAATTATCTCGTACGTTTTGTTGCATCCCTAAAGATAAGCAGGCGCTAAAAGTTTCACGACTGGTTGAACTTTTTTGGAGGTGAGCTCACTTGATCTTGACTAACTTGTTGACCCTAGATGACCTGACTTCAAAATTTTCAAACAGCATACCAAATTGATGTGGGAAAAGGTATGCCAAATTTGGGCGCGCTGCCGCGCGCCGTTCGTCCACCATCTGCGAGAAACCTGAGTGGGCGGTTGAAGACCCCCCCGAGACAGGGCGTGCTACCCGACAAATTCTACCGAACCACAAAGAACACACAGAACACGGGGAACAAAAGTACGACGGAGACGAACGCCGACGGGTGGGGCGACTAGTGCTACTTCGCTAGAAACGAAACGTAGAAAAGAGCCACAGGTGTCGTCCCACGAAAATAAAAATATTTGCGAGATCAGCAGTCAATCAGGCCAGATTTCCACGGCGGAGTGATCAGCGAGCTTTGGAAGCAGCAGAAAATAAACGCCTGAATAATACTAGCACCCGGAACGATGAATTACGTTGAGTTACTCAGCAATCTTTTGCAACTTTAAAAGAAGCGCTCGAATGTCGGCACCCTTCGTAGACAATGCATCCGCCAC
The DNA here is from genome assembly GCA_034440575.1 of Imbricaverruca yamaguchii. Lineage (NCBI taxonomy): Eukaryota > Metazoa > Arthropoda > Thecostraca > Neoverrucidae > Imbricaverruca > Imbricaverruca yamaguchii. Next base: position 370,071 of record JAOTOL010001585.1, read on the forward strand.
CCTCTACTTACAGTGATGCCGGCGACCACGTCATCATCCTCAAAACGAGGCATGAGGACGACCTCGGAAACTGGCTGGCCCGCACCAGGACGACACAGTCAGTACCAGGACGCCGCTCACCACCACCACCGCGAGCACCACCATGTTGCTCGCCGCTCACCACCGCCGCACTCACGCTACCAGTTTCACTGCTTTGGCACTCACACTTCACTCGGTAACCGATCGCAGCTACGCACAAAGCAGTCAGGCGCCCACAGCCCGCGACTCGACCCGACCCGGCGGCGGTCAGTAAACAACTGGTGCCAGGTAGGCACAACGCTGTACACCTGAAGTTTCATCAACTACAAAAACGGCTTATGTTGTCAATTAGATGCTGAAATGACAATGATCTTATTCAAGCATTTCAGTATTTTCCGGTGTTTCATGAAGAACTAAATTGAAGAAAAACGTATTTATATACAGATAGAGATGGAGATAGAGTCAGATACAGATATAAATAGAGAGGGCTAGGACCACTGATGTTGATGTATGCCTTGCTAACTTAATTGATTAAATATTTAAAGCAAGAAATACTAGTTTACAGGGCCAGATAAAGCTTACCATGAAATCCAGAAATTGTATAAATAACTTACATACTGTAATCGGGCCGGGTGGGCACGAGCTGCATCCACGGCTGAACTGTGGGTTCGGGATCAAGCTGGGCTCTCATAGGTTGACTGTGTTGACTGTGTAGCTATGTTGGTCTCCGGTCGGCACCCGCTCTGGCCGGCCGGGCCCGTGCCCAAGCAGGCCGGGCCCGTGCCCAAGTCGGCACAGGGCCAGGCCCACCGCCGCGGCCGGGCGACGACCGTCGGCCAGCACTGTGACAGCACAGCACCGGCCGACGCCACCCTCGCGTCGGCCTCCCGCAGGCAGGGGGGATGTGAGGTGCTTCCGGTCACCCGATCCTCGGCGACGATCCCCACGTTGGGCAGTGATGGGAGCGGCCGGTCTGAGGACAGCTGTCGGCAGGGGCAATGGGGACGAGCTCGACCAATCTGGAAATATATGTTGACCCGGACGGTATGCGTATATATATATGGGTGTGTGTGTGTGTGTGTGTGTGTGTGTGTGTGTGTGTGTGTCATGCATATAGATACAGTACTTGCATGACGTCATCTGAGTTCAAGAATGGGAAGAGGGACATGATGGGAAGACGACTTCAAGGAAGAATGGAGGAGTATGGAAAAGTGCGAGGGATTCTGGGCAGGAACGGGGTAGTCTGAAGGCAGCATGTTCAAATTCGATTCGTATTTGGTTGAGCGTCTGATGCAAAAAGGTGTAGAATTTCCTTACACGAGATGTAAACAGTTGTTAAATGCAAATGTGAAGTTCATAATCCGGCCCGAAGTTTAGGACAGAATATGAAAACTAATTAAAGAAAGCAAATCGTCCACTATTTGTGATAAATACGCGTGATGTGATGAATGCAGACCGTCTGATGAAGAGTCACAGTGAAGTTTGGGATGAGTCTCCAACCTTTAGGTTAATATAAGTCTCCAACCTCCACTTTGAGTTGAGTTTCCAGCCTCCAGTTCGAGATGTAAATAAAACTAATTTGTACAAATGCAAGACTAAATATTTTCGCTGTAAGGTGGTATTTCCACCCAATCTTCCGAATTTGGACACATTGTCTGGTGAGAAGCAGATGAGTCTGGGAAGGAGCACGTGAGCGTCGGCACGAACGAGTCTTAGGAGGAACGTAAGGGTCTGGGAAGACCCAAATAGTATGGGGAAGAACGGAGGAGTCTAGAGCAGAACGGATGAGTGGAACGGTAGAGTGAAGTCTAGGCTGTGGCCGGAGGGTTGGCTTGAGGCAGAAGCGAAGGATGCCAATACATAAAGATGAACAAAAAAGCGGACAACTAAAGGCCAATATATAGGATGGGTAAAACGGCGGACAACTAAAGGTCAATGTAATGGATGAGTAAAACATGACAATTAAAGGCCAGATCACACATGAGCAACACATCAGCCATATAGTTCACCACGGAGAGCCCCCAAAATGTCAGGGGCGTAGGGGAGGACGATGGTTGGCGCCCGGTCAGGGGAACACAGCCCATGGGCTTCATGTGGACCAACATCTGTGATTCTGTGATTCAACCAGGAGCACCACTCCTGGAGGGTGGGGCTGCCATGTGACACAGTATACTGTGTCACCTGGCAGAGGTACTTGCCCCGAAACATTTAACGCTATGCCCATGGGTAGTGCCACCTGGCCGGTCATCGTGCCCCTCCATAAAACCTCGTGTAGCCCTCCCCCCTCCCCCCAATGGCGGAGAGTCCTGGTGACGACCCTAGATGGAATATCCTCAGGTTTTAAGGAATTCAACATCAGTAGGTCATTTGTCAAGAAACACCCGTAGGTTTTAGGCAATCCAGTACCGGTAGGGTATCGTAAGGTGGAGGTCAGGCTAGGTTAGGTGTTATATTCTGCTATGTTAGGTGGTGGTTTCCGGCAGGATATTACCTCCCGCCATCACTACGCTGCGCTTATCCCCTACAGGTAGTATATCCGAATGCACTCTGTCTCCATGCTTGGTGGTACTCGAGTTCAGACGGGTTGCAGCACGTTGAGAGATCCAGGCGTAACGGGATCAGGGTGATGTGCGTTTTGGCATTGTTCATATGTATAGTTTTGCGGGAGTTTATATATAATATAAAGTTCAGTCGAAATACAGTTCATTGAACTCTTGAATACCATGGTTCAACTTGGATCTGTATGTATAATAGCACAGAGGATATGCTTTAGTGATATGTTTTATACGAAGTCGCTGGTGCAAAATTATTGAAATTCTATCGACTTCTATGGTCCGTTATCATTTGGAGCTGCCAAAGTTCCGTCGACTTTTACGACAAATGCGACAGATGTGACAGGATCTTGAATGATTTATTGTGGCTTCAAAACAAGCATGAGGGTTCTTCCATCAAGGCAGAAGCTGGGTTGTGGTTATCCACGATGCTCATGCTTTGGTGACGGGATACTTTTCGCTGGACACAAAAGGCAAAGCACCCTGGACTTAGATTAACATTCAAAATGTATTCTTTTGAGGAAGGTGAGAACATGGAGACCTTGGCGTTCTTGAATCCGATCACAGTCAGGATAAAATGTATCCAGGTAGGTAGGAAATTATCTAGTGGGCTTTCTCGGAGAGTTTCATCTGCCATATCTCAGCTACCGCCGATAACCTAACTCAGTGTCAACTATCCTTCATACACTTACTGAAATTTTGCGGATAGGCTTAAACCTACTGATAACTGATGTCTTCTACCTACCTACACCAACAAATAATTGGTTGAGTTGGCCGACACATGATACATGATTCCATTGCCCCACCCACACCTATTGCTAATTGATTTCATTGCTTCACACCTACTGATAATTGAAGGAAGCAACAAACACTGCTGCCGCTGGTAATTGATCGCATTGGCCATTTCTCCAGCCAGCCTGTGATAAGATTGCCCAAAGCTGTTGGCATAAAAAAGGTGGGTGATGAAGCACACTCAGTATGCTGTGGGCACTACCTTGGTCAGATTTAAGCCCACAAACCACTTATTGAGTTTCAAAAGATTAAGTAAGCAGCTTGTAAAATTGATTCATTTGAATACATTAAGTTGATAAACAAATGTCCTCTCATGCATGTGTTGCATACATGGCAGAGACATGGCATTCAAACGAGATCTTGAGACTTGCCACATTTTGCAGTCTGGCTGTCAACTGGGTCCAAACTGGCACAATAAAATAGTATTATTTTTGAGCCTCAGTTAACTTGAACAACTCACTCGGCAAATTTATACATCTTTACCATATTCAAATTAAGGAGATTTAGATTTGGAACTGTGAAGCTCAGCTTAATTGGTGATCAGCTAGGCACAGTCATTTTGTATTCCCATGCTTTATTATTTCATTATGCCGAGCTTTGACCCTACTGATGATAATGTCAGGAGTGCATCATGGATACACAGTGGCATATCTTGACTCACTTAGTAGCAGGCAAGTGGTATATCCCGGCTGATGGTATCATCATCAGCTAGGTCCAAGCATGTCACTGGGGGCAAATTGGTACTAGGAGTGGCAACATATATTAATTCAAATAGATTTTGCCCCGGAAAGCCCTCAACTGGGATAGTTACTTGAACAGCAGAGTTTCGGCCATAGTGGGATGCTGCATTGACATTCAGCATACCTGTCCTGTGCAATATCGGGCAGCACTAAATGTGGCGTAGTGATTACCCAAGGCACATCACTATGACGGTTTATTGACAAGGTAAATGACACACGGGTGAGGTTGGCGGGTCATGCAGTACTTTGTATCAATTACTTCCACTAAATGCAGTAACGCCTATAGACATGATGTAAAAACTCCTGAATGTGTGTAGGCAGGGGGGGGCATGTGTCTAACTTATTATCCGGTGGACCACCCATGGCTGGTGGATGACACGTTTGTTTTTTTCAGTTGAGTGGCATATAGTTGAGTGCGGCTTACTTTGAGCTTTAAGCACAATGATGTGAAGGCGTTCAGAATATTTTTTGGACTGCTTTGTATTGTATCATGCTTTGCTTATATTGTAAGTTAGGTTTGTTTTCTTCCTTTTTATTTTCCTGTGTGCATGTAATTGCATAGCATCCATCGGAATGCAAATACTAACATTGGCAGCTTCTTTCATCCTACAGAGGTAAATTATGGTTTCAATCCAATTTCGTACTTATATACATATATTGATACGGTTGCAAATGCCACCCCTCATTTAGATGTCCATGTGCATACGTGTTGGTAGCAGTAATGCCTGACCGGCAGACTGGGAAAGATGCACATTGTTGTGGATATATCTGGCATAGAAGCAGAAATGTTTTAAGACTTTGCTTACCAAAGCAGGGAAATTTTGTTCCGAACTGCTTTGAATTGAGAAGACACTTCGGCCTTCTCAGGCCATTTCGTGCCATATAAAAGAGGCATAGTATTATTTTGCGAAAACTGACTTTATTAGTCCTGGAGCAAGTTCGTTTTCTGAGAAAAACTAAAAGTAGTTCCATGAGAAATGGCTGTTAATCTCCAACGGTGTGGGCAATACAAAGGAATTGTGTGTGCTCGGCAGTAATCGGTCACGGCAGTACTCGGTCAGTGTTTTCATGGACATGATGTTGTTCACAGTGCAGGTGGATATGTGTGGCTGCAGGACTGCAGGCTGCAGGTGCATGATGGGCATGAAGGCCGTGATACCGTGAAGCAGTATGTAGAAATCGGCGTGTGAGGTGTGTCCCATGCGGGCCGAGATGGGACTTTTCATCGTGACCGTTTATTTGAAATGACATCCAGTGGTCGATAACGGGCTTGACGAGTCGTAATTGTGTATGGTTTGCACTTTGAGTCCATTGTTGGTTCCAAAAATGCCGATATTCTGTTGTATTGATGACTTAATGCATTCGAAATGTGTAATTTATGTGATGTGTGGTAACTGTGATGAATATTTTGTGAGTTGATCTGTTTCTTCTTGGGATCCTGCCGTAACTGGTCACCCACAGGAAACTGACCCATCAGATGAAGTGTTTCAAATGTTTAATAAATGAAAATATGGCATTGATGCGATAAAGAGAAAAAAAGTCTTTGAAGAACGCATTTGTTATTGGAACAAATCACGACACCTCGCACAGGGTGACACATTGAACGATTACGGACGTAACGGAATGCAATAAGGATGGCGTGTAATTCGGCTATGAAAATGGAGGTTTCGTCAGGCAAACGGTACTGTGTGTTGTTTGTACTGAAAATAAAGACATTTCATGTGTGGTTGGCGTCTTTGGAACTGTCAGTAAAAATACACGGAACCTGGCGATAACAAAAACGAAACTGGTGGACTTTTTGTTTTGCATATTCTGGACGAAACTGTGATTTTTGAGTGATGGCCAGATTAATAATGTGCCGCTCAGTCATCTGCCACGGTGGTGTAGTCGGTGGAAGAAGAGCGGTGACGTGCAGAATTATGCAATGGCTTTGTGTAGAAAATGTGTGACTCGTGAATCTATGGTAAGGCGAATTCGTTTATTTTATGGGCTGGATAGTTATTGGTGTAAATTTGGGGGAGCTTGCAAAGACGGTTATGTGGGAGTGATTTTCTTGCAATTTGGGAGGCGTAAGTAAGTATTTGTTGCATGCGACGGATGGCTAATGGTGCAATTCATGCTTCGGCGTCTAAAGAAATGATGGGATAAGTCATTGTACCGAGTGCTATGCGGATAAGTATATTTTATATGATGCCCGAAATTTTAAAGGCAGAGGTACTGGCATAAACAACTGAGCCGTACTCAATTATTCAAATTGGAAAAATGTAATATTATATGGGTGCACCACTGATTCGCGCGGATAATCATGCCCCTTCCCTGCTCAAGCAAGTAGCATCCAAAACTTCCTAAAATCCACAAAACAACAAGGTACGCATTCATTTTGATGCCACCATAACTAAATTGCATTCATTTTTGCCCGGGTGGTAATCGCTCGTATCATGGATAAATATACTGGTGCCACTTTTTAAAGTCGAGTCTGCGTTTAGAGTTTTGCGCAAATTGGCCATGAGACCCTTGTGATCTGTGAAAAAGGGACGAGGACAGTAGAAAAAACAGCCGAATTGGCTGTCCATTAGAGCTGTTGAAAGCCGCATTGCTCAGGCTGTATATTAAAAGACGTGTGGTTGTTAACCGTGACCATATAATTTGGGCAGTGGGGCATACCTAATGGGTGACCATTAGGACATGGTAACAGTGTCATTCTAATGGGTGACACTGTTACCATGTCCTAATATAATGTTACTATGTCATCATATTACTAACATTATGATGTTAGTAATATGGTGTTACCATACCGTGGTCACCCTAATGGGTGACCACGAGGCCATGGTAACAGCCACACTTACGTGTAGCTGTTACCATGACCTCGTGGATATGGACCCCCTCATTGACGTCGTGACCTTCTTTAAACGTTGACCGAAGACCACAGCGCAGGAGTAGGCTGGCGCTGCTCTGCGTCGGTTCCGGGGCGTGATTGTTCCGCTGGTGGCAGCTGCCCCGGAGCTGGGTCGAGCTGAGCTGGGTCGATACCGGAGTAGCCTCGGACACCTGTCTGCACCGCAGGTCGCGACGGCCTCCCCGGCCACCCGGCTCCAGGTCAAAAGGTCGGTCTGTAGCCCGAGGCACGCGCTGGCCCGAAAGATGGGTGTCCTGACACCAGCGCGGACAATTAATCGGCTGTCCACGAGGCGCTGCGAGGCGTGCGAATGCGGCCGTTTTAAGCCGCGCCCAAATGGACGACCGCCGTACACTAGCCGCCGCCGAGCTGCTGATCGAGTCCGGCCGGTGGTGCTGCTGGCAGCGACGCTCCAGCCGCTGGACGGACGCATGCACGGACACCGGCCGTCCACCGAAATCCGGCCAAGTCCAATCCATTAGCTGTCTTCTGCAACATGCAGCAAATGGGCCGCACTTGTATGTGACGACAACGGCACATGGGCAATGTGCCGTTGTCGTCCCGGAGTGGGCCGAATGGGCCGGGGTCCCGGAGTTTGTCGGTGTTTGTTTTGTTGTAATTATGGACAGGATCGTCGCTTTTCATTACTGTTGTTTGCCTTAGCGCTACCCACGGAGGCAGGATGACATCTGCAGCGCTTTCCTCCTGGGTTGGACTGCAGCATTCACTTGGGGGTTCATCTACTTGGTAATTTCAATGTAAACATGGAGAAAAGAACGCAGACTAACGCGAGGAAAGAACGAGAAAGGATATGCTTGTTTCCAATGAAAACACGCATATTCACCCGTGCACGTCATCCACACTTGTTGGATTTTGGCCAATAAACAAGGAATTGTCATCCCTCATTCCTTAATTGAAATCACAAATGTTTACTTCTGCTTCATAACTGACCCGAAAATCCTGTCCTTCCTTTATATATTTTCTGTCTTATGCTCATGCTCATTCCGAACCAGGGGTGGAAGCTGATGCAATGCCAACACCAATCAAAACATAAGTGTCGTCATGAAATAACAATATTTTTGAGTTCTCTTCGTCAATGGTCACCTAATAGTGTCCACTACCTGATTTTGCAGAAGGTACCAAATTCCTGCTAAAAGGATGCATATATTCCTCAGTAGAACAGGGCAAACGGGCCTTCATCATCGATGGAAACTTTGGCTCTGTCAATGCAACACAAATAATTTTCACGATTTGGCATACACTGTGCTTCGCTGCATGAAAACAATGTGATTGAATCAAATGTTGGCAAAACTCGTAATTATATGCATCATCCACCTGTGCTCATAACACTAGGATGTATGCATAGTTATTCACTGTAAAGTGGAAAACCATACAAACTCCAGGTACCAAGTCCGGTGTCCCAATGATCGTAGGTGTAAAGTGACGTCACTGGAATACTCTGGCCTCCGCCACCGTACTTGACCCCTGTTATATAGTTGGTTGCAATGGGATCCTGCGTATACGTTAATGGTCGTGCGATCATTTATGACGGCTAGACACATTCATCATAACCTCATCAGCCTGTCCGAAGTATCTGCATGCACTAAGTGTATTAACTAGTGAGAGGACATGCCGATGCGCGAGCTGACACGCCGCACCAGCTGGGCAGGTGGCGGCTGATCAGGAGGGCGCTGCGCTCCACCTGTACCTGTCACTGACCCCACTGTGGGCCGCCGAGAGCACTGGCGGCATCGGCAGGAGGATCCAGGGCCACTGTGGGCCGCCGAGAGCACTGGCGGCATCGGCAGGAGGATCCAGGGCCACTGTGGGCCGCCGAGAGCACTGGCGGCATCGGCAGGAGGATCCAGGGCCACTGTGGGCCGCCGAGAGCACTGGCGGCATCGGTAGGAGGATCCAGGGCCACTGTGGGCCGACAAGAGCACTGGCGGCATCGGCAGGAGGATCCAGGGCCACTGTGGGCCGCCAGAGCACTGGCGGCATCGGCAGGAGGATCCAGGGCCACTGTGGGCCGCCAGAGCACTGGCGGCATCGGCAGGAGGATCCAGGGCCACTTGGGCCGCGAGAGCACTGGCGGCATCGGCAGGAGGATCCAGGGCCACTGTGGGCCGCCGAGAGCACTGGCGGCATCGGTAGGAGGATCCAGGGCCACTGTGGGCCGCCGAGAGCACTGGCGGCATCGGCAGGAGGATCCAGGGCCACTGTGGGCCGACAAGAGCACTGGCGGCATCGGCAGGAGGATCCAGGGCCACTGTGGGCCGACAAGAGCACTGGCGGCATCGGCAGGAGGATCCAGGGCCACTGTGGGCCGCCGAGAGCACTGGCGGCATCGGCAGGAGGATTCAGGGGCGGAGCGGATGCGCATCGCCACAAACGAGGGATGTGCACCCACCAGCGGGGTGGTGGTGGTTATCGGTTTTATGACTCATCGACCGTTTAATCACGTAGCGTCACCAATCTCTCACGCCGATTAGTTGTGAAGAGTAGCGACAGGTGAGGCTCGAACCCTCGTCCCTGGACTACTCGTCACCAGCGGGGAGCTGGAGACGAGTCCGACTGGGCCGACACGGCACCAGGCACGCCGTTGCCCCGTGAAACGTCGACCCCACAAAACATTGGCTCCGTAAAATTTCAGCTGCCCAATTAGCTGATGTAAAGTATCGACTGCGGAAATAATCCTACGCGAGACCTATTTGCATGCGCATCAAACGTTCCAGATTAGCACACAAGAGTGAACGAGTGGCAATTGCCACGCCATTTCGGGTCTTGTTACTTGGGTGTTTGGGCACGACTGCCGCCATCATACTGCACCCATTTGAGGTCTGATAACGGGGATATCAGTAGATTCACCTCGATGGAAACTGATCTGCATGGCGGCAGGGGTGAAGTTATTTTTTAATGTTTGGTGAACCCAAACGGTTTCAAACTCAATGTGATCCATTGTACGCTGATATGTCTGATGGTTAAGGGGGTAGTGATCGGGGAGAGTTCTAGACCCCCTCCCCTCCCAGGTATATAAAGCTGCTTATAAAGCTGCTCTGCTTGGTGATATTTTTGACAACGAGGTTCAACTCGTTTTAAAAAATATACCTTGCTAAGCTTGCGAGTCGATATTTTGCGAAGTCAATACTCGCGTGCCAATAACTTGAGGGCGACATCTGGCCTGTTGACATTCTTCGCGTGGATATTTTGTCATGTAATATACCGTCTGCCGTCCATAGATTATGTCAAGTATCTTGTTACTTGAATAGCCATATGAAATGTTTCGCAGGCTATTGCCACGACTCTCTTCACGAAGGCACCTAATTGTTTCTGTTGCGCCGGATATTAGCTAAGAACAGCTAATATTAGCTATATAGCTTCTTAGCTATATAGCTAATATTTAGCTACATAGCTAAGAACAAGAACATAGCTAAGAAGCAAATCCCGCCAATGAGGAGACAATTCTGTCGACTTTGCTGAACATTGAACATTGAAACAGTTTTAACATTGAAATATTGAAACAGTTGCCTTGAGCATTATTTCACATGTCACTGATGGCCCAACAGTGCCTCGGATCTTTCCACGTGGACTCCGCAGAGCGCATCGCCTCCCGTTTGTGGAATTCGCTTCGACGAAGACAGACCCACGCACGCGCGGCAAAGGAGATGGTGAACAAATGAGAGACAACACTGGTGGAGCAGATTGCTGGATGCCTACATAAAACTCCAACCCATTAAGAAGTGGACAATCTACCATTTCAACAGCAGCTTACCTTGCTTGGTCTCAGAAAGTTGGAAATAGTCATCCTCTCCTCAATTCACTTTCGTGAAGAAACACGGCCCAGAACTACAACTGATAAGAGGTTACACAATGTCGCTGCCATAGATATTTGTTAGCAAATGTTGCACAAATTGAAAGGCCAATTGTATACCGAAGTGTATCGCAATATTGTAAGCATAACAACCGGACTTGTGGACAGGGCTTGTTTACGTTAAAGAAGCGCACACAAGTACAGGCCTTCAGTATTTGCCATTTCACAAGCACTTCTACGCCATCAAGATCAAGAGTTCAAGACCAAGAGCTCAGACACGAAGCTCAACCTTCCTCAATGCTTACGAAAAACAATCAGGTTTCAGCAGCTATGACTGGACTTTGACCTCCAGTGAAGGAGCTATGGTTTCTACATCGCGTTCCCTACTGTTCTGTTTCTTGGATGAGATTGCGTTGTTAGCCCGTACCGTTTCGGGGGTCTTCAACTGCCCCCTCAGGTTTTTCGCGGATAGTGAACGAACGACGCGCAGCAGTGCGCCAAAATTTGGCATATCTTTTCTCACATCAATTTCGCATGCTATTTCAAAATTTTGAAGTCAGGTCGTTTAGGGTCAAAGAATTAGTTAAGGTCAAGTGAGGTCACCTCCAAAAAAGTTCAACCAGTCGTCACGCTTCAACAGATACAAATATTTTAATGAAACTTTTACCGTTTGCTTATCTTTAGGGATGCAACGAAACGTACGAGAGGGAGTTTTCCCTCTTCCCTTTTTTGACTTCGGATAATTTTTGCATATTTACCTATTAGAGTTCAAATCGAAGATTCTGGCTAAAGAAGCATTTTCTATGAGTGCAAGTTGACTTCCAACAACGTTTTTCGGTCTGCTCTACCCATTATAATGGAAAATTAAAGAAATTTGAACACGCAAAATTTTGCAATACAAAACAATTTGTATTTCTTGGGGGCCAGAACATTGTATGGCCATGGTGGATTTTGCTTTCCTTTTCTGATTCCAAATAATTTGTTTTTCCCAAATATCCCAAAAAATTAACTTTTCTGAGCCAAAAACATAATGTAAGTCGTGAATTGTGAAAATCCATCCACCTAGTGACGTCACTTTTGGGAAACATTTTTTTGGAGGGAGGACCCGGACCTGACTCGTCGAGCGCTTTCCGATGACATCCCTCTCGTTTTCGTGCGACGCTTAGTTTGGCATTTAGATAGGGGGTTACTATCCGCCCCCCAGAGTCGGAGTGTGGGGATCTGACAGGAGAGACGGCGCGGTTTAAGCACCGCTTCATGAACAACATGTGATTCATGAAAGAATTCACAGCAAAACATACAAATTACTACAGCGCACAGTGTGTAAAAGGTCATTAATTTTGCATACAGCATGGGTTAAGCAACAAGCGAGCCAAGCAGTCTCACAGTAAAGTCTGCACGAGCATCATGGATTAAGATACCGGTGATTTTAGATCACCATATAACTTTCACTAAGCTACCTATTAGCATGCCTAGTATATGCAGATTTAAGATGCGCATATTCTGTTACACTACCAAGCTAAAACATAGGCAGTTAATTTTCTGCATTTTTGCAAATGTTAAACACACTCGTGTGGAATTGTATGTCTTTGCCGAGCCCTGGTCCCCTTATCGTTGCACATCACTTCCCCTTCTCCCATGTCTAGGTGAAAACTCAGAGCTCACCCTGCCTGCTAGAACGCCCCGTCGAAACGATGGCTTTCACCGAGCAGCGCAAGCAAAGCCCTCCAGTACCCAAACATAGCCGAAGTTGGTCTCCAATGTGTGCGATGGCTTGGCTTCAAGGATGACGGGATGAACCCCTGTCCACCAAAAACGCTGCTGGGCTCAAGAAGCATTCAGGAATGGATGAGCATACCCCACTAACCTACCGTTCTTCGGGAACTTCGATCAAACCATTCATCGTGAAATGCTGAAAAGTTACTTGAATCTTGGTAATTTAAACTACATAATTAATGTTAAGGCTAATTGTTCAATCAGGACAATTATACTGATATCCAAAGAGTAGTTAACGATGCTAATCGTTGGTTTCTTGTTGTACCCTGTTTGAAAATATTTCACACATTATTCCACGCAATGTGAACAACAACTATGTCGATTTGCATTCGGTGTTCCGCCAGCGTTGCCTTACCACCGGCGATAGTATTCCATTCTGGACCATGGTAACAGGATTACGTGGACAATCGATGTTGGTTCGCAAACTTTCCCGACTAAGTATCCAAAATAAAGCTGCGTCACGACCACTTCGATGATATCCAACAAACATGATAAATGTCCCACCGTGTACACAATTCCAACACATGACTAATGTGATCGTAAACAGGACGCAGTCAGGATTAGATTAGGGGCTGGCGCCGAAGTGGTACCGCTAGCCTGTGCTGCCCACTATCTTCCTACAAGTTTCCCCACACTTACGGGCAATTATGTTGATCGTGTGGAGGTGTGTTTGGCATTTTTCTTGCAATACGTGAATACACGAGCAAAACTTGTAGGTGCATACGCTTTGTTTCTTGGTGCATGCACGGTACGTACAACCAAATAAAAGGTCCCAGCCCTGATGGTTATGGCACTTCTGCGCTGCATTTTTTTTTGTCAGGGAAAGTCGCGCTCACCTTTGCATTTACTCAGCATTAATCCACTCCAATTTCAGTATCCATTCGATACCATTGGACACAATAGATATAATTACAAGTCATCATGTAATATCACCAATGCCAGTCCATCACACCCCAAGCCTGAACCGTGGTTCTTGCATCAAAACCGTATTTGACTTCAACCAGTGAATTATAAAATCATACAAGTGTTTGATATTTTCAGGTCGTCTGGAGATGTTCGGGTTCAGGTGGCCCCGACCCGTCGCTATTGCGTCCGCCGGACATCACATGCTGTTGCCCGCGCAGTGTATTGTGCGGGCGTATTTTGTCGGACGTGTTCGGTACATTTTATTGTGATATTTGTCAGAAACTTTCTGATCTCCGTTTCTAGGAAGAAAAGACGCCATGATACAAACATCGAATTGGTTATTTGGAAAGTGTTGGAGGCGCCATATTGTTTTCTTAATGTTGTAATTAAAGGTTTGTTATGAAAATAAAACGGAATGAAATGGATGGTAGATTAATATGTTTCTTAAAAGATTCAGTGTGTATCATCTTTAAGGTATTATTTACAGATGTGCATTGCTTTGTATTACTAGGGTCTTTCACATGCTCTTTGGGCATGCATTTTAACATTCCATCCTAACTTCTTTTTTCTCATTCCACTCCCATTTAAATATGTATGGTAGAAATGTATTCGTTGCAGTCTAATCAAACTTTACCCTTTATGACGACCTTCGTTCCTTGTATAATTGTCACTGCAAAGTCCTACAATCCGAAGTCATATTTTCACGTGCCATATCGATCGCGCGATCCGTTTACGCGATAAATCAGGCGATCACCCACCACCCATGCGGCGACACAAAAAGCTCCATCAATCTCCCGACAGTCGGTGTGTACGGAACATCTCTCTTGCTCACGACTTCTGCCATGATGCCCGCTGTACTTTCGACACTCATGGATGATATATAACGGACTAGGGTTGGATAAATCACTGCAGCACACTAGGGTTCGGAACTCATGCAAGCTACCGACTGCCGTTTATGTTCATTATTGGCCATAACGTCACCTCTATCCAGGATTGGTGCACAAATTCGAAGGTTCTCTCTCTCTCTCTCTCTCTCTCTCTCTCTCTCTCTCTCTCTCTCTCTCTCTCTCTCTCTCTCTCTCTCTCTCTCTCTCTCTCTCTCTCTCTCTCTCTCTCTCTCTCTCTCTCTCTCTCTCTCTCTCTCTCTCTCTCTCTCTCTTATATATATATATATATATATATATATTATATATATATATATTTTTATATATATATATATATATATATATATATATATATATATATATATATATATATATATATATATATATATATATATATATATATATATATATATATATATATATATATATATATATATATATATATATATATATATATATATATATATATATATATATATATTTTTTTTTATCTCTCTCTCTCTCTCTCTCTCTCTCTCTCTCTCTCTCTCTCTCTCTCTCTCTCTCTCTCTCTCTCTCTCTCTCTCTCTCTCTCTCTCTCTCTCTCTCTCTCTCTCTCTCTCTCTCTCTCTCTCTCTCTCTCTCTCTCTCTCTCTCTCTCTCTCTCTCTCTCTCTCTCTCTCTCTCTCTCTCTCTCTCTCTCTCTCTCTCTCTCTATATATATATATATATATACATCTGTGTAATATATATATATGAATATGTACATCTATATAATATATATATGTAATGTATATATATATATATTATATATATATATATTAATATATATATGTACATGTATATAATATATATATATGTATATATATATATATATATATATATATATATATGTATACCTTGTACGGATGCACTCTCCTCCACGTGCCCCGGCCGTGGGTAGGCACGCCTGAGCCGATGCGAATGGACGCGATCGATTCCACACCGGGTGAACCAATCTGAGCAGCAGAACATTTCACGAACTTAGTCACTTTGTTGCCAGCCGCGCCGGCAACCAACAACAATCCGTTTCGCACCGCCGCCCATAGATGGTCGTTCAGGCCAGTCGGAGCCCTGTTCACGACGTGGTTGCAGCCTGTTGCAACACGTGAACAGCCAATCAGCAGCGATGCAGTGGTGGTGAGTTTGGAGAGACACCGACGTGGGGCACGATGTCATCTTGCGCTGCCTGCGCCCAGCTTGGGCAAGTTCGTGCCGCTGAGGTTCGTGATAAGGAACGAATTTTAAAATCAGTTAGAATCATGAATAGTAACGTAGTTCTCGTAGTCGCACCACTGTCGTCCTTGACTGTGATGATAACTGATAACTACAGCATGGCTGGAGATCCCTGACGGTTCGGGAGGGGGATGATCTGGTATCCTGGTTTGGTGATGTTAAGCGGTGATGTTAAGTGGCCAGCGGTGACGGGAGCGAGAACGGTCAGAGGTCACGAGCTGGGACAAGGCGCCGCCAGGCCAGCTGCAGGTGGACATGGCCGCCGACGGTCGGCCACCGGACAGTGTCGAGGGTAGGGTGGCGAGCGATTGCCCGTGTCTGTCGGGGTGATTACGATGTCGTGTGTCACAAGGCAAAGACCGCGCATGCTTCTTAGACACTGACAGTCGCGCTGTGGTACCACAGCGGAGATGGGCACAAATGGAAAACTTATGTAACCCAAACGATACATGCACCTTGCACATGTGTCTATAATTGGCAATATATTTCCAAGCATGACAAGCGCACAGGATAGGATCTCTATCCCTATAGCCTATCTAATACACCAGCTTCCAACCTTTCGACATGGAATTCTATTGAGCGCTTTGGGCCGTGCGGGCCATCCTGTGCTTATCACAAACAAGCGACAGAACAGATTCATCTAAATATAAGGAAAGCAGACGTTTATTTACCGAAAGTAGCACAGCAGGATCTTTCACCGTAATTTTCTGGTGTGGATTTAACATGCCATCTCCCCCGTTCACACACAATCGAATTCACAAAGTGCGATACCTGTCGGAGCCCCTGCTACTTTGCAGCTGCCACTGCTACTGCTGCTACTCGCTACACAAATTCAAGCCAGCTAATGGATCTTTACCGGGCGCAAAATCAGGTCTAAATTTGGGTTTCCTTCCTCGCTAGATTAGGTCTATTATAGTTGGCCTATGGTGAACCTACCAAAGGCCAGACCACACCTGCTAAGTATAAATCCTGTATATACTAGTTTATTTAATTAATAAGTGCTTAAACCTAAGATAGGAAAAATCAGAAATAATTCAATGGTTTGATTGATGTACGCTGGAGCCACACATATTTGCAAAGAAGGAAACTGAGTGCCTTTGCTTATGATTTATGACTGCCTTAATTACAGTCATCATAAATTATAGTATGAAATAAGTTTCATTTAAAGCTTGCGCCGTTTATTTGGCCTGCACATTAACACGCCCCCTGGAGGGGGGGGCGAAATCCGCCCACCCCTCCGGTTTTTCGTAGATAACTCCAGATTTTACCAACCGATATGCGCTATTGTTTGTGTACCTGATTATAAATGACCGGCACGTTGTTTAAAGTAAGAAAATTGAAAATCGACCGAACATTTTTCGAGTTAGGGGTCGTTAAAGTAAAAAAATGTCAGCGCCAGACCGCAAATATCGGCGCTGATGCTCTTCCCGTATATTAGCAAAAAGGAAATGTCCTTGGCAAAACTAGCGACTTGTTTCATGTACATTGTTACGCTATATTCTTTCAAAGTCATGTCAGGTCACCGAGATCAAGTCAGGCCATGTTCATGGTAGGCTAATGGAACCAAACTTGGTCAACTGGAATGTTGTCATAAATACAAATGACTCATGCGATTGATGTCACTTTACATGTTACTCCCTATACATCCCGAAGTCTACTGTTTGCCATTGTGTGCCTAAGCATTTCCATATTTTATTCATGTATATTACTCCTTTCTTTGCGAAGCCGATTGTCCTGAGCCACCCAACGGAGCAGTCGGATGGGCAGCCAGGTAACTGGAGCAGTTACCTGGCTGCTCCCGTAACTGGAGCAGGCAAGGACCTGATAAAGTTCTCCTAGATAGGTGACCTGAGGTTAGATGGCGGATCTGGCATCTGTATTGCATCATTAGTAATGTCCAAAATATCATGAATGCCAATTTTGGAGGATTTAAACAAAATCACAGCGATCCATAACAATGAAAAGCCAAGCCACGCAAAGCCAGGAAATTTTGTTATTTTGATCTCATTTAACCTTGAAGATATTGCCCTAAGGTTATGAAATTTGCACACAACAGAGTTCACTATCGTGCCCATCGACCCGGCGAATTTTGTTGCTTTAGCATCAGTAGGACCCGAGATCTTAGGGGGCGGAATCCGCCCTCCCCCCTCGAGTGCGCGTAATTTTCCGAGGCCCTCCAGGGCGCGTGTTAAATCCGGAGAAAACAGGCAATCGAGTTATTTTTTTTCCAGTCAACAAAGTAAAAGCATGCAACACGGCTGCACTTTCATTCATGTCAACTTAGAATCAGGCGGAAAAAGGAGAAAAATTCCTTCAGGAATTTGTGCATCTTGGGCATGTTCGAAGTCATTTTCAGTACAAAGCTGTTTGTTCCATCTTCTGTCAGATCCTCACACCCTGTCTCGGGTGGGGGCGTCGATAGAGAACACCTCTAATCTCCAAACTCAGCGTGGCACGAAAACGAAATAGATGTCATCGGAAAGCGCTCGACGAGTAGGGTCAGACACGACGCTGACCCCCCCAAAAAAAAAAAAATCCCCCAAAAGTGACGTCACTAGGGCCCATAGAATTTCACGACTTACATTATGTTTGTGACTCTGCGGGGTTCATTTTGAGGGAGATGTGGAAAACAAATTATTTGGAATCAAAAGAGTGAAGCCAATTCGACCAGCACCATAGAACTTCTGGCCACCCAAAAATCAAAATTGAACTTTTTGAAATTTCAAAATGTCAAAAGCGGACCGTAAAACGTTGTTCGAAATCAACTTGCTCTAATAAAAAAAAATCTTACCTTAGCCAGAATCTTCGATTTCAACTCTAATAGGCAATTATGCAAAATGAATGAGCAATCAAAAACGAAAAAAAGAGAATTCCTTTTGTACATTTTGTTGCATCCCTAAAAATAAACAAAAGCTGCAAGTTTCATAAAAATATCTGTATCCGTTAAAGCGTGACGACTGGTTTTTTTTTTTTTGGAGGTGACTTCACTTGACCTAGACTAACTCGTCGACCCTAGACGACCTGACTTCAAACGTTTGACACAACATGCCAAATTGATGTGGGAAAAGGTATGCCAACTTTCGGCGCGCTTCCCCGCGCCGTTCTTTCACAATCGACAGGTTTAGAAAACCTTAGCAGGGGGTCATCAACGACCCTCCCTCGAGGCGGCGCGAGTTAAAATGGCACTGCTGTCACACATGAGTAATCCGATAAGCAATGCCTATATTGCCGACACTTGAAAACCGCCGATCGTCATGCTTAGTTTGCAGCCAAAACCAGTAAATGAAACTTAGAATCGATGATTAATACATTTACCGGCAAACGGAGGTGGCCTGGCAGACAATTGCACCAGTTCACGTAGTCGGTGTTATTGCGCCAGGGTTTCTGGTCTGTGGCGATGACCCATGAACTCATTTTAACAGGCATACTTTTTATTTGACTTTATTTTCAGGAGACTGTCATTCGCGCCGAGGATGCCTTCGTATATATCAGTGTGCAAAATTTGATCTAGCCGATCAAATCAAAGGCTTTATATCTCAATATTTGAAATATTGTGTATAGTATATCATAAACTGCAAACTTCGGTGCAGTTTAGCATATATGTTAAACTAACATATATGTTAGGATATATCCTAAGCAAGGTATAGCTTCGCGAGCATTCTCTGGACATGCAACTTCGCATAAGCGGCGCCACGAATAAAGAAAAATCCTTCAAACCTCGACACATATTTAGGATCCAGTATGAATTGGTCTCATTTGTACGACTGCGTTGGACCACTCGCTGCGCTCGCTCAATCGCTCCGTCTGAACAAGTCGATACATCAATTATTGAGAACCCTATATTCGCCTTCGTCGAGGGCAGTAATACGCCGTCGCGTTTCCCGATACACGAGCTAATTTGAAGAGCTTCCTTCGATATGGGATATTGTGCAGCGCTATGATCCTGAACCCGAGATATCCGATATCATATCCGCATATCCGAGACCCGGGCGGCGTGCTCAGCACCTGAGAGGACACGAGGCGGCCACTGACGGCGTGTTCGGGACCCGGGGGGACACGAGGCGGTCACTGACGGCGTGTTCGGGACCCGAGGGGACATGAGGCGGCCACTGACGGCGTGTTCGGGACCCGGGGGGACACGAGGCGGCCAGTGACGGCGTGCTCGGGACCCGAGGGGACACGAGGCGGCCACTGACGGCGTGCTCAGCACCTGAGAGGACTCGAGGCGGCCAGTGACGGCGTGTTCGGGACCCGAGGGGACTCGAGGCGGCCATTGACGGCGTGTTCGGGACCCGGGGGGACACGAGGCGGCCACTGACTGCGTGCTCTGGACCCGAGGGGACCCGAAGGGACACGAGGCGGCCAATGACGGCGTGCTCGGGACCCGAGGGGACACGAGGCGACTGCCGGTGCCATGTGGCGGCGCACGGCCCCACCCTCCGTCACGCCATGTAGGCGTGGTCGTCACGCGGCCCGCGTCGCCACGCAACAAAGCGTGCAACAGTCGCCGCCGTGCTGTGTCGTTCTCGGGAGAGACACCCACGCCGTGACCTTTGCCGGGGCGACACGGGACACTCGGCTGCTCTTCGTGTCGCACCATGCGCGGTCGTGAAGTCCGGCGCGCCGGTGCCCGGTGGCGGCACGCCGGCAGTGGCCGTCAGGACGGCGCCTCCGGCTGATCGTCGTGTCCGACCCGATGCGGGCGGGCTGACGGACGGCGGCCGACGCTGGAGGTGGAAAATGCCGGCCGTTTTGGTGCCGAGGCCCGCGCCAGGCCGGTCTGCGGTGACCGGACCCGGCTGAGGCCAGGTCAAAATGAACTGAATCCCGGCCAAAATAGCACTTTTTCAATGCGCAAAATTTGCATTTGGTATTGGCCGGTGTTGATGACTACAACATGATGGTTGCAGAACAATTATCAAAACACAGGTTGCATATCCATTGCTTAACATCCTCAATATATGGAAAGAGCAAGGTTCAAACCGCCAGGTGTTGATTCATTCAGTGTTCAATAATGCTTAAATTGATGTGAAATGTATCTTATAATCACTGCATACCACGAGCGGATTTAGACGTCCATATCATAATAATTAGCTTGACATCAATGGCGCACCGATGACAATTCGTGCAAAGGCTTGGAGTGGCACAGGATCAAAACGGGCAAGCGTGATACTGTAAAAGTGCAAAATGTCAGACAGCCATAAGTGGTTTGTGAGACGAGGGCGGACCTGAAACATGAATCATCCAAGCTCACATTAATAAAACATATTCAGAGTAATCCCTTAAGCACATTTACCGTAAGTGTATCATACAAAGCTGTTTGCACCTCATACTATTATCGTTAAGATATGTTACCTTGTTTTTGCTAAAAATTATCATGCTAGGCCAAGTATTCACAGGCATTTTGTACTCTGCACATGCTGCATTAAACGGGTTAAAGTTTGGCCCCAGGAAATCCATAGTGTTTCTAGCCCGCTACCTTCCTGGAGTGCTCCTGAGCGTACTTCTACACACCTGGTGGTGGTCTAGGTGGGAAAGGAAAAGTGAAGCATACCTGAGCTGGCTGCCCTGATTCTTGGACAGTTTTCCACAGGAAAACCCAATACAAATTGAACTTGTGCGTGTAGCGGCATTGGATAGGCTATTGCATTCCAAAACATGGGTTGACACTACAAAAAAAAATGAAAACGATCGAAGATTGCTGGATTATTTTTTTTCATGAACCGAAACCTATAAGAAAACCACGAATGGTAATAGCATTCATTTAAAACAACTAATTATGACATTGATGGTTCGAGAGTCAAACATTTCTACGATCTATGATGGCGTTTATAATCTGGTTTTGCTATTTATTATTTATTCATCACTTAGTACTTTATGTATTTTAGTGTGGAGGAATAAGTTTCGTTCTTTTTGGTGTTAGATATTCTGCTGTTAGATATTTGGTAAAACCAATTGACATTTGTGTTTATTTTGTTGCAGTTGCAGGTTCTGCCTATGAAAGCTGCATGTTATGCATATGCTTGATATATGAACTAATATTGATAATCTGCTGTTTTCAACAATTAGCGTGCCAGACATCTTCCAAATACTCCAGGATGCATCATTAGCTTATTCAACGCATGACAAAATTGCTGCCTGAAATATTGAAACGGGTCTGCCGAACTGCATGATGTACTTCTGTATGTACTCGTTAGTACTTTTAAAAACAAATCACATTTATTCTATATGCATAGCGAATTAGCAAACCAATCAAAAGGCTGGAAAATATCTCAAAGAATGGTCAAAATCCCGCCAGTTTTGCCCCGGATTTCCGACCGAGCTTTCGGTCTTTACGTTTGCTACGTCTAACTATCACACAAAGCATCGACACCGCAATATATCGGCACAACAGAATATCACAACAAATATGAACTGCACAAAATATTGACTCTGCATAGTATTGACTGTCAAACATTGCCGGGCTTAGAAGGGGAATTGCGTGTTTATACAACTCACCCTCCGATCGTAAAACGGCGCCAACTGATCTGGTAATGGTGTCCCCTGGTCGGAAAACGGCGCCCGCTGGTCTGGTAATGGTGTCTCCTGGTCGACAAACGGCGCCCACTGATGGGGCAATGGTGTGCCCTGGTCAACAAACGGCGCTCCATTAGCAAGGTCCGATCTCTCATATTATTGAGAAGGAGGCATGCATCCGGAAGGATAGCACACGCCAATCCTCAGAAATATTCAGTGCAAGGTGCCTATCTCCCTTGGGGACATTCTAATATAACAGGTGCCTCGGTTGCTTTCGATTAGTGGCTCAATTCCAAGAAATGACGGACCCTGAACGAGCGCTGACCCTATCAAGATACCTGGATCTACCAGTGTTGCTAAAATAGCAGCGTTGTCACAGGATATTGCGCAAGACACTTTAACATTTCTGCTTCACCCGTACGGCTTCATCCGCAAATGCACGCACTGAATACGTTCTCCAGGGACAATAGAGCAACTGTTTAAGTATGCACGAACATATTAGTGAAATCACCAGCCGAGCCATTCTCCACTAACAAGTAAAAGGAGTGTCCAGAAGTTTAGCCATAAGAGCATGGCGCCGCCTGATCACAGGAATGTGACAAGAATAACCTCCCGACCAGACGAGTGTGGACAGGATAACATCCCGCTGAGAGGAGTATAACAAGAGTAAAGTCCAGATCAGAGGAGTGTGGGCAGAGTAACATTCCTGGGCAAGACGTAGGTCGTAAATTTAGCGCCGGGCTCAGTTCCCTCTCCCCTCTCTCTCTCTCTCTCTCTCTCTCTCTCTCTCTCTCTCTCTCTCTCTCTCTCTCTCTCTCTCTCTCTCTCTCTCTCTCTCTCTCTCTCTCTCTCTCTCTCTCTCTCTCTCTCTCTCTCGCTCTCTCTCTGTCTCTCTGTTGGGGCTTATAAATGGGGTTTATAAATGGGAGTTTATTAACACTTTTTTGTATCAAAATCGCGGCACTTCAACGCAAAGCCGTTAAGCGATGCTGGTTCGAGACTAAATAAGAATTATAAGCAAAATATAGTGTCGCCGAAAAAGTGTCAACCCTGGTGGAAACATGGGCTTATCACGGCGAGGGTGTCGGTAGCTCAGTGACTAAGCTGAGCGTCTGGCACGCCAGAGGTACGGGGTTCGATTCCTCGCAATGTCCGCCCTTCCTGCCAGGGTGAGAGGCAGGCGATGCCATATAGCCCCAGCTGTTAAATGCGTCGTAAAAGCCACAATCAAATTCAATACCACTGGCTAAAGAACCCGGCACCTTTTCAGCAAGAGTCCTGCTAATCCCGCATACTAGTTCCAATAGTCATTCTCCCAGTCATAGCTGAAACATTAGCAGGGCTCATGGTGCCGCAAAAGTGCATAAGCAGACCAACAATTGCTCCATCAACAATCACCCGTATTCCAATTCACACCTCCAAGGAACATGGATACCGGCAGTCCATAAAAGTATTTTGAGCCATTGCTGAAACAAAAATGCTGAACAAATATGATCAATGTGGTGTAGGCACCCGCTGGATCAAATATTTTTTCACAGGGTCATGCTGAACAAGGGAAAATCATAGCACAACACCACGCACGGAGCACTAACTCTATTTCTTGATTTTCTTGTTCAGCCGAAGCAAGTTGAAGTGGAATGCTCCAAGGCCCAGGTGCTTGTACTTGGTACGTCGGCTTTACTTCGTGATTTTCTAGAATCACGCATGCAAATGGGAAGCATGTCGGTGATCGGAACAAAAAATAGCATGACAGCAATAAAGAACCTCGGTATCACTCAATCTTCCATATATACCCAATATATTTCAACATTGCGCGACGATGCATACGTCCTAAAAGGGATACCGTATATACGTACATACATACATACATACATAACGTACATACATATATACCGATAACATACGTCCTAAAAGGGCGCGAAAGAAGTAGACCACCAACCTTGATGTAGTACGCATTCACTGGTACCAGTCCCGATGGCACATACGCAAACGTAGAATCACATGAAGATCTAGGTTTGAGCACATTCTCAACATTCACCATCCTTTGGCCGGGTCGAGGTAGGATAGGGTAAGCAAAGAAACGATGGGGTGGACCCAACTAGGGGCTGATACACGACTGACACTTGAGTGGGTCAATGAACCTTTGGCCAGCACCAACTATGCAATTCCTTCCATAGCTCACACTAAAATCTACAATAGATACAACTTGCCTGTTCTGTCAAGTGTTGGATGCAGCACTAAGCTATACGGAACGGGAAGTACCGCAGATCTCCGCTGTGTTCAAAAGTTGGAAACTTTTTGTGCTCGTGTTTTCAGCGGAAACAGAAAGCGCGATCACATATCAAGAGAACGACGGAAACTTTGACTTCTGGCTGCGAAAATGCCCACGCTGTACCGCCAATTGAGCCTGGTAAAATTCAGCTCAGGCGGAAGAAAGCCCAATGTGTCTAGGAAGTTGTTTTCTTTCGTTGAACATGACCAGAGCACACGTCAAGCTGGTCACTCTTAACGTGAGTAGAAACAGTCTGATGAAAATGTAGACTGCTTCAACGCTGTAACATAATTGTATAAGTTATCAACCATCCTTTAAAAAAAAATTACACATCACATCCTTTAAGCACACATTGTCGAGTCTGTTCAATCAAGACAGCAAGGCGGGGATGGTTGATAGCGAATATCTGCGATGTGCGTGCCCGCGAAAGCATGCTCTTAAATGATAGCAACGATCATGTACCGATTGATTGTGCAAAAATGTGGAAGCGCATCAGAGGCTCGCAAGATATGCGAGGCTAAGTAAATGTTAAGTGCTTGCGGTTTGTATCATGGTAATTGAATCGCTGTGAATTGAACGAGGGGGTGGAACCGTAGCAGGTTTCGTACCTGTTCGCCTACGCCTTCTTTATCTGTGGACATGGTTGTTGAAATCCTTGACATGGTACGGAGAACGCCGCAATAAACTTACTTAAATATTACTGAATTTAAGGCGGCTGCCCTTTAAGTAACAACATAGACAGGCTACGAATATCAAAGCCTTTTGATAAATGTTGAAGCTACAGCGTAAACATTGGGATTTTGCGCAGGTGGATAACCATTTTAACGTTTCCAGGCACCTCTGACCGATCCCGACGTCATTGAAATCCCATCACAAGAACTTGATCGCGCCCAATGTCCAGCTTTTCATCGTAGGAGTGCTCAGCTTAGCTGGGTACGTGAAGGACCATGTGCAAAGAAAGGGTCATGTGACGGTCATTCGTAATGTATATCGAGCATTTGTTGCTCAACATTCATTTTTGATGAACACTCGATATTTAGCTAGCCAATGTTTTGATGCTCGATATTTTTGCGTGTCGATATTTGATGCATCGAAATTTTGCCGAGCCCATATTCCACGTGTCGATATTCTGCACAGCGCGTCGACGCGTCGCACAAATTCCCCCGGATCTGCCGTCCGCCGGCCGAGCGCCGGAGGCGGTCCCATATTGTCCACGGCCCGCGGCGGCGCGAGACAAATGGTGGCATTGTCGCGGCGGGCCGCGAGCGACACGCTGCACCGGCAGCGAAATTAGCCGGACGTGTGCGCTCAACGTCCGGCGGATCGCCGCGATCCTCGGCCGGCCCGGAAGTTGTGGAAGCTGGCGGCGCCGGCTAGGTGGCCGTGACTGGCAGACCAAAGTAATCCGTGCGAGGTGGCGACCGAGGTTTTATCCCGCTTCGCGCATAATCGGGACTTACCGGAATCCGGAATACCCGAACGGCCCGTTATATATTGCTTGGCGGCGGTTAAAAGTCAGGTTCCGTGCCACGCTCCCGCTCCGAGTTTGTGTGAGCCGGCAGTGCCGGCTTGAGAGCTGACGTCGAGTGGTGCCGGTAGCCGCCCTGCTCGCCGGCTTGACGCCGGGCAAGGCCCTTTGGTGGCCAGGAGTCGAACAAAATGACAGGGTCGCCCATTATGCGTAATTATTGTAAATCGTTTTCTTTGTAGCGCGAAAATAATTTTGCTTATATAACGACGTCACGGCGTTGTATGTTCCAGAAGTTGATTGATGATGTGAATATCTCGCATGCACAGGTTCAGGCACCGCTGTTTATTAATGACACGCCGTGGGCTGTGAATAAAAGGCAGATGCTGGGCGAAGGAAAATAAATAGCGAGGCAAGCGTGGCAAATTGTCAGTGAATTAATAATTTATATTCCCCAAATAGTAACTTGCAAGACGGGCTCTGAAAGGTGCTGAGCCGTGGTGAAATTCAATCGCTTCACGATGCGTAACTGTCACGGAAAAATATCGTCAACATTTGACATTATCTGCATCGATCAGTGGCTAGTAGCGAAACGAAGAAAGGAACGGAAGATTGTATGTAGCATTAACATCGATTAAAATGGATTATGTAATTCTGGCGAGGATAAGGCGCAACTGGGGACGATAGACGAGCCACGACAGGATGCGGGCTATGTGGGCTCGCTTGCCGCAGGTACAGTATCGGGCACCAAAACGAAACGGGAAGCTTGTGGAGGCGCCCTCCTGGCAGCTCGTGAGGACATACACCCCTTGCGCGTCCAGTTTCCGCTGAAGTACAGACATTTCAGAAGGGCGCAAAACCTATTGGGACTATTCGACACAGTGCATTCGATTTGTATGCGCTCTTTGCATTTCGGGCGCAGGTGCTGGATTACGAAATGCTGTCGTCGTCGTTTTCAGCACGTAGGCATTGAAGAGAAAGGCAACCCGATTCAGGCGGACAATCTTGCCTAAATCGGGCCCCATTCATTCAAATGTGGTGTACGTGTCTGACACTGTGATGTACCGTACTGAGTGGTCCAGTTGGGGGGCGCACTGTGTGTGTGGGCGCGCAACCTGTTGTCTCACAGCCCCTATTGTCTCACAACCTGTTGTCTCACAAAATCTGTTGTCTCACATCCCCTGTTTTCTCACAGCGCCTATTGTTTCACATCCCATGTTGTCTCCAGGCCCTTGCTGTATCACATCGCCTGTTGTCTCACAGCACCTGCTTTCTCACATCGCCTGTTGTCTCACATCACCTGCTGACTCACATCGCCTGTTGTCTCACATCACCTGCTGACTCACATCACCTGTTTTCTCACATCACCTGCTGACTCACATCACCTGTTGTCTCAGGTCTCATGTTGTCTCATAGCACATGTTTCATCACGTCTCTTGCTGTCTCACATCACCTGTTTTCTCACAGCGCCACAGCGGCTGTTGTAGCACAGCATCCAACTCAGTGCATTCCGCATGCCACCGTTCAGCGCGGCAACGCGATCACCGTGACACTGGCCGGTCGGCTTCGGGTCGCGCAGGTCAAGCGGCATGACGATACAGCCCTGTAACCGGAGGTTGGCCGGCTGGCCTTGAGCCGGGGTCGGCCGGACCACTGCCGAGGAAGTTTCGCTGCGCAACCTTTATTGGAACAAACGATGTGCGCACTTTAACGACCACACTGTGGTGAAAGCTGACAAGATCAACACGCGACCGGGCCTAATTCTGAGTGAAGGAGGTACGACGAGGAAAGCCGTGACAAAGCTTTCTTCAGCCGCCCAAGTTTACACAGTTTGCCGTTCGGTCTCGCTCGCAGGTCGGGTCGCTCAGATGCATTTTGTTCATATATACCACACTCCATTACTATTTTGGATGTATACATACATGTATGATATATATATATATTTAATATATATATATATATATATATATATATATATATATATATATATATATATATATATATATACTACTACT
The DNA here is from genome assembly GCA_034440575.1 of Imbricaverruca yamaguchii. NCBI lineage: Eukaryota > Metazoa > Arthropoda > Thecostraca > Neoverrucidae > Imbricaverruca > Imbricaverruca yamaguchii. The sequence continues at coordinate 397,971 of JAOTOL010001585.1, forward strand.
ACTACTACTAAATACTATACTACATACTCACATATATAGTATAATCGCTTAGGCTATCCCTTCGCCGGTAGTCAACTCCATTGCTCCATGTCGTTGGATGGTGTAACGAAGTCCACTTTGGGCCATGCTTTCGAATCCATTGAGCAGGCTAATCACAGCTTCCCTCATCTATCCTGAGGTCTGCGCTCTGAGCAGATGCCAGACTTCGGCCTGGCGGAGGTTAGCGCGCCGCGGGTGCCTGGCGGCGCGCTAACCTCAGCAGTTGACGCCACGGGCGGCGGCGGCATTGTTTTGCTCAGTCGACACCGAATGCCGACGGTCGGTCGGCCGAGGCTGTGCCATTGCGACATGCCGCAGTCGGGTGTCATTGCGACACCCGGGCACCATTGTAGCATGCGGCATGCATGTAGGGCAAGGGCTGATCTGGGGTGCGATGGCCGACCCCCTCGCTTCGCGGTGTGGCAGGTGATGGCGGCGGGCTAGGGAGTTTCCCCTCCCCGTAAGCGACTGGTACCCCTCTCGCTCGCGCGGCCTCCCCAGACGCGACTGGACGGTCCACGCGGTGAGATGTATCTGAGAGGCAGGGGTGAGAGGGAGTTGTATTGTCGAGTCCGGAAAGATGTAGCCTTGGAAAAGGTGTGGGCGTTCGAACGGTTGGTGTCGCTGTTGAAACTGTTGCACAAGTTGTCACAGTTTGGCTAACTAATCAGCCCGGTAAATGGAAGGGCATTAACGGCTGATGTTTTTGAAGAACGGCTGTTGTATTTGAAAACTTGGTGGCTTGGTGAAACTGTTGAATTTGAGAACCAGCTATCATACAAGCGCGCCCAACCCTAGACTATCACTGCCAAGGGAAAAGAACTTGCCTACAATAGCATCCATTAACACCAGATCAGTCTGTGTGAAGAAAGAACTATTTGCTCTACCTTCAGGATATTCTCCAATTGTGTCCGAACCATATCGACTAACGATCTTCAGTACCTTCGAATAAACGCCGGAAAGATATTTAGCGAGTAAATACTGCTCCAGGTTATCATTAGTCCGGTTATAATGATCGTGATCTGAATTGAATCCGAATTTAGGAACAACCTCATAATTATGTGCAATGCATGGAATGTTGACATTACCCAGCTCACGGCCCATTTGATCACCAGCTACGAGTGAGTTGGAAGTTTAAAATTTCGCGGAGAACTGTACTGAGCATTGTCGAATACAAGTCGATCATCAAAAGAAATCGGATGTTCATATTAAGTAAAATAGAATCCTAAATTGGTCCTACATATTCCGGGTTTGGCTCTTCTTCGAAGACAGAGTATATACCGAGAGGCATTTTACGCACATTAACTTTTACCACATTATTTGTGTATCAAGCCATCTTCCAATATTGACGAAAGGGTTATAATCATCACCAAGTCCAAGCATCGGCCATATTGAAATACCAACATAACAAAAGACATTGCAGTAAGTGCATGTGATGCGACCCTAACAGCGCGCGAACGTTCGTCACTTTCCTATACACCTTTCCTATATACCTCCCCTATACATCTCTACGACATCACAGCGAAGGCGACACATATCCATGATACGTCATCGTCTACTACACTCGTAGTGTTCGCGTGTGTGTAGGTGGGTAAGTGGGAACGAGTGTGTAAGTGGGTGAGTGAGTACGTGAGTGAGTGAGTGAGTAAGTTTAGACGTGAGTGGCGAGTTAGTGAGTGAGTGCGTATATCGTTGAATGACGAGGTGAGTGATTGCGAGTGATTGTGAGTGATTGTGCCGATGGGTGATTACGGAGTTTATAAGTGGGTGAGTGCAGGTGACATGCATATAGTGCCATGCTGAAAAGGGAATTGGTTTCATGAAGGTCCATGCAGTTACCATTGTGCTTAGGGGTGACTTGTGGTTCCTGATTTCAATTAATTGTGCAGTGTTGAGTTGCGATGTCTTTACAACTTTCGAAATTTGTATTGCTTTGCATTGCTGTGGTGATGGTGTTTCGTGGTGATTTGTGGCGAAATGCTCTCCAAAAGAAATGTTTTTCGTTTTCTTATTTGCATCTCACATGCGTTCCAGTCCGCAGCCGCACCTTGCCCCTCCCCATTTCATTCGGCATAGCACGTTGCACTTGGGCGGTGTTAAATGTTCAATACATGGGAGCTGAAGGCGGCTGGCCGCTGCCGACCCGTCCCCCCACCCATTCTATGTCACTGGCGCTGCCTGGGGTCCGCTAACATTGTAATCGCGCACACTAACTTGCAAGACGAAAGTAGATTAGAGCAGTTGTTTGCCGCTTAATTATGCACATGGGTGTGCGTGCGTGATGAATAATGGAAGTACCTTAATTAGGCACACGTGTGGATACGGTGTGGAATAAACTTCACGCGTTAGCGCCGCACGTTGGTGGCTGAAATACAGCCAGAATGTGCGCTTTGTTGGAATTGGAAAATGGCATTCATCGTTACAATATATGCACCGGCCTTCATTACTGGCACGGAAGGCTCAATGAAATGATTGTGATAAGTTAAAATGGAACTGTTTTAAAGGGACCGTGCCGGTTGCGCATATTTCTCTTAAAAAAGCATTCCAAGGAGCATTTGACACCGGGAATAATTGCGGGAAACATACCGTTCAAAGAGCGCAACTTCCTCTTTAGTTATACGTGTACAGTTCGAATCAAACCGCACGAGTGGGACTAGACCCGTCATCAATCAACAAGACATGTACTGCACTGAAGCTGTTGGATTTGACTATAAATCTACTGCCGTAGTAAACAGTAGGTGGCCGGCTAGTCCCATGCCACGTCAATAACAGGCACACGCGAAACCGTACCGAAGCTGTACGCTTCGCCAGTCGGTGCCTCTCACTCGACGGAAGGTCGTTGGCGCAAGGTAATTTGGCTCGCACTCCCTGGGGTCTCTGCGCTTTGTGTTGAATAACAACGACGGAGCTGCGAGCACTCATACGCATGTGAGCTGTTCAAACACGTACAATGGCCAGGAGTAAGTCAGCTGGGATGAATGGAAGGCGTTCAAATGAGTGCCCCAAAGCTGAAGAAGAGAGTATTTACGCAAATTAATAAATGTATGCCTGAAACTCACGCACGATCCAACTTAGCATGCACAGTCCAATCCTCGCACATGCACATATTTTGTTTTCTCACCCGCATCAGTAGCTAACAGGGGTGGATCCAGGTGTTTCATGGGGTGATGGAGGGCGTTGGGGCACTCAGTTGCAGGGGCGCCTTCTGATAAGAAAATTCGCTTGGCGGGGGAGGAGCGCACTGGAACAATCTGGAGGTGCGCCTTTTCTCTTTAGAGGAAAAGACTTCGGCTAAAAAATCCGGTAGGCGGGTGCGGGTACACTCGAGCCTCACTGCACTGTCGCACCTTTTGCTGGTCAGGTGGCGTAAGGCAGGGAGAGAGGTGGTGCACTTCATTCCTGTAGAGCAATCCAGATGTCAAAACATGGACAGGCGAGTTGTTTTTCGAGAAGCGCGACTGCCACCTGACTTTTACACCTCGGTACGTAGAGCGACTCTTTATATTAGTACCAAAGGCTGACTTTCACAAAGAAGTTGGATATTTCCAAAGTAAGCTTCAAGAATACAATTGTATTCTTATCACTGTATATATCACTGAGACTAGCGTAGTATTGACGCTAAACGTCTACTTGGATTCTCTGAATATTTTGCCACGCTTGTGACGTGCCACAAGTTGTTGCAGAATACGGTGTTGAACGCAACAAGTTGTTGACAGTGGTTTAAATTGCTGCTGTTGGTGTTATTGGAATGGTGTTCAAACTGCTACTTTTCAGACTCCTTGGGTTGGAATAGACCATAAACTCAACTTCACAGGGTTCATGATAACCGCAGAACACCCAAACGACCCTGGAAAGGCCAGTGGTTCATGTTAGAATGTCAATCTAACTAGTAATCACCCTTTAAGTTCAGTGCTACTAGCCTAGTTCCACAAAAGTTGAGGTTCTGCAATTTCAAAGAGGAGCGACCAGATGTGTCCCATGTATGACCTTGTAGTTATCTGACGTATTGTGCCTTTATAATGACTAGAAATAAGTTATGTAAAGGATGCCACATTCGCTACGCAAAACCCGTGACAAATTCGTCGAGTAATAAATACAAGACTGTTGGAAAAACTAAGAAGGGTCAGGTGGGGCGGTCATGGTGCACTGAGCACCTGGGACTTGATCCTGATATGCTCCGTGGGATCCTATGAAACACAGAGACGGCACGCGTCCAGGTGCCTTCTTTTTAACCCAGTGTGGCATGCGACGATAATTTTGTTGTTCGTTCAAGACTCTGGGGGTGTCTGGAATGTGTTGCAGCCTTGGAGTAGTTCACCGGGCGGGTAAAAACAACCTCAGACGACGGTTGGATTTATATTTTAGAAACCTGGGTTTGAAGAGGATAATTTCTGTAAGCGAAAATGGAGATGATAATTTTATTTCCCTTCCTGACAGGAATAACCCATTTGTGTTTCCAACACCGCATGTAAGTATGCGACAAAGTCGCACGCAATGCCATTGTTGTTGATGTCAACTTGTATGCGCGAAAATGCACGGGATGAAAGTCCGTTTATTCTCTTCAGCGGCGTACGTGGACACTGCATCCGCCGGACGAAGTTCAGGCCGCTGTGGCTCGGTGGCAGTCAGCTGTGGCTCGGTGGCAGTCAGTTGTGGCTCGGTGGCAGTCAGCTGTGGCTCAGTGGCAGTCAGCTGTGGCTCTGTGGCAGTCAGCTGTGGCTCTGTGGCAGTCAGCTGTGGCTTGGCGGCAATCAGCTGTGACTCGGTGGCAGTCAGCTGTGGCTCGGTGGCAGTCAGCTGTGGCTCGGTGGCAGTCAGCTGTGGTCTGCTAACTGCTATAGCACACGGATATAACGAGTGTGACGAAACATGAATCCGTAAATATGCAGCCACGACTGGTGTGCTATAATTAATATGTTGCAGACAATATATTGGACACAAGTCCACTGAACCAGCTCCGATTGTTGTACAGTTAGTTAGTTAGTTATTTGGGCTTTAGGGCGCATCGACCAGGGTTGATCATTCGCGCCCAATTGTTGTACAGATAATAACATGAATGGAAGGAAATGGTGAGTGTTGCATCCTATTTATCTTTCCTTCCGTTGTTCGGGGCACGTATCTCTGTGCCCCTCCACGTTAGGATCGCATGCTCATCTCACGCTACTGTGCTCCGCATTTTCCGGCATGCTACACCCTCATCTTATTCTGCTTTCATTCCAAATTTGCAAGCACAGATCTCCCCAAAGTAATATTCCACGGTTAAGGAATCCAAGACATACATTTCCTTCCATTCATGCTATAATCTGTACAACAATCGGAGCTGGTTCAGTGGACTTGTGTCCAATATATTGTCTGCAACATATATGAAAGCATCGGGGTGCTGGGGCGACGATGGACGAGAGAGCCTGCTGAAAAGATCCATGCTCATCCCCAACATAAACAGCTACCACTGTGAGCAATGCCACACACGGTGAAGCTTTGCATAAGCAATTCGTGCCACATTCTGGCACAACAAAATATACACAGTCTCGCAGAGTGACGTCATACAAATCCTACAGAACTGCGATGAAGAAGCAGAACAGGATATACAGAGCCGTTCGCCCGTATGGGCGGAAATCCAGAGCCGTCACCCGACAAATAAGACCGTTCAGGTGACAGACGAGCGACTGGCTCTGTCTCACCTCCCAGTGTTTTCCGCCGGGCACGTTCACTTGCACCGAAAATAATCTCCGCAGCGAGATTGGCCGCTAAAGGACATAAATCCGACGGGATGTGGCATCACGTCTCAATCGGCCGACGTAGATCGGGGCGAGCGCGAGCGGCGCCGCTTCGCCACCCGCGGGATATTAGCCCCATCATGGCCAGGTGCCCGCAGCCGGCTGGAGACGACTGCCCAAACCAAAGCCAACCAATAAATGTCCAATCTCGCCGCCCGCCACGCGCCGAATTAGATTGGTGCGGAAGAAAAACCGCTTCATTCAAGCCGAGTCCTCCAGCGGGATTATCGGTGCTCTCGATCGAGTGGTCAGGACGGCGGAAAACAGCCATATCGCGGCGACGACTTCTGTGGAAAGTGGCGTCCAAGGCATCGGTGCATACAGTGCCTGGGAAAAAAATGTCAAGGTTTAGAGAAGGATGAGAGCAAAATCGACGATCCAATGATCTCCACATCACCGTTGGCTGTTCACTGGGCATGCGACGGTATACCCAGTAAACAGTAAATGCGACGGTATGCCCAGGCGGCATGTGCTTGTGCAACAGCTCACGCAAAAACAAATCACGCTTAAGCGTACCATTAACGATGCTCGAACACGGGGTGACCCCCGTTCGCCCATATTGTATACATGATTCGAGAGCAAACCGATCCGGGTCTTCACGTCTGCAATTCTTCCGCAATCAATTCCGCAACGTTTAGCAAAGTGTTTGACTCAGGTCATCGAATTTAGGCGCTTAGGGGGCGGGGTGGAATCTGCCTCCTTCGGTTTCCGTTATGTGAGAGGCCCTCTAGTGCGCGTGTTATGCTGGAGTGGCCCTTGAAGCAGGAGAGACCCTTTTAGTTGCATGTCCCCATGTAGCCATATTTATTCCGCAGAAGTCCCATGGAATTTAGAAGAGTTCTGGAGAAGTTGGATGGCAAGTCTGGAGTTCGGGAACCGCGGAAGATGGACAGAATTCGTATTTTGACAAAAAAGTTCTTATGGGAACTTTAGGATCCAGAAACAACTGGAGGAAATACCCTGAAAATAGAGAGCCTATGGAAATTTGGAGACTTAAGGGGCTCCTGCGAGATGGGGATACCGAGAGTTAGAGGAACAGCTAAGAACAGGAGTGATTCGTGGGGTCTGAAATGGGTTCTTTGATACTAGAGGAGTCCTTGAGGAAACTGGAAGGTCCCCTCGAAGTTTTTTTTTTCTTCAGAAATTTAGTTCGAAGTCTTGATGAGGTGGCTTTATGGGCCAGGGTCTTATGTCAAGCAAAGCCTGTTGCGTGAACCCTGGCCCCACCACCCTATCCATGTATTCCAATTCAACAGTAGAAGTTTGTCCATGACTTCGAAGTGCCGTCAATACATCGACATGGCCGCCCGGTAAGTTGGAGATGCGTCATCGAGCTGGATTTATCTCTGGAAGCTGGAGGAGCCCCACACAGTGTGGGTGCTTCTTAAAGCCAAACGGACACCTTTGGCTGTCTGAGACCGCTTGCAATCCGATGGCACTTGTAGGCTTTTGAGGATTCCTATAAGCATGTGTACCGCTGTAGTTTGACGGCCCTGGGAGCTACAGAGTCTCTTGAAATTTGAAGAATTCAAGAGTCATCCAGCAACAGGAATATGACCTGTTGGTGACCTGCAGAAACCTCTCTCTCCCGACGGTGCCCCTATAACCTTTCTAGTCCTACAAGAACGGTTATCATGTTAGTATATTCCTGAAGTGCATATGCTCATCCGACCGTATCCGCAGAATTATGTTTTGATGACAATTTGTGCTTTCCCATAGTTTAATAGCGACGCTCGGAACGGAATTTCTCCTTCAAATGCTTTTTATCACGGGGTAGCGCAAACAAAGCGTTCCACGATACTACGGCTGTCGGGACTAGCGCGCAGGGCCGCGCGAGACGTGCGTGCGCAGATCTTGTGAGGTCCGAGTTGGAGAATAGCACTACAGACAGAAAAGGTTCCACTGGAGATACTGTATGGAGTCTCAGGGTGGGAGGAACGGTTTGGGCGAGCCATGACTGCTGAATCGTTCATTATCAATACTCTGGCGGCAAATCGGCCATGGCTGCTGTTAATGCTAGTGAACACTGAATATAAGGCAACGCATCCCGCGTGGACCTTTTTCACAGGCGCAAAATTGTAAATTGAACAGATTTATTACATATCGGTTCTCTGTGTGAGACTTGGTGGCTGGATAGCATCCCATGTCAAGTAGCACTAAGTTGCGCCCCCTATAGTGATCCGAGGCCTATCATCGACCTACGGGCAGTCAGGCAGTGATCCGGAGGTCGCAACAGGGACCTTCGGATCACACGCCTAGTAGCGTTCGAAACCCAAAAACGCATTCTGGAGTACAAGAATAACTTTTGGCCATACGGGCGGCTCTGAACCCACCCACCTTTGTTGCGGGAGCCCAACATTGTCTTTAGCTCTTGGTAGTGACTAGGGATTGCAATCCTGGGATCCCGATCCCGGGATCCCGAAAATATTTCAATCCCGATCCAGATCCCGAAAATATTTCAATCCCGAACTCGATCCCGAAAATATTGTCAATCCCGGGATCCCGAAAATATTTCAATCCCGATCCAGATCCTGAAAATCTTGGCAATCCCGGGATCCCGAAATAAAACTCAAGCAATTATAGCACGGATAGATTGTTTATGCTTTAAGGCTGTAATAGGCTATTGCATTTTGTCAAATTCCACAATGCGTTTTTGCAACACATTGTAGCAGTGCTCAGTGCAATTTCAATAAGTGCACCAAGGTCATGCACAGGGGCTTTGCCGTCCCACGCATTACGCAACCAGAACGGCGCGCCGCGCGACTGTGGCAGGCAGTTCTAAGAGACGCACCTCGATACTCGCGAGAGCGGCGGTGCCGAAATTGGAGCTGAGCGCTGAGCACTTGAGACGGCTGATTGCGGATGGGTGGTATCCAGGGCGACAGTTCCTTTGTTTCAGTTGGTCGTCGAACGTAGTTTGCAGCACACGTCAGCGCACACGGAGAACAAGCACTGAATAAAGGCATCTTTTACTTGGAAAAGTGTGGGTCTGACATATTGATACAGCTATGGAGAATTGCAAGGAATTTAAAATAACAGGTGTGTGTAAGGACTTTTTAAGAGACGAATCAGGCCAAAAAGCAAAATGTAAGAAATGCAACAAAGTAATTAAGTGCACAGGTGGATCTACAAAAGGTTTACACGTCCACTTGTAGACCATGCATCGAGAGGGCACAGTGTCAAAGAATACAACAGCATCTACTGCTGCGTCTACATCACAACAAACCGCCACCGAAGGACTTCCATCCAAGAAGAGGAAGATTGACTCATTTTTTCCTAAGAGTGAAGAGGTGTCACTCGATGCGACGCTGGGGCGTATGTGCAGTAGGGATTGTATCCCATTCCAAACGTTTTGTACCTCAGACGATCTGCGGCAGCTCTTTGCAGCGAAGGGCCACAAGGACCTACCAACATCCCCAAACGGCATAAAGGGTCGAGTAATGAAGCACTGTACCAAGATCATGGGTGTCGTGAAGTCCGAGTTGAGAGAGAGTATGAGTACCAACAAACGTTTTACGCTGACGCTTGACGAGTACACATCTTTGCGCAACAGGCGCTATATGAGCGTTAACGTACACTGTGGTTCCGATACTTGGGGCCTGGGCGTGACTCGATGCACCAGTTCCATGCCCGCAGACTTCATGTTCTGAATGAGAAACTGAACAAGTTCGACATCGACCTGCGTCGGCATATCGTGTGCGTATGCGCAGATGGAGCGAGTGTAATGAAGAAGTTTGGGCGGCTTATTCCGTGCATGCAGCAACTGTGCATGGAGCATGGGCTTCATCTGGCAGTCACAGACGCGCTTTATAGGAAGAGTGGGACCACTGAAGCCTCCCAAGCACAGCCACATGATGATGACGGCGAAGGTTCAAGCGAAGAATCGGGCGGCGAGAGTGAAGAACAAGATGATAATGAAGCAGAAAGAGAACATTTTCAAACGATCATCGAAGGTCAACGCTTGGAAGTGAGTGGTGAAATCGTAAAAACGATCTCTAAGGTGCGCAAAATCGTTCGCTGATTCAGAAAATCCCCTGTTCGCAACGACTGTCTGCAAAAACATGTTGCAGACGAACACAGCTGTGAGCGCGCCCTGTTGCTTGACTGCAGGACGCGCTGGAACAGCCTCTTGGTCATGCTAGAGCGATTCTTGGAACTGAAAACAGCGGTCCAGAAGGCGTTGATCGATATACAGGCGAAAAGTGGCTCGGCTGTTGCTATGCTCAGTAATGATGAACTCAACAGCGTGCGGGACCTCGTAAGTGCACTTAACGTATTGAAGGTCGGAACTGAAATGCTTTGCAGACAAGATGCAAACCTCATCACATGCGAGGTGACTCTGTCATTCATGTTGACACAACTTCGGAACCAAGCATCACCCACGGCGGCAAAGCTGCTCGAATGTGTAAGAAGAAGAATCCTTGAGCGCAGAACTCTCATGTCTTCAGTACTGCAGTATCTTCATCAAGGCCACGTGTCTTCAAGCGATCGAGACATGCCTGTGGCACAGGCAAACGAGGTCAGCAAGATGGTCATTGAACTTGTTTCTAGACTGTCACTGAAAGACGTCGTTGCAATTTCCAAGGAAGTGCCACTGCCGGTTCCGACAGACCTCGCTGACTCAGACGAAGATGATCCCCGTGAAACCATTCCTCCAGTCAGTGACACAGATTCCCTCGAGGCGGCGTTAGAACGAAGTATGAGAAAACAAACCGCAAACGCAGAACTGGAATGAAGTGAAGTGTCGGAGCGACGGCTAAACAATTTGGTAAAGCAAGAGCTGGCGAACTTACCGTACACGGGCCGCGGGTTTTACACTTTAAACGTTTACCAATGACTGAAAACAGTCGTCCCCACCAGTGTAGAGGCAGAGAGGGTGTTCTCGGTGCTGGAAAATGTTGTGAACAAATTACGAACGCATTTGAACGACGAGACCATAGATGCGCTAGTTTTTCTAAAGACCTACTACTCGTGCCACAAATGAGCGGAAGTTGGTTCCTGGAAGTGGCTAACATTTCACGTGCAGTGTTTCCGTCGTTCTTTGTATTGTAGTCATCGCGTTGGCTGGTGTTGTATTGTATGCAGTCAATCATGTTATCACTTGTTCTTGATGAGTTAAACTTTTTGTGTTCGTTTGCCATGTTTTGCTTTTTGCGCAATAAACACATGAGCCTGGAAGTATAAACAGTGAACTGGCCAGTGAAGTTTTGGACTGTCGCTAGTGTTATGAATAGATCCAGAGTCAGACAGTTTTGCGTTTGTATTGAACATGCGTTATTGTTGTGGTAACGAAGTCAACAGTCAACACATAAACATAGGTGTCATCACATCACAGCACATAGGTGTCATGACATAAAATGGCAAAATTTGAGTACAAACGATGTTCCTATCATGTTCATTAATTTTCGAGGGGAAATTTATATTCATATTGATATAGGCAATGGCTTAATTTAACTATTTCCATGTATAAAGTGTCTTTTACCATAACACTAATCACTTCCTCCAGATCACCTCCGGGATCCCGGGATTGGCAAAACGTTCCGAGATTGCAATCCCTAGTAGTGACCCACGGGTGCCAGCCACCAGCCTTGCAGCTTAGCAGTGGTACGGGTGTGCCAGCCAGTTGTGGTCAGGTCATGTTGGGTGCTAGCCACTAGCCTTACAGTTCAGTAGTCGTACTGGTGCCAGCCACCAGCCTTGTAGCTCAGCAGTGGTACGGGTGCCAGCCAGTAGCCTCGCAGCTCAGTAGTAGTCAGATGCCGTCGCATCTGTCGCGAAGTGTTTTCGCAGCATCTCCACATCGCCCGGCTCTATATCGGGTGTTCGTTTTTACTTTGGGCTAGCCGTACGGTTTTAGAGTTTGGATTTCGCGCCAAGCATAATTATTCGCTTTCGCAGATACCGGATTTTGTGCAATGTATGCGACTGTCGCGCGCATGCTGAGCACGGCTCGCCGGCCTGAACTTCCCACTCCGGGCAGTGCCGGAGGGCAGCGGATGCCTGTTCTCAGCTCACCATAGAAGCGATGCAAGCGAGCAGCAGATTGTATTTTTCCATCGCTGTTGGAGCTACGGTTAGACGTCATTCAGCTGGATGCGCAACCGGCACATTTCCTTCTTCATGGCTTGGTTCGTAGCATTACCTGTGCAATTCTGCTCTGGGTTTGATTCAATAACGTTCTGCTCGACAGCGTTGAGCGGCTGGGGCCTGGGAATCACCGCAACATTATCTGGTCTCGCTGTCCTCATAATTCACTTTGATCAGCTTGCAAGAATTAAATAATGCTATGACAGCAGGAACATATAAGCTGTCGCCATCCTGACCGCCACCAACTACAAAGAGCGCTCTTTCAATATTGTCCCCACCAAGCATTGCAAAGCCATATGGAGGAGATAAATGTAGCCGGTGATTTACCGTTACTTTCGCCCAGCAATGTGGTGACGTCATTGGGGCTAAAATCTGGCAGCCGGGATGCAAGGATGGGCTGAGCCGCCAGGGATGCCAGATCGAATTAGTTTTCTGGCAATAATGGACCAAGTATTGATCGGAATGAACAGGACCCTGGAGCAGACTACTGATAATTGAACCGACCGACGAAAAATGTGATTTAGCGCGGGCTAAATCAAGTTAAAACCCGAACGGCGAGGCGACGGACCGCGCGACTGGGCGGTCGCAAACACGAGGGGTGAGGGTGCCTTATCTCGAGGGGGAGCTCACGGGAAGGACGGACGCCGGACCGCGCAGTCCGGTGACACGCGGTGTGAACGTCGGACAGTGCGTGTCACCAGAGAGCGACGTCTTCCCCCGCCCACCCACGCCCCCATGCTTCACACACCGGCTCTGCCGGCCGCCATTGCAGCCGTCGAGTCTGCTTCGGCATGTCGCGAACTTGTCGCGGCGCGAGCGGAGAATCTAACGTCTAACTGCACAGACGACTTAGACACCGCTATCGCGAGATAAGGGCTATCTGCGCCGCGACAAGGGACCGGCCAAATAATAGCCAAAACTGGTGTGTGGTAGAATGTGGTAGGACAACGTGACCGAAGCGGTCCGACAGCGACAACGAAGTGAGGTTTTAGCATACCTTTCAAACTTCATTACTTAAAGCAGTTGCATGGCTTCGAACAAATAATACCTGGGATACAGCGATGGTGAACGGGGTTTCTCACATAGGGTGTCCGACCATCGACTTGCGGAAATGAGCACTTCTGGGGGTCCCCGACGACGGAGGAGTCCCTGTCGCACTACGCGGGGCCAGGTGTTGAAACTCCCGCACATTTGGAGGAGTACGTGTCCCCCTTCTCCGATATTTCAGTGGAGCATTAGCATTGAGCCTGTGAGCATTGGCTGACATGAATGCCATTCAGAATTCTACAGTTGAACTGCAGAATTCTAAATGCAGTGTAAAAAGTCACGGATCAGGTGGTGGGGCCAGGGTTCACCCAACACCCACAACGCACAACGTCATAGTGCCTTGTGTACATGGAGTATGGGAGAGAGCTCCCATACTCGATGCTGCCTAGATTCGTGTGGCGCGATGGGAAGGGCTTTCCACTCAGCGGGGGATCGCTGCTGCTAAATGCAACAGCGAAATATATTCCTACGAACGGTGAATTATTTTCTTATAATTGAACAAATTAAGCTTTGGGATGGTTTATGGGAACCATTTAAGCTGATACTGCGTTGACCACTCAGAAAACGAAACCGGTCATAGAAAGATATTGTGTCGCTAACACCAGGTTCGGCAGTGCCGAAAGTGCCTTAATTGGAGCGCCGCCACTGTCACTTACATAACATAGGCGAGTCATTCCAGCTAGTGGAACCTGAGAACACGGAGAGAATAACAAAAGGAGGCCACATTTTAAGTCAGCTAGAACGCTGGGTGTCTGTTCAATTTCACGCAATATATGGTTGGGCGAAACTGTCACAACGCATATCGGTCATCATAGAAGTGGCATTATTTCATAGTTTGCAACCGGCCGCCATATCAGTTGGAAATATCCAACAGCACGATTCACATGCATCGCCTTCATCTCTACGTGACTTCGTCCCTGTTAAAAGCTTTAAGCTAGCCACGGCAATAACTTTCCTTTCGGTTCAACAACACATACACACTCATATGGAAATATATATACATAATAAATATATAATATATATATATATATATATATATATATATATATATATATATATATATATATATATATATATATATATATACATGGGCCCGCCACAAGGGGATGGAGGAGGTGCATAAAAAACTACACATGGAGGGGTGCATAAGGAAGATCTACACATAAAGAAGTTTTTCTATCTGGATATGGTAGAAAAGCTTCTTTATGTGTAGATCTTCCTTCGTCTTGTCGGATAGGCCAGCAAATGGTGCTAAAAAATATTGGTTCTAAAAATATTTGAAATTTAAATTTGAAATTTAAAATGATTGAAGCAGTCATGCAAAGCCAGATTCGACCGATTTAAAAGGCTTTCCGTCGACACAGCCTTGGGTCACTCAGAGGATTGAGCAGGTTTACGTAACAGTTAAGTTGTCAGTCATGACATCACATTTCGATATCTGATTAGCCAAAGATCGAGTTGGCGGTGTTGATGGCCACATTGTCAACTTGGTCCGGACACGGTTAATGTTTGATGTGACTGGTGTAAACAGTCGTTTACACGATATTCATCAGGAGCATTTTCCGATCAGGCCCAGCGGTTCGATCAGTCTCCAGTGTCGTCACTATCTACCGATGTCCCAAGTACCATCATTCTTACAATGACAAGTGGGACAAATCGGTGGAAATTGTAGTTTTTGTTGATGTTTTGTAAAGCTGATTTTTTCTGATGCTCTCTCTGCTTATGCATCGAAATATTGTCTATCAAATGGGACTGGTTGTGTAGTTTAATGTTGGTACTCAACCCACCAAATTGCAATTTTGTTGCAAGCCTCTCTATAACGTCTATTGGTATATGTTTGTATATTTTATTTTACAATTCAGATTCCATATATTCTTTGCAATGATCTGTGCAATCATCCGATCACGGATATTACCTGGTCGAATCATGCGTGGATTATCTGGAGTACCTTCTAAAAATACCTGGTCAATTAGTTGAAACGACAAGATACATTGCTTCATCCCATCCACAGCCGACTTCAAAACCGACATGGAGCGGCAGCTCGAGACGGTCGGGGGAAGCTGTTTCCAAGCGGAGCAACCCGGAATTTAATACTCCTCTTAGATTCATAGAGTACATGCTAGCCGTCGTCTCGGCAGCTCAAAGAGGCGCTGGCCGATCGGATCACGCGCTGCGACACCTCGGAGTGGGCTGGAAATATCTCACGTGGAACCTGAGGGCCCGAGCCGCCGTGGAGCACACTGCTTTGGTGACATCCCGCCTCTCCACCAGGCGCTAGAATTCTGCGCCACCCGATGTACTCCAAAGGGACTCCAAAGGGACTCCAAAGGGACTCCAAAGCCGGACCGATGTGTTTCCATGGACGTGTTCCCTGGACAATCCTCGCTGCGAAGTTGATAAGCTGTTCTGTACTGTGCAGCTGATCCCTGTCTGTCCATCCCCAGGCCGAAATGCAGAAAGTGATCTGCTGAAATGCGTGGGTTTGAACCAGCAATTTGAATGTCCTTCGTGAAATGGTGACGTAGCCAGTAAAGGGAGATGAGCAGGCGGTTGCACCTCCGGAGGGCCTGAGTGAGTTGTGCCCCTCCCCCCCCCGCTGTAGAACGGGATCAATGAAGACGCCGATCAGCTGACGGCCTGTAATGGTTTGACATTTGACATTTTAAGCTGGGAATCTACAGCTTTGCTATGTTTTGCCGAGAGCCAAGGAGCATGAAGTCCGTGTTAAGTTTCATCTTGCGTGAGTTTAACTGAAAACCATCCCTGAAGAATTCCGAGTGAGTGGCTTAAGGAGGTTTTGTGATTCTGCAGATTGTCCTGACCCGAACGGCGGGGTCAAGCAGCTGAGTGTTGTCAGAATACGATGAACGGAGACAAGGATGATGACAACATAAGATGATGTTCTGGAAATTAGCAGAGAAAGACGTCGATGAAGAGGCTAAAGAGCAAGCAGGCTATGGAACCCTGGAGGACACAGTAGGTGACGGGACCGGTCTCCGAGGCATCTCTCACTGTCTGCCCATGATCAACGAGGTAACTGCGAAACCAGGTGAGGTCGATGCCGTTCCATCGGAGTTTTTGAAGGACACCGCGATCGATGTTGTCAAAATATTTACCCAAAACCGCTGATATGATGGTCTGAAGTTCGTCTCTGTCGTACCGAGCCAAGGGCACAAAATGTTTACAAACTTTTGAGAAGTGGGACAGAAACAAGATGGGCCAAAAGCTTGATGGACTATCTAGATCATCCAAGTGCCACACCAAGCGGCCACTGCAGCACAGGGTTGGCACCATGGCTGTGCCGAGCAGGCACTGCCGCGAAGCGGGGCGGCAGTGCATGGCGTATGTGACCGTGCATGGCGTATGTCGGGTATATTTGTCAAGGTTGTGCCGTGAAATGACATCGCCTTTTCATCATCCGCACCCTGTGTTGGGAATATGCGCGTGAAAAACGACCCGAAAAGGAGGGAGGCTACTCCAGGGGTAATCTGGTCTCTCGACCGATAGGTTTGCGTCGTCCTGTCGGCTTTCAACACAGCGACAAATCTGCACGAACAATTAGCCGCACGACCTGAATCAGTTGGTGCATCGTGAAACTTCGAATACAAGACGGCACCAAATAACAACGAGTGTTCTGAAATATTTTATTGTTTTTAAAATTTGTGTTACACGACACGCATGTCAGGATTACCATGTTATATAATTCCAGTTGTGAAGGCGATACGACAGGATGAAAGAGCATATGACCACAGCGAGCTTATTTAAACATTAATTTATCAAATATAGCGCTGGATGATTTAGGTGGGGACCTCGGAAGATTCAGGGGGAAGGGGGGGTAAGCAGCAAGAATTTCCCTCTCACAGGGAAACATCCAACCTAGAACGTAACTTGCATGTTTTTTCTGTCCTAACTATTAATTTTATGTAATAATTATTTGTCCTAATTATTGTATTGCATATATGATATTTATTCTACAATAAAATTTTATATGGAGGATTCAATGAGAATCCAACGAATCCAAGGAAGGTCCTGAACTCTCCCCCCCCCCCCGAATCTCCACCCATGCTGGGAGACAACTGGCTCTGGTGTAATTTCCCCACCTAATGATGCCAGAATCAGGGAGGGCTCTGGCCAGCTCCCACTTGCGCCCATCACATGCAATTTGTACGCAAAACATGAAATTAATTCAATTTTCTGGAAATACGGACACAAATTGCCCTGCAATTCCCCACTACGACATTTGAAAACTGATCCTGTATCTGTTCCAATGCAAACCAGATACGTTAATTGGATTTCTGTCTATTCTCTAGCCAAAGTCTCCTCGTAGGTTTTTGGGATCGTATTTGCTATCCCGCCAATCAAAATTATGTGGCGGAGCCCCTGCAAGTATGTATGTATATATGCGTATACACACACACACATGGAATGGCAAATTGTGAGAACACAGAACATTGGAAGCATAACTTTATCAGCAGCGTGCCCTGGTAGTCGGACCACAGATAGATAACGCAACATCACCGAGAAGCGCCGTGGGCCCCAGATAGCGTTGTCATGCTGTCCTTATCGTACACAGTGGCGCTATTTCTACCATTGAGAAGGCCACACAGGACCTTCTTTTCCCATGCGACTGCAGAATTCCGCTAGTTTTGCCGCTTTCGACGGGCATGCTCAACCGAAAGGCCAGCTCTGATAGTCGTGGCTAGCTTAGGACTTTAGGCACTATGTATATATTTTAGGCTTTTGGCTAGCTTAAGCCAGGTCTGCGCTCCTGGTCGAGGAAAGAAGGCCCCTGATCGAAACAAGAGGCACTGTGGGCTGAGATAAGAGGCCCCTGACCGAGACATTGGGCCACTGACCGACACAAGAGGTCACTGTCCGGGAGCATAGGCCTCTGGCTGAGAAACGAGAACCCTGGTCAAAAAGTGAGGTCCCTGGTCAAGAAGCCAGACCCCTGGTCAAGGCATGAGACCCTTCATCAAAACATGAGTCCATGGCCAACGAAGAGGCCCTTGGCTGAACCGACAAAGGTCCTCTGACCAAAACAGGAGGCCACTGGCCGACACAGAAGATCCCCAACCGACACAGGGTGCCGTCCTGACAGAGACAGGAAGCCCCAGGCAGACACATGCCCTTAGCCGATACAGGAGGATCCTGAGCGACACAGGAGGCCCTTGTCGAAATAGCAGCCCC
The DNA here is from genome assembly GCA_034440575.1 of Imbricaverruca yamaguchii. Classification (NCBI taxonomy): domain Eukaryota; kingdom Metazoa; phylum Arthropoda; class Thecostraca; family Neoverrucidae; genus Imbricaverruca; species Imbricaverruca yamaguchii. The sequence continues at coordinate 416,111 of JAOTOL010001585.1, forward strand.
CGAGGTTCAGACAAGAAACACCTGATCATGAAAGGAAGCCCCTTGTCGGACAGGAGCTGTGCAGAATTCCCAAAAGCTGGAGAGCTAAGGTTGGAGGTCATTAATGGAAATTATATGGGAGCTAAAGGATGTTCAATTAGCGCTGGAATTAAAAGCATTGATTGTCAAATTCGCACAATATGTATGCGTGCTGGCCAACTACTTCAATTCAAGATGTTTCTTGAACCTAGTATTATTTCTTTAAAAAAGGTACGAGTCCATGGATTATTTCCGCGATGATGATGAGTTCACAATTTCAGGAAAGTAGAGGGCAAATTCACGAAGCGTATTACCTGGGGAAACACATCAGAACCCGGGAGACCAAGAAGTCGACCTGTGGAAATGTATGGCACGGGATAGCACTGCAGCACACAGTCCAGCTCCAGCTAGTTTTTTTTTTTTTGCTTTCCTGAACCACAATTCAGGCACACGTTTTTCTTGGTTTGGTGCTAAAACAGGCACATTTCAGTTGGCATTTGGCAGCATCGCTATTGTATTTCACATTAAATTCTGGATTTAAAAAACACACTGATAAAATAAGAGATTGTATGCGCTGCGATGAGTATGTTGACTGGAAATATTCAGGAGAAAGTGAAGTGAATTCATTGTGTATTTGCACCATTATTTGCATTTAATTTATCTCATGCTATGGTATTCGTTCGTGGGTTCGTTCGTTCTATATTAGCAGCAAGCTTCATTCCAAACACATGACATTCGTTGGCCGTGCGCACAGCAAATCTGGGAGAACACTGGCAATCCAGTTGCTTTTCTAATCAGGGAAGTGCACTATCGAAATAATTACCTTGTGTGTGCGTCTTGTATGTGCTTGCATCGTGTCGCCAACTGGCGATGCAGGCGCCAGCCAACACCTGCATCGATCAGTAGCAGTGCCGACGGGGCGACAGCCAACGCGACGGATAACCCCATATTCGCACGCTCGCACGTCGCCACTTCATTTGAAACGCATAGCTTTCAGAATAGTCATTGAAGATTGTCACCTGATCAAAAATCAGCCGGTTATGTGCCTTTGCGCAACTCGTATTGTATGCCCTCACTTTATTTACCACCCTGAACTTACGTATCGCACAGAAACCTGATATGGATGGCCGGCAGCATATTGCCCACCGACGACGAGTCGGCCGGCCGTGGATTGCTCTCATTCGCTCAGTAGTAGGTCGGCGGGAAAAGGCGACGCACTAACTTAACTTCGCTTCGACGCCCGAAACCTAATGATGCGCTCTAGCTCCACGGCTGTTTGCAATTTTCGTCGGTGCGGCCTGGGGCCGCTGGCGGACACACGCCCACAGCGCCCGCGGCTGTACACAGTGTGCAAGGAGCCGCCGACAGACACACCAACGCAACGTGTGACAAGCAAGAGCGATCACACCGCCGCGCGCCAGCACAGGGGCAGCACGACGCAGACGGACGCGTGTCCAACACCAGCACGGCCACCTGCCGCGCGCCAGCACAGGGGCAGCACGACGGAGACGGACGCGTGTCCAACACCAGCACGGCCACCGCCGCGCGCCAGCACAGGGGCAGCGCGACGGAGACGGACGCGTGTCCAACACCAGCACGGCCACCGCCGCGCGCCAGCACAGGGGCAGCGCGACGGAGACGGACGCGTGTCCAACACCGACACTGCCACCTGCCGCTCGCATCACTCGCCTACGGCAGTCCGAAGACAGCTCACACAGTTCACCTCACGCTCAGACAACGTGGCCAGCGCTGGTGCTGCACACCGAGACGCCTCTCCGCAGGAGTGGTCTGACTGACGCGTGGGTGGGGGTTAGTGTTGACAGGTGGTGCCTGAACACCACACATAGGAGTGGCTGAGCACCACCTGGCCTTGAGAAATTGACCACCATTGCCTATGGGGTGCATGGGAAATGCAACATGCAAACCACAAGACCACACAGAAGCACCACCAGGAATTCTCGGAAGACTACGAAAAAAGCTAAGTGAACTGTAATGAACATTCATTGTACTCTTTGACTGATCCACACCTTTTTAAAAACTATTGCTTGATTTATACAACGTGCGGTCTATATGAAAGTCAACGTGAAATGCAATGGGGTGAAGCTTTTTTATTTCTTTTTTCCATAATCTTTAGCTGAGGCGAAGTTCCATCTGCTAGGGATATGCTACGTGAAAGAAACAGCTACTTTAATCCGGCTTATGTGCCATCCGGTTATATCAATTCAGAAAGACAGGAAAGATGAGACGCCAGCAAGCTAGGAACGTGGCGTAAGGGCCAATACATACATACACGGGCGAAACACATATTCATACATACATGCACGACACTTGGAGGGACACTTGGAGGGCGGGTAGCATCGCAACCTCCGGAGAGGCTCCACTGCCCACCTGCGTCCTGAAAGGCGAAGCGGAGGCCTCACGCCCAGGGCGAGTCGTGGGCGTCGGGCCCGACCTTGTATGTGTGGGTGCATGTTAAGGCTTGGAAAAACCTGAGAAGGTGAAAACGCCAAGCAGCTTGGAAAACCCGTAGGTAAAAAACCAAGCACAATTTATATGGAGAACCGTCCGTTATGGCTAAATTGGATCGGGGGTGAAGCTGTGATGGGTCCGCTGTGCATACTAGTACCTCACCTATTAGTATGCACACCGTAACTGTGGTTATGCACTTTGAGTTCGACATGCATGTGTGTTGAGCACTGGATGTTTGAAATCACAGCTTTGTCGTCTGATGCTGACAAGTGAATGACCACAACAGTTTCAGTACGATGACACCGTTCCTCACGATGTGAACATGTGGAGAGAATCCACGCAGATTGAGCCGGCTGATAGATTGTTGTGATCTGGCGAAGTAGCGGTCTTCCTCGACATCGATTCAGCGGATCGCGGGTTCCTTTGGACTGTGGTGAAGAAGGCTGGTCATTAGGATCGCTGGGACAGATATTTCAGTGATAGATGGCCAACATACGGGTCACGAACCCGAATATGCGTGACACGCGGACATTGGCTGTTCACAGAAGCCGCAGCGCAGCCAAGCGGGATATATTCGGAACACACTTGTACGAAGACGTGAAGCGAATTTTCACGAAATAAATTGATGTTTTCGAGACAGTAATTATTGCATAAAGTGCTACATTCTTACGATGCACGTTGAAACTTTTCACAGGGAAATTCTGAGCTATTGTATACTATCCGTACACCGTACGCGTATCCATACAACCAGAGAAGTGAACTGGGAAGGAAAAACCATAGAAAGCGACTTCGGAAGGTAATAGGGGAAGGGAATTGGGTACGGGACCAGGTAATGGGTCCGGGGAAGGAACCGAGGAAGGTAGCGCGCGGCCCTAGCCGTGTTCACCACATCTGCGATCGGAATACGTGCGAACCGCTGAACCACACTAGGCCGATCGAGCGGCTCCAGACTGGGATTGGATACCAGGGTACAGGTGCACAAGACAAATCGCAGTCACAATATATGCAATGCATCAGTGTAAGTGACAATACAATGGACGTTTGAAGGTCAACTAACTCGAACATATGAGCTTCGTATTACATTTTAAGCAGGCAAAGTCACATACATAGCAACTGTATTCTTCTCGGATGCACGTGTGATCACCCGGACGCGTTTGTCGCAGCGACATGCTGGTTGACAATAATAAAAATAGTACGTCGGAGTTTTTTAATGACACGGGTGAAGAAGAAATGGAATCAGGTTGGTAGGCACGTGACGAAATAGAAACAGCTACATACGCGTCATCGTGTAGCATCGATGTGTTCTTACGCAACAAATTCGCATGCAATCTGTAAGATGAGCAACAGCAATGTGTGCCATATCCTTTAAAATATACTTATTCTTCACACACATTTTGTCAATACTCCACATGGACATTGCCTGAATCAGCTTTTTCCCATTTGCCAAGGAGCTAACAACAATAGCACATAATTCTCACGCCACGTCATTTTTGTCCGACCTTGTTTGTATCGTCAATATATTATCAGTCTACCTCGTTTGGAAGCAGTGACAGTAATTACTGATTACAGACAGTTGTGCCGTGGTAAATGCGATTCAACAAACACAAATGCGACATTAAGGTGTCTTCTGGGTGGTGCGGGTGATGCACTATCGACCTTGCAACCGTTTGAACTCGCACCTGCTTTCAGCCAAGTGTGGTGCTCCCACCAACTAGTGATGGGAGCACTTCGGGAATACCAAGAGGCCCCCAAGATTTGGTGGACACCACTGTTTTGCAATGCTTGAGTTTATGTACAATGTAGGCAGGTAACCACCTGTAAGCAGGTGAACACCTAGCCTAGGCAAAGCCCTGCAAATATTGGACGGGTCAGCAATTATGCTAAGCTTGAGTTTGCAATGTAAGCACGTTCACACGCAAGCTTGGCCAAATCCACTCAGCAACTGAATTGTTTAAGTTATTTCATGTCGGCGGCGTGCTATACTATACTTGGGTATTGCTTCCAATTTCAAGACATTACAATCACAGGAATTAAATTTTGTCGTAAATTAAATTTTGATTCAATTAAATTTCGTCGTACATATGCATATATATATATATATATATATATATATATATACACATGTATTTACGAATATACATACGTATATATATATATATATATATATATATATATATATATATATATATATATATCCAGGTATTAGACAACTTCCCTTCTGGACTCCAATTCGATGGAAACCGCTACATGCAACGTTGAATTGCACTTTCCATGAGAAATAAGGCTGACACCATAATTAGTGGCTTTGAAGCGCATTTTGTATGTTTGCTCTGCAATACAATTTAATTTACCATTAACTTTGAAAAAGAAACTTGTAAAAAACGCTCCGACTGAATCCTAAAATACGGTTTAAAAAATCCACCGGCCTTCAACGTGCTTCTCAACGGACTTCCAGACTTTGCATTTGCCACCCTCTAGTCGAGTACCTTGGACGAGTGATAGGACTGGGCCACAATCCTTCGGCAACATCTGTGAACCAGAGTACGAAAAACAGGCCCAATTTTCTAGTCCGACCCATACCAGGCTGGATTTGGCCCGGGCCTCATGGATCCCGAGACAAGAGCCCGTAAAACTTACTATGGACGTAGCTCGCACCCAACTCGACGCAGTCGCGTCATGCAGGCTATTTATCGCAATTTCATAGTACCTTTTACCTGGCGCCGTTAGATCATACTTCCGGCCTTAAAAGACTGCTTCAGTTATTTCTCCAAATCACACATTAATATCAGTAGTTTTTGTTGGATCTGGGCGGTGATACTTTGGTTGACACTTTATCACGGGACGAAAGACATAAAGACCATGAGCACTAGAGCTAAAATCAGTAATTGCCGATTTGGCACAAGGCTGGTCCATCATTTATTATGTGGAGACGCAAAGCAAACAGAACAAGCCAATCCGATATAGCGCGATGCAGTTTCACAATCAGTGTCGGCAAGTGCACTACAATCATAACTTCATCAGCTTGGGGCACACAAAGTCATCACTATACTCAAGGTTGTTATAATGCTATTACAGAAGAAGGCTACCGCACATTGCAAAACCTGAGCCAAGTGTCATTGCGGACCATACCCATCAAATGGTACACATAGTGACAACTATCAATATAAGGATAATCGATAAGAGAAGTAGCTGCAAACACAGAACACAAGGGGTCGGCTTGTCGACATCACAACCAAGGACAGAGTAAGTGTCAATTTGAAACTGTAAGCGGCCAAATCGATTTCAAACGTGATTAGAACAACGAATATTGGTACTAGACACCTAATATCGCTGGGCGTCTGTTGTACGCAGAAGAGTGTCTTCGGTAAAGAAATCATTAAAGAGGGTGCATTAGTGTTTCCGGAGGAGTATATATTCTAATTACAGTGGTGTCCTTGGCCGATATCTTCAAAGAAGAAATGTACTGAGACGTCCATGGAGGAGAGCACCATTTACCGTCAGGCAAGCGCCGCCTTTCCATGGACGGGGGCGGGTGCACCTGCATATGACCCCGTACCACCCTCCCCAATTCTTGGATTCATCGTTAGGCCACCGTCTCTCTCATCGACTTGCCTGCTTATGCTGGCAATGCCGTCAATATCTTACGAAGTGGAGCGAGGCACTGAGATCAGAAAGTGAATTGCTTAGCTTCGGTATATCAGAGATGCTGAGCCTTGACCAAGAGGAAACCGCCGACTTTAATTACGAACATGCTGTGATAGAGAAGGCATTCGAGCCGTGCTTGGAAGGGACGGCTTTTCTTCATTTCAAGATCTGATTACCAGTTCCAAGCGGCACGACCTCATTAATTACGTGGACCCACACTGCATTCTGCGAAAACACAGAGCTGAAAACAAGCTCCTTGCAGCCGTCCCTCTCCTATTCTCTGCCACAATTGCTTACACGGATCGGGGTAAATATCAGTGTGTGCTTGGTAGTTTACGAATAATTTAATCATATACTGCAGCCACATGAAACGTGCATGGGAGCACATCCAGTAGAAGCCCCACCAGGTCGTCATGTCGGCAGAGTTTCACCAAACGCCAGACTAGTCACAAACTGTGTTCACGAAGGTGTCAGACACAAGGCGTTGCGTGCATGTTGTGTATGCTACTGGAAGGTTCCAAGAGGTGACATTATTATGATGAGATGTTAATTGAATATTTTTCACTATCAATTATGATGCATCCTTTAACCCGTCCCGTATCGGGGGGTCTTCAACCGCCCCCCCCCCCCTCAGTTTTTTCGCGAATAGCGGACGAAAATGAACTCCCCAGAGTCAAAAACATAATGTAAGTCGTGAAAAGTCGTGAAAATCTAGCCCCCTGGTGACGTCACTTTGGGGAAAAAATGTTTTGGAGGGTGAACCTGGATCCTACTCGTCAAGCGTTTTCCGATGACACCTGTTTCGTTTTCGTGCGATGCTTAGTTTGGATTTTAGATGGGGGTCTTCAACCTCCCCCCCCTCCGAGACGCGGTGTGAGGATTTGACCGGAAAGACGGCGGGGGTTAAGGACAAAAATGTTATGTGAAAAAACGAATAGCTGGGGACTTGATATTATATCTTGCGCTTCATTGATGGACCAAGAGCGAGAGCGAGAGCGAGAGCAAGAGCGAGAGCAAGAGCGAGAGCGAGAGCGAGAGTGAGAGCGAGAGCGAGAGAGATAGAGAGAGAGAGAGAGAGAGCGAGGGCGTGAGAGAGGGCGCTGGGGCGGGGACATTTACTTGCCCACCCAGATCGAATATAGACGCCTTCCTGATAAACACTGGACTCCATTGGAACAATCTAACTGTAGTCATCACCCGTCTCGAATTTTTCAGCCAAAGGCGTCCCTCCAGAGGTCCTGGGCACACCCCACAACCTAAATTGTCAGCAGTATGCGCCCCTATTGGAAAATGACGTCACTTGAGAAGTTCCGAGTGTGCCCTGGAGTTTCCTCCAATCAGTGGCATTCTTCCGGGGAGATCACGCCCTTGGGCCCGCAATCCCTATTTCAACATATTTGGGTCCGCCGGTGGTGTGCTTATGATAATAGCATGGTATTAGCAGTTTTCATACACACCTACAATTACACTTACACACACACACACACACACACACACGCGCGCGCGCGTACGCGTACGCACACCCACACGCACACGCAAACTCAAATAAATATGCAGACATTCGGGATACCTCTAAAAGGGTCTTTTTGATCCACTTCTGGATCTTTCATGAAGGACAGCATCGCATAGCAGCAAGGTTGTTCATTTAATGAAATATTACCGGTGTATGAATCTTTGAGTGTCTGATGATAATCCCTATGATAAATTGTTGGCACAATATAGTCGAGTTCAGACATGATAATTAATTCCAGGTCCATTCCTACCATAAATAGCCGGAACATTCTGCGGACTCAGTGCTGTTCCCACAAGACAATTCGCATTGGCCGGCTGTAGCGCATGCTATGACAGTCAAATGTCCGCTATGTAAGCTCGTCATTTTTGTGCTATGAATCCGTGTCCAGTATCAATATCCACAATATTCACGCTCAGAGTCACGCAATCCTGCAAGCTGATGTCGTCCAAAAACGTCACGATAGTTGTAGAAGTGCAGCTGGTCACCTGGCGGCATTTCCTGCACGTACAGCCTCAAACTGCACGCCTCAAACAGTGGTGGCGGAACCTGAGAGCTCTGGGGATCTCAATCCCTGGTTGCACGAGCGAAGGTCGTCCCAGCTCCCCACCGTTGCGTGGCAACAGAAGTGCGCACAGAACAAACCACCAACTCAGGTCAGGTCGGCCGCCTTCGGCCGACCTGAAGACTATCCTGGTACTAGTGCATGTCACAGTTATGTGAGCATAGTATATTTCTCAAAGACCTTGAGGTTCGTAACAAACAAAAAAAACATAAACAACCCGACAGGCCATTATCCACGCATACTAAGTTTCCACAAGACTTGATCGAATCATGACAGCCCGCTAACTAATATAGATCTATGACCATCTTTCATAGCTTGCATGTAGCAAACTTGTTCAAACACAGACTGAAGCTGTGCCAAACGATCGTAAGTTGAAACACCGTCGTAATTTCCGCCACATGTCATGTGTCTCCAGGATATATAATGGGGTCATTAAACGCAAAATATCTTAGTCACTAGATAGCACAATGACCGCGCAAAAGCGTGGGATAATGTTATTGAACAGGGTTTTACACCCGGCGGATTGGAGATGGGCTGTCGTACAACAAAATGAATAAAAACGCAGATTTGAATTGCATAGCAGCTGTTTACGTCATTATAGAACTTGCGAAGTTATTATTTGTTATGAGCGCATTGGTTGTCAAGATATAACCATCTCACTTTTACACAATAGACAGCAAGGTCAAAACGCTGTACAAAATTATGAATATTGCTTCTACAACACCTATTTTATGTGTGCAAATCAATATTCAAGTACTCGTTCCAAGCTTTCTATGCGTACTTTTGACGATCTCACTGCTAAGCCAAAACTGAGGTAGACTCAATTGTGGGCTTCGAGGAAAGTACTGTGTTTTCAAGTGACGTCACTACGGCGTGTGGCCGCCATGACAGGGGACAACGCCGCAGGAAACGTCGCCGATGATAAGCGTGGTGCTAGAATGCTGATGGAGGTGTGCTGAGTTAAATTACTTCCGACGTCATATTTAGAGTAGGTTAACGCCAGATTCAAGTCATGGTGAAAGCCTATGATGCCTTGGGTGTTCGTGCAGATGAACTCTGGACAAAGATCGACGATTCTTCCGCTAATGAGACAGTAATCACACGGTCGTATGCAGCCGAATGACAAAGCTGGGAAGCTAAGCAATAAGCGTCAGGAAAAGTGGCTGGTGACTATCAAACGAAAGGACCTGACGAAGGAGAAAATGAAAAATGCTAGAATGTGATGGGGCCGATAAAGCAGGGCTGGGGAACTCCCCCCCCCACCCGGAAGCTGACGTCACTATAACCGAAAAAAGTGACCCTCGTGGGACATTCGAGCACACCCCCTCGCTGAGCGAATTTTTCAGCCGAAGGTGCCTCTTTAGTACGCTCGGGTGAATTCCTCACCTCGATGAAATTTGGGCAGCAGAAATCGTCCCTGGAGAATGGGAAGTGCCGCCCCTCTAGACCAGTGCCCTTCCCCGATAAAACATTCTGGAACAAAAGCCCCTGCTTCCTACCTGCCTAAGGATCATTCATAAGTAATGTGATAATGCAACAAGAAGAATTGAGACATTGCATTGCAACATGCTAAGAGACCAAAAGTTCTGCGGGAGACCTGGGCAATATAGGATGTCTATTGTTAGCACGTTTTAGCCTGACAGAGAATAGTCTAGCAGATTGATCTCGCATTCCGATAGCCAGTCCAGGGTCTGCGAAGTTAGGGCTCTATATTGAGCGTACAAAATAATATATGACCCGGTGACGAACGGTGCAACAGTTAGCACTACGCGCATCACCAAAGTACAGCGTCCACAGGCACAGCGTCCACAGGCACAGCCGCCACTCGCTGAAAGAAGTCCTCCCGTGTCGAGAGCTAAAAGCCGTCTCATGCAAGCTGGGGAGTTCGGTCTCGCCAACGTTCAGTCCACTGGCAGCTGTTCATCCAAAGACGACCTCGTGTGCCCTCGCAGGCTAATTATGGACGACGAAGTCCCTACATTTAATGCAATTGGTCTGCTATAAATGGCGTAGTGCTTCCGACTGCTCTAATCCCAGGTCCAACGCCTGTGGGAGGAATGCGGTGGGCCGTTGCGCAGCGGCTGGACTTTGTCCTCGACGGGCCAGTTGCCGTCCAAATAGCTGAGGTTGGCACGATGTCCGATGCCGGTGGGTTCCGCTCAAAGCCACGTGACAGACCTTTCGGGCCAGCACACATGGGGACTAAATGCATCCAAATGAAGCTGCCAACACGAATTTCTTTACTCTGTCTAAAGAAATGTTGGACAATTTCACTGTTTGATTGAAATAAAGGTAGAGTGCGGACAGCAGCACAATGGAACAGCTTAGGACCTGCCAAGGAAATAACTCCCTTAGCAGTCACGAAATTGAGAAGAAATAAAAGTGATCATACCAAACTAAGAAAAAGAACCCTTCGGCGCATGGGTGACGAGAACACCAAGGCGATAACTGACTGCAATTCACACATCAACACATCATTCACTGACCGGCAGTTTGATGAATAAGTGCCACATCATGCATATGCCAACTTAGCCTGATGTGTTTGCTAGGCTTATCCATCTTGTATGAAGTTTGAATACATGGGGAAAAGGACACGATCTAAATTCAGATTGCTTCGTTTCATAATGAATGCCACTACAAACCTAAATATGTGCACCGATTTTAAATTCAAACACAGTCTGTCAACGCTCGCCAAAGAGCTGCCCACTGCTGTTGTTAGCCTTCGACAGGCAAAGGGTGCTCGCCTCCACCGGCAGTGATGTCCACCGCGTGCCGTGAGGAACTGTGCGGAACTGTGCGGAACTGTGTGGAACTGTGCGGAACTGTGCGGAACTGTGTGGAACTGTGCGGAACTGTGCGGAACTGTGCGGTACTGTGCGGAACTGTGCGGAACTGTCCGGAACTGTGCGGAATTGTGCGGTACTGTGCGGAACTGTGCGGAACTGTGCGGAACTGTGCGGAACTGTGCGGAACTGTGCGGAACTGTGCGGAACTGTGCGGAACTGTGCGGAACTGTGCGAACTGTGCGGAACTGTGCGGAACTGTGCGGAACTGTGCGGAACTGTGCGGAACTGTGTGGAACTGTGCGGAACTGTGCGGAACTGTGCGGAACTGTGTGGTACTGTGCACTTCGGTGTGCTTAGTGGCCCAGCTTGGGTATGTGGATGGCTGGCTGATGCCACGTCTTTTAGATCTGAACTGTACTGTTGATGTAAACATTGACAAAGATTGCGGGTGAATGCTCTGAATTGGCTTCAACAATTGTTTTCCGTCTAGAATCTTCAGATCATTCAAACACTTCTGTGGAATTTGATCCGTTTGGAATGCGTGCTGACCTCAGGGCCCTCAGGTCGCCATAGTTTTTTTTAATATTATATGCCTATACAATCGCATAAAAACGTCGATTCTCTTACATTCTATGGCCGGACAATATTTTTTTTATCTCAACAAACAAATAGGGCGATGGGTCAAATTTGCCCCTGGAACACGAAGAGTTAACATAAAGACATAAAGACATAAACGATTAGTGCAACTATGAGCCACAAGGGCCCTTCTTGGTTGCACTCTGTACACTGAACCAGTTGCCCACCAAATCTGTCAATCAGCCCTCCCTGTAATACTGAAAAGCAATCCCTCTATTCTTATAATGATTGTCTATGCTGTTTTTAAAGATGTTCAATGTGCTGCTACTGACAAAAAGTGGAAACAATGTGCTGCTACGGAAACATCACTTCGGAGGAGTGAATAGGCATTATTGTGACGTGCTACCTTTGTGGTATCTTACCATCCGCAATGTTCTATATCCCATGGGAAGTAATTTAAGATTTTAGGGACTCTGTCGAAAGCTCTAAATCTATTTATCCCTTATTACCTCCGCATGTACGGCTAGTTGTGTAGGGTGGATAAGGCACACTTTTAGAGTCCATCAGACGTACTGGCGACGTCCCTTTTCAAGCAACAATCGCTAACCTCACTCAGGAGTCAGGAGACTCGTCTAAGAGTTTTCAAGTGCAGGAGTTTTAAACATGTGGAGATTGGTAGCGGCACCCCCGAATTGCGCTCCCCTCCTCCCGAAGTATCTCCCCGTGCTTCTTTTCTTTAGTTCAATGGGAACTAGAAACGTCATTAGAAGTAATGACGATTATTCATATTTGAGGCTTTATTTCCGTATTGTCCAATCCATATTGAAGCACTTCGCAATGGAGGATCAATCATCAGCTGACACTTTGTGATATTCATTGGGCGATTGGCACCCGCCTAATTCAGTGTCAAAGCTCCAGTTATCATATAGGCTTCAGGCGACTTTTAGGCAAGGGAAAGAAGGAAGTCTCCCTTCTGATCGTTCATTTGACTCGAGATAGCTGCACAGCTTCGCAGAACCACCACAAAGCTGGCGCTCAGACAATCTGGACATTTAGACCTTTCGTACTTACCAGGGATGGATGCAGAGTGAGGGAGCTGAGGAGTGGATCTGGTTCCACGGATGGATCTGGCTTCATACATAATTATCGGCGTTGAGGTCCTGTGGTCACGGGCATAAGGTGGATTTTTGGTACGCCTTCTGAAGTTTAGGACATACTATTTTGGTCAGAGGCGGCTTCAGGGAGCTGCTCGGGAATTGGTTTGTCGTACCGAAGTATGTCCATTCATGTGTTTTTGATCAGCGAGGTCGACAGTGGTTGTTTCCAGACGTTGATAAAGTTCTTGTTTATGTGACATTGATTTTCATTTCAAGAGTGTTTCCAGGTACGACCAAAAGTGGTGAGTAAATTGCCCATGATTCATATTTATGTGCATACGACGAGACGTTTGAATAATTCAACGCACGTTTTATCCTCTTTGAAAATTGTTTACTGTATATCTTGTCGAGGGCGGCAACAGAAGAGGAAGGCTTTTGACAGGAAAGGTATGCCTCGTTTCTTCATTTTTAGTGCTTTGGCTAATTTAGTCTGTGCATATATGAGATGTGAGGATAATTGATGACACCGACGGTGTCTATGACTAAATTTGCATCAAGTGAGTGGTATCATCCCCGCAAGGCTCAAAATCAGGCGTAGGAGTATTAATCCCGGGATGTGCGATAACATGGATAGTTAGAATCATTGCCCACATCAAATTGACTCCATTCTTCGACTTGGCGATTCGGTCATTGCGAAAGTATGCCACTGATATGCTAGTTGTACCTGAGCTCATTATGATTGCTGAGGATACCAAGCTAAACATTAGAGATATAATACATAAAGAGGAAATCCTGAAGCGGTTATCTAATGCAATCGTCTACGACTTGAAACTCAGTGTGTTCACCCTTGAGGTGAAATACCTATATTGACTGTAGAAAAGTGCAAGATATGACAAATTCTGTTGGGAAATATGGAACCGGTGCACTTTGAAGACTATCCAGTGTGTTTTTGTTTGCTCCGGTATCCGCTTCTGTCAACATTTCCAAATGGTCTTTCACGGAGACGTACAATACTTCAATGGAAGTCTATTTCTATTTTCGGGAATGGAACTAACCGGTTAGTTTCCGAAACTTCTGGTGTGCCTCTCCCCTACACAAAACAATTCGTGGTTCACCGGACTCCTCCCGTAATGAGGTTAAACAGTCGACGCGTTCGTGTGAAGCAATTGGAAAATGGAAGAAAAGTACGTTTTACAAAGCGATCGATAGAGCCTGATGGAAAATTACATATTCGTAATCAGCATATACTAGCTTTCGAATGCTATATGTGCCTGTTCTTCGAGCACTGTAAGCCCTTCCCAGTGCAGGACGGAATTTTGCACCAGGCAATGGCGTATTCAAGGGATCTGGGGGCATATGTTCCTTCGATAGAGACGTGGAGCCCTTCCAAGAATCTCGACTGCATTCGCACACCACACTCAAGACGTTTTTCAGCCGATGGCATCCGGCAGACTAGAAAAGGCACCCCAGCCAGAGCAAATGTCCCCTCCGTTCAAGTAACAATCGGGGAACTGAATACTTCCAGACATTTTTATGGAAGTAAAAACTGGGGCTCAAGTGCCTCCAGTCCCACGCAAGTGCTCCCAGGCTCCTACGGCTTTTCTTCATCAAAGGAACGACAGATAGGCGCCGAAGGAAAGGCAAACTTTTCGCAGGCCAATTAGGTGTTCACTTTTGAATAATGGTCTGCCATTTTCATGCGCACAACCCCTATTTCGGGGTTTAGGAAGTCCTTTTGTCAAAATTCATCCAGTAAAAAAAATGAAAAACACTGCAATACTTGATTGCAAGCATGAAGTGCCTGAAACGTCCGTTGCCGAAGCTCCTCAAGACGGATGTGGTTGTTCACGTGGTACAACGGGGCACCCGTAGAGTTGCTCACCACGTGGCACAGTGGGGCACTTGTGAAGTTGCTCACTAAATGACACGACGGGGTACCTGTGAGGTTGTTCACCACATGGCGCAACGGGGTATCTGTGAGGTTGCTCACCACATGGCACAACGGGGTACCTGTGAAGTTGCTCACCACATGGCACAACAGGACGCATGTGGAGTTGCTCACCACATGACACAATGAGACACCTGTGAGGTTGTTCACCACATGGCACAACGGGACACCTGTACGGATGCTGAACCGCACAAATTTCATGCATGCCAATAATTGTCTCCCGAGTGTAAGTAGCGACGTATGGGACATACGATGAAGGTGCCGGCGATGCGCGCGATTGTCGGTCCCTTTGGCCTACTTGGATGGAACGTAACGGACTCGTGTCACCTGAAATAACGTGACCCCCTGATGAATGCATCTGTAGGATCAAAGACACGAAGGTTCTCGAGGCTGGAACACCCCATGATATGCTAATTCATCCGAGATAGAGTGCTCGCCAGATCTCGAGACGCGCAGGCCATGCACATGACACAATGAATACATAATCGGCGTCTGGCACATTCATGACGTCATGAGCACGTACTCGGCGGCCGACTGCCTCGAACAGCATGTAGTTCGAAAGGGCTTCGCTGGGCTTCGCCACAGCCCTTCTGTGTGGCCGAAAAATGTGCGCACTTGAAAGCAAATATTGTAATGAGAGTTGCTAATGATCGAATTAAAACAGGTCTGATTTCGAGCGACAAAATTCGGACTTGTAACATTGTGGCCAAAGTTATAAAAGCCGCAGAGGCGGGATGGTCGAGCCGCGCCGGGTCGATCAGATGAGCATGTGCCGTGTGCACACGGCAGTAGATTGGCTGGGGATTCTACATATCTCGCCCGTAAAAAGACCCGTTTTATCGTCGGTCATGTGGAACGCCAGCGCGCTGCTTTCGTCGTCTGCCGATGATCGCGAGAAATCGCTTGCCGAGTGGCATCCAACGTCTCGGACGGCCAAGGTCGAGCTTTACCGGTGGCTTGTTTCAGTGACTTGTGGCTGCCTTCCAAGTACAGGTGTTTTAAATCGCTAAGAATGCTCGTTTGTGCGATGCCGCTAACTGCTGAGTGCCTCCTGGAGTGGAATTCCGCTGCGCACCATACCAGTCTCAACAGACAATATTGCATAGTTAAGACTATTGTTGGTCGAGTTGAGACAAACTCGCGCAAAGTGTCGAACTTTGGCATGCTAACGTTGATTCGTCTAAGACCTGTAACTGTGCTCGGGGCACATTGCAGCCCGCGAGTCACTGGGGGGAGGGGAGGTGGTGACTTGCACTCTCTTCGGTTTATCTTGAAAAGCACCGCAACACTTCCGATAGCGAGCTGAAATATTGGGCACCTTTAAATGCACATGTAAGCTAGCTGTAGAGAATGTCAAGTCCTGTCCTCACAATTTCATAAATGTTACTGAAAATGAATTTCTTTCACTTCCGAATAAAATGTGGAGTTTAATTTAAATTCATCATTGAAGGTTACTCTGTCGTGGTCTTCGATCATTACACTGCACAATTAGCCAGCTGACCCTCAAAACCGCCAGCAATTCGAAATATTAAATTAATCCTTTGCCACTTCAAATGTGGTTTCCGACTCAAAATTGAAGGTGAAAATTGGTGGTGACGGTTGATTTGTCCTAATGTTGCAAACTGCTTGTCAAAGTTACAATTAAAGACAGGAAAAATAGAAAGGATAGCAATGCAATTTGCAAGCATACTCCATGTACCTGCTTAGTATGAGAGCACTTGGATGCATTTATCAGGCTGTTTTTGGTAAAGCTTTGTAGGATGCATGGCTATGGTGTTTCTTCTCTGTCTAACGCAGCTGAAATGGAAAAGCAAGGGTGCAGTAGAGCGTTTTTCGAAGTTTACTCCGAATTCTTTCTGGGATGTCTTCAGGAACCTTATGGCTTTATGGGTGGCTTTGTGACTTGAACCCTGGCTCTACTACCCGACCCATGAAGACCGGTTCAACGGTTCAACGGCAGGATTTTGATCCATAGGTTGCGTGCCGTCAATGCACCGATGCAGCCGCCGTGGTAACTCTCCCCCCGACCTTGCCAACTGACTCCCCCTCCCAGTCGGGGGCTAAACGCGGGCGCGCGAAGCGACTCATTCGTAGAAATGGGAGTGAAGTCGATACCAGAGATGAAAAGGACTCCTTTGAAGTTACAGTGATGCCTCAGTAGCGTTGGGCTAAAATAACATGGAGTTTGAGAGTAATCTGGGACATAGTGCTCTGGAATAGGAACCAAACGGAAGTCATAATATAGCGTTGCACATACAGCGTGGCATAGATCATAACACAGGAGTGTACCATAACATTTCTAAGATGAGAGTTTAAACTTGTTTTTGGCTTTATAAATGAGACTGTATAAGACTGCAATATTCTTTTGTTTACCTAGCACCAAATGTGACCGTTGACATTTTTCCACAGCCTAATATAAGAGCATTTGATCTCGACATCATTTGATTGGACAATATGCATGCAACGTGTACCAATGACTTGTTATCCTTTTTCATGAACGTGCACGTATACGAGTCGTCTTGAGATATTTTCTACAGCCCAGCCTATGCTTCAGGAACATTTGCTCCGTTCTTAATTGACCTGTTCTGTGACGTCACCGGCCATCTATGGCTATCAAGATTAATTGTTTACCGATTCATTTTGCTAGAGCACTTCATTTCGATCTGCACTGACGCCCCAGTGTTGCAAAAATAAAAGCCTCCCCTCCCTCAGTGCATGAGAAAATACGCCAGCGACTGGCGGGTGAATGTTATTGCGAAGACGGTAATTTAGCAAGCTGGCATCATAGCTGTTGCATCTAAAAAAATGCATTACAACAAAACATTCGACACTCCATTCTGCTAAGTCTGCATTGCATCACGCATCTTCACGTTGCGCTGGTTCTATTTCAGGTTCTTGCATAGAGTATTACGAACAAACAGGCAACTCCATATGTATGAAATGCAAGAATCGTTGATTATGATCGGCTTCCAGGTTTTGCAGATAATAACCCATTTGTTATGGAAATGTATCACAGCTAAAGAGTTGTCGATAAAAATAAACTTATGATTTGTCGCTCATGATATAGTCATTATTTATCGCTTTCACAGAATGAACGTGAGAGGATTCCAAGACGCCAGGTGGGCAAATGTGACGTGGTGGGACGCAACTCTTACAATGCATGCACCTGAAGAAAGCTGCCGTAATACCTTTCGCAGGAACATGATGTCTGAGTGATGGTGGATGTATACTAGCACGTAATTATTGGTTCCGTTGCACGAATGTAGCGCCCAGGCAGCTTAACGTATGGCGAAAGTTGCTGTTGGTTCCGCTGGAGCACTAACATATGTAGCCGATGAACGTGAATCCAGCAACCCCGGTGAATCCACAGGGAGTCATAAACACTGACGTCTCGTGTTATTGAGACGAAGCAGATGGCAGACAGGCAGACAGGCAGACAGACAGGCAGACAAGCAGGCAGGCAGGCAGGCAGACAGACATACAAACAGACATACAGACACAAATACACACGGAAATACAGAAACACAGACACAGAGATACACAGACACAGAGACAGACTGTCTGTGTGGCAGATAGGAAGGCACCACCAGTGCGCACGCATTGGTCAATGGGACAGCTCGCGCCTTCAAGAATCATTCAAAGAGGCTCCTTGAGCGAACACGTGCCACAGCACCCTCTGATGAGGCCATCTGATTTTATGGTATTCCATCCTCCAGCATGAAGCACGCCGCCTGAATAGACTCAACTGCGGAGTCAAGAGTCAAGCAACACAGCCTGCATGGGGCATCTGCGGGGTACCAAGCCCAGGCTAATCATTATATCAATCATCTGCAGGGTGCCAAGCCCAGGTCATCGCACCAATCAGCTGTAAGGCACCAAGCTCACGTTAATCACCACACCAATCATCTGTAGGGTGCCAAGCCCATGTTAATCACCACATCAATCATCTGCAAGGTACCAAGCCCATGTTACCTTCGCACCAATCATCTGCGGAGTACTAAGTCTAGGCTAACCACCGGACCAATCATAAGAGACATAAAGACATAAAAAGATTAGTGCAACTATGAGCCACAAGGGCCCTTCTTGGTTGCACTCTGTACACTGAACCAGTTGCCCACCAAATCTGTCAATCAGCCCTCCCTGTAATACTGAAAAGCAAGTCCTCTATTCTTATAATGATTGTCTATGCTGTTTTTAAAGATATTGAATGTGCTGCTACTGACAATGGTTTCTGGCGGCTGGTTCCTGTGTTCTACTACCCTGTTGGTGAAGAAAGTTTGTCTTAACCTTGTTCTGCTATAGTTAACTTTAATTTTGGATTGATAACCTATAGAAATTGCATCATTTCTGTTAATTTCAAACATTTCCCCAAGATATCCCCTCTCCTGACCATGGACAAATTTAAAGGCCTCGATGAGATCTCCTCTCAGCCTTCTATATCTAAGTGAAAACATAATCATTTTCTTCAATATTTCCTCATATGCCAGGTTGCTTATGCCATTAACCATTTATGTAGCCCTCTTTTGTACTCTCTCTAAAAGCTAACAATCTTTTTCATAGCTAGGAGACCAAGCTTGGATGCAGTATTCCAAATGTAGCCTGACATATGCACAATAAAGCTTCCTGATGACTTCCTCACTTCTGTATGATACATTTCTATTTATTTCCCCGAACATTCTCAGTGCCTCCTTCCTGGCTTCCGTGGTCTGTTCTGATGCCCCCAATTTTGTGTTTAGAATAACAACTAAATCCTTCTCCTGTTGAGTCACTGAGCACTTGGCCACCCATCAAGTATGGAGCCTTCATATGCTGCTTACCTACATGCATGATTTTGCACTTATCAAAATTAAATTTCATTTTCCATTCTTCGGACCACTTCACAAGTTCGCCTAAGTCTTTTTGAGGCGAGATATGCTCATCTTGACTTGTTATTGCCCTAAAGACCTTCAAACCATCCGGAAACTTCACAACTTTACTGCTTAGGCCACTTCCAATGTTATTTACAAATATAAAGAACAGTAGTGGCCCCAGTACTGACCCCTGGGGGACTCCACTACGAACATTTTGCCATGATGACTTTGTACCAATTAGCATCACTCTTTGCTGTCTATCTGAAAGCCACAACTCATCTGCGGGGTACCAAGCCCAGGTCAACCACGGTACCAATCATCTGCAGGGTGATTGGTACCGGGTGACAGCCCAGGCTAACCATCGAATCAATCTACATATCCGAAACACCCTTTCCCTTTAAAGTTGAAGCTGATGCGAATCAAGCATGCATTTAACACATGAACCCGTCTCTCCGGTCAGATCCTCACACCCAGTCTCTGTGGGGGGGGGGGGGACTGATAGGAACCCCTCTAATATTCAAAGTAAGCGTCGCAAGAAAACAAAGAGGTGTCATCAGAAAGCGCTCGCCGAGTATGGCCCGACATCCCCCCCCCAAATAAATCCCCAAAAGTGACGTTAGTCATAGATTGTCATGACTTTCATGACTTTCATGACTTGTTTTGGCACTGGGAAGTTCATTTTGGAGGATATTTGAAGAAAAATGTATTTGGAATCAGAAAAGTACAGCGAAATCGACCAGGACCGCGATATTTTTTTCGCCACCCAAACATAAACATCTTTGTCTTGAAGATTCAAAATTTGGAGGTTTCAAGTTTTCTTTAATTTTCCTTTTCTAATTTGTAGAGCTGACCGAAAAACGTTGTTCCAAGTCAATTTGCTTTGAAAAAAAAATTATTACTTTGGCCAGAATTTTAGACTTCTCTAATAGGCAAGCATGCAAAATATATCAAGTGAAAACGGAAAAAATGAAAAGCTCCTCTCAGACGTCTCATTGCATCCCTCGAGATAAGCAAACGCTGAAAGTTTCATTAAATTATCTGTATCTGTTCACCCGTCCCGTCTCGGGGGGTCTTCAACCGCCCACTCCCCTCAGGTTTTTCGCTTGGGGAGGGGGAGATTTAAGATCCCCCTCTAAAATCCAAACTGAGCATCGCACAAAAACGGAAGAGGTGCCATCGGAAAGCGCTCGAAGAGTAGGGTCAGGGTCCACCCTCCAAAACAATTTCCCCCAAAAGTCACGTCACCTGGGAGGGCTAGATTTTCACGACTTTTCACGACTTACATTACGTTTTTGACTCTGGGAAGTTCATTTTGTGGGATATATGAAAAAACAAAATTTATTTGGAATGAGAAAAGAACAGCGAAATCGATGTCGTACGTCTTGTTGCATCCCTAAAGATAAGCGAACGCTGAAAGTTTCATTACAATTCTGTATCCGTTAAAGCGTGACGACTGGTTGAACTTCTTTGGAGGTGACCTCACTTGATCTTGACTAACTCGTTGACCCTGGAAGATCCGACTTCAACATTTTGAAACAGCATGCCAAATTGGTGTTGGAAAAGGTATGCCAAATTTTGGTGCGCTGCCACGCGCCGCTCGTTCACTATCCGCGAACAACCTGACGGGAGCGGTTGAAGATACCCCCTCACCCCCCCCCCCTCCCCGAGACGGGACGGGTCAAAATGTATGAGGATATGCAGAAAGGACGAATGAGCAGCCATGCGAGATTTGGCCTTGCTAACCTGATTAGTATGGCGGCAAATTAGAAAAAAAAACCGCAGGGGGCAAATATCTGCCCCCGGGCGTGCTCGTGTTAAAACAACAATTACCTGATAAATATTTCGACAATATGTATACCTTAGCCAGACAGCAACCCATTGCATTATCATGCCAGGCGTACTTATGCCAATATGAACAATACTCCGAATGTTAATGGAGCTCAAATTAAACAAATTGTTAATTAGTATGTGAGCCCAGTTGAAGGAAGGATTAATACAATTACCGATACAATTTTATTTTGAACACAGAAAAGTATTTTTCACTATGTAACGTATGTTCAATAATTGTCACAGCACTGTAGTATTCCATGACATCTTAAAAGCCTTAATTGTAATACGTGTCTATAAATCAGCGGGAACACTTAACTTTGATAATTTATCATCCAATCCAATCCCATTGTTGGCAATGATTTCTTCTAGAATGTTGAAAATATTTATACACTAGTCACTAGTTGAAAATATTTATACACATCACTACCAGCACACACGTTTCACACTACATTACACCGGGGGAATTGTGACTATAATACCAATATAAGTAAAACTGAAGTGTTGCAGTATGTTTTCAGCAGTGCACATGCCAATTGTATGAACATGTTTATTGTCAACCTCACCATATTTCTCAAAGCGATCAGGTTGGTTTCATGAGTAACCGCCACGACCGCTGGATTTCATGTCATGTACTTAATGAACGAAATCCAAAACAACGAATTTTTCATATTCGTTCGCAGTTGGTATTCATATGACTTGAGACCACTCCAGGCCGCCCAAAGGCATGTTTAACAAAACCGAGTGAGATGAAAGATGTAATAAGTGAAAAAGGAACGAAGATGGCGCGATGTACATGAATAATAAAAACGTGCTAGCCGTAGCATTCTTCTCTCTCTCTCTCTCTCACTCATTCTCCATCTTTCTCCTATAATCTCCATCTCTCTACTATACTCTCCCTCTCTCCCCTTCGCGCGCTCTCTCTCTCTCACTCACCCCCTCCATCTCTCTCACACTCCCCCTCCATCTCTCTCACACTCTCCCTCTCCCTCTCTCCGCCATACTCCCACTATCTCAGACTCCCTCGCATTCTCCTTCCCTCTCCCTCTCTCCCCTACTCATTTTTTCCTCATTATCTTTGTTCCCCACTCTCCCCCTTCCACTTCCTCTCTGTCTCTCCCTCACTCTTTATTTTTCCCATTCTCTTTGTTTCTCATTCTCTCCAATTTCCTCTTTTTCTCTCTCACTCTTTCCTCCTTCTCCCTCTATATCTCTCTCTCTCTCCCTCTCTATAATTCCCTCTATCTCCACCACTCTCCCTCTCTTCCTTCTCATCTCTCCCACACTCTCTCACTCTCCCTTTCTATCTTGTTTCCACCTCCCTCTCCATTTCCCTATCCCGTCCATCTCCATCTCCCTCTATCCCCACTCACTCCATTCCTACCCATCAATCTCTCCTCACTCCTCACTCTTACTCTAATTATAATTATGTATCTTACTCTTACTCTCACTCTCAATCTCAGCTACTCTGGCTCTCACTCTTACCCTTACTATTAATCTCTCTCCCTCCCCTCACTCTCTCTCTCCCTCCCTCACTCTCTCTCTCCCTCCCCTCACTCTCTACTTCTCTTACTCTCTCTCTCTCCCTCCCATCACTCTCTCTCTTTCTCTTACCCTCTCTCTCTCTTCCTCCCCTCACTCTCTCTCTCTCTTACTCTCTCTCTCCCTCCCATCACTCTCTCTTTCTCTTACTCTCTCTCTCTCTCTCTCTCTCTCTCTCTCTCTCCCTCCCCTCTCTCTCTCTCTCTCTCTCTCTCTCTCTCTCTCTCTCTCTCTCTCTCTCTCTCTCTCTCTCTCTCTCTCTCTCTCTCTCTCTCTCTCTCTCTCTCTCTCTCTCTCTCTCTCTCTCTCTCTCTCTCTCTCTCTCTCTCTCTCTCTCTCTCTCTCTCTCTCTCTCTCTCTCTCTCTCTCTCTCTCTCTCTCTCTCCGATTTCCGAAAGTGCCCTTTCGGAAAATGCTAAGGTCGGCCAAGTTCCTCATGTCTCTCTTTTGACTATGTGACCTGACAAATGTTGATGCTATGATTGCAGTCAATATCCTAGCACTGTCACATTGCATGGACACGCAGAGGGGTTACGGCCCCTTCGCCTGGTTCCTTTCGCAAACGTGTGGCCAAGATCGTCTCGCCAAGATCCTCTATGCAGACGTTTACGGCTATTACCAATTAAGCTAATCTCATGACGGCACTATCCTTTTGTTCATGGAGCTCATTTCGGCCCGAGAACTGCCAACAACTTAGACCCCCTCCCCCCTACCATCAGCTCACGATTACCCTCCACGATGAGCTCAGCTCGCTCTGGCGGGCTGAGGCCTCTCAACTCCTTCTGCCAGCCAACTTCCACAACATTCTTAATGACATCTTTATGAAAATTGGTCTGCCAATTGCAGCCCATCGCATGAATATCACCACTTGGAAAGATACTAGGTAAACATTCCTTAACATCATAAAAATGCGCAAACGTAATATTACGCAAAAATACGTCGGACAGCAAACTCAGTATTTTTTTTCGGAGCTATGCTGAAGCTCTGTACGCTGGGTTACACATGGCGGAATTTTTGCTTTTTATGGCTGAATTTGGCGTTGAATTTAACGCCGTTCGACTTCTGCCAACGTAATGCCATAAATAGTGACGTCACGCTTCAGCTGAAATTGATTCGGCGGCCGACTGTGCGAGGGCTTCATCAGCTGATCACATTTATACATCACCTGACTTTGTTTGCTCGCTCTCACCACATTGTGCTTGGTCATTCATCGGATGTTTGCTCCCTGCGGTGTATAACCGTCGGCTGTGTGCTCCCAGCGGTGTATAACCGTCGGCTGTGTGTTCCCTGTGTCTCCTGCGGTGTATAAGTGGCTTCCCTGTATAACGTGCCTGTGCGGTGTATAACCGTCGGCTGTGTGCTCCCAGCGGTGTATAACCGTCGGTTGTGTGTTCCCAGCGGTGTGTAACCGTCGGCTGTGTGCTCCCAGCGGTGTATAACCGTCGGCTGTGTGCTCCCAGCGGTGTGTAACCGCCGGCTGTGTGCTCCCAGCGGTGTATAACCGTCGGCTGTGTGCTCCCAGCGGTGTATAACCGTCGGCTGTGTGCTCCCAGCGGTGTATAACCGTCGGCTGTGTGCTGTCAGCGGTGTATAACCGCCGGCTGTGTGCTGTTAGCGGTATATAACCGTCGGCTGTGTGTTCCCAGCGGTGTATAACCGTCGGCTGTGTGCTCCCAGCGGTGTGTAAGCGTCGGCTGTGTGCTCCCAGCGGTGCATAACCGTCGGCTGTGTGCTCCCAGCGGTGTGTAACCGTCGGCTCTGTGCTCCCAGCGGTGTATAACCGCCGGCTGTGTGCTGTCAGCGGTGTAAAACCGCCGGCTGTGTGTTCCCAGCAGTGTATAACCGCCGGCTGTGTGCTGTCAGCGGTGTATAACCGCCGGCTGTGTGCTCCCAGCGGTGTATAAACGCCGGCTGTGTGCTGTCAGCGGTGTAAAACCGCCGGCTGTGTGTTCCCAGCGGTGTATAACCGTCGGCTGTGTGCTGTCAGCGGTGTATAACCGCCGGCTGTGTGTTCCCAGCGGTGTATAACCGTCGGCTGTGTGCTGTCAGCGGTGTATAACCGTCGGCTGTGTGCTCCCAGCGGTGTATAACCGTCGGCTGTGTGCTCCCAGCGGTGTGTAACCGTCGGCTGTGTGCTCCCAGCGGTGTGTAACCGTCGGCTGTGTGCTCCCAGCGGTGTGTAACCGTCGGCTGTGTGCTCCCAGTGGTGTATAACCGTCGGCTGTGTGCTCCCTGCGGTGTATAACCGTCGGCTGTGTGTTCCCTGCGGTGTATAACCGTCGGCTGTGTGCTCCCAGCGGTGTGTAACCGTCGGCTGTGTGCTCCCAGCGGTGTGTAACCGTCGGCTGTGTGCTCCCAGTGGTGTATAACCGTCGGCTGTGTGCTCCCTGCGGTGTATAACCGTCGGCTGTGTGTTCCCTGCGGTGTATAACCGTCGGCTGTGTGCTCCCAGCGGTGTGTAACCGTCGGCTGTGTGCTCCCAGCGGTGTGTAACCGTCGGCTGTGTGCTCCCAGCGGTGTATAACCGTCGGCTGTGTGCTCCCTGCGGTGTATAACCGCCGGCTGTGTGCTCCCAGCGGTGTGTAACCGTCGGCTCTGTGCTCCCAGCGGTGTGTAACCGTCGGCTGTGTGCTGTCAGCGGTGTATAACTGCCGACTGTGTGCTCCCAGCGGTGTATAACCGTCGGCTGTGTGCTCCCTGCGGTGTATAACCGCCGGCTGTGTGCTCCCAGCGGTGTGTAACCGTCGGCTGTGTGCTGTCAGGGGTGTGTAACCAATAGGCACATTGTTCGCCATTGAATCAAGACAGCCAACACTCTGTGGTCGCGTATCTTGTTCATCGACACGGCTCTCAGGCGCTCATGGGATGAGGGCAACAGAAGACACAGAATGTCGCCATGGAGTGTGGATCATGTTCTGATACGGCACAAAATTAATGGTGAATACTCTGTTTGCATTTACACATGAGAATCGATTACACATGGCAACCCACATCAACATGACGCACATCCAGAAAGAAAACGTTCCGAAGTGTTTCTGCGGTGAAACAATGTTATATCCTCGTGACCCCTTCAAACAATACATCCATTAACTAAATTAAAATGAATCCTTGCCTATAGGGAGCATTTTGCCACCTTCGCCGGTGGAGAAGTGGTTGCGACCTCATTGTCGTTTTCAAACAAATCGTGCAAGAGAAACGAAACAAAATTAGACACACGAGATATCGCGTTTGATGCCAGATTGTTCTTCATGAGGGGCGACACGTAAGTCAGGTCTGATCAGGTCAAAGGTCGATTTTTCGCAAAAATCGAGACTTGTCACAATTTGATCGCAAACGCTTCCTAAACTGCAACATATATCTACTTTTAATTACTGGCAGGTGTTCGTTCGTGCCTTACGGATGCAATGGCATACGTCCAGCTCCATTTAAAGCATAGATGACGGGTCATTTCGGGTCAAGGGCCAACATCGATTTGAAACCTTCATATGATGTTGATTATAACCACTATTTCCATGCAGCCGTGGTAAAAATGGATGGGAAAGATCAGATTCAGGACTTAAAATAGACCTGGATATCGTGTCAAGCTAAGAAGACCATACAAGGTCAACATAGATAAATGACCTTGAATGGCCATGGAGTGGCACAGGGACAATATCTAAACATAAATCATGTCATGCATTAGCCTATCCCGCACAAAACGTGTCGCTTTAGGTTGCAATATCATATCATGCCAAGATGCGATTTCGTTACAGATTGTCTGACTTGCTCCCCTTTGTGACGGCATAGCTTCACGACCTGACATGACCCAGCAAAAATAATACCAAAAGCTCCGAACAAAGGACTTCCCGGACGGTACTAGAATTTCAACTTGGTTCCATTGAGCGGTTCGGAAGCTACCAACGAAAAACTTTGCAGGGGTAGATCACCCCCCCTCCCCTCCCATCTCTTCCACTGGCCAGGACTATAGCAAAACTGACACCGACCAAACACACCAACGGTACTTTGCGGCCATGTATCCGACTACTTTACTTTACGGCCATGAATGAATAACGGCTGACAAGATCCTGAGAGCATATTATTCGAATCGAATTCATTGGATTTTCCCAATGAGCCACCATAGGAAGCATTTCATGACGTCAAATATGGCAGCAACTAACAAAACGTAAGGTGCCTAGCAGAAACCACAGAAACGGGCAGAAGTGCGGCAGCGTGGCGAACGCCACAACTGCTCAAAGGGTGCATGCCCGTGTGCGAGCATTGACGTGGTGGCGACCGGCCGATGTATACCGAAATGGGCCGGGATGGGTTGAAATACAGGCGACTTCGAAACAATTGTGGTTGGTTGTCCCCCCCCCCCTTATTAGGAATATCAAGTTGTCACTAATTATTTGAATTTGAAGGTAGCCCCTTGCGAAAAGAATGGTCCAAATCCGGTGACTTTTCTCAAACGAAGGCAAGCTGGGCCCATCCAAATCCGTCCCCCCCCCCATTATGCGAGTCCTAGGTACACCACGAGCTGTATGTTAAGTGCGCCATACACAGACGCGGCACTGTTCCGTCTGCCTGCCGCAGCAGCCGCGCCGCCGCATGTCCCAGCCACTCGCGTGCCGTCTGAGACCCCTCGCCCGCACCACAGTCGTCGCCTACAGTACGCACCAGCAGCGGCCCAGCCCAGAGCCGACAACACCAATGGCGTCAGACTCGGACTGGCGTCAGACTCGGACTGACCGCCGCTGGATTAGTCAGACCCGATCCCCGGCGGCCGGCCACGCAGCTGGCCGGTTGGCGCCACAAGCGCAGGAGAGAGAGACTTTCTTGCGATTTAACCCCACACTGTGGGAAATAATGTCCTGAACTAATGCTTTCCAGACCAGCGTCTAAATCCGAAGAGTTCTTAAATTGAGATTATTATTAAATTTGTCGCCACCGAACCGGTCATCTTCAGGGTTGCTTCAGTCCCCCTGGGATTTAAGAGAGGTCTACTTCCCTGTGTATGGTCAATGGGCGGAAATGCCGCCACAAACTCGTTCCTTTGAACAAAGGTTGGCAATTCTTCGTGAGAAACATGGTTATAAAATCGTCAAATCCAAAAAATACACGGTCTCCCTCTGAGTGAGGAAATTAGAACTTGAACTGTTGGGTTACTTTGTGAATCAACGAAAGCTGCCCGCGAGCGGCCATGCCGCGAAGAAACTTGTTCTTTTGAACAAATTGAACAAAGATTAGGAGCACATCATTGCGAATATTATGATAAAACTTGGTAAGCACCGACATTAAAAGGTCACATCTGACTCCGAGTTGATAAATGAAATTTCGAAGCACTGAATAAAAAGTTGTTGCGGCTTCAAAAGCGTGGCAGTTGGGAGCCCGACACAGCCGCTCCGATAAACGTTTGTACCATATGCAAGGTAGTAAACTCGTCCTCGTTTCGCCCTCGCTTCGCCCTCGCTTCGCCCTCGCTTCGCCCTCGCTTCGCCCTCGCTTCGCCCTCGCTTCGCCCTCGCTTCGCCCTCGCTTCGCCCTCGCTTCGCCCTCGCTTCGCCCTCGCTTCGCCCTCGCTTCGCCCTCGCTTCGCCCTCGCTTCGCCCTCGCTTCGCCCTCGCTTCGCCCTCGCTTCGCCCTCGCTTCGCCCTCGCTTCGCCCTCGCTTCGCCCTCGCTCGTAGCAATTTACACGGCCATGGTGATGCAAAATATGAACACAATGACGTCCACTAAACACGTGTCAATGTCCTGAAGTAAGACTCCTTTGAAGTGGATTGTGACATGATACAGCATCGTGTGAGCTTCGGTATTTTACCCGACACCTGCGGCAGCCATTCAGAGGGAACGACCGCTTCACTCCGTGGCGCCAGCGACAACGTCCAGTCGGGACGAAGGGAGGGAACAGCTCCAGGCGGTCGCAGGGTTTCGAAGAATTGGCATTAGACGTCCGTGTGTATCACCTGGACTGAAAGGTAGCTCAACTGTATACGATATGAACCTCAATTGTACACCAAGCAATATCAAGAGAGGACTCATCCACCAGCCAACTCATGCCAACTCATGCCGTCTTTGTTTCTTTCACGCATATGCGATCAGCATGCATATATTTAGTAAGCAATCCAATGTAATGACTACGGCTGTTTAACGGTCCTTCGTCATGTTCTAAAAGACAAGAGAGACTATCTGCCAGGTCTCACCACTCAAACGCTGGCGCACACTCATACTGCTCACCACCCACACTTGCACACGCCAGCTGCATCATCCACACAGCTAGCACAAACCGTCTCGCTCAGCAGCGTGAGTTTGGCTGAACTTTTCAAGCTGTCAGTGCGACGCTGCTCTTGGACAATCTTTGCCGATCGATTGAATGGACCAGACGGCTGGAGGCTGAATCGCAGACCGGCTGGCTGGTTGACAGCACAAGGCTTCCTCAGCTGTCCTCCCCGTCTTGTGTTGCCGGCGCTCGATGTCCTGTGTTGCCGGTGACGACCACGCCTGGGGGCGTGTCCGCGATAGACAGCTGTTTCGCGGCACACAGTTGGCAGCACGCCACCGGCTCGTGGGCACTCAGCCGTTGGCGTTCTCTGACCACGTCCGAGTGATGGGTACATTCCTTCCTTATTACTTGCAATTCGGGAGCAGAAATGTGCCAGTCCCTTCTGTTCTTCCCTTCTTCTGTTCTTCCCTTCATCTGTTCTTCCCTTCTTCTGCTCTTCCCTTCCCCAGGACTGGCTATGGGAACATGGACAAGAAAGCGAGTCCTAGCAGCCAAAGCGGAGAGATAAGTAAAGGTTTTTCTGTACGCCTGAATCTCCGTCGTAGTTGCTGTCAGCAACAATTTTTATCTTCAAATTGGCCCATATGATGCTTCAATGATGAACGTACACATCCACTTTTATCTTCCGCTTAAGTGGTAATAATATGGTGCTGAAGCAGAAGTAAGATTCACTGACACAGACCAAAATTAAAGCTATAGCAGCCTTAAGGCCTTGCGGTAGAATGGACATAAATTATTTCATGTGATACATGACCGTTGCAGCCTCTAATGATCGCAAGCTTTGGAAGCATCAGGCTTTTTTTTCTTTTCTTTTTTGTTGCCCTGGGAGAAACGCCCCATGGGAAGGGGAGGCGGTTAATCCAAATTTTTTTGCAATCTTCACCACTAGATGCTTTGCGCTATTACCTGTGGTTAACATTGGATACCCTGGGAGTGCTCTGGATCTAATCGAGCTGATAACTGCTTGCCCCCACCCCCACCCCCACCCTCACCCAGAAAGAAAGAAAAAACTGGCAAAGCTTCAATGCAAACAGCAGATGTGTGATGTGCCAGAGCTCACCAGTGGAGCACCACATTCACATATCACACACACACACACACACACACACACACACACACACACACACATATATATATATATATATATATATATACATATTGCATTCATACACCTCACTCATATATTATATTCCCATATCACACTCATATATCGCATTTACATATAACATTATCGCATTCATATATTACATTCGCACACCACTCTCATAAACACATAAAGACATAAAGACATGAAAGATTAGTGCAACTATGAGCCACAAGGGCCCTTCTTGGTTGCACTCTATACACTGAACCAGTTGCCCACCAAATCTGTCAATCAGCCCTCCATGTAATACTGAAAAGCAAGCCCTCTTTTCTTACAATGATTGTCTATGCTGTTTTTAAAGATATTCAATGCGCTGCTACTGACAATGTTTCCTGGCAGCTGGTTCCAGTGTTCTACTACCCAGTTGGTGAAGAAAGTCTGCCTTAACCTTTTTCTGTTGTGGTTAACTTTAATTTTGAATTTATGACCACTAATTGCATCATTTCTGTTCAATTCAAACATTTCCCCAAGATATCCCCTCTCCAGACCATGGACAAATTTATAGACCTCGATGAGATCTCCTCTCAGCCTTCTATATCTAAGTGAAAACATATTCAATTTCTTCAATCTTTCCTCATATGCCAGGTTGCTTATGCCATTAACCATTTTTGTAGCCCTCTTTTGTACTCTCTCTCTAAAAGCCAACACTCTTTTTCATAGCTAGGAGACCAAGCTTGGATGCAGTATTCCAAATGTGGCCTGACGTATGCACAGTAACGCTTCCTGATGACCTCCTCACTTCTGTATGATGCATTCCTATTTATTGCCCCAAACATTCTCAGTGCCTTCTTCCTGGCTTCTTTGGCCTGTTCTGTTTCTGATTCTGATTCCTTGGCCTGTTCTGAAGTCTTTTTGCAGCGAGATATGTTCATTTTGACCTATTATTGCCCTAAAGACCTTAAAATAATCCGCAACTTCCAAACCTTTACTGCTTAGGCAACTTTCAATGTTATTTACAAATATAATGAACAGTAGTGGCCCCAGTACTGACCCCTGGGAGACTCCACTAAGAACATTTTGCCATGATTACTTTGTACCATTTAGCATCACTCTTTGCTGTCTATCTGAAAGCCACAACTCTATCCATTTTAAGATGCTACCTGCAATACCATGGGACTGAAGCTGTATCATTAACCGTTTATGAGGTACCTTGTCAAAGGCCTTACTAAAGTCAAGATATGCTACATCAACCTGATTTCCCTGATGAAATTGTTCTGTGGCGAAGTTCAAAAAGTCCAAGAGATTTGTGAGACATGATCGTCCTTTTCTAAGCCCATGTTGAGTATCTTGAATCAATCTGCTACCTTCCAGATAACTAACTATTCTATCCTTGGTAATTGATTCGAGTACCTTGCAGACTAGGGATGTGAGACTTACTGGCCTATGGTTTTCAACTTTCCCTCTTTCTCCTTTCTTGAAAATAGGAACTACATTTGCCCTTTTCCAATCAGTTGGAATTTCATTTTGTGAAACTGATCTACAAAATATTATACTAAGTGGAAATGCCAGTTCCTTTTCAGTTTCCCGCAACACCCTAGCATAAATATAATCAGGTCCTGCTGCCTTGTTTGGCTTTATTTTCCTGATATGATTGTAAACAACATCACAATCAATGAAATCAACATCATTTGTCAGATCCCATGTCGCTGAACTATGGTGTACGGTCGGCAGATTGGTCATATCTACCAATGTAAACACTGATTTAAACTGCTTGCTCAGCTCCTCAACCATCTCACTATCCTCACCCAATGTAGCCCCGTTTACTTCCAGTGGACCAATTGTGCTAGAAACTTTACTCAGCTTGTAGAAACTAAAGAACTTTTTACTGTCCGCATTACAGTTTCTAGCTAAATCCAGTTATTTTGCTCGCTTTGCTGCTCTGGTGTTTTTGCTTCACAGTGTCTCTAGCTTTTCGATACGCCTTTAGATTAATGACATTTGAGGCTTCTTTAAGGACTCGAAATGCAGTTTTCTTAGCTTTAATTGCTTTTATCAAGTCTGGTGTAAGCCATGCTGGCTTTCCTACCCTTCTTTTGCGTCTTTGCTTTTGGAGGACATGTCTAATCTGAATTTCCTTGTAGAAAGATTTGAACTTTTCCCACATTTCACAGGCATTTAAATTGGAGAATTCTTCTTCCCATCTGATGGCACTTAAAGCCGCTCTCATGCAGTCAAAGTCTGCTCTGTTGAAATTTGGAGCCTTTACCAAATTATCCTTGATAATTTCCCCTACATGTGCCTTGAATCTAACTATGTTATGGTCACTTCTTCCCAGAGTTTCGCCTACAGTCAAGTCTTGAACCAAGTCACTTAAATCCGAGAATACAAGGTCCAAGAATGAGCCATGCCTGGTAGGTTCCGATACAAACTGGTGCAAAAACAGGTCCTCTTCAAGGCATTTCCTAAACATTTTGCATGATGGGGAGCCAACACCAGCATTTTCATAACCTTTTAGATTAAAGTCACCAAGAATAAGGCACTTCCTCTTAAAGTTTCTACTGATTCCCTCACAAATCACCTTGTCAAGCTCAAGTTGCTGAGAATGTGGCAGGGTTCCTGATCGGTAGAAAGCTCTCATATATTACATTCACACACCACACTCATATATGACATTCACACACTACACTGATGAGCACGTTCACATATCACACTCGTATAACAGATGCAACCAATTGTAGTGAACTGGAGGCATGCAGAAGGAGGACATACGTATTGACATCCTGGGGCATTCCTAAGCCGGCTGTACTAACTCTTGAGTAGCCGGCCATAAGAAAGCTCAATATCAATCGAGCCTGTAATAGTGCGTGTAGCCAAATAGGATTGGCTGCTGCATACGAAACAGTGGTCGACATTAGCAAAAATAACTTGCATTAATGGGGTTCAAGCTGTGAAAGATTCCCGTCAACATTTCCATGGAACAAGCCGTAGTCGGTTTATGTCGAGTTTCATTTACACACATGATGGGTGGGTCTGTGCACTGCTGAGCGGAGGATAGAACACCTGCAGCTTTGGCACCTCCTGGAGGATCCCACAAATGGCCGGGAGGCCAATGTTTACTTTGAATACAAACATTGCCTTAGTGCGACGAAGCAAAGCTAACCGGACGTGGAGGCGGCGGTGCGATGGTTGGCACGGAAGCGGTTCTAAAAGGCCGGGCTGAAAATACAGCCGCGCTGTCTTGAAAATCCACTGCGGAACTCGAGGACATGAGATCTGGCGCGCGGGACTGTTGGCGGCGGCAGTCGCAGAAATGAGGCTCTGATGTCAACTGTGACCACTCTCGGTAATGGAGACATCCAGAATTGCTGCACTCCGACAAGATACTGCTCAACAAATGGATAACTCGCGCATTGACCCCGCTATGAAAACAACGTCCAAGGCCGGCTTCACGTTGTCCATTTGTTCCAGTGACTTTATTGTCGAATAACTTTCCGGCTCTTGAACGTTGGGTTTAGCCTCATTTACAGGGCTAATACGCACTAACTTACAGCAGCCGGTACAACACGTCTTCATAACCTGTTGGCTGGTTCAAAATACACAGGGTCGAGTAGGAGGAAACATTTTGTTAGAGATGCCTCGATAAGCGTTAGACGCAACGGTAATGTGGACATCTGGGGATTTCTAGCTGAAGAAAGCTGATTTCCAGCTTTTCTAAAACTCGCGGATTCTTGATAACGTTCAAGAATTCTTAAATGCGCGTTTGCGGGAAGCGCGCAGAGTGCTCACTAATGTATCCGCGAAAAACATAGTTGAAATTTATGCGACTTGATCCCTATACAATGTCCTGCGAAGTTCATTGATATAAGTTACCTTCAGATATCCATCTCACTGAATCATCAACCCTGATGAATTGCAAGTATTTGCATTTGTGATTTGTCTTGTGGAACTATGTGCTGGTACTCACCCACTACTTGCCCACCGGCCAACCAGCCAGAAACCAGCATGTGAGCTTCGATGGCCCCCGAGGTCAAAGTTGCCGGCAGACTTTCCATTTGAAACATGTGTGTCTGGCGTTTTTCCGTAAAGTGCTATTGATGGACAAACACCTCAATAATGTTTACGTCTGGCATGGGCGATGCATAGAAAGAAAACACCTACAACCACAAATATCCCCTGCATGGCTTTGGCGTGGCGGAGCCAGTGATGCTTGGAATTGGTCATGGATGTAACTTATGCGTATATTGGAGGCCTCGAGCTCTCCGCCCCTCCCCCCCCCCCCCCACTAGCTCCGCGCGCCCAACTTCCACCCTGTCATCTCATCACCGCACTACCTATTGGCGTACACTAGATCACATTTGGCTCATGCTGCTTGAGGCCCCTCCCCCCAAAAAATATAATGCAAGTTCCACACCTGGTAATGGTTTCCACATTCTCAAAAGTGTGGAACCCTGTCATTGTTTCGGTCATAGCTAGTTAAAAAAGCCAGTTAAATAGCTAGCTATTTAGCTATTTATTCGGTCATAGCTAGTTAAAAAAGTAAAAAGCCTGGAAGTGGGTCAAATTTTCCTCACCTTACCAGTGCGTGTGTTTTTCCGTCGTTTACCCCCACTGATTACGGCAAATCTTCATTCATGCAGATCCTGCCTGGTTATATCTGCCAAACATGATACTCCACCAAAATATGCCACCAACACATAGGAGCCAGAAATCTAGGTGGGTACCGCAGAACTACTTAGAGATGAGAGGAAACCACGCTTTCGAATAAGCCTCTTCACATGCTGTTCCTGGGTAGTAAGTCACCTTTGAGCCAACAGCGACGGGGGTGAAATGCTTCCGACTTCCTACTACCAAATATGTAGCCCTATTTATGTCGCTGATAGATGAGTCTATCCTTCAAATGAGAGGGTGGGTTGGTGAAAAACATGCCCTTTGATGTACAATTACATGATTTGAAGAGCAGCTTTACAAGTGTCTCTTGCATTTTCAGTGGCTTTATCTTCAAAATGGCGAAGATGATCAAGGAAATGGAAATGGATTTTGCGTTCATGGATTCGCTGCAAATCAGTTTCTCAAATGCTAGGCCGGATGCACGGGC
Organism: Imbricaverruca yamaguchii; assembly: GCA_034440575.1. NCBI lineage: Eukaryota > Metazoa > Arthropoda > Thecostraca > Neoverrucidae > Imbricaverruca > Imbricaverruca yamaguchii. The sequence continues at coordinate 451,383 of JAOTOL010001585.1, forward strand.
GTGGGAACAGGAGGGGCTGCGGGGGCGCCTACCCCCTCTTCAACTCCAAAGTTTGACGGACGCTGCCCCCTCCCTCCCCCAACGTTTTCATGAAACTTTGCAGTCAGCTGCACGCTTCCGATAAGGATTTTTTGAAACTTTCTAAAGCGTTAGATTTCTTGATCTTAAGGTATCCATTGAGATTTAGATGGATATCTTGAGAATCAAAAAGTCCTTCAAAGGTTTTACAAACCCGAAGTTTTGTTTTACATGTGGTAGCATCACTGTCAACAAAAGATATGACGCACAATTCACCATACAACCTCCGCCGTCGATCTCTCCCTAACTTCCTCACACATAGCTCCCTTATTTTACTGGTGCGTCTCCTTCGACCCTTTATTAGCAAAATATTTTCCAATCAAAATAACCTTAGCGAAGCATAGCAGCATACGGAACCCTCCACAATGGACGTCGTGGAGTATAAACTCGGCTCACTGGAACCAATTGAACGATGCCATTATTAGGCAGCTGCAAATGCAACATCTACCCAAATCGTGTTTTTTTTTATGTTCCATAGGCTCTGCCGTAAACTGGACCCTGCCACGCTCAGGCCTTCCTCGGTCCATAAACCGACGCTCATCGAATGCGGTATGGTGGAATAACCGCTATCAACGAGCAAAAACACGACGAAAGGGAATCTCAGATGTGTGTATGTGAACGTTACGCAAAGCTGTAAGCACAAGTACGCAAGACCTGCTGTGGAATCTTGCGGAATTAAAATAAAGTGTCTGGGAGGACTTTGTCACCTCTTCCAATAGGTTCACGCCGCTAAGCAAGGTATGGGTATGTTACGTTCGTTCTCTTCTCGTCATTCCTATTTCGGAACATTTACAAAAATGCAACATTTACTCATGCAATTAGGAAATGATATTCACCGCAACGAATCTGGAGTAGCAAATGCCTTTGCTATATTTTTCCTGTTCAGTCCTTCATCCCGTAACACCTGCACCCTAACTGTGGATCTGGAACACAACATCTGGATATATCGTCCACAAACACTGGATGTTACACTCATCCACTTAATTTAAAGGAACTAAAAATGTCATGACAGCATAGCAACGTGACCAATAGGGTCCAGGTCAAATGCGTTATGCTTTCTTTACTGAACTGACGGAGCTTAACCTCTGCAATCTCATATTTGCATGAAATCATCGTTGGAAACAATACATATTCCTTGTACTTGATCCGAAAGTATCGTCATCCCTATAAAGAAACCAGCAAAATATGTACTTGTTATATTTGTTGTTATATACTTGTTATACTATGTTATAAATCCTGTCGTCCTATCGCACTCGCGAACTTGTCATACAAAATCGTCGAGCGATTGGTGAATGAACGCCGATCGATGCGTTTCCTTGAGAATACAAATATGTTCAGTACATTTCGCAGTCACTTCCGAAGTTCTTGTAGCATAGCCACACACATGAGTCGCATTGTCTCGTACTTGTGAATAAACGTCGCTAGTCACCAGGTCACAGTCCTATTTTATTGTACTTTAATTTTATTTTAAGGCGTATTTTTATACCTGAATTTTACATTTAACCCGTCCCGTCTCGGGGGGGGGGTCTACAATCTTTTGTTATAAATCCTGAGGGATTGTCTTCAATCCCTCAGGTTTTCGCGGCTAGTGGACGAACGGCGCGCGGTAGCACGCCCAAAATTAGCATACCTTTTCACACATCAATCTGACATGCTGATTCAAATTTTTTTAGGTCAGGTCATCTAGGGTCAATCAGTTAGCCAAGGTCAGGAGGCCCCCAAAACCTCCACCCCCCCCTAACGAAAAAAAAAATTTTAAAAAAACCCCTTTTTTTTCTAGTTCAAATACAGAATTCTGGCTAAAATAGGCATTATTTGTTTGGGAAAGGTGACTTCTAATAACGTTTATCGGTCTGCTCTACCCATTGGAAAAAATAATCAAAATTTTCTTTTTTGGGGTCCAAAAAATTACAGCCCTGGTCGATTTCGCTGTCCTTTTCTCATTCCAAATAAATTTTGTTTTTTCATATATCAACCAAAATGAACTCCCCAGAGTCAAAAACGTAATGTAAGTCATGAAAAGTCGTGAAAATCTAGCCCCCTGGTGACGTCACTTTTCGGGGGAATTGTTCTGGAGGGTGGACCCGGACCCTACTCGTCGAGCGCTTTTCGATGACACCTCTTTCGCTTTCGTGCGACGCTTAATGTGGATTTTAGAGGGGGTTCTTCAACCGCCCTCCCCCGAGATGGGGTGTGAGGATTTGACCGGAAAGACGGCGCGGGTTAATCAAATACGCCGAGGGAGCGTGCTGACAAAGATACACAAGCTGGGAATTTTCACAGTTATTACGCTCTCCTGAGATGCTAAACGACACCACATCACAACTCTAGTATTTTATTTCTGTCTGCAGATGGTAGCTTTTGTATCATGAGTGCTGAACTGTAGAAGTCCTTACGCTCTCCTGAGGTGAGAAGCGACACCACACCGTAATTCCAGTATCTAATTTCTGTCTGTAAATGGTAGCTTTTCATTATGAAAGTTGTACTGTGGAAGTCATCACGCTCGCCTGAGATGGCAAACGGCACCACACCATCATTATTCTGTTATTTTATTTCTGTCTGTTAATGTCATCATATTTTGATCTTAGAAGCTAGACTTTTGGGGTCATTGTGCTATGTTTTGTGTGCACATAGTCCATGCTTTCACTGGATCTGTTTCGTTAGTAAATATTATTCGCTTCATTAGCAAGCACGTGGCGATTAGGTGGTCTCGTGGTTTGAACGGCCGACTACGGATGACAAGTTTGCACGCTCAAAAGCCCGCGACTCCTGAAGGCTTCTGACCAGTGTACGACCAGCAAGAGTGAGAGGGTGCCGGACGCTTCTTAACGAGGGGTAGAGTTTTAAGTAAATCACTGGGGTGGCCGAGGAATACTCCCGCCCATGGAGGGACACGCTAGAGGGACAGGCCCCTGACAGAGGAACACCCCACAGGGACAGAACTCATTGGAGGGACTGAACACACTGGAGAGACTGACCGCACTGGAGGGACTGAACATACTGGAGGGACTGAACACACTGGAGGGACTGAGCACACTGGAGATACTGACCACACTGGAGGGACTGAACTGAACACACTGGAGGGACTGAACAACTGGAGAGGCACACACTGGAGAGACTGACCACACTGGAGGGACTGAACATACTGGAGGGACTGAACACACTGGAGGGACTGAGCACACTGGAGATACTGACCACACTGGAGGGACTGAACATACTTGAGGGACTGAACACACTGGAAGGACTGAACACACTGGAGAGACTGCACACACTGGAGGGACTGAACACACTGGAGGGACTGAACATTCTTGAGGGACAGAACACACTGGAGGGACTGAACACACAAGAGGGACTGACCACACTGGAGGGACTGAACACACTGGAGAGACTGAGCACACTGGAAGGACTGAAAATACTGGAGGAACTGAACATGCTGGAGGGAAAAGTCGCCTCCGTCACGAAATTATGCCTCCGTCACGCAAATGCAGCTCATATTTGCATGGAGTAAGTTCGTGTGCTGTGACAGAATGTGAGCACTTGAGAAGTGAATATATCCATAAAATTATTGCCTGTATGGGTTGTTGCTCCTTCCATATATTTCGCACGGACTAATGTGGTTTGTTTGTTAAATTACTTGTAAATACGGAGTTCATCTACCTCTCGTGATATATTTAATACAAATGTTTTTGCTAGGCTGCTTTAAACCATGGTTTTGACCGATATTATACATCAGACGGACAAAATGTACCTATTCTGGCTATGTAGGAAGCAAGCTCCCCATCATAGGCACTGAACTGAACTTTGAAGTGGCTCAGCTTAAAATGAGCGGTGATTGAAAGCTGCAAACGAAGCAGAAGATTTACCAACCCCATTAACCTATAAGTATAGATCGGCGTTAGTATTAATTGAATAATCAAGCAAGGTAACTAGGCAATGACAGTGGAAGCGTTAAAAGAAATGTGAGGAAGTGGATAACCATCGCTCCAAAATGACAAAACCAAAAACGATTTTGCACCGTGGTGGATTCCTTTGACCCCTTTCATCTGGTTAGATCCTCCCTATTTCTGGTTAGATTCTTCCGGTCAATTTTGGGGTGTGGGTTCCTTTCATACCCCCTCTAATTTTCAAAGTAAGCGTTGCGTGAAAACGAAAGAGGCGTCATTGGAAAGCGCTCGACGAGTAGGGCCAAAAACGACCCATAAATTTAACCTCCCCAAACAAACAAGAAAGCGACGTTACATGGCAGTCTATGCGATCACGACTGACGTCATGTTTTGTCTCTGGAGAGTTCATTTTGGGGATAGTTTCGTTAAAAAAATCATTTGTACTCAGAAAAGGAAGGCGAAATTGACGTGATCCTACAATTTTCACCACACAAAAATCAATATTTTAATTTTTTAAGGTTTCATAATTTTTAGTTCTCAATTTTCTTTAATTTATGTAGTTCTAATGGGTAAAGTGAACCGCGAAACGTTGCTTGAAGTTAACACGCGCCCTGGATGGGGACGAAATCCGCCCACCCCTCCTGTTTCCTAGATAACACCCGATTTTACCGGCCGATATGCGCCATTGTTTGTGCACCTACTTAGAAATAACCGACGCGTTGCTTAAAGCAAGAAAAGCGAAAATCGGCCAAACATTTTCAAGTCAGGGGTAGTCAAATAACAAAAGAAAAGATATCAGCGTCAGACCACAAAAAATCGGCGCTGATGCGCCTTGCCGTATATTGGCAAAAGTGAAGTGTTTTTGGCAACACTAGTGACTTATGTGATGTATATTTTTATGCTGTAATCCTTAAAGTTATGTTAGGTTACCGAGGTCAAGTCAGGTCAAGTTCATGGCAGGTTACTGGAACCAAACTTGGTCAACTGGAATGGTGTCACAAATACAAATGACTGTCATGCGATTAATGTCACTTTGCACGTTACTCCCTACACATCCCGAAAACTATTATTTTGTCATCGTGTACCTAAGCGTTTCCATACTTTATTCATGTAGTCTCTTTTCTTTGCGAAGTCGATTGCGCAAGCCCCCCAACGGAGCAGTGGGCTTGGCGGCCCGGTTCCGGTAACTGGAGCAGGTAATAACCTGATAGTGTTACTATATAGGTGACCTGAGGTCACGTTCCGAGTCTAGCATCTGTATTGCATCATTAGTTATGTCTAAAGCATCACTGACGCTCATTTTGGAGCATTTAAACGCAATCACAGCGATCCATAACAATGACAAGCCAATCCACGCAAAACGATAAAATTTCGATATTTTGTGCTCATTTGTCAAGATATTGACCTATGGTCATGAAATTTGCACACAATAGAATTTGCTACCGTACCCATCAACCCTGTCAATTTCGTTCCTTCAGCTCTAATAGGAGCCAAGATCTTAGCGGGGGCGGAATCCGCCCCCCCTCTCTCTCCAGTGCGTGTAATTTTCAGAGGCCCTCCGGGGCGCGTGTTAACTTGCACTGATAAAAATGCTTATTTTAACCAGAATCTTCGATTTTATCCCTAATGGGCAAACATGAAAACCAGTACGCCAGCAAAAAAGGACAAAAATTCCTTTGGTTAATTGTGCTGCATCACTATAGATGAACAAACGCTGCATTCCATTTCAATATTTGAACCCGTTGAAGCGTGAATGGTTCAACTTTTTTAGGTAACCTCACTTGACCTTGAATAACTCGTTGACGGAAGATGACCTGACCGCAAAATTTTCAAACAACATACAAAATTGATGTGGAAAACGGTGCGCCAAGTTTCGGTGCGCTGTCGCGCATTGTTTTTTTTATATCCACGGAAAACCTTACGGGGGTGGCGTAAACTGACCCAACTCCCTCCCGAGACTACCCGAGACCCGAGAGTAGAGTTAAGTAAGCTAACAGCAGTGTATTGCACCAACAAGGGTGTCTGAACAACCCTCGCTATTTAATTGCTGCCAGGTGTCGCGTGGCGAGGGGGCGCACTTCGCACAAGCAGACAGTCAGCGACACGCCTGGGGCGCGTGCCAGGCCCCAGGGCGGCCGCGGCCAGCATTCTGGCGCACTTCTGACCGCCGGCCACCGGCGCACCACGTGACCGTTTCCGGGCACCGGCGCCATCATCGGTCAATCTCAGACACAGTCAGTCTCAGTACAGCTGAACACTCGGCTACCGTGGCGCCAGTCTACCATGACTCAGCTACCGTAACACCAGTCCGCCAGTCTACCATGACTCAGCTACCGTAATACCAGTCCGCCAGTCTACCATGACTCAGCTACCGTAACACCAGTCCGCCAGTCTACCATGACTCAGCTACCGTAACGCCAGTCCGCCAGTTTACCATGACTCAGCTACCGAAACACCAGTCCGCCAGTCTACCATGACTCAGCTATCGTGACGCCAGTCTATCTTGACTTAGCTACCATGACGCCAGTCTGCTGTGACTCGGCTACTGTGACGACAGTATACTATGAGTCGGCTACCGTGGCGCCAGTCTACTATGACTCGGCTATCGTGACGACAGTATACTATGACTCGTCTATTGTGACGCCAGTATACAGTGACTCGTCTATTGTGACGCCATTATACAGTGACTCGTCTATTGTGACGCCAGTATACAGTGACTCGTCTATTGTGACGCCAGTATACAGTGACTCGTCTATTGTGACGCCAGTATACAGTGACTCGTCTATTGTGACGCCAGTATACAGTGACTCGTCTATTGTGACGCCAGTATACAGTGACTCGTCTATTGTGACGCCAGTATACAGTGACTCGTCTTTGTGACGCGATAAGTGCTCGTCTATTGTGACGCCAGTATACAGTGACTCGTCTATTGTGACGCCAGTATACAGTGACTCGTCTATTGTGACGCCAGTATACAGTGACTCGTCTATTGTGACGCCAGTATACAGTGACTCGTCTATTGTGACGCCAGTATACAGTGACTCGTCTATTGTGACGCCAGTATACAGTGACTGTCTTGTGGTCTATTGTGACGCCAGTATACAGTGACTCGTCTATTGTGACGCCAGTATACAGTGACTCGTCTATTGTGACGCCAGTATACAGTGACTCGTCTATTGTGACGCCAGTATACAGTGACTCGTCTATTGTGACGCCAGTATACAGTGACTCGTCTATTGTGACGCCAGTATACAGTTACTCGTCTATTGTGACGCCAGTATACAGTGACTCGTCTATTGTGACGCCAGTATACAGTGACTCGTCTATTGTGACGCCAGTATACAGTGACGCGTCTATTGTGACGCCAGTATACAGTGACTCGTCTATTGTGACGCCAGTCTACCTTAACTTGGCTACCATGACACCAGTCTACTGTGACTCGGCTACCGTGGTGCCAGCTCTGTGCTGATCGTAGCCTCTTCCATGAGACGGCCGCGTTTTTCGGGCGGCTGGACGGTTTTCGTGTGCACGAGGCCAACACAAACGGCTGAGTCAACGTCGCGGCAAAAGTGCGACGGTAACCACGTCCGCGGACGTCCAATAAGAACGTCCGCCGCCGGACAGGCCGACATGCACGTCCGGCACACGACCACCATACGGCCGACGGTGTAGCCATGAAACCTGCCTCCTCCAGGGTCGTAAAACGTCGCCTTTTTGTTTTCCCGCGTGAACTAAGCAGAGTTTATATGGCTTGGGTATTGCGTCTTGCATGGCGGCAAACGGTGTTGTGTGTGTGTGGCTGCAAGCCAAGCCGAGAGTCGACTGCGCTAACACCGACCATCTATTGCTTTGTTTTGGCGTTTAGTGTGGTGTCTCTTATTTCCTTGAAAAGAGCGAGCAATTGTCTTGAGTAGCGCTTTTTATACGAGAACAAACATTTGCTCCGAGCATCACCTTTCGCGCGCTATTTACACTGAAATGTGGGCCATTTATACACCGCGCCGTTTGTCAGGTGGGCGGTTGTTTTCAACCTCTGGCTGTCGGGTCTAGCGATGTAGGCTAGGCTGTAGAGCTGTTGCCGGCTTCATGAGCAGCTGCGTTTGCCTCCTTCAGCTCATGCAACATCCGGACACCGCGCTGTGCGAAGTGAAGCAACAGAACCATGTGTGATGTCGTTAAGAGCCACAACACCCAGGCATTGGGCCATTCGGGGCGACGTTGCGACACTCAGCCAACAGGGCATTACACATTGATCCGAGCCATCAAGTAACGCCGCCACCGGAAGTAACGTGGCCTGTCTGAGCGGCAGACCACCAGACGGGAAACACCACCACCCAGTTGTCGGGTCAGTGGGAGCGAATTAACAGCATGCGGGCGTCGGCTCATTGGCATGAAGCGACGATATCCGGGCGGGAAGCGACTGCGCTGAGCCGATTGTTGAGTCGAATTTCACACTCGGCGGCCGGCGCTCGAGAGGCGTCAGACATGTTGGAGTGGCATCGCCACGGCAGCACGTAATCGCCAACGCGCTCAAGGCGAGGCCGAGCCGGCAGAGCAGAACCGGCACGACATCGCGCTGCCAATACAGGCAATTATCGGTCTCAGCCGAGCACAACTCAAGCGTGCTTTGGCCGGTTCGTTGTGCATCGCGGTAGTTCTGAGGATACACTGCACGTGTCACCTTGCCTCATTCGGCTGCAAACCCGTCCGCTGTCCAGGGAGAGGTTCCACTGCTGTTCTGACCCCATGACTGCCGTCATGTCGTGAACATAATCGTGGATCACGTCGTGGAGTGGCCCGGAGTGCAATGCAGTAGATTGGAGTGGCGCGGAGTGCAGTGGAGATGCTGGGAGTGGAGCGGCCCGCTGCTGTTTGACATAGCTGATGATCATATCCTGGATGTTGTGGGCAATTCTTTCCCATTGGTGACACTTTCAGATGAGATGAAGATGTTACTTTATTCACCTAGGGTGACCCCTCTCTGGAAGAGTACGTTCTACGGTATTTACAGGCGCACACAAATGCACAAATATAGCCAGCATAACCTACTATACGTTAAGCAATGCATTCAGCAATATACGAGTGAGTGTTAATGATGCAAGCATGACAAACTACAGCTTAATCAGAACAAAGGTACATGCTTTCCGTGAATGCACAATGGAGTAAAGTAAGGAAACAGAAGATTGCTATATATACAAATAGGAACTAGCTACGTAGTCGGCTTGTCATTTCATGTATGTGTGTAGCACATGTGACGTGACACAGCTCCATACAGTGCAAGAGATGTAGCAAGTTTTTGCATCCAATTTGTAGGCGGCAGGCAGAGAAGTGGTCACTTAGTTGTCGTCACCAGATAATTCTGACTTGCAAGGGACTGTGAGTGTCTGCGGTGGGTGAGTACAAGGGACTATGAGTGCCTGTGGTCGGTGAGTACAAGGGACTATGAGTGTCTGAGGTGGATGAGTACAAGAGACTATGCGTGCCTACAGTTGGTTAGTGGAGGAGACTATGAGTGCCTGCGGTGGATGGATGGGCTTTCGAGTTCTAAAAGAGTATTGGTCCCCTTGGCCCCTCCTCGCGAATCCGCCCGTGTGCTCCCATGACGTCGTACACGGTTCCCTACCCTGGTCGATGCGCCCTAAAGCCCAAATAACTAACTAACTAACACGGTTCCCTACCAGCTTGCATCCCACCTACAGGTTCATCAAGGTCGAGCACGTCCATTGTGTAAAACGTACGGCACCAATGCTGCATCGAAGTGCATAAAGTTAGCCGGGAGTCCGGCAGCGTTATCGCACCAAGTGCAGCCGGGAGTCCGGCGGCGTTATCGCACCAAGTGCAGCCGGGAGTCCGGCGGCGTTATCGCACCAAGTGCAGCCGGGAGTCCGGCGGCGTTATCGCACCAAGTGCAGCCGGGAGTCCGGCGGCGTTATCGCACCAAGTGCAGCCGGGAGGCCGGGCGGTTTTTCCCCAAAAGGGGGGGAGGGCGGCCGGGTTATAAGGGCGTTATCGCACCAAGTGCAGCCGGGAGTCCGGCGGCGTTATCGCACCAAGTGCAGCCGACGCGCAGCAGCCGCTCGACGCCGGCGACGCGACGATCGGACGTGCCCGCTCCCGAGACGCGGCTGCAGAGTCGCCGGCACCGACGCTCCAGTCTCGCCCGAGGCGATCGACAAGCTTCGCAGCCGGACCCTCCAGACGCCCTGCCCCTCCCCCAGAGGTGAGTGGGCGGCAGCCGGGCTCACCCCCGCAGTGCGTCGCTCCCAGTCGGTCTGTCGGTCAGTCACTCCGACCGATCCGGGCCGGAAGCCGCACTCGTGCTGCAAACGCGACCATCCTCGGAACGTGCTGACCTGTATATGTGTGCATAAGTATGTACGTACATGCATGGGCAATGGAAGTCTGGTTCAATCAGGCCTTGATTTATTTGCTTGAGCATGATATATATAGCTCAATATTGCGGTGTGATGCCCTATCTGCACTGCTATATCACTTGTGCAGTGGAGGGCGGCACTAAAAGACATAAAAGACGCAATTATGTCGAAATAATAAAAGGAAAAAATAAAGTTTCTCATTGAGCGGCAATGACATTTTGTGACCGCATATTCTCGTGGCATTGCAGGCCTCATGGTTTGAAGGTCAGTTCCAGCAATACACAGATGATGATATGTGTAGCAACAGGGATATGTTGAAGTGTGGCAGGCCTGAACATAAATATTTTGAATCCACGAATCATGAGTGGCGTGTAACAAAGTATCTGGAAGTGTGCAGAAGAGAATTTGGAAGTATGCTCTTTAAAATCAACTCATGCAATGAACAGATAAAAACTGCACAGCATGGCATGTTGCACACTTCTTGCATATCATGCAAAAGTATCATGACATGACATGGGGCTTTTTCTTCCTATCCATTATCGCTCCTCAATTTATGTGAGTACCCCAGAAATTCTGAAACTCTAGTCTCCGCCAACATTTCAGGCCCCAATGCATTGAACACACCATAAGTGGTTGTATGGGAGTAGAATGTGCTTATAGGCGTGCTGGATTATAGAGGTCATTTACGCCGCCTGTAAAGCCAGTGGGTTTTGCAAGCATGCTTAATGTACGTTGCATTTACGTAAAAGGAGTCTTACTTCAAAGTGTATGTGACGTTAAGGTGCTAAAGGCGCATGGACGGGACTATTTCGCGAATATCTAGTGTTTTAGTTTCACCACATATCTTGCTCTTCCGCAAGATATGTGGTGGGGAAGGACTGACAAGACAGTTGATTTTGCCAGTGCACCGGTATTAGCCTGCTCTTGTCAAAAAGCACCGATGAATCTTTGTCGTGTGTGCACGGCGATAACTGTTCACACCGTCTACAACCTGTTAGTTGTTAGTAGTAGTTACTAGCAGAGTGCATGGATACAGGATTGTGCGTGGGGTTAGTACGGAGTTTGGCATTCCGACTCATTTACGGCGTTTTGCGTCACGTTATATCTCCGGGCAATCGGTTTATGTTGTGAATTTATCAGGCAAGTCGGTTCATTTGCATTCGCCGTCACCTCTGGGAAATCGTGCTACGTTACGCCAGTGCTTAAAGCAAGTTGGCTCGTTTACGTCTAATGGCACCATTTATTTCGAGTGGTAAGGTTAATCGGCTCATGCACGTCCGATGCCACTCGTGGATGGCTACATACGTCGCTGCTATGAGTGGTTGCGCGGGCACGCGGTGCTTGATGGAGTGCGTGTTGTGGTGTGGTGTCTACAATGCTTCTGCTGGTTGCGTACAGCTAGCCAAATACTAATTGGAGGAGTTCTGGCTGTTTGTCACCCAGAAGCGCTGGAAGCGAGCGGGCGAGTCAATCTTTTTGACAGGTCTTAAGTGGTTGTCTTTGAGCATCAAAGCCATTATAGTCTAGCAGGATGTGTCCGATGCTCAATGTGTTGTTGCAGGCGCCGCAGTGAGGTGGTGCACAGTGGTCATCCTCTCGGTGAGGCTTTATGCAACAAATGGCAAGCATAGTGAGAATGACTTTCTTTCGGCGGTGTGACTGGCTTGATGTGTTCCATGTGCCTAACGCCGGTGCGACGTAGTTGTTGGAACGGCTAGGTATTCAGCCATGCTGTGTCCATGTGTTCTTGTGATGCTTATGTATGTGACGCTGTAGGCGTGCTTTACAATCATCTACCGAATATTGCATGCTGTGATGATTTGCCGATGTTGAAGCTTGTTTTGCCAGTCCATCTGCTTGCTGGTTTCCTGGAATGCTGACGTAGCCCGGAATCCAAAGGAAGGAAATGTTGTTTACGTTGTGGGCCGCGGCTTGTTGGATCTGATCAATGATTGGATGTAGGCAGTCGTGTGTGTTGCTAATTGACTGAAGGAGTGATTTGGTGTCTGAATAAATTATCACGTTTCTCGTTTGCGCCATTTTCGCATGGAGGTAGCGGCCAGAATGGCCACTGCATCAGAGATGAAGATTTAAAAGTCATCCGGTAGACGTTTGGAAGCCCTAAGGCCTCGTCCAGTGCTGCCGACGCCTACTTTGTCCTCGTGTTTTGACCATCCATGAATACGAGTGCTTTGTGTTTGTTGAGATCAGCGCATTCGTTGCAGGTGTCAAGAATTTCACCCGGCGTGGATCCGATTTCTGTTCCGAAAGCAAGCACTCTGCCTTTGGCTGGCCGTGTGTCCAGAATGGCCTAGAGGGCGGTTGAGCCGCGATGATTGGCATTGTGAGGCTAAGAACTGAAAGACCTGTGGGAAGTTGAATACTAAATGATGGCAATGGGAGGGACACAACAGCTGTGTCGCCACCACATTAAAATCAAATCCACTCAAAATGATCCGGCACAGCGCTGCCTTACGCCTGACAGATGCGACAAGAGCTAATTTGGGCGCAAACTTCCACCATATAGTGTTCAAATTCAAATTACCACGGCCCTTTCAGAACTTAACCTCACAATGTCAACCACTGCAGCCTGACTGCCCACTGGACCATTCTGGACACACAGTCAACCAAAGGTCGGGCCAGTACTTTCTCTCGAAAAATAAATCGACTATCACATCGGCCGGCATTGTTGCCATTTTCCACAAGTTCACCGATGACAACAATCACAAAGCATTCGTATTCACGGATGGGCCGCAACACTAGGTCAATATAGGCATCGGCATCACCGGATCAGGCATTAGGCTTTCCAGGCGTCTGTCGGATAACTTCTCCATCTACTCCATTGAAGCACTGGCCATTCTGGCCGCTATCTCCATTCTCATGAGGCGTAAAGCCAGAAACATAGTAATTTGGTCAGATTCAAATTCCCTCCTTCAGTCACTTAGCAATACCCACAAATGTCCGCATACCATAAATGACAGAATCCGACAAAGCGTGGCTCTAACGTAAACAAGAACTTTTCCTTCCTCTGTATACCGGACCACGCCAACATCCCAGGTAACGAAGAAGCAAACTGGCTCACAAACTAAGCCTAAGCATTGAACACCTATCCCAGTATGGCATATTCATCAGACGATTGCAAAGCACTCCCACAACGCCACATTCGCCAACATCACCATAACACATGGACACAGCATAATTATACACAACGCAAATCCAACAACACCCACAGCATCAAGCTGGTTGCACACAACTGGTTGCAGCATCAGCTAGAGGATGGCCAATATACAACACCTCACTGCAACACCTGCAACACAGCATTAACCATTGGTCACATCCTGCTAGACTGTAGTAGCTTTTACTCCTGCCTTCTGCCAAAAAGCCTTCTGCCAAAAAGAGGGCATCACCCTGTCGCTTCCATCACTTCTGGGTGGCAAGCTCCTAGAACTTCTTCAATTCATGTTTGAATAATATGTATGCCACAAAACTAGCAGGAGCACTGTAGATACCACACAACCAACACTCACTTGAGCACGCAATGCGTGCCCGCGATACACTCGTAGGAAGCACGTATATAGCCATCCCCGAATGGCGTCGGACGTACATGAGCCGATTTGCTTTCAAAATTACACATAAATGGTTACCTAGCGGTGCCATTGGACGTAGATAAGCCGATTTGATTCAGGAAACAAAATAGAATGGCATAAAACGACTACCCAGAGGAGCCATCGGACGTAAGTGGGCGGAATTACCTTGCAACTCATAACGTAAAACGGCTACCCGGAGGTTCAGTGGACGTAGGTGAACCGAATTGCCAAGCACCGTACCAATCCCCCTGGTAACCCTGCATACCATGCTTAGACTAACCATCTAACAATTAGCACGCGACGGCCGGCGCGATAAATGGCGGTCCGAAGGATGAATCCCACCCTGAGCCACAAACAGCGGCATCATCCGTGTCCACAGTGACGTCGTGTGTCCACACATCCTGAAATTCAGTCGCCGTAATCTGCCTGACAGGTTTTCTTCTTCGGCAGGAACCCCAAGTTCTGAGATCCTGGAGCGAGGAGGGTGGAGGGGTCGGCTTGAGACCAGGCCGGGCGGAGGTTAGCGACGCTGGAGCCTTATCTACGAGCTGTCGAATTAACACATTTGGCAAACTACCTGCATCGTGTCCTGAGCAGCATAGTGACTGAAAGACAAGAAAGGGTGAAACTCGGTATACACTCGGCGTTTCCAATATACACGAATAAGCCATACACTTCAGATTAGGCTTATATGGTGGTGCATCGCAAAAATGGACTCCAAATTCTGTTTGGTAACACCAATAATCTTGCGACCTCTTCATTTATGAGTAAACGCGTAAAACATGGGAAGATCAGACCACTTTGCACGAAAATTTCCCATGCGCAGTGAACATCCTTTGGACAAAGAAGAAGAGCATCTAAAAAAAAAATATTGAAAAATTGTCAAAATTGAAACTAAAATAGCACTTCTTATTCTGGATGAGGAATTGAGAACGCGAAACGCTGGACCGAGAATTTGCTACGGTTTCAGAAGTGGCCTGGTCCGGCCGACACGAGCCAGGCTAATGGCAACATCTGTACCATATTGATGTGGATATACTCCCTCGGGTTTCGATATCGCTCGTGATAAAATCAGATAGAAGTCCATTTCGACCCTCCTCTCCCTCACACCTCTCCCTCATACACCCATATCGTGTGCGAGAGTAATCCCTGAGCGAAAGTGGATTCATATGGTAATCATCAATGGTGCCAAGCATGAAATCACTTCTTGCCAGGTGGTCCAACTCAGGAACAGATGTGGATTTGGAAAAAAACTTGGACTGGCAAAGGAATTTCGCTTCAGAAACAGTACGGCTGAAACAAGGTATGAGATGTTCTTCCTCGAGCTCGTCGAGAAAATAATCGAATCATCGTGCGGAGAGGCGGTGCGCTCTGCACTTTAGCCCATATTTGAGCGGGTAAGATATTTTGTGAAGCGTTAGCTCGAAAATTTTGATGCGGCATGTCGCACTAACATTGTGTTTTTGTTTGGCGCCCGCCATACTTGCCCTATGGAGGTCAGCACTCCTGCAATCAGGCGTCGTAAATTCCTTCCTTCGCCATTCCTCACACCCACCCGCACCCCGAAATCCCAGGCTGCCACCGCCAGTCACGTGACCGGCCCGCCAGCTCTGATCACCGACACGCAGCCGAAGCTCGCAGCATCTCCGGCCGCCGTCGGCCCGGTCCCGCGCGAGCTCGACGGCACCAATCAGGCCGCCCGGCGTCGACACCTCCTCCACGCCTACCAATTTGCAGACAGCCGCTCTGCGCCGACTGCCAAACGGCCTGGATATCGACGAGCCGCGCCGTGTTCGACGCGACGAGCCGCGCCGTGTTCGACTCACCCCTCCCGCCTGCCTTGGGCGCGGACGCGTGGCCGGCAATTGGGCGCAATCAGTGGCGGCGCCGTCGCATGTCGTCTGGACGGCGGGTTAGCCCGACCGCCGGCCGGCAGCGCCGCCGCCGCCGACGGCGCGAGCACCGCCTGATTGCCTCGATGGTCGGCCGGTGTCCGTCGACCTCGGCGAGCTGTTGACACACGCGCGCCGTCGCGGACGACGCGGCGGACCGCGGCGCGCTGGGATTCTCCGCCGGGCGTGCCGGTGCCGCGCTCGAGCTGCTGATCCGGTTCGAGATGTTGGCGGCCGGAGGTGTGAAATTTGACGCGCTTGCAGGATGAACTGCGTTGGCCAACTGGGACGCTCCACACGCGCGGTTGGGTTTGTTGGTCACGACACAGATTACGGGACGAACGGGGGGCGGGGATGGCCGAATGGTTAAGGTGTCGGGCTGTGGGTGCAAAAGGTCCCGGGTTCGACTCTAGCGCCACTCAGGACATTTCCCAATCCCGTGGCCCACCGGCGAAACAGTGTGGGCGCCACCATTAGCCGTGAATGTGCATAAAGTGTGTCGTGAACCAACCAATAAACAAACAAACAAACGGGACGAACGGGAAGCTGGCGGCAGTGAAGGGCCATTTGATCCAGCATATGCATGCGGATGAATGCATTGGGTATGCAGTGGCAAGTATCTCCCA
The DNA here is from genome assembly GCA_034440575.1 of Imbricaverruca yamaguchii. Classification (NCBI taxonomy): domain Eukaryota; kingdom Metazoa; phylum Arthropoda; class Thecostraca; family Neoverrucidae; genus Imbricaverruca; species Imbricaverruca yamaguchii. The sequence continues at coordinate 467,824 of JAOTOL010001585.1, forward strand.
GGAAGGTTGGCTCCGATGATGCGAACTCTTCCAGCATTTTTCGACATCATCTGGTACCAGTGTGAATCATCAGAGTATAGGTGTCACAGGAATGAATACGCATGCGTACGCACGGGCATGAGGAAAGCGGTACATAATGCGGTATGGGTGCAGGATATAAAGCTTATAAAATAATGTCCCATACGCTACTACCGTTTGGCTCAGCGTTTGCCAAGTAACAAAGAAGGATATGTGACAATTATTTTCGTCCAGTCTTTGTCGACTTCTCCCACGCAAGTGAGATGTGGACCATTTATAATTTTATAGGATGGACTTAAACTGGTCATTTTCTATGAGTACCCCACCACTCGTTCCCCCGTTATGCAAAACAGCCCATACTGGGACAAATCACCGCTGAAACAGTCATAGATTCAAGACATAACCTATCAATACAAATGCAATACATTCAGAAAGCATTTGCATTGGAATGACAACTTCACTAACTAAGTATAGTTTGTTTAAACTAGATGAAACGTACGTCACGTGACGTCATATGCTAGAAGTGCCCTTTTATGCTTTGATATTGCTGAATCATATTCCGGTTTGGGATTATCCCGAAAAATCGACTAAATACGGTGCTTTTCATATTAGCACTATTATGGCATTTTTCCTACGATATATTTCCCCGCCGCTTGAAACATATTCACCGAATATTGAATGTTTTGTCGGTTTTATTTGATCCCGTGTCAGTAGCTTTGAAGCAAATGGTACTATACTTTGAATTAACTTAGCAAAATCTGGGCGGGTTTGATATTGTTGGATTGTTGTCTCAGATATTTTCTGTCAATTAAGGCCGTATACAATATCAACTTTGTCATCATGTACTTGACGTTATTGATGTCGGCTTTCCGTTCTGGCACTAATCTTGTGATTAGCTTATCTACCACCACCAACCAATATGCCAACTTATCTTGTGCGTTGGTTTCCTATCAGCTATCCTATTGTTCCTGTTACGCTATGTGTTATCATATACATACTTACTGCGCCACACACAAACTTGCACACAATTTGGTAATTGCTTGCCTATTGCATCATAACTGAGCTATGTTTACCAGAGAAGCAATGCCGGATATTACTTCAAACCAGGATCATTCTGGTCCTTATTTTAAAGTTAGATTTGTGTTTGTTGGGCAATAATTGATTTCTTGGCATTTCTTTCTGCAATGCAATGTTGATGAATGTGGTTAGCATGTGTTCACTCCCAGTTTTCCTCTGTGAAATATGATTTTGATTGGGCCGTTCATAGTTTGTTATTGCAGTTTGGAATCATGGTTACACTGTTTAATGTCCAGGTTACATTTTACACACCTTTTCCAAAGTAAAGATGAAATTAGTTAATGACAAGTTAGATGCCTTTATAACGTCCTCAATGTTTTACTAATTCATTTTTGAAGTTTTGGAACCTTTTTTAAAGAGGCCAGGCTGGCATAGGCTATGTTTTGCTAGATGACGTTTTTACAATCGCACATGCAGAATACGATTTTTATTTTAGTTCAGATGGCAGTTCCAGAATGAATTGAAAAATGTTTCTGAAGGTGCTTAACATGATGCGATCATTAGTTTCTCGCACAACTGCATTATTTTCAGTCGGTAAGCAAAGTAATGTTCATAAGCAATCAAATACAGGGTCTAGCATCTGCATTGCATCAGTAGTAATGTCCAAACCAGCATTAATTCCCATTTTGAATTATTATACAATCACAGCGATACATAACAATGACAAGCCAAGCCACACAAAACCAGAAAATATGGACACTTTGACCTCATTTCACCTTGAAGATATTGACCTAAGCTCACAAAATGTGTACACAATAGGGTTTACTATTGTACCAATCCACCCCGTGAACTTCGTTCCTCCAGCTTTAATAGGAACCGAGATCCTAGCGGGCACGGAATCCGCCCACCACCATCCAGTGCACGTAATTTTCAAAGGCCCTCCACGGCGCGTGTTAGCACTTATCCATTCAGCTAAGTTAATTAACACACTATACACGCTGCAAATTTATCTCTTTTAACACGCCCCCCGCCTCCCCCCACGCCTCCCCGCCTCCCCCTCCCCCCAAAAAAAAAAATGTTGAAAATTTAGCACAGAAGCTAGCAAGCCAGTGGTGCAGGTGTGTATGCCTATGGAATGGCACCCCGACCAAGCAATGTTGGCTGTCCCCAAAGTATAATTTCAGCTTTTAACAAGAGGCACTACGTGGTCCTCCCCCAAGCCGGAGAGTTGAATGCAGCCTTCTGTGTTCAACATGCCCAATAATCCGACCAAATCAAAAGACATCCGAAGCTCATTGAAAGTTTCCGCCAGGCGTTGGTGTCCAAGTTCACATGGACAGACAAAATGATCAATTGCTTTGTGAGGATCCTGACTGAGGCTAAGTTTTTCCTTGTCAGAGCAAGGCTGATGGAGCCCTGGCTACGTATGCTCGCCAAGAATAGTCTGGAGAGGCGTGGAGCTGAGCTTAGAACTGGCATCGCTCTCACTCCAGTGCGGGTCAAGTCATCTGACTGGCAACATACACAGTTGATTGGTTTTGATAACCAATTACCTAACCTGATTGTATGCACACCCAGGTTGTTGTTTCGAATACTTTTGAGGTGGGAAGTGCCCCCTCAACGTTCGCTTTGCTTCCCAATAATTTCAGTTTTTAACATGGGGCTTATGGGGTGTGCCTCCAAGTCCATTTCGGCCTGCCCATTGTCAGTATGCATTCCCCCAATAAAAAAAAAAAATTAAACGCCGTATGCACACCTCCAGGAGCATGGCGGCGCCATGCATTTCGGCCGGTGGGTGCATGTGGTTGCGAGAAAACGTCAATTTTTAACTGAATATTTGCCATACACCGCCATAGGGTTAGTATTCAAATTATTAAATTCAGGGGGATATGCCACCTGCCACACCACCCAATTGTGCGCCACCCATACTAGGAAGTATTCGGTAGCCTACATCCCGCCCCAAGCCGTAAACGCTTTATGTACTTCCTTTGGCTGGCTGGATAGAAAAGTGATCAACCATAGCACAAGTTGAGGTGGACGAACCCCAGCGCTGCAGAATATCTGCTTGCATCATTTCCCTTTATGCAAAGCTTGTTTGATATCAGCAAGATTACAATGCAGTGCCACTAATTTTCGATGGTAGTTGTTTTGATTTCCCGATGATAGGAACAAAATATCCGCCCGCATCGGGCCTCGAACCTGGTACCCACAAGCTATTGGATGAACCAGCTATAATTACGCCACCGGTGCAGGCGGCCGAGCCGTGTTTAACCCGTCCCGTCTCGGGGGGGGGGGGGATCTTCAACCGCCTCCCCCTCAGGTTTTTCGCGGATAGCGGACGAATGGGGCATGGCAGTGCGCCCAGATTTGGCATGCCTTTTCCCATATCAATTTGACATGCTGATTCAAAATTTTATGTCTGGTCATCTAGGGTCAACGAGTTAGTCAAGGTCAGGTGAGGTCACCTCCAAAAAAGTTAAACCAGTCGTCACGCTTTAACAGATACAGATATTTTAATGAAACTTTCATCGTTTGCTTATCTTTACGGATACAATAAAACGTACGAGTGGAATTTGGCATTTCTTTTTCGTTTTTGACTACATATAAATGTTCCGTACTTGCCAAATTGTCGTTCAAATACAGGATTTTGGCTAAAGTAAGCATTTTTTATGAGCGTAAGTTGACTTCCAATAAATTTTGTCGGTTTACTCTACCAATTGGAAAAATAAAATTTAGGAAAACCTTCAAACTCAAAATTTTGAAATTTCGAAAAAAAAATGTTTTTTTGGGTGTGGGAGGTGGGCAAACAAAATTATAGCCCTGGTCGATTTCGCTGTCCTTTTCTCATTCCAAATACATTTTGTTTTTCATATATCCTAAAAATGAACTCCCCAAAGTCAAAAAACATAATGTAAGTCGTGAAAAGTCGTGAAAATCTAACCCCCCTGGCGACGTCACTTTCGGGAGGAAGTTGTTTTGGAGGATGGACCCGGACCCTACTCGTCGAGCGCTTTCCGATGACATCGCATTTGTTTTCGTGCGACACTTAGTTTAAATTTTAGAGGGGGTCTTCAACCCCCCCGAGACTGGGTGGGAGGATTTGACCGGAAAGACCGCGCGGGTTAAGTTAAATGGTGTGGGTGGATATAACATGGGTTCAAATAACACCATTTTACATAATAAATAATACGCCCATATGAAAGCTTACAATGATTATCGAAATACCATGAAACAAGCTTTCACATGACGTATAATTTATACATCTAACCTATACTTGCTAGTCAGGAGTACGCTCGGAAAAGTACTATTTCTTGCTGTCGTGGTAGTCGGCTGAACCCGAATCGACGCCCAGATGGCGTCACTAGCTGTCAATACACATTGCCAGAAGCCGACCCAGTATGTTTCGCACGTGCTGTGTGTATGGAAGTATCTGTGTGTTGGAAACTGAACCGACCGATAGGTACTATGGTAACCTAATTATTGCGATTAAACGTTTACGCATACTAGACGATACTCGCATTCGATTTCTATATACACGATTTCGACTCTTGTACCTTCACTCTGATTGGTGTAACTTAAACATATCATCTGTGTGATTTCGTAAACAATCTGCGCTTATTCCTGATGATGTCATGTGAAATGACGAAACGACGACAGAGAGGACATAAACTATGCGTTCTTTAAGCCAAATATTGCTGATTATGAGCTTCGACGCCATTTTGAGACGACAGCACGAACGCGAACACCAAGCCATTTTAAGAATACTCGAAGTCACATCAAAGAAACAATCAACAGCAACAAAGCATATATATATATATATATATATATATATATATATATATATATATATATATATATATATATATATTTATATATATATATATATGTATAAATATCCATATACAACATATGTAGCACATATTTATTTACATATCCTTTCTCTCCTTCACTCGCCTGATCCCTATCGTAACCGCTTGCGACCTGACCCACAAACGACGCCAGTCACGCACCTGTCGAGACCTGTGTCGCGACCAGCGCCCGTGACGTCGTGACACCGTGTCCCGGCAGGCGTCAGACGTCACCGCACCGCACGGGGGCTCCGCCCACCGCCCTCTCGGCCGCCTCCGACCAGCCATGAATAGCCGGCCATGGCAGCCGCCCTCCGGCCAGAAAATACATCGCCATCGTGCCGTCACGCCGAGGCGAGGGTCACTTTATGGCCACGTCCGGACCGGCAACACGGTGGCCGACGGCCGGCTGGAGGCGGCCGCGGTGGCCGGTTCCGGCGTCCGGTCACGATTCCAATTGGCGATATCGGGAGCTACTGCGGCCGATGGATGGGGCGGTCCGAGGCGGCTGCCGTGGGGAAAGGATCCGCACGTGCCACCGCCGAGTGTGTGCCCCCTCCCACTCCCACTCCAACCCTCCACCGTGTTCCCACAGCCGGGGCGAAAGTCGATGGCGGGTAGTGTTCGAGGTGATGGACAGAACAAGCATGGATGGCGTGCCCCCGTCAGCCACGTTGATCCGTTCGCGCCGCCGGATTTGTCAGGTCATGAGGAACTGTGGAAGTAATGCCGATAATAGCCGCCGGCGGTGTCATGAGAAGATTACAATCGTGCGGGCCAGCTATAAAATGTCCGAATTAGGCGCCAGTGCACACTGGGCAAGAATGGCTCAAACAGTGACACACACGAATTTCCAAGTTCGTCAAAAGACGACAGTTCTAACGTATATCGTTTGCGAAATGTTCCAGCTTTCGAAAACAGTGCTTTTTTCGATATATCAGCACCCGTGAGCATAAATAACACAGCAAATTACTCCATTATAGCGTGTTTGTCTGTGTCGTTGCAAACGAGGCTAGAATCGAATATTTTTCTTATCATTCAGTTGCTCAGATCATGAGGAGTAGACTAGGGGTAGAAATGAACAATTTGACGAATCTAGCAACTTTCTGCAGATAATCTAGTGTTGGCAAGTAACAAACGATTCAGATAATATATAACGATGAGCATAATATGGATTTTTTTCATCAACCTACAAGCTGGTTTTGATTTCATAGAGTAAATGCACACTTTGGCTAGAAGTCTCGATTGTATGCTGCTGCGTTTTTTTTCGCGCCAATATTAATAAACTGGCTTGAACCGGATTGATGCTGCGAACAGCGCCATCTATGTTGGTCGATGCATATTAATTGTATTAATGGTTAGGGCATCGATGACACCTTCATCGCGTTCTGTACGCTAAGTCTTAACCTATCCTAAAACACGCTCTTGAGAAAAAAGATGTTTCAACACACGTTTGGAATGATGGAGGGCCGCACCGATGACCCAGGAAATGATCTGGCGGGCCGCACGCAATGTTAATTTTGACAAATGGCCGCGGGCCGCACGGACTGACCTCGCGGGCCGCATGTGGCCCTCGGGCCGCTGGATGGGGACCCCCTGGGTTGGGGCATATCAAGACTTCATAAAGTGTATTAATCAGTCGAATTATTATTTATGTCATGATTGCAACATTCAGGTATTATTGGTACCTAATCTTAACCGTCCATATTAGCTAATTCAATTTTATTTTCGAAATGCCGTCTTTGTGATGATAAGGGAAACCGGGTCTAGCTGGTACAATTTTGGCGAAACTCAATTTTGGAGCTCGAAAAGTATGCCATCGTTAGAAAGTTCTGGTCATGGAGAGACCGAGATATACCTTACAACCGAATGTTTCGGTCTGTCCATGACCAGAGCTTTCTAACGATGGTTTACATTTTGCGCGAGCTTATGTAGATCGGACGTCAGGCAGTAGGGGCTTCCAAGAACGCTACCAGTCGGCCGACCCGACGCGAGTGCTAGAGCCATTTCTAAGAAGCAGCAGACCACCGCACTATGGGCCAGAACGGCCCGAAAAAGTGACACATCACTTAACTTTGAAAGTGCATAGATAAAAAGTCGATGTTGGAGGTGGATTCCAAGGTGGAAACTGGTTCTGACAACCGTTGCTTGTGTCTCATGCAACTTGTTGAAATATCGCTATTGTTAATATGATGTAAACTGTAGAGAGCTTGCTTTTCAGTATTCCAAGAAGGACTCATCGACGGATTTGGTGGGCAACTCGTTGAGCGTCCAGTGTGCAGCTAAGAAGGGCTCTTGTGGCTCATAGTTGCACTGATCTTTTATGTCTTTATGTCTTTAAAAGCGAACGGTGCGAACCATTTGGCAACTATGAAGCAAATCTTCTCGTACATTTGTAAATACGACGAACTCGGGAATATATTTGGAGAGTTTATAATAATATTTAAGCATTCCGCAACATACAACATATATTCGGCATCATCTATCGGTAAAAACCAAAGATTATGCAAAACAAAAACAGAACAATACAAACAAGGCAAAACTAAATGAGCCCCACTGAAGTCTGAGTCGCTAATGTTTTGATCTCCGACGGCATGGTGGCATATAGTGGGGACAACAGAAGTCACCTTAGGCCTACATACGATGATCGAATTAAGTTTCGTGGACTTTGTTAAAATACGGCAGAGCTTGTTTTGTCTCGGCATTGTGTGTCAAGAACTAACCTACATGAAGGTCCTTATATTCATCATTCTGAAAGTGAAGAGACGGTAGACCGGACAATCAAATCCTAAGTGGGTTTCTGCTCAGTTTCTGCCATAGACGGATAAACCAGTAGAGCACTTGACATACATGGCACAAACATAATGTCAATAATAATGATGCTCTTATACTTAGAGTATCACAAAGGGGTTATCAATGCAGGTTGGACAAGTCAATGTGTAGGACAGTCTTGTTTTTTTTTAAGTTCTAATTAGTGATGTATGGGGTACCATTCATGCTAGTAGGCGTACACTGTACGAGTCCCTTTGACTAGACATGGATGGAGTTTGAAAATTATTGCTGGGTCATGTGTGTGAAAGTTTGTAATACAATATGATATGAATGATGTCATATACATTTGGGTAGATAGATACTTTGGGGATATGATATTTAGTTGGGTGTGTCGATCACTCGACCCACGCCTGTTTTGCGAGAGACCGAGTGAATCGGGCTCGGTGCTGAGGTGGATATTTAGGTCGATAGGTTTTGGTAGGTTGGTAGAAGATCGGCAGATAGTTTTCTTTTTTGGAAGTCGGGATTTAGTATTGGTTATGGCGTTGAGTATCTTTTGTCCATCCTTATAGTGTCTTCCCTTTAAAGGCTTAACCCAGATGGGCCCCAGTGACGCTTATTAAGTCTGAACACTTAATGACTATGCTCCAATCATGCTCCGCATGGACATCTGAAAGTTGTACCCTAACGTCCAGAGCAGGGAGATTGGGAGCTTGTAGGACAGCCAAGACAAGAACAATCTCCAGCCTTTCAACCGAGGAGGCGATGGAGATTATTGAACGTGCATTAAGTAACAACATCTTCAGCTTAGGACGGCCCAAGTATTATGTACAGGTGAATGACATAGCCAGTGGGTCAAAATGAGGAAGAAACTCTGCACGCACTATGTACGCGTTGGTATTGGGAGATAGCTCTATTGGAAAAAAAAAGTCAAAGCTGAGGCCTTTTGCACGCGCAAGGTATTTACACAGACCACCATCTTGGTATTTGGCTTTTGAAGACATTTTGAAGACGCTTCATCATACGACGAATAGCACACATGAAAGGATTTCTGTAGACTCAGTGTATTCAAGATCATATATAGAGTTCCTGAATATATTAATCAAACTCAAGGGTTCAAAGTTCGACACGGAGATATATTGAAAACGAACGGACTTCAAGGCATATTTACACTCGGCGTCGCATTTCGTGCACCATCTGCACGGCGAGCGGGTCGTCTCCTCAGGACTGGCCAAAAGAGCGAACCAGATATGCAGCCGGGCGGCCGAGTTTCACCGGCCTTTAGATACACTGAATGAAAACCCTGGTACGGCTTTCATTCAGTGTATCTAAAGGCCGGTTTCGATACCCAAAAATCGAAGTAGCGAAGGAGATAAAAGGCATCAGACCCGGTGAGTGGTCAAGTCATGTCCTCGAAGCGAAACTACAAAACAAAGAAAGGCATCCCGTTTGTTGTCACTTGGATCACCTTGTACAAATTAACAAGATTATCAAGGGAAAACGAAAGTTAGAATGCTCACAGAGCTTACAGGGAGGTTTTGTTATGAAAACTTGTACTGCAAATCGAAAGGGCACTAATCTAAGAGATGCACTGATACACAGAAAGGCACAAAACAGCAAACTGATTGTGGACGACTACGATTAGGGCACTGTGGGGAAAATTTGTACAGTGTGTAAAGTAATTTACCATGGGGAAAACATGGTAGCAAGACCGGGGGAATGTGCACTTACGATACACCTAAGCTGCGTGCCACCAACTGTACTGGATGAGTTTTCGTACGAGATGTGCCATATGGTAGCGTACGTACGTGAGACAGGTGAGATCCTATATAATTAGATTGAAAATAATTTGTTCAACGCCATCTGCACTCATAAGTATTTGGAGGTAGCGTGTCCTTTCATCCAGGTGGGCCATAATCTGAGGAGTTGAGGGCGGTGGGGCTTGGAAATGTGCACGCAAATTGGGCTACGCATCGTAGGAAAGGGAACATTGATGGGTACTAGGAATAGCGCAAGAGATGGGGTTTGAATAAGAAAAGGATGCAAACGGAGTAGCTTGCCGAACGGGATGCGAAAACATGTATTTTGTATGATGTGAGTGGAAAATTGTTTTGGCCCAGCACTGGGAAATAGCTATCAGCTACTGGGGTGTCGTTTAGCTACACATATGACGCATGTGACGATAGTCATCTGTATCAGTTTCTACCTCTGCGCGCGCCATGTTCACCAAATACAGTGCAGAATTGTTAAACTCTGTGTGTAAAACGCAACTCCATACAACACAGCTGTATTTATATTCACACTTCAAATCCCTCCCAAGGGAGCTTGGCTGGTATGGAAGCACGTGTACCCTATAGCATTTTCAATCCGTGAATTTGCCTCAAACAAACTTGCTGATTGATCGATGGATTTGGAAATGGCTTTGGCTTAACACGCGCCCTGGAGGGCCTCTGAAAATTACGCGCACTGGAGGGGGGCGGATTCCCCCCCCCCAAGATCTCGGTCCCATTAAAGCTAGAGGAACGAAATCCGCAGGGTGGATGGGCACTATAGTTAACTCTATTGTGTGCAAATTTCGTGACCTTAGATCAATATGTTCAAGGTCAAATGAGGTCAAAGTAGCAAAATTTGCTGGTTTTGCGTGGCTTGGCTTGTCATTTCTATGGATCGCTGTGATTGTGTTTAAGTGCTCCAAAATTGGGATTAATGATGTTTTGGACATTATTAATGATGCAATACACTTGCCAGATCCACCATTTGACCTCAGGTCACCGATATGGAAGCACTTTATCAGGTCATTACCTGCTCCAGTTACCGGAACCGGGCTGCACACCTCACAGCTCCGTTGGGCGGCTCGGCACAACGGCTTCGCAAAGAAAGGAGTGAAATACATGAATAAAGTATAGAAACGCTTAGGCACACAAGGACAAACAGTAGATTTCCGGATGTGTAGGGAGTAACATGCAAAGTGACATCAATCGCATGACAGTCATTTTCATTTGCGACAACATTCCAGTGGACCAAGTTCGGTTCCATTAGCCTGTCATGATGACCTCGGCGACCTAACATGATTTTTAAATCATATAGCATAACAATATGCATCAAACAAGTCGCTAGTGTTGTCAAAATCACTTCCCTTTTGCCAATATCCGGGAAGCGCATCAGCGGCGATATTTGTGGTCTGGCGCTGGGAAAATTGTTTGACTTTACCGACCCCTAACTCGAAAAATGTTCGGTCGAGTTTCGATTTTCCTGCTTCAAACAACGTGCCGTTCATTGTGAAGCAGGTACACAAACAATGGCGTATATCGGCCCGCAAAATCTGGAGTTATCTACGAAAAACCAGAGGGGTTGGCCGATTTCACCCCCTCCCCCTCCAGGGCGCGTGTCAAACGATTTACCTATTGCAACACAAATGCTTAAATGCAATCGGTTCAATTGGTGCAAGCACATATACTGATATCGGTCACAGTCGTCACATGCGTCATAAATGTAGCTAAACGACACACTAGCAGCTTACGTTATTGTCCAACCTGATCCGATAGGTCTTGCTTTATATATACAAAAATACACCTGCATACTACAGAGTGCTATTTCTCTCAAGGGTGCAGTGTCCCCAATGTTGGTTGCGAGTAGACTGGTACAAGCGGGTCAAAGTGCTCTCTCTATTTAGCAGTGAAATTGGTGGCACTGATGTACAGGTACGGAGATATTCGAGGGACCGAAATAGCTCATCCAAACGCCGATGAATGCATTCTACAGGCACTAGGTGATGCTGGCGGTGATACGATAACAGCGGCCTCAACTCGGCAGCGCGGATTTCCGAATCCGCCGATTGGAAAGCTTTGTTGCGCGAATCTTGCAGAGTCGGTGGCTCACTCGATTCGACTGGTGTTAATTAGCCGCAGCAGAGGGCTTGAATGACTCATTTCGACAGACCTCGGAGCCTGGCGGGGAGGCGGCGGCGACGCCGCGCGCTCCACACCGACACTCGGCTGCTGGCGACGATTCTGTTCTATGGAAACCGCCGACGATTGGAAATTGAAATTGAGAGCGACGGCAGCCGGGCGGACGGTGGGTGAGTTATAAGTGGTATTATGGCACATTACGCGGTGAATTTTCACGCAACGCTGCGGCCGCCCACCCTCTCATAAACTCGTTTGGATGTTATTGGCTTGGCGAGAGAAATCGTGCGGCGCTCGTAGAAGACCAAAATCCGATAACGCCTCTCCAATACCACATACGTTTCCTTTCCCAAAATATTGCACAGGATTTGAGAGTTATGATTTGTTTCCCATTCCTGGGAATATGAATGCTTTAGTTTCTGAATGAATATATAATGTAGAATATACATAGTATATATAAATATACATAAATATACGTATATGTAGGCATATATGTATACAGTATAATATACATATATGTACACCAATATGCATAGTAGAAATGGTCAAAGAGTGTAGTTACAGACCTGGTTAATTACAGGCCGGGTTAAGTACGAACTGTGCTTTCATGAATCACTTATTGTGAATTGTATTCCAGCAGAGCATATCGCTATAGCATTCATAAGCTTGCTTCATCTGCTTTAGCTTTTCTTAGTTTCTTTAGAATCCATGGAGTGTGTAAATGGAGAAGTTCTCAATGGAAGGAGGATATGTGTAGTGTAGTGTAGTGTATCTGTGCTTTCTTCGGTTGTTTATATATTCTTTAAATCAGTTTAGTCCGAATTCCTGTTGGGGTGACTTGATGGACCAGGATTCTATTGTGAAACAGAGCTCGTTGTGTGGATCCTGGCACCACCACTCGATTCGTAAATTCCAGTTGGATGGCTTAATTTTGGCTTAATTAGTTTAAGGTGCTGTCAATGCACTGACAGCCCCACCCCAGTAGCTAGTCCCGGACTTATCGTGCCAGCTGCCAGCTGACCTCTCCCTCCCCAACCGAAGCGATCCTGTCTCGCCAGGACATGGGAGACCAGGTCAGTAGATCATCACTCTCACCAACCAGGTAATGCAGGTCAGCCCTCTCACCAACCAGGCAATGCAGGTCAGCACTCTCACCAACCAGGCAAGGCAGGTCAGCACTCTCAACAACCAGGCAATACAGGTCAGCACGCTCACCAACCAGGTAATGCAGGTCAGCACTCTCACCATCCAGGCAATGCAGGTCAGCACGCTCACCATCCAGGCAATGCAGGTCAGCACTCTCACCAACCAGGTAATGCAGGTCAGCACTCTCACCAACCAGGCAATGCAGGTCAGCACTCTCACCATCCAGGCAATGCAGGTCAGCACTCTCACCAACCAGGCAATGCGGGTCAGCACTCTCACCAACCAGGCAATGCAGGTCAGTACGCTCACCAACCAGGCAATGCAGGTCAGCACTCTCACCAACTAGGCAATGCTGGTCAGCTCTCTCACCGGCTGAGCTATCGGAGCGGTACTGAAATACGAGGGGGACACTGAAATAAGAAGAAGGGGGCAGCAATACAATAGCATATGCAATGGGAGTTAGTGGACTGAATACCATTGAGGACGACAAATATTTAGTCGTGTTAGTTTCATTGGACCATAAAGCAGAATAACAATGCGTACCTCAGCATGGAGCATGGCTATTAGAATGTCAAGATTCATTGGTAGGAGCATTCAATATAACACCAAGGAAGTTATGCGACCAAATTGTGCTTTGACTATGTGCGGTAACACTTGGAATGTTGTTCAAGGGAGTGGGGCACGTCCTTAGAAATTGGCATCGATGGTACCGTCCACCATGTCTCGAACACGAATTTTCAAAATTAACACCCTCATGTCTCAGATATTTTATGAAAATTGGCATACACAGTTATCTTAGGCCCCGAAACGATTGCCGATCGTTTCAACTCAATCGGAGCAGCGGTTCACGAATTATAGCTTGCGGCGTTTCTTTCCAACTTCGCACTGAAGGTCGAACTTCGCGAGCCAATATCTTAGTGGAATGTAAATGTAATTTTTTAAAACTATATATCGTTACAGGCGCGCACCCATGAACTTTCCATGTGGGGGTGGACCGAAAAGGGCACTTGGCCGGCTCCAAAAGGGCACTTGACCGGCTCCAAAATGGCACTTTGCGGCCCGGGGCACACTGGAAGGTTTGCTGACCGGGGGGGGGGGGTGAATTTTCCATGGGACACGTTATATGTCATATCACCGAACCCTTGTATTTACAATAATGTTTCCAAAAACATGCAACCTGCATGCATTATGTCGTGAGATGAAGGCTGCCCGCTTACCTTTGATGTAAAAGTACGCAGGATTTTGGATTTCTGGAAAGGATGAGAACAGCTGACACGAAAGCGATGGTCCTGAAGGCAGGTGACATGTACACAAACATGTAACACAATAAAAATAGCGAAGAAAGCTTCATGCATACCCAAGATGCAGCAAGATTAAGTGTCAAACAATCAATGCGATGGATGCGACTATGCGAGCATGCAAATAAATTTTAGCAAGGAATGGTCAATAATTTGACCATTCCTTGCAGGGCATAAGGCAGGACACAGGGCAGGGCAGAGTGCACGGTACAGCACAAGGCACAGGGCAGGGTACAGGGCAGGGCACAGGACACTTTTAGATCAAAAGGGCGCCTAATTGGGACAGGCATAGGACAGGAAAGGGCACAGGGGAATGCCATTTTTAGGCCCAAAGGGCATCTTTGGCACAGGCGGGGCATATAAGGCAGGTGATTTGGGGGCTAAATTTGGGACATTCCGGCCAAGAGGGCACTTTTCAGTCAAAAGGGCACTTTTGGCCAAAAGGTCACTTTGTTCTCATGGGAGGCGGGCCTCCTGGGGTCCCCTCCGGTGCGCCTATGCATCGTTGGAATCGCAATGAGCTGGTCTTTTGATTCCGGTGGTCAGTTATTGATTTTGTGGACATTTGGAAAATATGGCCACGTGACCTCGGGTAAAGTTACCTGTGATGACCCCTAGTACAACGATGTTGATATAATTTTGTATATAAAGCGAAAGCCTCATCATTTATCTTTACGCTGAAAGAATAAAAATCATGCATATTAGAAGCCTAATATCAGTTTCTGTCACAAATATTGCATGACCTATGCGGAAAAAAGACGCCTATGGGCGCTAAATGATCGGTTGGTTGGTTATTTGAGTTTTGAGCTTTAGGGCGCATCAACCAGGTTTGGTCAACTGGGACAAAAACAAATGAAGCCGGAGCAACAAAAAACAATCCAAACATGGATAATCACTCTGGGGCCCCAAAAATGATGCCAAAAGGCCCCAGAACTTATTGGACCCCAGAAGGTGTCGAGGCCGGTAAAGCTCGCGCCAGGAATCCAAGCAAGGGACGTGGGGTCCAGAATATGACATTGGTCTTTAAAAAAGTCGCGTCGCAGCCCTGGAAAAATCACACTGGAAGCCCAGAAGATCGCGCCGGGTCCCAAATGTTTCAGTTGCTTAAAAAGTCAACTCTTAACCGGAATGTCATTCTAGGACCAAAATAATACTCCTTTAGTGGCCGCAGTGGCATATCAAAGGGGAAAATGCCCTCCAACCTGAGATGGATAACCTCTCAAGAATCGTACCGGGGCTCAAAAAGTCCCACTGGGGCCACCAAAATTCGCGTCGGTCCACCAGAAATCGCGCAGGGGTCTTGAAATAAATACGGCGGGCCCCGGAAAACTCCCTCCGAGGCCCGAAAAGTTGCAACAGGAACCCGAAAATCGCGCTTGGGAAACACCTAAGTACAATGTGTCCCACAAACTCGAACCGGTCCCCCAAAATATCGCGCTCGGGACGCACAACCCCCATCGGTAGTCCCGTCGAGGCTAAAAAAATGGCGTCTAGGGCCGCACGTAAGCACAATGTGATCAGAAACCAGTCGTCATAATGTAACGGATGCAAATATTGTAATGAAACTTTCAGCGTTTACTTATCTTTAGGGATGCAACAAAACGTACGAGAGGAATTTTTCCACGTTTTCGACTACATACAAATTTTGCATATTTGCCTGTTGCAGTTTAAATCGAAGATATTGGCTTAAGTAAGCATGTTTTATCAGGGCAAGTTGACTTCCAATAACGTTTTTCATCTGCACTACCCATTATAAAAGGAAAATTGAAGAAAACTTGAAAACACAAAATTTTGAAATTTAAAACAAATTGCGGGGGGCCAAATATTTGATGGCCCTGGTCGATTTCACTGTCCTTTCCTGATTGCAAATATTTTTTTTCTTCAAATATCGTCCAAAATGAACACACTAGAGCCAAAAGCATGATGTAAGTCGTGAAAAGTCGTGAAAACCTAGCCCCCCTAGTGACGTCACTTTTGGGGGAAATAATTTGGAGGGGTAGATCTGGATCCCACTCGTCGAGCGCCTTCCGATGACACTTCTTTGGTTTCTGTGCGACGCTTAGTTTGGATTTTAGAGGGTGGGATACTATACCTCGAGAAGGGGTGTGGGTTTCCCCGAGACGGGGTGTGAATATCTGACCGGAGAAACGACTCGGGTTAAAATCAATAGCACTTAAACCCATAACTAATAAATGGTGTGCATGATATGCTCGATATGCAAGAACAAAATGCTTGCGGTACATAATTCAACTTCTATCAACAACTATTGTTTGCTTAGCAATACCCTAAATTGACTTCCCCTATCACTTCGACAATTCTCAACTGCTTCCCCTACTTCTGTACCAATAATTTCAAGGAACCAAGGTGTGTTTATAGAGACAATTGGTTAATTATGGTTTCCACTGTTGCTCCACTGTTCCACAATTATGGTTTCCACTGTTGATGCCAATGTATTGTACAGTGTGCCAGATCGTCTTCGAAATCGCATGCACTTCGAAACGCCTGCCGGATCTAACAATTTAGCACATAATTCGTGCAAGGCCGCATCTATATTGCGCATACATCGTGCAACACTACTCATGTCAACATTAGCATGTGTGTGTGCATACAGGTGTGTATATGAACATACCGATCACACATGACCTACATATCTAATTTAGTCTAGGACAAATGTATGTAAGGACAAATGTACGTATGGCAGATATACGTAAGGAAGTGTACTTAAGCAAATGTACGTAAACACAGATGTACGTAAGCGCAAATGTACGTATGCACAAAAGTACGTAAACGCAAATGTACGTAAGCCCGAATGTACGTAAGCGCAAATGTGCGTAAACGCAAATGTACACATGCGCAAATGTACGTAAGCGCAAATGTACATAAGAACAAAAGTACGTTAGCGCAAATGTGCGTATTCCCAAAAGTACGTAAGCGCAACTGTACGTAAACGCAAAAGTACGTAAGCGCAAATGTACGTAAGGCCAAAAGTACGTAAGCGCAAATGTATGCAAGCGCAACGGTACCTAGACGTAAAAGAATGCAAGAGCAAATGTACGTATGAGCCAACGTACGTACATTTAAGCGTACGTGCCTTTGCGTTTAAGCTCATTTGGTTAGGTTCATATGCCATACGTACATTTGCTCTTACGTACATTTGCGTTTAAGCTACATTTGGCCTTACGTATATTTGCGTTCACGTACTTTTGCGCATACGTACATTTGCGCTTACGTACATTTGCGCTTACGTACATTTGCGCTTACGTACATCTGCGCTTACGTGTTTGTACGTACATTTGCGCTTACGTGCATTTGCGCTTACGTACATTTGCGCTTTCGTACATTTTCACGTACATTTGCGCTCACTGCATTAGCCATATGTACATCTGTTACGCACAATTGCCATACGTACATCTGCGCTTACGTACATTTGCTTACGTACATTTGCGTTCGTACATCTGCCATACGTACATTTGCTTTACGTACATTTGTCCGGCTACCATCTAATTAGTCAGCTACCTGTCAACTGATCCCACCGAGCTCGCCGACACTACATTATACACATAGAGATTGTCTGGTGTGTGGTGAGTGGGTGTGTGTCTGTGTGTGACTTAGTCCTCTTCACTACAGTCCGAGTCGACAAGGCTCTCAGCTGAGTACGAATGAGGCGTTATCAGTGGCGTGCCGAGGGGACATAGGGGGAGGTGTCCCCCTCCCATGAGAGGCTGTGAGGCCCTCACGAATAGCACCGGGGTTCTGAAAAATGCGGCAGACTCCATCAAAATCCCGCTGGGCCCCCAAAATCGTTCAGGAGTGATCGCCGAGTGGTTGATCAGTTTAGCGGTTACGTTTCTCTTCGCGTCGGTTGATTTCAGCTCGGAGAACTCACGGACAGGACTGACCGGACCGCTCGTTGGCCCTGATGAATATGTACATCAACGTGTCATTCAGCCAATCTTCGTGCTTGGGGACATATCGTTTATTGTGCCGTCCATCCTGATTCCAATCAGCTCGCATGATATAACGTTATGCAGGCACCATTTGCACTATTTCAATTTATCACCAGGTAGTCGTGATCCTCTTTTATAGTTAAAAAACTGAATTAAGCTGTCAACTGTCCTCTTGATAATCCTCTTGGTAAGCTGTCAACTGTCCTTTCTCATGCTATTCGATATTCTCAAAGAGCTGCCTTTTCGCCTGAACCAATCACGATATTGCTCAGATGGACACGATCGACGCATGTGTAGCGCCGCGGCGCAAATAATGTTTTCTTTTCTATCGGTGGCTTCAAACTGACGAACCTCACCTGCGTGCGTCAGTGACCTGGATACTCCACAAACGTAGGTCGGGTGACCAGGCTATCACCGTCACCCGACTTATCCGTGTCATAATGATCAGAGCCTCACTCTCCGCTAATTTGACACCCATCGCATGCACCTGGGGCGACAGCGGACGGCTGCCGCGCAGGGCCGTCAGCTGACTGAGGTGCCGCGCCGCTCTAGCATATCCACACCAAAACTGAAATTTACGGATTTAACGCAAAAAGGCAAAACTTTGGACATTGGATCCACGATTTGAAGGCATTGGGTTATCGTTGTGTGCAAAAATATCCGTGGAACTCGGTGGGACTCACTTCATCTACACTAGGGATCTAGGGAAGTCTTCCATAAATGATCTTATCACTCTCCGCGGCTTGATTGTACGAAATGGGTCGAAATGTTACCGTTAGCGTTTATTTGCGATGGCATTAATAAGCAGACGAACCAGACAGCCTGGTGGTATATGCTTACGTTCATCATGCCATGGCTAAATCAGGACTTCATAAACATAGCTAGTTTGCAGCGCCGCTCAGAAACCGGCTCTAAACATCGCGGCCTTGGCTGACTTTGACAGCATATTGCACCACCAAGTTTATGTCGGCGGTCGAAATGAATGCAACCGCCGAATGCATCGCTCATTTCTACATATGCACACGTGATCGGAAGTAACAAAGTTGAAAGTTTGTTTTTTTTAATGAAAAGCGGCTTTGAATGCGATCTGGCCCACCGTGTATTTATGAGAACAGGATGATAATAGATGATATTTGGCCGGTCATACACATCGATTGGGCCCCTGAGCCACGCATGCCTCATATTCCATACACCACGCGCCATATTCATTGGCCCGCCTTTCAAAATAGGCTTCTGGGCCATACATATTCATTATTCCATCATCCCATTTCATTTTATTTTACATTTCCTTCTGTGACACCCCAGAGCTCAAAAGCCAGACTGATGTGTTCCCAGGTTCCCAGTCACCAGTGTCGATCCTAGCTGCGAAGATGATAAGTTTTGTACTCTGCAGCTGACCCCAGGATGCTCCTCCCCAGACCGAAATGCGATACGTGATAAGCGGATATTCAGTTTGCCGCCAGGTGTCACGGTGGAAGCACGTCCGTTTGGAGCTCCAGCTTTCCAGATAAGTCGTTGCAGAACAGACGGTCCGGCTCGACGGCGCTCTTGGCGGCCCGGCTCGACGGCCCGGCTCGACGGCCCGGCTCGACGGTCCGGCTCGACGGCCCGGCTCGACGACTGAACATAGCGCGACTGGGCGTCGACTGTTTGCGACGCCGCTATGTTTATTGCGCAGGGTTAAAGCTCGTGAATATACGTTTGTCCATGGGTTCGCTATGATGGCACTAGACTGCACCCCTGGCCACCACCTACCCGCGGCGACACAACGAATTATAGTTCAGCTTGTGTTTCCGGCAACATGGAAGGGCTTGAATGGCTGAAACTACCCGTTGGATATTGATTATTCATCAACTGATTTTAAATCATTTTATTTTATGCTATTGCTGATACATAGGTGTGCAATATCATACATTTCGCTCTTCAATCTGCAGCCACTTATGCTCATGGTCTAGCGGTGTTACATGATACCTCGTCTGCTTCGGAAAATCACATCACGTCGCGATATATTTCCAAACTTTCGAATTATAGTGATGGCTTCTAGCCCTCCAAACTATTCTTAACCTGCTACATCCTACTCCAGGCAATGCGCGCATATTTCGACATTTAAGATGCAGTTCCGCCATGTTGAGTCCGTAGATGTGGCCCCTGAAGTTATCAACCACGAAATCAGCAAAATCAGACTGATTTGACTTCATTTGGCCCTGAAGCCATCCATTTATCGTCAGATTTATGCTGCGGAGAGTTTGCTACAGCCGGAGTCCATGTGTTGCGCTTATATGTTCAGTAGTTACCGAGATCTATCGGAGGTGGGATCCGCCCCCGCCACCGCCCCCTCCCCCCCGCCGCACCACCGTCTCCGGTTCGCGTTATGCGAAAGGTCCTCTTGTGGCGTGCTAGTGAGCCTAATCCCATGCTCGTGATACGTGCAGCCGTAAGGTGCAAGCAACGAATGATCTGGTATACGTCGCCCCGAACCACGCTTCATCCTTGTAACAGCATGGGTCCGCCATTGGGAAGTCGGCTGGCCCCGCCACTACTTGTGATGCATTATCACCGTCTGTCCTTCCGATGCATAGGCCGTTGCTAAGTTTTCACGAATATCTCCCGGAGGTGCCGCCGAATATCCGCTCCTGTAGCCGCCTCTGGCATACACACCCCCGCCCCTACGGGAATACGGTTAATATCAAGAGGCATAGACTGATGCAGGCATAACCCAGCTGGTTTATGCTAGTTGTATTTCTATTTATTCCAATGACTGTCAGTGGGTTGGAGGGTGGGCTGCAAAACAAATCTACCGTCCCAATCGATGCGAGAGCTACATTGATTGCGTCCACAGAAAGGCATCCAACATTCGCGGACAGAACCCGAAAAACAAGTGTGCAACGGAAAACATGCGAAGGGAAGCTAGGACTAAGCGTGTCCAAGATTGGTGATCGCGAGACCAAACAGATTCTCCGCGCTTTGTGACATAATACAAGGCGAGGGGGTCAAGGATCCCCACCCCACCTAACTTGGGCAACGTAAAGGAATTAGTATAAAATCAAGAATATAATGCACTCAGATACGAAAACACTTTCAAATCGCTTTCAAATCCGAATGAGGCATCCACAAGTGCATCCTATGTGTAATAGTGTGATTACGGTCATACGTTACCACAATCTGGCGTCAATTAGGAAAACACGAACAAGGGACACATTTTACGGCCTATTTACCAATTGATTAAGTCGATGTTGGAAGAATCAATATTTCACACGTGTGGAAGACAAGTTTCCAGTATAACAAGCCTCACCCAGAACCTCGCGACATGCCAGCGGGAGCGCAGAAGAACCGACCGCCGTCTATGCCAGCGGGAGTGCAGATGAACCGACCGCCGTCTATACTATGCCAGCGGGAGCGCAGATGAAGCGACCCACCGTCGAGTCGGGGTCGCCACAATAGAATGCAAATCCCCGTCCGAAGTTTGGCGATTACGAGCCACGGTCTGGCGGACGCCGTCAAACAAGCACGGAGCGTGAGTCACAGCCGCCGCCCCTCGCCAGCGCCACCACATCCTCGCCCTCGTAATCACACACGACCAGGACGCCGCATACAATATGCAGGGCGACGAGAGTGCCGCCAACTCGGCCGACCTCCCCTGCCACGGCCGGCAGAGGGGCGGTCGGGCGGCGCGGCGACAGGTCAGGCGGTCAGACAGGTCGCGACAGCCGGCCGGAGGGGCTGCGCCGATCTGAACAGTGGGCCGTCTGTACGGTGCGGCAGACACCGGCGGCCGTCGGCGCGTCGTGCGGCCCATGTCCCGACGCTGATGAAACGAGCCGGCCGAGTGGCCGCCAGATATCGCGGCCGCTCGTTTAGGGTCGCGCCGCACCGACCGCTGCTAACACAAACGACTAACGACTTCAGTATATCATGGAGCAAAATGGATGGCCCAGAAGTCGGCGCACTGGATATAGCAGCTGGACAGTCGACCGCTGGTGCGGAACGGCGGACATTTTCAGAGAAAAGAGAAGCCGAAAGAAAAATCGTGCTTTGCAGCCAGTGGCATCTCGGAGCACGCATTCCCTGGTTGGTCTGAAGATGGGTCACCGGCAGCGAAGAGATCGCGCCGGTCTTATCCGGTCTCCGCTGTGGTCTCCGCGTTCCAGGAATTCCGGGCGTCGTCTTCCAAAAGTCTTCGCAAGGCCAGGTGGAAGTGATGTCGTCTGTGTGGATGCGGATAGCTGATGGGTGCGCACTGCCGCAGGTGTCTGGTGTTGCTGTGTTGCCTGCCCAGCAGAGACTGTTTTTTTTAGTTCCTCTCTAAAAAGTCCACATGGAAAGGACGAAAGTGGGTTGCACAGCATTACGTTGCAATATGCACTCACGAACATTGTGAGTTTCTTTTCGTGGCAAGTTATCTTGAAGTAAGTATGAACACGTTAGTTTTGTGAGTAACATCCATTATCTGGTGGAAAAACGATATTCCAGCTATTCGGAGTTTGCTTCAAGCACGGATAGAGGAAATGATGTTTTAATAAATGTTGTGTGCTAAGCTAAGCATGTAGTGTTTTGAAGGAAAACGAGATTTAAAATAAACACCACACAAGTCATGAATGCGTACGTTTATTTGACCTTATGTGTTAGTAAACCAGGTATTAAGCAATGACAAAGAGCCCTATTTATTACACCATGTCGCATCCAAAAATACTCATCTCTAAGTTCAAACGCTCGAAGTGCAACATAGTATGCAGATATCTGCACATGCGCACTGATGAATAGCAAAACAAAACGTCACAGAAACTCTCGTCTCAGTCTCGCATAACTCCTGTGCGTGTTATCCTTTGCTATCCCATGCCAAATTTATTCCATGATTTATGCGAGAGTTTAAGGACAGGTGCACCGTGTGACCATGATGTGCTACTTATTTACCAATTGCGGTGCATAATATGAGCCAAGTGTTATGCGACACTCCATTAACTTTGGTCATTATGACCAGTGCCATTGGCGACGATTTCTGTAAATGATTGGGGATGGGGGAGGAATACGTGAAGAAAACGGACAGGCATAAATGTGCACAATCTATGAAGTCCCATGTTAAAAATTGATTTTTGGGGGGGCGGCAAGGCCAATATTGAGGATGCATTTGCCCCCTTAGGAGCATATGAAACAAAATATCTGGGCAGTGCTATAACTAAATATGTGTGCCACTTCGGAAACATTGTAAATGGGCCATATGTAGATGTATTTTTCTCTTTCACGAATGCAGCCCAACTTGACCTTTGAGGGTGAACAGTATTTTCAGCCTCTGATACCAAACAAAGGCATCTTCACATTATTTTGCTTGAGCAATATTCCTTCCAAAATAAAGCACGCGCGCAAATATAACCACCAATATTGTTCGGCAGAGTCGCGAATTGTGCCCACAACTTTATCGCCTGACCAGATGTGTTAGCTGTTCAAGTCTGGCTGTCAGAGACTGTTCAATAATCATCTTTGGATTGGGTGTAACTGCCATTGGCAAAAGCCCTGGCAAAGGTAACGGAGGTACCGGCCCAGTAATGATTACAAACCACAGCAGTTAATCAGCTAGGAAATAAGAGGATCTATGAACAATGTTCATAGATCCTCTTATTTCCTGTACATATTCATGTGTACATGTTCATTGAACATGTACACTGTACAGAGGACACGTAAGTAAGAAAATAAGGACTGTTAATCACCTTTGGGTATGCTTGCAATTTGAACTGCCGCTCTACGCTTTGTTATTTTCTTCATAAGAACAATTGGGATAGCTGAAATCTTTATTGGAGTGGCTAAACGAAAGTTAGAGTGGCTTGGGCCACCCCAAACCAATACAAAACAACATCCGTGATATATTTATGCACACACACGCATATAAACACACAAACACACGCGCGTACAAATACACACGCACACGCACACACACACTGATATATATATAGATAGATAGATGTATACAGATATATATATATGCATATATATATGCATATATATACATATATATATATATATATATATATATATATATATATATATATATATATATATGTGCATAAAATATTATTCATTATCAATCACACAACGATGAATCGTCATAATAATCATCAGAGCACGTCTACTTCGGTACAAAGTCCGAAATTTATAAAGCAAGTGAAGGAAATGGCCGGAAGCGTCACTCCCAGTGCGGAAAATTACAGCCATTTTGCTAAAATAAATAGGCGTAAAGTATTCACATATACTTTCATGTAAGTTTTCCCTTTTATGAGACAGTTTGGAGTTCGATATAGCCGTGGATATGGGAGTAATTGTTGCTTTAATATAATAGCACGTCTTGTGTTGCTGATAGTATTCACGATTCATGAGCGGATCCACAAGCAATTTTCGAAACCTTTCTGGAAGTCGGCAATTGGCGTTCGGCAATTTTTTTCAGCGCTTTCGTTTTCTCTACATCATTTTACAATGAAGGTGTAGGATAGTGTGAAGAACAGCTGCACGAACAAAGAGGGCCTTCAATCAGGGATTCAGTTCGCTCACGAAGCCAGGGGAGTCCAAGTCCCTACTTTCAAGATATATTTTCAGATTGAATAAGGAAAATGATAGATTAACATTAGCAGGATATAAAACCAGGGAGTTCAGACCCCCACCCCCTTTGTCCCACTCGGGACTTCCAGCCATACCTTCAGTTCGTTGGGGTTGCTATGCCAACGCTTCAACGTTTGTCACATGTGAGACAACAGCAGTTGGACTATGGTGTGGATGTTCAGATTAGGGACGGATGCAGTATGTTTCATCATGGAGAGAGGAGATACCTGTGCTGGTGGGCGTCGTTTTCTCAGAATGGAGCACCATCAGCTGAAAAAAAAACTGGTAGAGTGGAGTGCCTGTCGAGAGTTCTGGAGGGGGCAACAACCCTATCCGGGGTCATGTTCCCCTAGCTCTCTCCTGGATCGACTGAGGCGGGTTATGCATCGTTCGATATGCAGTAGACGGTCCTGGACATCACTGATTATTTCGTCCGTCGTAGATCGGTAATAGACGACCCTCGATGTCACCTAGTTGTGTACTTCTCACTAGTTCCGTCGACTTACATTCTCATCCGCTGGTCAATGTCACGGTCGCGCCAAGTTCGTGAATGTCAACAATTGCCAGCAAACACTAATACTGTCAACTTCGGACCGTGTTTCGCATGCGTTTACCGGTCTAATCACGGCTGCGCTCACATGTCCAGACCTGACGGAGCCGGGCTCGGTCGCAGAGTCGGCAGTGTAGCTGCCGACAGTGCTAACCATGGCGCTGGACGGGCCAGTAGCCTCTCCATGAGAACCAGTCCACTCTGGCGCGCGTGGCTCGCCCCAGACAGAGGTGACCCGTCGACCCGGTGAGACGTAACCCGTCAGGTACAGCTGAGCAGCGACGGTAATCGAACGGCTCGATTGGACGGCTGTCCGGCACCGACGGCCGTCCGACGGCTGTCCGACGGCTGTCAGACGGCTGTCCGACGGCTGTCCGACGGCTGTCCGACGGCTGTCCGACGGCTGTCCGACGGCTGTCCGACGGCTGTCCGACGGCTGTCCGACGGCTGTCCGACGGCTGTCCGACGGCTGTCCGACGGCTGTCCAGCACTGACGGCTGTCCGAGGGCTGTCCGACGGCTGTCCGGCACTGACGGCTGTCCCAAGGCTGTCCGACGGCTGTCCGACGGCTGTCCGGCACCGACGGCTGTCCGACGGCTGTCCGACGGCTGTCCGGCACCGACGGCTGTCCGACGGCTGTCCGACGGCTGTCCGACGGCTGTCCGACGGCTGTCCGACGGCTGTCCGACGGCTGTCCGACGGCTGTCCGACGGCTGTCCGACGGCTGTCCGACGGCTGTCCAGCGCTGACGGCTGTCCGACGGCTGTCCGACGGCTGTCCGGCACTGACGGCTGTCCCAAGGCTGTCCGACGGCTGTCCGGCGGGTGTCTGACGGCTGTCCGACGGCTGTCCGGCGGCTGTCCGGCACTGACGGCTGTCCGACGGCTGTCCGGCCTTTGCCAACTTGGAGGCATAATCTCGTTGTTGTTTGCTTTTGTTGGATTGGAGGAACTCTTGAAATTGTTGTTCAAGTGGTGGCCGTTTGGTTGACTATCAGCCCGATCAATACAAGGACAGTGACATCTCGTGGTTTTGGAGAGGCTATTGAGCTTTCGAACCGATTGTCGCGGCGCGAGGCAAACCATAAACTGCCACTGTCAATCAAACCCAACTTCCCTACAATGCCAAGTACAAGTGGCGGATAGTACTACACGATGAATCATCCGTAGCCCGGCTAAAGTACAAAGTACAGCAAATGAAACATGTTGTTCTTTTGCTCATTTCTGAGCATCGCTATGAATGTACGTTAGCAAGCCACCCGCATTTCGGATACGTGCGCATAATTCCTACGTCATATAACAGAAGAAGTGTTGAGTGAAAAGGGTCAGACATTTCTCTGAAGCTGGTGTGTTGTACAGCATGGGGTTTGCTTGCGAAATAGTCAAACTGCATTCGAACCTTACATTATACACTCAAGAAAGTATATTATAATCGTTTTACTGAAAGCGGCCAAAAGGAAGCAGGCTTCCGTCGTGGGGAGACCGAAGTTCCGCTTGCGAAATAATTTCGCCTCCTTTGAACCTTCCTTTGTGCCTGATAATTATGAAAGCCATTTACCGGACTATAATAGCGACTACTTCTAATATTCATTAGCCTCATTACGATTCTGAAGGCCAGTCTCCAACACCTTAAGTGAAGCAGCACGGATAAGAGAATTACGTCAGGTTATTCGGTCGGTCCTACCAGGAAGGCTGCCGGCCAGCATGAAACTGTGTCGTTATTAAATGCTGGACCGAGAAGCAAGATGAATCGAAGGAACGAAACAGTTGGCGTAACTTGATTACATCTTGTGATAAGAAAACAAGAGAATGGAACGTTTAGGACTAAGTGAGTTTACTTGCGAGATCAGGCAAAAAACAGATCAGATATAGACTGTGCCGCCTTAGTTGGGAGTACGGCGGAACAGCATAACTAACAACACGCATTGCTACACCGCCTCTGTGTTCTCAGGCGTAGTCGCAGAGCTATCTGGCGGCAAACTGCAGCACTTTATCTTCAGGAAGCGTGTATATCGACGCCGACGTCGATTTATACAGAGTCCTCTGTGTGTAAATCAACGCGGATATGTGTCGATATACACAAAGACATCCACCGGTATATATCCACGTTCACGTTGGTTTACGCCGATGAGCAGCTGTGTGTAAATCTACGCCTGCGTCGATTTACATCAATGCGTCCACCTGTGTATATCAACGCACACCATTGACGTTATAGATTGTACGGATTTGAAAACTGGCGGTTATTTCCGGGGACGCCAGACTGCCGGAACAAAGAAGTGAGAGGGTGAGTTCGTGGAAATTTTGCGTGTTTTAAGGAAGCTAAAAACCATTTTCAGGAACCGCAGAGGTACTGGAGTGCTCTAGACGCTGGGTGGCTTTGATTTGCATAGCTGGTGTGAATAGTTTGTTGCAATTACTGGTGAGCGGAAGAGTTTTCCAGGATAATTTGTATACCCCAAATCGTACGGGTTGAGACGCTTGCTTATTCTAATTTAGAACATGTGTGGTGAATACCTAGTTAGGTAGGGGAAGAGGAGGGTATCTGAACATGTTCTGTTTCCTGAACCACATGTTCCACATGTTCAGTGCAT
Source organism: Imbricaverruca yamaguchii (assembly GCA_034440575.1). Taxonomy (NCBI): domain Eukaryota; kingdom Metazoa; phylum Arthropoda; class Thecostraca; family Neoverrucidae; genus Imbricaverruca; species Imbricaverruca yamaguchii. The sequence continues at coordinate 495,500 of JAOTOL010001585.1, forward strand.
AATTTGTTTAATGCTGCTTTCTGATGTGATTAATATGATGTGACAACTTATTTTGTCCACAAATCATTGCTTGCCAGTTGTTAAAGAAATACATGACCATAATATTCAACCCATAATATTGGTATTGATATTGTATCAATTGCATATAATTATCAGTACCTGGTGTGTCAAAAATGTGATAAAGAATAAACTTAACACTTAATGCACTCCATTTAATATTCTTGGACACAGAAAACCTTGTGTTTCTGCCTTCATTGGTCATTTATTCCTGAGAAGGAGTACTTGCAGATCAATGAGCTAGCAACCTTTGATCAAGGTGTGTTTTCATTGAAAGCAGCACTGTCAATGCTGTGTATATTTGATGTGATGGCTGAAAAATTTGTTTCGGATGATTTGGTTTTCCGATTAGGTTGGCTTGTCATGCAGGCAGTCATGCTTGCCGTTTACGTGAACCTGCTTGATGTGCAGGCAGGCCCACTGGCTGTGCAGGGAGGCCTGCTGGCCGTTCAGACAGGCCTGCTTGCTGTGCAGGCAGGCCCGCTTGCTGTGCAGGTGGACCTGCTTACCAAGCAGGCTGTTCCACCCACAGGTAGGTTTACACAAGGATCGGATGCTGTGTATATCGACGCACGCGTATGTCACGAGTACGTAGGTTTACACAGGCATGGGCTTCCGTATAAATCGATGCATGCGTTGTTCACGTCCCCGTAGATGTACATCAGTACCGCCTCCTGAGTATATCCATCCATCTATACATATCCATATATCTGGAATATATCCATCCATCCATCAGTACGCCTCCCTGCATCGATTTACGCAGGAGTCGCCTTCTGTGTAGATCAACGCGCGCGTAATTCACGCCTACGTATATTTACACAGGCATGACCTTATGTGTATATCGACGCACGCGTAGTTCACGTCCGCGTAGATATACACCAAATCCACTGCCTGTGTAGTGGCTATTAGAGCTTTAGGGTGCATCGACTACATTGGTTATGTAGCGCCCAGACTGCGTAGATTTACGCAGGCGAGCGGCCCTGTGTAAATAACGAGATATCCGCGTCGATATGCACTGAAGATGCCTCCTATGTAAATCGACGTCCGCATAGATTTACGCAGAGAAACAACTGAGTGTATATCGACGCGTGCGTCGATTTATGTGCGTCTTTATCTTTTTCTACGGGTTATGAGAGGATGTTTTTCATTAGAAGTGGCAAATACTGGAAAGTGTCGGACGCAAGCTCGGGACAGGTCACTCTGATGTGACCAAAGCTCGGTTGGGCTCAGCTAAGATGAGCTGAAGCCTGGTCAAAAAACCAGTTTCATGATGCGAATTTTGTCGAATTTGATCGCAATTTGCCGTAAGTTGATCGCAATTTGCCGGAACTTGATCGCATGCTATAGAAAAAGTAATGTCATCGATATTTCCTACTTCATTAAGGTCCAGTATCCAGTTCACATCAACATGCAAAGCCTCGCTAACTCATGATGGATGAATTGAACGTAAATGTCTGATCAAGACATTCTTTTGTATTGGCAGATATTCACAGGAACATGAAACCAATTTCACTGAAATCACAAGCGGCGTCTGCACACATAATTATGTGTGAATGCATCATTTCTGTTGCTATTTGCAAAGATGGCATTCGACTGACGTCGCAAACTAGCAAACTACGAAATTAAATGTACTTTGTTCGTTAATCGCAAGCTGTATAAAATGTACTATTGCATCGTTTATATTACATGAAGGTTGTTTATCAGTGTCCAATTTCTCAAAAACATGGGTGGAAACACCACCTAATGAGAGTTAAATCGACGTCCCTCCCCGTGTGGTTTGTTGCATCCTTGCTTGCTAGTTGCTGACTGTCAAAGTATACATTCAGGGGATTTACATTTGTGCATGACAGGATGTGATACATAGATGTCTGCGCCTCTCCACGCCAGCAAGTCTTTTCCTGAAGATAATGCAGTAGAAGGTAGGCTTCAATAATGAATAATTTCAAACCAACATGCAATCAACTGAAGCCATCTTCATATCCTTCAGCAAGCTCATTAAGCCACAACTTGAGTGCGTCAATGATCTCTTACCAGGAAATTGCCTGAAGCCCTACTACAGACGCTCCTCTGTTTCAGCTAGTCGTACCAGCATCCTCAGGTCAGGCATCATCCAGCACTCGTGGTATACCTTCTTTGTTCATTCTTTGGTTGCCACCTACGGGAGTACCTATTTGACGTGCCGCCCGTGCCGGACTGATTGACTGCTCGACTTATTTATTTTTATTTTTATTCTGTGATTTGACCCTCTTTTTTTACCTTTTGTGCTGTGTTGCTTTATCTATTTGACGCAATGTCGTAATAGCCACAAGTCAATTGTGGATGTCTTAAATGAAGTTTGTCTGTCTGTCTATACCCTTATTCAGCAAGCAACCAAACCCTGCATTGGAGATAGTATACAGACTTATCTAAGTTGTTCGATATGGAAGCGAAATGCGATGGTGCTCATGCATGTTTCTTTCTGCTACCTATGGAATGAAATAAAATAGCATTACAAGATATACATTTCAATTTTTAAGTGAACACATGATACGTGTGAGTGAGATGTCAATACTTCAGCCTACAAAATGCAGATGATGAAGTGGGTTGGTAGCTTCAGTTAAAGCATAGCATGCAAGATGGACGTCCATTTCATATCAACTATGGAGTATGTGATACATAAGGAAACACCCAAACAACATTGGATATAGCGTTATGCCGCTGAGTGTAAGGAACCCAATGACAAGACCCTTTTAACACGTTAAACATGTATATCAACCAATCATTGCAGCATAATTTCCATCGTAACAAAATTAACACCGTCGCTTCATCTGGTTCATATAATTTCCCATTTAGAATAATCATGAATTTTGGATGGCTTACTCCACAGTGGACAATCATGCGGACACATTTGGCAAGAGGCCTCAAAGAGTAAATTTATCTTAGATGGGTCCTGAGAAAAAGATATGCATCTAATTGAAAATGCTCCTCTTCATTACATCTGAGCTTGCAAAACTATGGTTGGAGTAAGCAGAAGATACAAGCTACAAGCTCAATTAGAAAGAGCCACTTTACTGTTCAAGTTTAATATACAATAAGGTACTTGCCTACCTACACTACAGATGGACAAGCAAACTTTCTATCATTTTCATGTCAGAATGCAAACGAAACCAATCAACATAAAAGAGGAACCTTTTTGATACTCAACTGAATGACACTCTGCGCTCTGATGATAAGTGCATTTCACATAAGGACCATACGGTAATGCTTGTTTCATTTCAGTTGATAATAATCAATTATTCTTCGATAGACATCCACCGGTATATATCCACGTTCACGTTGGTTTACGCCAATGAGCAGCTGTGTGTAAATCTACGCCTGCGTCGATTTACATCAATGCGTCCATGCCTTGAATCCTATTTCCGACAGGAAATAGGAAATTGCGCTCCCTATCATATCACGTGAAATTGCGCTCTCTATCATAACCTCTACAGAAGTACAATACATGGCATGCCGCCAAAGGGGGGGGGGCATCATCATCATCACGACCACCGAGAAGCATAGAACAAAGAATCTCTCCCTCTCTCTCCCCCTCTCTCTCTCTCTCTCTCTCTCTCTCTCTCTCTCTATCTATGTCTCTCTCTCTCTCTCTCTCTCTCTCTCTCTCTCTCTCTCTCTCTCTCTCTCTCTCTCTCTCTCTCTCTCTCTCTCTCTCTCGCTAAATCGGGAAATCGATAAAACCGAGAGACGCCAGACCAACATGTATGATAGTTTATCATATCTACGTATGTTTTTACATTGTTAAAACGAACGGCGACGACCCGACCTCGCCCCAACTACGCTACGGCACTGCCTGGACCACCACTACTCTACGAATTTACAAGGACGTAAGCAGCCGATGTCACTGAAAGGTGGCAGGTTGGTACAATTAATTGACACACAAGTAGGGGGAGGCATAGAGAGGGTATCGTTGGTGGCTCGCTTCTGCATAGCAGATAGCAATGTGTAGCATAGCAGTGACCAATTCGTAGTTGGCAGTGTCCCTTCGTCCTATAATGAGTTACGCTGCGACGGTGGCCATTTTCTCAGTCCCGGTTTAATGGTCTTTTGATTGTTCTTGAGTTCCGCATTCCATGTGTTACGCCGTTTTTTCATTTTACTGGCCTTTTTTGGCTGGCCAATAACGTGTGTGGTAGGAATGAAATAGGATGCAGAGCGTAAGCGATTTGTGTTATAACATAAGTCTACGTCTTACTTTGCGTCTAGCTCTATTCGGCGTGGCAAGGTGGAAACCTATCATATATGCATAACATTGCGGCAGCTTAAATTGCACGTATATTTGGCACTGTTCAAAATATATGTATTCCCATTGTCTTGACACTGCATATGTTTCATCAAGTAATACCATTTGACGTTTCCAGTCGTTAATTGCGTACGCGTGCTCCACCAAGAGTGGAACTGCACGAGTTAGTACAATTTTCTATGGCAAAGGACTCTCCAATGCCCTTGTCTTGTGCACGCTGATGTATATAGTTGGTACGCTCCAACGTGTTTTCTGCACATCTAAATGTTGAATGTTGGCGAAGATGCATTCCCCAAAGATACGGTTCCGGAAGTGTCTTGCTTCGATAATCATTTCCGGCGTTCCCTGATGATATCTCCGTCACACAGGCATAGACTCGAAGACTCGAAACAACTGCATGCCTGTTTCGCCTCGCCCGCTGTTCCAGTGTAACGCGCTGCAGTTCGGACTCCAGTGTAACGCGCTGCAGTTCGGACCCGGCGTTGTGCGGCCGACTGCGGTGGTCTGCGTGGCGAGCAGCCAGCCGGCGCGACGACCCGACAACGCCGACCGGCGCACCTGCGGCCCACGCTCACCACAGCCTCGACCCCAGCAGACGGCCCGATCCGCCGCTGTCGGCCTGCGGCTGGCGCGGCTGTATCGCTGCCGGAGCCGATACGACTCGCATTGCACCCAGCTGGTGGCCGGCGCAGGCGACGGCGCCGCGGCCGACGGTACTCGGTGCTGTGAAGACCATCGGCTCGCCGCGGCAGTGCGTCAGCATGTGCGTAGCCGTGTCACCAGGCGCCGCGCACCGCACACTCAACAGAAGCCGACTGGCCTTGCCTGTCTCACAGGCTGCACTGCAGCGGTGTGGGCGGGCGACCGCGCGCCCCGTGAGGTTGTGTTCGCGAACGCTCCGGCCCGAGTTGATTTTCTCAGGGAATCAGGCAAGTGTTGGCAGCCTTGGTGGGTAAACACTTTCCTTACGGTACATCTGCATGTTTTGAGACATCGTAGGCCACTGTTCACTCTCGACAAGTTTATAGTCGTGGTGTGTTTGAGCGTGCACCCGTGAAGAATGCAAGTCACCCCAAGGTCACGTTAGTTGAAAGTTAAGTATGACGTCATCCATCCGTGGTCCGCGTCACTGATTGGTAGCAGCTGAGCTCGCATCACAAAGTGGCTTCATCGTGACGTCATCTGACAGCGCACTGCACTAGACCCGACTGGTATCAGCGGCCGGCGAGCGACAGTGACAGCTGACTGAGGCCTACGTCACGCCCGACCCCAGGGGATCGTGGACGTAGCGCAGCCTATTGGCGCCTGGGAAACCTCCAGGACGCAGCATCTGAGCAATGTAGGATATAGTGGGTGAAGGAGAAGAATCACAAGGGTGAAGTGGGAAGCGCAGCCAAAAGGAAGAACGCAAGTCCGTTGGACAATGAGGCGAGTAAAACGCGGCGCAGAGAGTGCCATGCAACGGGGGATGCGGAGCGCAGCCATCAGATAACTAATTTTTTTCTAAGTTTGTCTACGTTTTTTTACGTTTTTCTAAGTTTTTCTAAGTTTTCAGAGATTTCTAAGTTTGTATTGAGAAATAAACCACCTAAAGTGAGGAAAGATGTCTTATGCCAGTCAATAAAGGAGGGTGGCCTTACAGCTGTGAACATGACCAGATACATGAGCGCCCTGCAATTGATGTGGTCGAAGCGAATGATAGACGATAGTAAACCAACTTGGAAACACATGTTGCAAGTTAGATTAGAACATTTCAAATTACGGGATATATTGCGAACAAGTGCTAATCAGGGCGCATTTTTAAACATAGGTGTACCAAATTTGTATGCATATGTCATTCATACAGCATGCAAAATGAAAGCGCAGTTGAACACGAACGATGTCACATCAGTAAGTACTCATTTTATATGATACAATAAGTGCATTCAGATAGTTCAACGATCAGTATTTGTGCCATCACTCTATGAGAATGGCATCAAATTTAGAGGGGATTTGTTCGAACATGGCGAGAGCGTAGAGCATAGCATGTTAGTGGCCCGATGTACAAATATTGAAGTTTCACATTATACGTACCAGAGTATCTTGCATGCTATTCCCCACGAATGAAAAAGATAGTTGAAATTAAATAAATGCTACTCATTGCCTCCGGCGACAAGGAATGAAAACATATAAGTCGTTACGCATGACGGAAAATAAATAGAAGCAAAAGAAATGACAATATGATAATACTTCTCGCTCATGTATAGAATCCTCTTGTCCAAAACCGTAAACCACCTTGTCAAATAAAATGGGAGGCGGAAAATTTGTAATTTCTGAAGGCAAAAATGGGAGAAAATCTATGCTCTCCCATATAGATATACAAAATCAAGGAAACTTTTTAAAAAATATGTAGTTTCAGATAATACATCGATTTGTTTGCATGCAAAAATTCTTACACGACCGAACAATCAGTAATTCACCAGAATGTAAATTTTGTTCACATATCGATACGATCACACATTCCATAGCGAAATGCAGAACAGTGTCGCAGTTTTGGAATGTACTGATGCGCAAGTGGTGTCTCAATAACGGAGCGAACCCGAATGTATGTGTAGAGTGCAAACTGTTTGGATGAATAGGTGCAAGTGGCATTGTCAACTTTGTGTTGTTGCTTGCGAAGCCGTACATAATAGGTAGGAAAATGCGTGGAAATGGAAGAGTGTCACCGGCGGAATTTATGAGAAAGATAAGGACAATGCGTGAAATCGGAAAACGTACTGCATTCAAAAACGAAGCAATGGAAAAGTTCACGAATAGGTGGCAACCGCTTGTGCAAAATGTTTATTTCAATGTATAAGTGTGCTCATTTGTATACGTGTGTGCGCGTAAACCAGCTGTCTGACCATATTCAGAAATAAAACGCTGGTGCAATCCGGACAAAGGTGAAAAAAACCAGTGGTGTGGGCGCACCACCGAACAATGGACAGTCATTCAGCGTGCTGCTAAGCATTCATCGTTCGCTGTGTGTGGGCACCTTGTATAAAATTATCCAGTCGCAGACGTGTATTAGCTGTTATTTGATTTCATTCTGCAACGTCAATGGCATGCTTACGAATGCCCAGGAAAATATCGCTCCATCCTACCTGTGATTAGGTGCTTGTTCCTTGTTGCGTCTGATTCAACGTAGACACTGAAGATTTATTTGTTTCAGTAAGTATACTAAGATTTTCGCAGCTACATGTCTGTGCGTCATAAACTACGGCATTATTGTTTCCTCTTGTCTGGTCTGAACTGAATTGATACACTGATATATGTAATGCGCATTTCATGCGGGTCTTATTATCTGGAACCATGGAAAAGTGCATAACATATCAAGAAGAAGCGGAATGTCAACGAAAGAGTGTAGGTCAGGTAGTTTCCCATTTAGCTTCCACATCCAAACATGAGCTGGAAGTCAATACCAATGTGGATACAACCTGCAACGAGCGCCGATTTAAAATCGCAGCCTGGGAAAAACAGAGTCGTCGAGCCGGTCGTAAAAGAATATGAAGCGACCGAAATATTTCCATGATCGTTGGAATCGCGGCCATACCTTTCATTTATGATGGAGCTGAAGGACGCACCTACTGCATAGGCCATGCTACATCCAATGGAAAGTGATTCTTCATTCTCTTCGTTTAGTGAAAGTGGTTGTTTTTTTCTGGAGGTATTCTTCAGTCTAGGAAGGGATCCGGGATTTCTCCAGATGGCGAAGGGCTCGGTAATCGGTTGTGCTACTAGGACGCGTCTCTCTCTCTCTCTCTCTCTCTCTCTCTCTCTCTCTCTCTCTCTCTCTCTCTCTCTCTCTCTCTCTCTCTCTCTCTCTCTCTCTCTCTCTCTCTCTCTCTCTCTCTCTCTCTCTCTCTCTCTCTCTCTCTCTCTCTCTCTCTCTCTCTCTCTCTCTTCTCTCTCTCTCTCTCTCTCTCTCTCTCTCTCTCTCTCTCTCTCTCTCTCTCTCTCTCTCTCTCTCTCTCTCTCTCTCTCTCTCTCTCTCTCTCTCTCTCTCAAAGAGGGAAACCCAGTGACAAAAAAGGATCGGTCATGTTTTGATGATTAAGAAGCCGGAAGATAAAGACATCACTTTTGAGGAAGAAGGATTTTAGCATAGTATCTAATGCAAATTCCATGAATGTATGTTCAATATCATCCTATTGTTTTTGGGATACGGAAAGGGAGATGTTTGACAATTGCTGGTTGGTATGTTAAAATTTAACTCACAAGTTGCATGAATAGCACCGTCATAGTATGTTTTCATTAAGTGGATGTTTCTTGCTAAGAAATATAACGCAGTGGCAGGACGGTATGATCCCAAAGACCAGTCAAGAATGCCGCCGGTCCTAGCCAGTCTTTCGGTCCTCACATCTGTCACCTTTAGTTCAGACCTGCACGGATGCATTTGTTCCACTGAGAGCGAACCCACCATCACTTCGGCTTGGTGAGGTGTTGCGCTAAATGACATTCGACGACATCTCATTTATATGCAATACGGACAGCCGGATCCGGGATAAGTTGTGCCTAAAGTTCGCCGGGGAAAGGCAGCATGCATAAATTATAAACACGAAGCTCAGGGAGCTGGGCCGGCTGTTGAAACATCTAATACGAGACAGTCCAAAAGCCCGGCTGAAATATCTGACGGCGATAAATCGGTTCTCACAGCTTGTTGCTGCAGGGCGTGCTATCCAAGACTAAGATGGTGTGGCGTGTGCCGCCCTTGACCCAGGAACTGCGACACAGCCAAAATAAAAGTGTGCTGAAACTAGATGTTCAAGGCATGGAAAATGGGAAAGGCAGAGCGCCCAAGAGTCAGTTGATAAATTTGCCTGAACTCAAGTGGACGGATCACACGTCACGTGATGTTGTGCCACCACTGAGAGCAAACGTGGAACGAAGTGTTTCCACTGACGGAAGACACATCCCGCTGGTCCACCAATGCCAAGCAGGTGAAACGATGCAGACGAGAAAGCCACCGGAAGAAGAAAACACACAGGAAACGTCCAAGCTGTTAGCAGAAGTGGTGCTGGCTAGAACTAAACCACGATTCAAGATGAATCACAGGGGGGAAGCTGGTATGTCTGTGCACAGCTTATAAAAATGCCGGCAAAACATCGGTGATGTCCATCGTCGAGTCACTTAGTCCACACGAAAGAAACATGTCAAGAACGTTGCCAAGCGTAGCATAGCGAAGTCAACCTCTTGCGAGAACCACAGTATCGACTTAGGCAGCGAAGTCGTGGCTGTATATGTTCCGACTTTCCTGTCCCTGTTTGCAGCATCACAGCATGATACGCTGTCGAGCCGTTTGAGTGTTCAGTCCATAGAGGACAATGAACGGCAGCTCATTCGAACCAAGTTTCGAATCCACGGTACAGAAGATGCCTCCATACACATCACAAGTCGCAGTCAGGCGGTTCCCAGTTGGTGCCCAACAGCAGTGATCTGAGGTAAGCGTGAAAGAGGGTTTCAGTCCTCAACGGTGAGATGACTATAGTGGATCAAGCTTTTTGTAAGGGAGAGCAGGAATTTTTGTAAACATTTTGGAAGACATTTCGGGCGAGTGCTCCGACAATGTTCGCCATCACGACTGGCCTAGGCAACATTGCTCGTCCCGGCGGTGACGTCATTATAAAATTGGCAATCAAAAGCGGCAACAAAACACCGGGCGCACCAACGCCTGCGAACCACCGCAAGCACATCGCACCTGCACGCCATGTTCTGGATTTAAAAGAAAATGGGCTCATCAGCTGGCCACGATTCTTCGACCATGATGTTCGAATTGACGGGGAAATCCATCGACTACCGACAGCTATTACACAAATGGAGCAAAGATCACTAAGCTGCTAACGCTGAAGAGGTAGGTGTAATAACCAATTGGAAAGGTACGGACCTGGCTGATATTGGCATCCCAGATGTGGATGAAGAAAACGAGAGAAATAGAGAAAAACAAGCAGTTATTCTGAACGTTAGACATGCGACGAAGAGCATCTTAGTGAAGTGCAGAAAATGAAAGATAATGCAAGGAAAGAAATGTTTAGGCAACGTACAGTGACGGTCTGATAGAAAATGCAACAAATGTGGAGAGCGATGGACAGAGCTGTTGCTATTAAATAGTTCCCAGCCAAATTAAAGACGAAGAAGCGCCTGAGAAACAAATTACCTGAGGGTTCCGTAAGTCGATATCGTTTTGGGCAATATATCGTAGAAAGCTGTGAAAAATCGTGTACGTGGCATGCTACGTGCATCGAAAAGCCGCGCCGTGATGTTCCGTGAGTAAAATGCGACTGCTTCATGCGGGCAGTCCTGCTTCATGGTTGATGCATCCTCTTCAGGCCTAACGCGTGCTCAACACCGGTGTGTGCATCTATCGCAGATTTGCTGTAGGAAACCTGGCTCATTGAACTATCTTCTTCGTTTTATTTACAACACGCGCGCGCAACGTATGTATGCATCATATGCAGACAACCCGTTATAGAAGCATGTCCTTACTATGTCAAAATGTAAGCCGAAATGACACTTGCCACAAACAGATAAATGGGCTGTTACAGCCTTTTACGTGTAGTGTTAAAATGCTATTCGGCCGTGATGTATTGACGGCTGAAGGCAGCGTTTGCGGTGTACCCAGCATGGTGGGGAGGATAAGGGCGGAACCTATTGTGCACGAAAGAACACCAGATTTGGCACACATATAGACCAATGTATTGTTTAACAGATTCGGATATTAGACCACGACACAACCCCCCGACGGCGACCATGGTCCGAAATTGCCGCCACTGGACAGCCAACGGAGCAAAAGCGGACTTCCTCTGGTGTGCATGGAAAATAGACAAATACAATGGCAGTTATAATTCGCAGAGCAGGTCACTATTTTGTAGCAGTCTACATGTTCCTGTTTACATTGATAAACATATCCACATAATTTGACCATCGTACCGCGATAAGTAGTTTGAGGCGAAAACAAATGCCTGATAAGCCCCATAAATAATAGCGTTAAAAGTCAAATATCTCCTGTGCTTCAAACCCACAACGTGGATCATGGATCGCACTGTATCATGAACGTCTCCAAATCCAGGTTACCATTTGCAATTTAAATGTGCAAGCAGTCGCGCAGATGTTATCGAACGGATCTCTATGACCTCTTTTTTTTTCACGGCGCGAAAAGCGGGGCCGATCTTGACTTGCGTCTACACGGCTACCGACGGGCGACAGTTTGCATGCCGGTGGCGTACCCTGCGGGTGGCCTTATCCGCCAACGAGGCGGCGACAACGGTTTGCCGGCGTCCGCCAACCCACTCGCATCACGCCAGAGCGCCGCCACTTAGGACAGAATACCGCAGTCATGGCCGGCTTCAATATCGCCGAGAGGATCACGCCGCAAAGTGAGCTCATCTGTTACACGCACTGCGGAATTAAGCGAGGTGTCCGATATCAAACGTGCGCCACTTGACGGAGAATATTGCCAATCGCGCCGGTATAATGCACCCGATTAACCGGCGCCTGCCCGCTGGCGGTGGTGATCGTGGCGATGGGAGGGCGGGTCGGCCGTGTACGGTGCACACGCGGCCGCTTGTGCCCAGACGTACGTAGCACAAACGTGTGCACGTGTGTCCAACAAACACGCGACGATTCACACATGCATGGAAGCACAAAAATCACCCGGTTGGCAGGCCAGCTTCTGCGATTCCAATTCCTTCTCCTCTATGGCTTCCGTTCCCTCTCCTGTACCACTCCCGTCCCCGCTCCCTTACGACTCACGCTCTCACTCCTCTACGACCCCCTCCCCTCACCCCTAATGGTTGTAGCAAGATGATTCCGCTATCCACACACTCCAACAACCATGGTCCAATAAACACAACCAAAAATAATATATTCAACTTAGGGCCACAGAACATGATGAAGCCGGATTCTAGCACCACTAATGCCTCTCCTGCCCGCATAATATATGTGAAGCAGTGGACGGAATAAAGAAAACATTGGGGTGACTTACGGTGTTAATGTTCATCATGAAACAGGTACTGCACTGGCCAGCCCATAGAGGCCATACGGTCTTGTGTTAAGATCTTTCATTATTGCGGAGGCTCCATCAAGAATGGCAGGAGCATTAGCGCCTCCAAATAGGTAGGAGGCCCAGCCCTCGATGTGATACTAAAGGCCTCGAAAATAAAACGATCAAAGGACATCCAGGCATGAAATTGTAACAAAAGCCTTTTCGTCGGAGTATTCAGCGACCATGATATACATACGACAGATGAAGAAGCAGCTGGAGATAAAACATAGCTATCTAGGATATGTGGCTGTAGTTTTCGCGTTCCTAAACCGAACTGCATCAATCATAACTTGCCGCATTCGTGAATGACTTTCTGAAAGTCCGCAATACTTCCATTTGGCGTAGCCGACAGCATCATATATGATCCATAATATGTGACTCGTACTTTCTGAATGCCTACGATCGGAATCTAAGGATGAATGTGTGAATCCATTCTTAACGCACAATATCATTGTTCTCGTCCGTTAGGGAAGCAATCGTCCAGTGAGGATTGCAGCTTCATTTTTTTGCAACTTTTTTCAAAAGGTTCCATTAACCCGCGCCGTTTCTCCGGTCAGATCCTCACAACCCGTCTCGGAGGGTGGGGGGCGGATAGTAACCCCCTCTAACATCTAAACTAAGTGTCGCACGAAAACGAAAGATGTGTCATCGGAAAGCGCTCGACGAGTAGGGTCCGGATCCACCCGCCCCCAAAAATAATTTCCCCCCAAAAGTGACGTCACCAGGGGGGCTAGATTTTCACGGCTTTTCACGATTTACATTATGTTTTTGGCTCTGGGGGAAGTTATTTTGGGGGATATATGAGATACAAAATGTATTTGGAATGAGAAATGGACAGCGAAATCGACCAGGGCCCTAATATTTTTTTCGCCCCCAAAAAATAAAAAAATAGACTTTAAATTAAAAAATGTCAGTTTTCACGTTTTCTTTAATTTTCCTTTTCCAATGGGTACCGCAGAAAGAGAAATGTTGTTGGAGTCAGCTTGCCCTAACAAAAAATGCTTACTTTAGCCAGCATCTTCGATTTAAACTGCAATTGGCAAATATGGAAAATTTTTATGTAGTCAAAAACGAAAAAAAAAAGAAAAATTCCGCTTGTCTGTTTTGTTGCATCCCAAAAGATAAGCAAACGCTGAAAGTTTCATTAAAATATCTGTATCCGTTAAAGCGTGACGACTGGTTAAACGTTTTTGGAGGTGACCTAACTTGACCTTGACTAACTTCTTGACCCTAGATGAACTGACTTAAAAATTTTGAATCAGCATGCCAAATTGATGTGGGAAAAGGTATGCCAAATTTGGGCGCGCTGCTGCGCACCGTTCGTCCGCTATCTGCGAAAAACCTGAGGAGGCGGTTGAAGACCCCCCCCCGCGGAGACGGGGGATTTCCCGCCGTGGAATTCGAATACAGCTGTAGCAAACAAAACAAAAAACACAATATAGGAACAATTTTCACCCCACGTGCTGTTTTGACATTTCAGGGTTAGACTCAGTTTTGCTAATTTTGCTAGCTGCCAAGAAAACGGTGCATGAATAGGAATGAACCTGGTGTTGGATATTAATTTATTTTCATGGCCAACACATCACCATCAACTACACCACCTTAGCACTATAGACCAGCCCAAGGTGCAGTTCTGAGGGTGTGGATGTTCCGTGGGTGTCACAGTCCCTCTCCACTAATAGGCATGTCTTGCTCCCCCCCCCATCACCTTCCCTTTCCATTGACGAAAGGGCCTCTGCTCAATACACAAATTGCCCACAGCGCGCATTAGAGCGCCAGAAGGCGGGTGACGGTCCCTGCATCACTAGCGCCATTTAACCCGCGCACGTCCGGGGGGTGGGGCAGATGTCTGCCCCCCTCCGGTTTTTCCTCATTTTCCGCCAACCTAATAGGGTCAGCAAGGTCAAACCTCGCATAGCTGTTCATTGGTCTTTTCCGCATATCCTCATACATTTTTAATCCTGGGTCCTCTCAGGTCAGGTCACCAGGTCAGGCGAAGTGACCAAACTACTCTCGGAGTTCTAGGTGGCATAACGTCCACAATAATTGAGCTATTGATATCAAACTTATAACATGTCATGATCTCATCAGGGACCATAATATGTATATCGGGTTTTTTCGTAGCATTGACCTTAGGTCAGGTCACTGCCATGGCTTCCCCATTATAGGGCTATGGTAAAATATACAAATGTTTCCTAGTTACATATTTGCGCTCCGAATGATCTCATAACGGTTGTGGCATGTAGATGGAAGCTATGCTCAATGTTACCGCTGACATTTTTGCTCAGTGACCTCACCAAGGTCTCTGAGGTCACCTGAGATCACTACACATTTATGCGCATTACATCGCACTGCATTGAGCTGGAAAGCTGAAATTAGCGTCATTGTGCTTGTATCGTCAAGACGTGTCGATTGATTTCTTACATGACCTCCCTAGGCCTTGACCTGAGGTCATGACTTCATGCCCTTGACCTGAGTTTCGGTTGACCTGACCTTAAATTACACCACCTATTGTCGGTAGCGCATTTCAAGGACTGTCGAATAGCTTTCACCATTTGTTTCTATCTGTTACAGGTCCTGAGATATGTGTCAATTTCTGAGTCCCACCTGATCCGGTCGAATTTGACCTATGATGGCCCAGTGACCTGAATATTGACCTGAGCGAAAAAAATTACCGAAACACCTGCGATAGAGCCCGCCACCAGCTATCCAACGCCGTTTTCCGTTTGTCGCTAGCTAGCATAGTTCCAGAGATCTTAGGGGGTAGTCATCTGCCCCCCCCCCCCGGACATGCGAAGTTGGCGCGGACTGCCGGACGTGCGAGTGCTAAAGTGGAGCATTGGTACCAATGGATGCGATTGTGCTTCGGACGATATGTTGGATCGATTTATTGTGCTAGGAATGGGTAATTTATGGTGATGTGACGGAAATGGAGTGATTTTTTGTAAAGAACCAGTATTGTTTCTGTTTGTGTATGATTTCTTTGTGAACTAGCCAAATTAGCATAAAGTGATCAAACGGACCTTCCAAAACAGGCGGATTGATCATTTTTTTTCCGAGTATGTACTTTCAATGGCCATATTTGGAATCAGCGTCGGAAAATGCACAAAACAATCCAATCTGAAATCAAACTTTTTCGAACAAGTTGCAAAATGTGTCACCCAAGCATGTCCCGTTACTGACAAACATGTCTCAGTTACTGACGATTCTGGCTCCATGCCATTGATGATGATGACTTGAGTTATAACAGCCTGCCATCGATAGGTGATATCAGCTGTTGGCGTCGATTTAGGTCGGTTGGTGGTGGTGGTCCGGACGGTGCCTGGTGGTTGTTCGGGGTGGGAGTCATGGCCTTTCGTTTGAACATTTCAAGAAACATGTCATGTCATACACTGCTTTTTTTCTTTTTCTTTATCTTGCTGTTTTATTTCTTTTCGCGTTTGTTTCTGGTTCTGGTGTCGGCCTGACACCAGTCTGTTTCGCTATTTTTTCATTTTTACATGTCATAGGCAGAGTTGGGAGAGACCTGGATGGGGAGTTGTTAGGATGTTTTTGTGCGGATGCTGTCTATTGTCGAGTAGATTTGGTATGTATTTTGGTTTTCTTGATTGTGTTCGGTTTCTTGGTAGATATAGTGCTTGTTTTGTTGGTTGCTCGTGTTGTCGGTGCTTGGGTAGTCTGAGGAGTGGGTTCTGGGGTGTCTGGGCTACTGTATTCGTCTTCTGAGTCTGCTTTGGGCCATAGTGGAGGCGGTGTTTTTTTTTGCATCGTGCGAGTGGTGCTTGGCGCTCTTGGGGTGGTTCTGGGGGAGTTACAGGGGTGGTGGTTTGTGTGCTTCGTGGCGTCGTGTGGACGGCGAAGCACACAAACCTGCGGGATCAAGAGGTGCCTGTGCTTGTGCCATGAACTGTGTTGTGGGTTCTGGCCGAGTGACTATTGTAGGGTCCGTCTGGGTTTCCTGAGGGGTGACTGTATGCTCGTGTGTCTGCGTGGGCTGAGCGGGTAGCAGCGGGTATTGCTCTTCACCCCACACCCTTGCCTGCGACGGGGCTATGCCCTCGATGTGGATGAGTCGGAGGATATCTTTCTCCTTCCTCCACCGAGGGTAAGCCTCGCCCCGGGAGCCGTGGTCCCCGCCGCAGCTCGCCCATTTCCTTGTTCCACTATTGCAGTTGTTGGTGTTGAGTGGGCCGGCACAGAGGCTACATGTGGGGGTTTGTGTGTTTGCAGCCCCCCTCGTGTGGCCATATCCTTGACAAAATTAACAGCGACGAGGGAGGGGGTGCGCGTGGTGTTACCCTGTATGTGATGTAACCAGCCTTGACATGTGTGGGTTGTTGTTTGGGAGGTGAAAGTCAGGATGATAATGTGAGTGCTTGGTTTGTTTGTGGGGGGAGGGGCCGGTATACCGAGGAGATCCCCTGGCTCGCAATTCTGCGAGGCAATATCTCCTCTGGCATCCATTCTAGCTCCCATGCATGCATAATCAATCCCTTGAGAAATGTTGCGGTGTGTATCAGGGGTGTCGATTTTGGAAAACATTGGGGGAGGGGGGCCGAAGTGCGAACGCATGTACCCCCCCTCAACCAAGAACTACAAAAAAAGAGGTCATGCCAGTTTAGATTAGGTTAGGTTAGGTTTCTTTAAGTTGTAAATACTTTTGAAATTTGATTGAGAATTTGAATGAAAAGCAATTTATTTCTTGCATGGAAAGTAGGGCCAGATTATGTAAGGTTATCTTACATCTTTCTTGAACTTTGTTTTATTGCTACATTACCTAATTCCACATCCTTTTGGGTGTTACTTTTACTCCCAAGTGATAAGTATGCATTTATAGAGGAATGGATGGTAAATTTGTGCCTTTAGGTGTTTTATGAATGTTTGGAATTTATATTTCCAATGCAATGTTTATGGATGTGACTAAGATGATGAGACCACTCATTTTCTTTGTAAATGGGCTTTGAGTTGGGTAACATGACATAAAAATATATCTAGTAAAAATACAACATAACCTACCGTAACATAGCCTAACCTGGTTTTCGAGAAACATATTGTAATAGCAAAATTGTGAAAAATATCAGGCGATTTATTTTATTTCCTTGAAATTTTACAAACAAAAATACCTCACTCAGCCTAACCTAACAGGGTTGTTGTTCTTTAAGGTCGTAACAGGACAAGTTTTTACCAACGATTGCTTCTGTAAAAGAAACAAATTGGCTAGGTTTGGTTATGTTAGGTTAGTTTGGGTGTTTTAAGTTGGATTTTTTTTTGCAAAACTTCCCCAAATTAAAAAGAAAATGAAGCTTGCTTTTAAGCTGCTATGTTGGCTTGGTTAGGTTGGATTAGGTTTTAAAAAAAAAGTTAAAGAAGAATACATACCGTTTTACATTTTTCATTTGCATGTGTTGGTTTCTTTTTTTCAAAATGGAGGCTAGGCTGGTGCTATGTTTCATTTGTTTTTTGTTTTTGTATTTTATTTGTTATCCTATGTCACCTAATTCAAAGTCCTCTTTGGTGATATTTTGCTCATCACCTGAAAAGTAGGCATTTGTACAGAAAATGTGTGATCCATCATCTTAGTCACATTCATAAACATTGCATTGAAATGATAAAATCCCAGAATTCATAAAATACCTTACAAATTTACCAAAATGAGTGCTTACAGCAAGTTCATCACACTTCTAAACATTGCATTACAAAAATCGGAGAAATCAGAAATTACCTTAAGCTGTAAATTTACCGAAAAATGTGCCAACCCCTGACATTAATGCAATATTGGGTGCCCCAAATCCTGGACAGAGAAAGCAAAGAGCAGTAGAACACAAATATAAATAAATGCCAACTAAACCAACTCTTCTTGAAGACAAATATGGTAGTTATGTGGTATTAACATAGAAAACCTGATCACAAATCAGGAAAAAAATCCATGGACTAAACTTGTTGAAGCGTATCTACCAACTTCTTCATCTACAGTTCCTTTGGGCATTAAATATCAGCAAATCGTTTTAAAACCACATTAAATATCAGCAAGTTGTTTGATAACCATATCAATCTGCATATATATCAAAACGTATGAAGTACAAAAACGAATCAGATCGACGTCACATGAGTTTGGCCACCGGGTTCAACACTGCGCGCAATTACAC
The DNA here is from genome assembly GCA_034440575.1 of Imbricaverruca yamaguchii. NCBI lineage: Eukaryota > Metazoa > Arthropoda > Thecostraca > Neoverrucidae > Imbricaverruca > Imbricaverruca yamaguchii. The sequence goes on from JAOTOL010001585.1 coordinate 514,041, forward strand.
CACAACTGTCTTACCTCTGCCATATTTGTTGATCGCAACCGCAAATTGAACTTTAGTCTCTGCGATTTATGTAACTGAATATATTATCCTTGGATGCTACAAATTTGGATCTTCTGAGGAACGACCATCTTATTTATTTAGTGATGAGGTCTGACCTTGTATAACTACTCTTGTAAGCTATGGCTTATTACCTGCCTGCTTGCTTTGTTCAAGAATATAAACTATAATAGTGTGCATGCAGCTTCTTGCTCCCTTTTTCTTTCATGGTATCATCAGATACATTGGGTATAATTGGCTGTGATTCCCACATTATTATGGAATATATGCATTGGGCACATGCATTGTCATTGGGCATACAGGTGGGTAGGTATCTACCTAGGTAAATATCAAGCTCATGGTGTGATGGGTTGGCTCTGAAGATAAATATAGTCTGCATATCCTCTATCTTAATGACTGATTGTTGTTGATGACCGGTTATGTGCATGTTTGACACTGACCAGAAATTAAGAATAGAATGAACCCAGTTCAAGTTCCATATGCATGTGCTTTTGCTATTGGTCATGTGTGCAAGCATCATTATGGCAATGTAATTGTTGTCTAGTGGCTTTGCTAATTTTTTTATACCATCTGGTTTAAAATGCATCAGCATCACCTAATCTCAACATTTCATGATGTTGCATTTAAAGCTATGCTTGCAAAGCGGAAGGAAATCCAACTTCACTGGTTTTTTTTCTTCCACTCAATGTTAAATTTTGCAGCTAGAAGTGGATAGTCAATCCACTATCCAATCCAAATATATTCCATTTCATTACAGCGTGTTGGTTGGCATCAACTAAGTATTCTAAGTAGCATGGTGCTATTAATTTTTTCCTTTGGCTTTCTTATCAGCATAAATATAGCAGTGCTTATTGGGGAGGCCAAATCAACATTGAGGGGGCCAATGTCAACATTGGTGGGGCCATGGCCCCACAAAAGGATACAAATCGACGCCCCGGGTGTGTATCTAGTGTTATTGTGACCTGTTTGTCTGAGATGTGTTTGATATGTTCTCAGATGTTTGCGACCTTGGTGTTGCAGGTCTGGATCAAGACCTACCCCGATTTTAGATGGCGCGCGTGTAGGGAAGCTTGTGTCTGACGGGTGATTTCAGTCCACACCTTCCGGGGGTCAAGGCTGGTCATTGGTAAACCATCGACACGGCGGCAGAGATATAAATCCCCCGTCGGTTCGTTTGATGTGGTGTTGGTGGGCATGGTGCCTTGGAGTGTTCAGTTCAGTGTGGGCCTTGGGTTTGGTGATGGAGTTAGAGAGAAGGGAATACACTTTACAGATATCGGCGGTATTGGGGGGGGGGGGGTTGGCAGCACCACCTGACCAACATGAAGTGCAGTTGTAGATACAGCAGAGATAGTAGTCCAAAGTAGAGATGGAAGTGTATGGTAGAGCTGGGAGTCCGTAGTGTAGAATAGACGAGATGGTGGCAGCTTGTTCAGCGGTTTGTGATCGGTGTCCTATGTGTCCTTGGTGTCCTTTGGTTGTACATCTGGCATTGGTGCGGCTAGCGTAGCGCGCCTTCGGTGCAATCCAGCCTTTTTTGTTGCCCCGTTGCTTGTGTACGTTGACAGTGACCGTTGAGTTGCGCCCGTGGCGCCGAAGCCTCTTGTTGGTGTTTCGCCTCGCGACGTACTAGGCTGCTGGTCCAAGTTCTGTCTCGATTTGCGAGATGCGAAAGAGGTTTTGGCCCACTTTGCTTGGTTGGCTTGGCTTGGTTAGCTTGCCATTGACGTAAAGATCATCTGATGTACCAGATCACAATTCATTAAATACTGCGCATGCTTCAACGCTTCAAGAGTAAAAATACCGGCGGATTATCACTGCGATTAAGTGCCAATGTCCCAACTCGTCAAAATGCACCATCAATTAAGAAAACGAAACGACATGATGCAGGGGGTATCTGCATGGTATTGCAATGCCTCGGGACATCGTCATGCACATTCAATTACGATTACGAGCGTGCAAATTCAGTATCCGCAACAAAAGAGCATTTAAAGGCCAAACAGAAAATGACGACCCTGAGCACTGTACGAACACTGATAATGCCAAGGCAACAAAGGCAACTGCAACAGTAATGACAGCTGAAGTGGGGCTATCAATTAACAGCCCAGCAGTATCGGCAGCAGTGACACTATTGACTCGCCAGTAGCTGCAGCAATAACAACTCCAATCACAGTGACAAGCGCGCCGGCAATCGCCATCGATCTGGCCCGACGCGGCGGGCAGACGCTGGCCGCTCGCCACTGACATGATGGTCGACGCTGTCATCGTGTCGATTTGTCGCCGGGTCATATGTCTGGTAAACAGACGGCGAGTGTCGGCGGAGCACCAGCCGTCACCAGCCGTCACCAGCCGTCACCAGCCGTCACCAGCCGTCACCAGCCGTCACCAGCCGTCACCAGCCGTCACCAGCCGTCACCAGCCGTCACCAGCCGTCACCAGCCGTCACCAGCCGTCACCAGCCGTCACCAGCCGTCACCAGGGTCACCAGCCGTCACCAGCCGTCACCAGCCGTCACCAGCCGTCACCAGCCGTCACCAGGTCACCAGCCGTCACCAGCCGTCACCAGCCGTCACCAGCCGTACCAGCCGTCACCAGCCGTCACCAGCCGTCACCAGCCGTACCAGCCGTCACCAGCCGTCACCAGCCGTCACCAGCCGTCACCAGCCGTCACCAGCCGTACCAGCCGTCACCAGCCGTCACCAGCCGTCACCAGCCGTCACCAGCCGTCACCAGCCGTCACCAGCCGTCACCAGCCGTCACCAGCCCACCGTTACAATTCTGCGGGTGGCTGCGAAGAGACGGCGCAAGCGTCCGGTAGCCGAAGAGACGTGCGGGAAGTGTTCGGTGGCAGAGGAGTGCACGGTAGAAGTGTTGGGCAGCTGACGAAAGGTGGGGAAGTGTTGGGCAACCGAAGAGAGGTGAAATAAAAGGTGGGTGGCAGGACGACTGTGGAGAGCTGAGAGGACACACTGGGCGACTGTGGAGAGCTGAGAGGATGATATGGGTGACTGTGGAGAGCTGAGAGGACACAGTGGGCGACCGTGGAGAGCTGTAAGGAGGCAATGGGCTACCGTGGAGAGCTGAGAGGACACACTGGGCGACTGTAGAGAGCTGTAAAGAGGCAATGGACGACTGTGGAGAGCTAGATGTTGAGTGTATGCAGACAGCTAGAAGGACGTGTTGTGAGGGTGGGTACTATATATCGCCGTCCTTGTTGTGGTGATGATGCCGTCATACACCGATGTCGTGAAAGTGCAGGATGCATGCAGAAAGAAGACTTAGGTTTTGTTGTCGGTTAGCTCGTGTGGACAATGTTTTGTTGTCTCTGCTTGCTGGGTCATGTTCGGGCTCCACTAGGTGTAAGGTGCTCTCCCGGTTGAAACTTTGCATGTGTAATGACAATGAAATTGTTTTCCAACTGTGCAATATCCTATGTTCAACGATTTATCTAGCATTATCAGAAAATTGATAGCAATTTCCCAGAGAGCCACAATGCGCTTGGAAGCTTGATGAACGAGCTTGTTGACGGTGCCGCGATTGAGAATTAACTTGTGTTTTCTTTCCTGAAGAAAATTACGATGTATCAGGGTGGTTATAAGCGATGTCCTGTCGTAAGATTAACCGTCACAATTACGACCCGTATCTGTGGTAATTGATTTCGAATGCAGACAACTGGCACCCACCGTGTACCGCGCTAATTGTCTAGTTCGAGACTTATCATGTAGCTGAATATCGGGAAATCGGGAAGGACTGCATGTCCTACTATACTCTCCGAAATCAGAATAAAAACTGCTTTGCATTTTTTCAGAATAAAAACTGCATTTTCTGGAGGGGTGGCATTAAAGGCTCCTCGCAATCGATTATCTTGCTTCTAGGTGCGTTTGCACGTGCATAGCGTGAATGCGCATGTGCATATATGCTTTTTAGTCACTTCAATCGACTTTCTCAGGTGGAATTGCGCTGATCGGAGTTGACGGGCGTACCGGCTGCGTCGGTCATGCAGCAGATGAATTTCGCTCGCTTTGAATTCCGCTTAGCATCGAATTTAATTTCGTTTATAAATAATTCAATTGGACAGGGTAAAATTCATACTCGCTCGCAGCACAGCACCATCCGCCATTATTTCGCAAAGAGGTCGTCGCGATACACGTCAAAACATTGTCACAGAGAAACGTGTTGTGATGCAACAGCCACCGCGCTTGCAAACAAAATGTTTTCTAATGCAGTACGACATACGGTCCAACACGTCTTATCCAAGCTCATAACTTGGCAATGCTGTTGCAAGGCAAGAATTCATTAGTATAATGGTGATAATGTTCCAGGAGAACGCTCCGTCTTCAGCCTCACCTGTCGACGAGCGGGCCCGACGGCCGAAGATCTTTCTTGATCTATTAGAAAGCAAATTTACTTGAGCAGCCCGGAAGATTGCTGGGCTGATCGCTTTTCTTGGGCTGATCGCTGCAACGACGTACCCTCTAGAATCACCGAATAAACAATGATACATAACCGAATTATCTGCAAGAGGCATATTCCAAACTACCAAATACTGGCTTCTCCCACTTCTTCTAGTTTCTATGTGTGTATATATATATATATATATATATATATATATATATATATATATATATATATATATATATATATATATTTATATATATATATATATATATATATATATTTATATATATATATATATATATGTATATATATACCATACGAAATATTTATGTACTGCATTATAAAACAATCATATCTTCTTCTAATAATTTAAACTATTAATGTTACTAAGCATAAATTTGTGCATGTGCGTCACTTTTGCCAAATTTTGCCAACGACTTGTCAATATTTTAGCAAGTCGTGGTGAGCCGGGGATGAGAGGAGCACGCGGCACCGGAGAACGTCCCACGGGTTGTCATGGGCCATCATCCAAAGCAAATTAGTAAGCGCTTTGCTCATTTGAGTCAGAAATCAAGCAGCCTGAACAGTCGCGAAACGCCTTAGTTCTTCATTTGAAAACGGTAGGTTTCAGAGGTGCGAGGTAGGTACAGGTACGTCTGTTGATATCAGATCGCTCATAATAGATGACGTCAATAGCGTTATTGTTTCTGATATGCGACGCCACGTTTTTATTTTTAGATGAGGTCTATCGCATTCAGTTTTCAGTGGTTTTTCTGGGCATTTTAGCGGGTGGTGCAATACGGCACCGCGAATATTTCGGACGCCTGGCAATTTGGACAATGCCAGTATCAGCCGTCTTGTGCACGTCCGGCATCCGTGAAGCCCGCAGGGCATATTTCTTTCATCATTATAGAGCCGCGGCCAACTTCTGAGCAATAGCACGTCTGATATTGGGCTCCAATAACTGGTTTGCCATTAAAACTTGCAGCAATTCAGACTATGCCACATTATATCTATAAAAACTAAATACACATAAATTGGTATGTTGAGTCAGGGGTGCCTCAGAGTCCTTGGTCAGCGGCACCGCTCGACACTCTACTGATGGCAGGTTGCCACAGACTTGTCTGCGCAGAATACGGCTTGTATTGCGCGTTCGCACAGAAATGCATGCGTCGCTGTGCTTGCCCGGCAGGGTAAATGTGCGTAGCGTTTGCGCCATCACGCCTAGCCTGACCGCGTGCCGATCATGTGGTCGGCTACAGGCCCTGGCCACGCACACACGTACTGTGACAGGTCGAGCGTGTATTGATAAACTATGGTGCGTATAGCTGAGCTGAGTTCCAATCCACCATTACCTTGCATCGTGAGGTAATCAACTTAATAATGTCGGCGGGCCGACAGATCTATGTTGGATATTTGCCACGGCGATGTTGATGGCAGTGGAGCAGCAAAGTGGCATTTAATTTCAGTAGTAGCGGGCTCGTGCACTGCGGGCGAACCCAAAGGACACCAACAGGAATAGCAATGCATTACTAAGGCGGGCCTTCCGTCAGGTAAAGGAGATATTTTTGCAAGCTCGCGACTAAGTTTCGCATCGCACACACTTTCCCCAGGTCACGTTATTACAATGAAGTCGGCGCGTGTCCCCCAGTTGTGTGGGACTGCTGCGCGTCGACGACAAACGGTGTGACGCCGACTTTTCCCACACATCATCAGACCTGAGCAAACATAGAATCTGACAAGCCGTGGTGGTTCTTAGATGAGGAGGGAGGACGCGGCACAATCAAACGTGTCCGGAAGGACCACTTTGGTCGTAATTCACCCTGGATGGTCCATCCAAAGAAAACTAGCACATTGTTTGCTCACATTCGTCAGCTATCGGGCAAACTCAATATTCACGAGCAGCTTCAGATCTTCAGTTGAGAGCACAGGCCATATAGGTCAAATCGTGACATTATTTTACCGTCGTGTCCACCCGGCACTATCAAGACGTCAGCAATGCTGCCAGAATTACACAGCCGATATAAAGGATTAGGCGAAGCAGCTCGGTACGCCTGATCGCTTTAGTATTCCGGCAACGGTGAAAAACTACTGATTGGGAATTAACATCATCGTGGAGCCGACCACTCAGAATTCAATCGACGAGATGGAAATATGGCTTTGTATAGCTTTTTCCCTCAAAGCTAGGACAGTATCGTAGTTTACACTGACAAAACCACGGGATACAGTAAGGCGGAGACTCAGAGCTGGCGCAGACAACGTTTTGTTCCAACCGCGGGGACGGAGAAAGATCAACGGGGAGGAGGGTGTTTTTTCGAACCTCTGAAGCCTGGCGTTGGTTTCCAAAGAAGCAATATTTTCGTATCACACTAATTTCTCTTAGACGTTTTAGTGACCGTTTTTCACAGTTATATATTATTGTAAATCACTTAGCGCTCTGTCGAGGAACATATTATTTCATCAGAATCCTATGATGACCATTCCTCAATGCTTCGAAAAAAAGAACAGTTGAAAGATACTTATTTCTAATCTCGAAAGATCCCTCGAAAGATCTCTAATAATTTTTTGCAGTGAGAATCTGACCATTAGTTGGAGTTGTTCTTTCGTGGTTTGTCGACGTTGCACCCGAATATATACTAAGAACAAATAACTTTCGACCATTTTTTTTCTTCGGACCATCGAGGAAAGGTTATGATAGGATACTGATGTGATAAATCATTCGTGAAATAGGGTGGCAAATACCACTTTATGAATATTCAATTGACATCCTTTTCCAAGAAGTATCGACATCCTGCTTATTGATGCCTATGAAGTCTTTTCAATGTCTGAATATCTGAATGTGCTTAAAAAGTCCTCTTGGCTCATTTCTAGCAGTATCCCGTTTATAAATATCATGTTCATGCTCTCGATAAGGAATGATGATGCACGAACCTTTCGCATGCAATTTTAGGTAAGTGATTACCTAAAATGTGCTATGGCATACAATACCAACGTATAGCATAGGCATTATTTTCCATATCCTGAAAATAGCTCTTCCTAAATTATGAATCTCAAAACAAATGATGAAGGTACAGTCACAGGTGCCTACACCATGGTTCAAAATGTGAGCCTGAATGACATCAAAACCATTTTAAATGACATTAATTCCATGGCAAATTTCGACACCTACTGTGCTCATTTTGACAGCTCGCACCTAACGAGAAACATTATTTTAACCCTAGCTTTGCGCTTCCCATTAGGAGCCAGAAGGGCAGCAGCGACGTCAGCGCACCTGGCGGACGTCCTCCGAACTGCACTCTTCCTGCACAATACAAGTGGATTTCACAAGGACATCAGCTTGTAAAGATGTCTGTGACGTGGATATATTTCCATTTGTTCTACTAGGTTTCAGCTGTAGTGCTCCAATGGTATCATCCCAATGCACTTTCATCTTCCTGCTTTATTGCCAGTAACAAATGGTGGGTGTATCGTGAGAGACAGTTCTCCGTGAAGGAATCATCGACACTGTTCAGCATGCACGGCGTTTATGTCAAGTGAGCAACGCTAGTATGAAGGATCATCATTCGACCATCATAACCATAACACATTTTTCCTGTGTTAATGAAGACATGCATGATTTTGCTGTCATCAGCATAGTCGTATCATTGTTTGGTAAATATTGCGTGCGCGGGAAGTTTGCTAATAGTCACCCGTCAGATGCATTTTGTGTAATATACGCAACTTCCTATATATTCTATCGGTTTTATCCATTATATTTAGCGAGTTTCACTTCAATATTAGTTGATTTAGCCTATTTCAAAACTGAATGAGATCCGAACATTTGCTAACTTAGTCAGGCGCCCGCGATGTACCGGAACCATATATTTATTAACATAAAAACGTAATATATTCTTCGCAAATAAAATTCATCACGCAGTTCGAGAACATTGAGAAGACATCGATCGATTACAAGATAGGAAAATGCTAAGCTTGCAACATTCAGCTAACTAATTCAGCAACACAGAACATCTAAGGCTAGTGGTGCAGCCAACAACTTTTTGTAAGGTACACAGAGCTTCGAAGGGTCCCCTAGCTGAACGAAACTCTCTAATGATGCAACTCTGGATTTCTGAATTACGTTGTACTTGCAAGACACAGGAGACTTGGCATAATTTTGGACTCGCTAGGGTTGACACAAATATAACGCAAGTTGAGAAGTATCAGACAAATAGACAGACAGCGCCCTTAACCCCACAGCCACCCCCCCCCCCCCTCCACCCACCAGCATGTGGTCCTCAACCCTGGCAAGGAGTCCAGCCACCGATCCAACGGCAAGTCAGCGACCCCACTTCTGGTTTACGGGAAAACTCGGTTTCGGAAGTAAAGTGGTAAGACCCATCTGTAAGGAGTCAGGCAACTGGGAGGGGAGGGGGGTTCGACGCCGCATGGGAGCCCCGAACCCGTAAGGGGTTCCGATCACTGGCTTCCGGCAGTGAACACTTCTGGAAGTACCCGGACGCCAGAGGGGACCCTGTCCGACCCCCAGGCCTCAGGGTTGAACTCCCATGCATCTGAAGGCACACATGCTCCAGATAAACCATCCTGATTCGAAAACACAAAGGCACGTACGGAGGCTTGTCGGGACCTATGTATGAGCCAATGTTACAAACTTAACCAAAATCCAGCTCATAATGGTAATTATCTATCCAAATATATATGTTCCACGTGTAGCTGTTCCGTCTCACGTGAACTAGGAACTCAGAAAGATCCGCAGGTACTGTTCTTACTGTTGGTAGGCCTTGCAATGATATAAACACACTTATATTGGGCCAATACAATAATTGTGTTGTATTGTAGTGCACTTGTCATGACCATCCGTGCGTAAGCTGTTTTTTAAAGGACATTTTGCAATATAGTTATTAAAAACCTATTTGTTTTCCGAATACAAATGGGCGAATGGTGCTCGTTCACTATTACATTAAAATACTAACAAATCGTTTTCGCACGTGCAAAGATTAAGATTGCACCCTATCCCAGTGCGCCCGTTAAGAGCTCCATGTTCCGTATGTTCGCGACTCACCGCCCTAAATCCCCAAACAGTGATGGCATCCAGGGTGGCATCGGGCAGACAGTTCCACCCGGGTGCCGCTCGATATGGGAAGGCACGCTGCGATATTTGAAGACCGCACCTTGGGTAGCTGGAGCTGCGCCGCCTGTGTAAGACGGGTGGCTCACATAGGTGCATCTGATCGCCGCAGAAACATAAACCGCATGGGTACGTACCATGGCGCCGTGGTCGTTGGCGTCGTTCAGGGTGCAACAAACCTTGATAATATTTCATTGATAATACCGGCCGTCATGGGAACTCGAGCAGAACTGAACATAGGCAATATACAAATGCATAAATGCATAAACCTTCAACCTGACTCACTTCCCGCCGCCGCATTGACTGCAAATGACCACTGGTGACGTCACGACTCCATATAAGAGCGAGGAATCTGCCGAAATTGCGCTGATACCCGGTGAATGAGAGCAAGGCCCTCAACCAAAGGTATTTCCGTGCGGTCCATCAGGGCTGTCATATAGCTGTGACGTCACTGCAGAGAGCGGCCGACTGTCGTAACGTCGCCATGACCGCTCTGACGGCTTAGTGACCGGCGTTTCTGGCGAGAGAGGGCAACGAGGAGTGATTGATAAGCTAAAGGGATTTGAGGGCCCGTGCGGTGACCAGATAAGCTTCGGAACTTTGTTCAGGCTTTCAGGATTCAACAGGAACGTGACTGTTGTCCAACGCTCTAACAGACTTGTCGGTGGAAGATGGCGGCTACTTGTTTACGCTAATGTGTTCTAAGTAGTAGGGTGATACGGGGTTCAGTGGCCTATTTAGCGGAGCATTTGCCTATGGGCTCTACTCTTGAACAAAATTTCGCTGGAATAATTGCAAGCGCCTCCTCACCCCCTCGCGGACACGTTGCTGTACCCATCATCGCCTCGCCTTTTGTCAGCCCGTGGCGGTCCTCTGAATATAAGTCTAGGCATGGGCAGGCTCCGAGTGCATCTCCTCGGTATTTTCCCAATCAGCATCGCCGCTCCACGGAAACGACGCTCATCGAGCCGAGCTCGGCGCCCTTTGAGATTGAGTACGCGTCCATTTCGCCGTACAGACGCGCTTGGATGATCTGACAATGAATTTGACGCAGCTGCCGCCCTCGGGTTTCTTCGTAGAACGTCGAGCCCGAAGGGTGCAAATGATCGTCACGAAATTTTGGTTAGCTGTCGGGACATTCTTTTTAGCATAATTTTATCCAAAAATTCCCACGCTATGCGTATATTCGGGCCGCGAAGTTTTCACCACAAAAGTGAGGCCATCTCCAGTTATTTCGGAAAAGGTTCGTTGTCCATATATTTTTCGGTGACGCTATGATATTAAAAGGCCAACGCTGGGTCCTTGGGGTTGCTTAGGGACTTGAGGTTGCTTGAGGTTGCTTAGGATAGCATGTTCACACAGGTCAGTGACCTTCCCAGTGTCAACCAAGATCATTGATCTGTGAGAACTTCGGATGACCTTTTTCTCGTATTTAGGACCACTCTGGAGTACAATGCGTACTGAAGAAGTACTGATCGCGAATTCAACGTTAGTGTTTTATGCATGCAAGTAAAAAGCATGTTTTGTGCACACCAGCTTGAGTATTTCGAGATTTCATCTACTCTGGCACCATTCCCACAAGTCTACATGCAATGTGCGATGTGTCGGCAGACTTCTAAGGTCCCAAGGAAAACTTGTATTCATTTCGTGCATGCATGTGCCGCCAATTTTCTCATAAAACATTGTATAAAATGTAAGATATATTAACCCTCCTGTCTATCCGGTCAGGTCCTCACACCCTGTCTCAGAAGGGAGTGAGCTGGTGAAGACTCACTCTAAATTCCGAACTAAGCGGTGTATGAACGTGCATTGTGTATCATTGGAAACCCTCGACGAAGAGGGTCCAGAAATTATATATTTTTGATTTTATTATTTGGACTCAAAATGGCGATTTTTCCAAACAATTGACATTTTAAACGCATTTCATCCATCCACTTTTGGTAAGTACACAGATAAAACGCACGTCCTTTGAAAGTTAACTGCACAGCGAATGTTGCAAAAATATTCGCATCAATCCATCGTAGGCCAGTATTGGTGGTGAATTTAGGTAAGTGACCTAACCTAAAATACAAACCCAAGTCAAACGTGCTGTAAGAACTACTTGGTTGTAATGATGATGGCAAGTTTCATTTGAATATAGTTCCAAGTGTACGGGCCTATAAAAAAATGTTACGGAATAATGATCCAGGATGGTATTGACCTTGACTATGATTCACAGCTTTGGTTCCATCCGGTAATGTTGGTCGTGCAATGAGATTGTGATAATATTTAGGCCATGCAAACTCGAAATGAGCCATAAAAGCAGGAGTGTCTAAGCAGGTTTTTCCCGGTTAGGGAACTTTATCTTGACTTGGCCTCAGGTCACTCGACGGAGGTAGCTCAAATTAGAAACATACCTTCTCCTCATATGTCTGCACTCATACCAAGGGGAAAACCGGCTAGAAGGACATGCATGTTACAAAACAAAAAGTTGTAAAATTGGTTGAAAATTGGCAATGACCTCAGGTGACTGACTTGACCTGAAACGTAAATATGGGGTACACTTTGTAGGCAATGCCAAATCGTACCCAAATAACAAGTTTCATTTTAATGTCTTTGCATTTAGTTGAGTTATCCATCCTGAAGCTTTTTTGAAGGCGGTCCTCCAGACAGACAGACAGACAGACAGACAGACTTGTATTTAGTTAATCTACAATGGACTTGTGACTATTACGACCTTGCGTTAATTAGATAAAACAGCATAGCACAAAAGGTCAATATCACACAACATTTGAGCCGGTGGTCATACATATCATTTTTTTTTTATACAGCAGGGCGAGCAGCAAATCGGCCCAGCACGGGCGGGACTTTATACAGGTGCCTTCGTAGGTGGCAACCACAGATCGACACGGAAGGCCGCATCAGCTCGGATGGCAGCGAGCTGTACATAAGTGGTACTCTGGAGCTAAATGCCCTTGACTTGAGCTAGGTCGATGACCTTATATAACCCGATGTTAAAACTTGCACATCGCGAATGGCACCAGCCCAGAGGGCTCATACTCCTTCCGCACACTATATGCTGTCTAGGTTGTGGAAGGTCCAATGCTGTTCATGTTTGTATCATTTTGTGATACCGCACTTTATGAAATTCAACTGTACAGACCCGAATTCGTCTGTCTCATCAAATGAATATTTGAAACTCGTTGGTCAATGATATACGCCTCAAGAATGTTTCGATTCAAGTCTCTAGCTCACTAAAATATATGTAGCACTTTTGAAGCCTGTGTCACGTCTGAACAACCCTAGTCATAACGTAGTAACACTACTCTCCTGCATTGCGAAAGCTATGTAAAACCTGGCAGGCTGGTGTGCATAGAAAATTATTACAATTGATACGAGCTTCTGATTCGCCATGTAACCTTGCACTTTTTGAAGCTGGTTAGGCACAATCGGTATATGCATATTCAATAAAAGCGCAAAATTCCGTGTGTGAATTGCATAGAGGGCGCCGAGTTATCATATACGCTGCACATACCGACCATTCTGATGCGAGCTCGGTTAAGCGGGAGACTTTCGCCGCAAGCTCTTCACACGGCCAATCTTACCACGAGTCTAGCCTTGGACCGGTTCGCAATACAAGAGACTCAGTTGTGGTGAGCAGCAACACCATCTGTTGGTGCTACCAGAGTCATAAGGCTTGGAGATCAGAGAAAAGCGCCTTAGAGGCCCCCGGTTAACATATGTTATTATTTTTTAACAAATATACAAATGTGGCCAACAAAGACGGTTAAGGAAATTATGTGGAAAAACTTCAATCAGGTTAACTTGAGCGGTATCAATATCAAATAGCTAAACGTTGCGGAATTACAACATGACAAAGGCTTGGAGTCATTGTGTTTGACGAGACCAGTGCAAAAGTCGTGTCTGCAAATGAGCAGGGCACCTGACCTCGTAGGAGCTCCGGTAACCTGTTGTCATCTAACTGCGTCCCATCACAGTCTTGTCAAACCATAAATTCAACTCTCCCTCTTCAGTGATTTTTGTCGCTTGGTCGTTTGTCGGTTCAAAATCGACAGCTCTTTGAAGAAAACAAAAGATAAGCCTTTTGAACTGTCACGCGATGCCAACAAACACGAGGACAGCTAAGCATTGTGTTCAGGGACGGAACTCGAGGCACCCAATAGCCGTGGAGTATCACGCTGACACACACTGGGTCAGGCCGTTTCCACCGGAAGGAATCTGTCGGGGAGCGGTATAGGGCAGCACTGCCTGCGTGTTGGTGCGGTCAGGGTCGCTCTACTCGTCAGCCGGCGTATTGGTGAGGTCACGACTGCTCTACCACCCACACTGCCGGCGTGTTGGTGAGGTCATGGCTGCCCTACTCCACAGCCGGCTTGTTGGTGCGGTCACAGCTGCTCTACTCGTCAGCCGGCGTGTTGGTGAGGTCACGGCTGCTCTACTCCACACCTGGCGTGTTGGTGCGGTCACGGCTACTCTACTCCACAGCTGGCGTGTTGGTGCGGTCACGGCTGCTCTACTCCACAGCTGGCGTGTTGGTGCGGTCACGACTGCTCTACTCGTCAGCCGGCGTGTTGGTGCGGTCACAGCTGCTCTACTCGTCAGGCGGCGTGTTGGTGCGGTCACGGCTGCTCTACTCGTCAGCCGGCGTATTGGTGCGGTCACGGCTGCTCTACTCGTCAGCCGGCGTGTTGGTGCGGTCATGGCTGCCCTACTCCACAGCCGGCGTGTTGGTGCGGTCACGGCTGCTCTACTCGTCAGCCGGCGTGTTGGTGAGGTCACAGCTGCCCTACTCGTCAGCCGGCGTGTTGGTGCGGTCACGACTGCTCTACTCGTCAGCCGGCGTGTTGGTGCGGTCACGGCTGCTCTACTCGTCAGGCGGCGTGTTGGTGCGGTCACGGCCGCTCTACTCGTCAGCCGGCGTGTTGGTGAGGTCACAGCTGCTCTACTCGTCAGGCGGCGTGTTGGTGCGGTCACGGCTGCCCTACTCGTCAGCCGGCGTGTTGGTGAGGTCACAGCTGCTCTACTCGTCAGGCGGCGTGTTGGTGCGGTCACGGCTGCCCTACTCGTCAGCCGGCGTGTTGGTGAGGTCACGGCTGCTCTACTCGTCAGCCGGCGTGTTGGTGCGGTCACGGCTGCTCTACTCCACACCTGGCGTGTTGGTGCGGTCACGGCTGCCCTACCCCACAGCCGGCGTGTTGGTGAGGTCACAGCTGCTCTACTCCACAGCCGAGACTGGTACCGCGGCCAGCACACGTCCCTCCCGTGGACAACAGCACCACAGTGCGAGCGCGGCAACAACTGGTCGGCACGGCTGACTTTTGTGTCCCCGAGCGAGTCGCGTGCGCAGCGTTGCGAGTGATGCGGTGGCAGACGTGTGCGCGGCTATATTCCACCTGCAGCAGTGGGTATGAGTGACCTGGAGAAGCGGGGATTCGCCTGGCTCGCCCTCTCTTCTTCCCACGCAATTACACGTGCAAGGCACATTTTCGTTCGTAGCAGGGTTCGGACGCAGACAATTGTTGCGCATTTGCTGCAAAAGTAACCTTTTTCAGCACATCACGACACCTTGTTGTTAAGGCCATTTTCGTCACCATGGTCTTATTTTTATACCACAGTTGCAGGCCTCGTCAAAAGAGCTTCTAGGGAAGGATAGCCGGGCTGAGATACGCTATGTGAGATGTAAGATGTGTGAAATATTGGATACGCCCATGAGTAAATGTGAGGGTGTGTGTGCGTGTGTGCTTAACTATATAGAAGTTGAGAAAAAGCATCAAACCATGGTTCTTCCGACAATATACATAGCAACAAGCTTATGCCTAAGTGGATGGAGCTGTGGGTGTGTGGGTAAGCCTAAGTTTAAAAAAAAAACATTCACCACACCTACACACACACACACACACACACACACACACACACACACACACATATATATATATATATATATATATATATATATATATATATATATATATATATGCTGGAATTCGACCGTCGACCGAATGCAGAGACTGGGCTCCTGCGCCCACCTAGCGGAAGGCTGGCAGAAGAACGACGCCTCCGCCCACGTGGCGGTAAGGCTGGCGGAACAACGCATCTCTCCAACCTGCACGCATATATAACGAGCTATTGGACGAGCAAAACTTGGAACCCTCACTCACGACTGTCTGCACCATGCTTTTCATGCCTGTATCAGGGTGCCTAGTTTCGGGCCTTTGTGATGTAATTCAGTGATTTATTTTGGTTCAACATGGTAGTATTGGCACTGCGTGAGAAGAAATGTACGACCTTCAATATACCAGGAGGTGCTGAGTACATCAAAAGTAACGTTAGGATTATGCTATGTTACTCAACGTTTCGGCCAGGGGCCATCGTCAGGAGTGGCCTGACGATGGCTCCTGGCGATCACTCCTGACGATGGCTCCTGGCCGAAACGTTGAATAATATAGCATAATCCCTAACGTTACTTTTGATGTAAACTCAGCACCTCTTGGTATATTGAAGGTCGTACATTTCTTCTCACGCTATGTCTAAAACCCAGGAGCACTTAACAGCCATTTTTCGTTGTATTAAACAATATTGGCACTGGGCAATGTGAACAACTCGTGCGATATTGAACGTTCAATTCCTCGGGAATAGGACATGATGTGATACGATTGTACTCATTATTGAGACTGCGTAGCACAGGTGTTATGCCGTTCCATAGACCATGCTATTCCAATGCCAGGTTGCGAGGCGAACTGAAGATGCATATGCACATTTCGAAGCCCCTACAAATCTGAAGAAATGCAACTTGTGAATCGCTCGTAACTTCAACAGGGCGTCTTCTTCGTTGTATCACGACGTTGTTATACAATAAACAAGGAGGGACGTAACAAACGCATGCTTGTCATGCATACTAACACAACGCAAAAAAGAATAGACAAACCCATCGTGCTACCATCATCTGACCACGCTTGACCTCGAATGACTCAGCCGCCCGCTCCGTACGGTATCGCTGAACCGGCAGGGTTACTGGATAGTTGCTCCATTTGCAAATTGCAAGACTTGTTGAATGTTGATTGATTCGATCAGCAATCCCACCGAGGGAAAAATCCGATTAATATTAAAATTAAAGAATCTGATTGACATTGTACAAAGACCACCAGCTTACGCCGTCACAATATAGCCACCAAGAAACTTCTTCAAGAATGGAAGACCCTCAGCAATCATGATAGTGCCAGCTCTGTCATGCCGCCAGTGCATTCAAGGAAAAACAAGCTTGCCATACAAAGCCAATTCCCGTTGCCAGCGGTAGCAATCAGCTCTCAGGAAGATATGTCGACTGTGGCGGCGAGGTAACGACGTGTCATCGCAGAAAACCAATGTAGTCCGGGCATCAGGCGTCACAGCATGCCGCGGGCAAAAAAGCCGACCCTCATTACCGGAACGGACGCACTGTTCTGGCCGCAGGCAGTGTTGGGAGCCATCAGGGGCACCGGAGGCCGAGGGCAAGAGGCTGTGACTCACCTGGTGCAGATGCAGGGTCGGCCTCGGCCACTGACTCTCGATAGGAAGCTCGTGGGCGGCCTAAAGCCGCCCTCTCCGAGCAACCGGCAATGGCGTGCACCTCATTGGGTCTAATTGTCGCGGACGTGCATGAATTTCAGAATTAGGTAGCAAGAATCCTTTTGGCAATTGAGCGTAGCGCCTTCAAAGTTCGCATGCGTGCTTGACATTTGGCAGAAGAGTCCGAGGTGAAAATAGTGAATTGGATGTCGGCAAAGGTGGATTAGAAGCATCCACTTCAGTTGAAATGTGTTGCAATTTTGCCGCAATCGGGCTCACTTGCCGAATATGGTGTGTGTCTCCAAACTGAAATGCACTGTCCAAGATTCTCGAAGCAACATGGGTGTCACGCTGCGTCACGGCCCTTATTGTCCCATGAGTGTCCCGCTCAGTGTCTGCCACATGTTGACATACTACCGCTCAGCGCGGCACTCTCAATCGGACTGACTTACCACCGCTCAGCGCGGCACCCTCGATCGGACTGACTTACCACCGCTCGGCGCGGCACCTCGATCGGACCACCGCTCGGCGCGGCACCCTCGATCGGACTGACTTACCACCGCTCGGCGCGGCACCCTCGATCGGACTGACTTACCACCGCTCGGCGCGGCACCCTCGATCGGACTGACTTACCACCGCTCAGCACGGCAGTCTCGATCGGACCGACTTACCACCGCTCGGCGCGGCACCCTCGATCGGACTGACACCAGCCGGGTCAGGTCGCACGGTCTCGCCGCACGCAGGTCGCATGCCATGATGACATATCCACATGACCGATGGATGGCGGTTAGACCGTAGTCGGAATCCTTTGGACTATCTCCTTTATAAAACCTTGTCTTTGAACAAAGAATGCGAGTACCTGAAAGAGAACACTATGGATAAAATGTTCAACGCAAAATAAGGATGCTAAAAACCAGCTGCCGTTCTGCGTGAAGAAATTAGGACATGCGTACAGCTGTAGAAAAGTGATCAAGGTCTCAGCAGCCTGCTGGCCGGCCGAGGCCGGTCCCCTCCGACGGACTCCGGAGGCAGCAGCAGACCCACCCGAGCCTTCCCCTCACTCGTAATTACACGGACGCAAGCGATACCAGCTGAGATGTGCCAGTGCTGAGGTGTTGCCAGCTGCAGCGCAAGTGGTCCCCGGTGTGGAAGCCGATGTTGCCAGTCGGTGCACGTTGCGCGACTCCCGCCGTCGGACCGGCCACGCGGCGGCAGCGACAGCGGTGTGAAAGTTGCAGGCCGCGGCCGGGCACGAGTGATCGATGTGCCCAATTCGGGACGTCACCGGTGAGACAGAAATGAGCCGACGGTCCCGGCCCGTCCGGCTGAGGGATGCCGCTCGTCCCCCAGCAATGACCCAATCTTAACCCTTATGTTCGGCGGTAAAAATTCCGTCTCACACGGCATTTCATGAGCACGCAAACGCGATGAGGGTGACGATCTTGATGTGAGCCGAGAATTGATACGCCTTCGTGATAGACTCAATCCTCCAACTGCCACTGAACAACGTTGCATGTGTTTAGCAGGGTAAGCATCATACACAAACATACACACACACACACACACACACACACACACACACACACACACACACACACACACACACACACACACACACACACACACACAAACACACACACGCACACACGCGCAAGAAGCAGATAGTCCTTGGTTCGTTTATGTTCAATTGTGGGACTGCATTGGTGCTCATGCAGTACTGTAGAATGGTTGCATGTTGGATACGGTCCGACCAGTTATCGCTGCAGCTCTTGTCGCTATTTTGTGCGTTTACAAATGCACGAATAGCCCAAGGTTCAATTTCTTCACAGCAGAAGAATTGCACATGCCTTCCCATGCACTGGTGTTGATCGTTGGTTCTCTCCATAGTGTTTTATGCTTCACATTTTGTTATCTCCAATTATCTGGTCTGATAAATGTCCCCAGCCTTTATCAATTTATTTAAATAGACGGCCAGGATGAAACTCATCTCGAGGTAATTTTCGGGAATGGATGGGCACACAGCACTACAGATTCGCAGACTTGGGATATGGGAGGCTTCCACCAGCTGGTAGATAAGCTGTGTGGGGGGCAGGTCAGCTGCAGAAAATTGAGATGCCTTTAGTACTTCCCTTCCTCTTGATATAAAATGAACGCAACATTGCGATATCAAATCCCACATGACATTCGTTGGCAGCAAGCTGACAGATATCAACTTACATTGGAGTATACTGCACAATTGAATAGACGTGGGCTATAGACGTAGGACTAAGGTCAAATGCACCGCGTGTGTCAATGTCTTTTCCAGCTTGCCACCGTGTGGTCATGTCAGCTGTTTTCGGGTGGGTGTTGGAGGTGTTAAAAATTTGTGCTGTTTTTTTGTGGTGGTGACAGGTATGAGGAGTATCGTGGTGATGATAAGACGAAGCGAAGAAGAATAAAGCAGGCTTGTTGAGGTGTGTTGAGTTAGAGCTGAGTCGTCTTGAAGTTTGAAGCGTAGAGATGCGTGGGGTTGAGTTGGCTTGTAGAAGATAGATGAGATGGTGGTTTGGGTCGAAGCTGAAGCTGGTGCGGAAGAGAAGATTTGCCAGTCCCGGAATTGCCAGGTTGTGGTGGGGGCGTAGTTTGTGGGGTCAGGGTCGGGTCATCACCAGAGTTTTAAATATTGTAAGAACGTTAGTATCACATGGGGGTTAGTGCTTTCTTATTTATTTTGCTTCTTTTTTATTATTGATTTTTTTCTCTCTTTTTGCAGTTTTTTGTTGATTTTTTGTTTTTCAACATATGCTTTGATTTTTCTTTTCTTTTCTATTCGTTTCCTTTCCCAGTCCTATTTCATTTTTTTCATAGTTCTTCGAGTAGGCGTCTGACAGCGAGAAAGTGGAAGAAGTGTTCGTGTAATGTTGGATGGTCGTTGAGGAGAGTAGTGAGGTTTATTAGGATGTTGTTCGTGTTGCGGTAGTTTGTGATAGATTTTCTTTCGATGATGTATTTGGTGCAGTATATGAGTATGTGTTTAATTGTGAGTGCTCGTTGACATGTTGTGCATTGTGTTCGTGGGCGTTGTTGTATGAGGTCGGAGTGCGTAAGTGCGGTGTGTCCAAGGCGCAATCGTGTTAGTGTGCGTTCGTTTTATCTGGTGCTTTGGTTGATAGTGTCCCAGAGTTCGTGTTTGGGGTGTATTTCGTGTAGATGCGTGATTTTTGTATCCCATGTTTGTTGAATGTGTTTGTAAGGGGGATGTGGCGCGCCTACCTCTGCCCGTGCCAGGCGGTATGCGCCATGAGGACCAGGCTCGCACAAGGGCAGCAGCAGCGGTGTGGGTGCGGCCGGCGGTGCAGCGGGCGCCACGTGTTGTGCGCGCGTGCTGCTGCACTGGGTGCACCTCTGCGGTGGCGCGCCCGGGGCCATTCGGTGGTGACCTCGGTCGCCTTGGCGGAGGAGCCGTGGTCGGACTCAGGACGCGATGGCGTGAGGTGGTCGGTGCGGTGCACTGTCCGGCTGCGACCGGCCGTGACAGATCTCATGATTGTGTAGCGAATACAGGAGCTGAAGCCCGGAGTCCTGGATCGGAGCCTACCCACGGAGCCATAATTATCGGAGCGTTACATGTTTGTTGATTGGCTGATGTATTGTGGGGTAGTAGTCTGATCGTGAGAGTGGGCTTGGTGTGGTTTGTTGCAGTGTTGTGGCTATGTTTGCCTCGGTGTCTGCGTGTTCGTTGCCTTGAATGTTTGTGTGGCCTGGGATCCATAGGAGAAGTGGACGTTGTCTGGCGTTGAGTTGTTTCTGAATGTACAGTAATTTTGGGATGAGGGGTGTTTGTTTTTTGTGAAGGGTGTTATGCTTTCTAGTGCCGATTTTGCGTCAGTGGCTACGATGTTTGATGTTGTGTTCGATTTGTGTTATATAAATGGCTGAGTATGCCGACAAAATTTCGAAGAGTCCTGTGTAGGTGGATGTTGTGGCATGCAGACGGGCACGAAGGATGACCCGCGGCGGTGCTGCGTTGGGGTACAACACCGCCGCTGTGCCCGTCTGCTGTGTATGTGATTTTGAGCCGTCAGTGTAAATGATGTTGTAATTTGCACAATGCTATTTGACGCGGAAGAAGAATTGTATTTCTGCGTCTGTTTATGTGTGCTTTGGGTTGTCTATGAGGTGTGTTTTTGGTGATAGGTGTTTCCGCCATGCAGTGGGTCGTGGGAGTGGTTTTGCTGTGGGGCGTGTGATGTGTAGTCTATTTGCGTGTTGGCGAATGCAACAGCCTATTGTAGTTCTGAGTCGAGTTGTGTTCATGAGTTTGTGTATGCGTGTGGTACGAAGTTTTAATGACCGAGTGCATGGGTGTTGTGATAAGTTGCGTTTTGTAGTGGTATCTTAATAGTGCTTCTGTGCGTCTGTGCTGTAGTTCCGGTATGTGGTTGTATATGTGAAGAGCGAGGAAGGGCTAGGTGGTGTAGGCTCCTGTGGCTATTTTTGAGCATTGAAGTTGAAGAAACTCTATAATTTTACAATTTGATTTAGCAGCGTTTTCAAAGAGTGGTAAGTCGTATTCCAAAATTGGCCGAATGAGTGATTTGCAAAGAGCTAGAAGTGTATTTCAGTCGGATCCCCAGTTTGTGCCGGATAGTGCTCGAAGAATGTTTGTTCCTTTTGATGCGCGTCTTTGAATATCTAAGATGTGTGGCCGAAAGGTGAGTTTTTGGGTTTAATGTGATGCCTATAAATTTTGCTGTGGAAACTAATTGTGCGGGTGTGTTGTCTATTTTTAGTGGTTGTAAATCTGTGTATTTGGGATAGCCGAAAATCATGCATTTGGATTTGTGTGGTGCTATATGCAGATTTAGTAAGGCGAGTTTGTTGTGTAGTTCTGTTAATGAGTTTTGTAGTATTGCTAGTGCGTTGTTTGGTGTTTCGTGTGAAGTCCATATGACAATGTCGTCTACGTATATTGCAATTTTGGCCGGAAGGTTTTCGGTGATGACTGAATTTAGACCTAAAATAAAAAGAAAGGGGGCCGAAGACAGCACCTTGCATTAAACCGGTTGTGGGAAACTTAGTGTCTGCAGTATGTGGTCCAATGTTAACTTGAAATGATCGGTTTAGGAGATAGAAATGAAGATAATGTAGTAGTCTGCCCTGTATGTCTATGTGGTACAGGTGTTATAGTAGTGTTATGTTGATGGTGTCGTATGCTTGTTGTAGGGCCAAGAAGACGGCGACAGTGGAGCGTTTCCTTGCCACCGCTTCCTGAACGTGTGTAGTGAGATGGGTGAGATTGTCAAGACAGGATCTGTCGGCGAGAAAGCCTGATTGTGTAGCAGAGATCAGTTTTTTAGTTTGGATAAGGTATAGAAGGCGTTTTTTTAACAAGGTGTTCAACACGTTTGTGCATACAGCTGGTTAGTGCGATAGGACGGTAAGAGTGGCATAGGGTTGGATTTGTGTGGTTTAGGGATAGATATGAGTAGAGCGTGTAACCAAGATTGTGGGTATGTGTGTGTTGTCCAGGCGTTATTGTAGGTGTCGAGTAGTGCGTGTAATGTTTGTGTTGAGAGGTGTTTTAAGAATAAGTAGTGTATGCTATCTGGGCCTACGCTTGTATTTTCTGTTTGTGCAGTAGCTAGTTGGAGTTCTGTAAGTGTGAACCTAGTGTTGTAGAGATGTGGGTGTGTGTCTGATGGGAGTGGGGGTAGCGCGCGAGGGTTGGAGGTCTAAGGTGGTAATTATGTGCGAAAATGTACGATATTCTTTGTGGATCTGTGATGGTGCTGTTGATGTGTCTAAGTGTGATTACTTTCATTGGTGGTATTTGTCTGTGATGAAAGGTTCCAACGAGTGTCAACATTTCGCCGAGAGGGGTGAATCTATTAAAGTGGGTGCAAAATGTATTCCAAGAAGTCTTTTTTGGCTTGCCTGATGGTGCGATTGCACAATGTTCTTTGTTGTTTGTATGCTGTGAGTGTTTCTGGTGTGTGGTGTCTCTCGTACATGTGACGTGCGTGGTTCCTCGTGCGGATTGCCCGGTGGCACTTCGCTTTACCAGGGAGCGGCGCGAGGTTTGTGTTGGTGTCTTAGTTTTGTTCGTGGTATGTGTTCGTGTCCTGCGGTGAGGGTATGTCTGCAAATTATTCTGGTGTGTGTTGTGGATTGTGTGTTGGTTGTGCGGCTAAGGATTCTGAAAAGGGGACCCAGGATACTTTTTTAGGTTTCACCGGCCTGGCTGGTGATTGGGTGGGCTAGTGGTCGGGATTGTGGTTACTGACCCCCTCAATCAAAGTTATTTGCAATGTCATTCAACCCCCAGTCATCCCCCAACCAACTTGATAATGTGACACCTGTGATATGTACGAGTACGCATTGCAAATGTTCGCAAGCGCACACACGCGCAGACAAAAGGTACTCGAGTGTTCGTGCTTGTAGAACAATGAGCGCGAGGAAGTTGAAAGCAAATACACACTTGTAAGGACATGCTGAAATTTAGAACACCTAGACGTAAGGTCAAAAGCACGTCAAGTAGACGTGCATAGGCAAAAATTCGCAAGCGGAATTGCACGTGGGTATCAATATACGTACGGCAAATGTACCTAAGTGCTGATGTACTTAAGTGAAGGTATGTATATTCAAATGTGCATCAACTTGTTTACGCATAATAAGCAGTAAGGAAGAGCATATATACGTTAGGCATACATGAAAGACATAAAGCCAATATATATGCAAGCAAATTTCAATTTTATTTGTCCAGATACCAAGACAAATGCGCCTGAGGTAAAGTGTGCATACTCCAAGGGGCTGAGAGCAATGTCTAGAAAGCCAGGAACGGAGAAGTGGGCTGGGGCTGGTTAGATAAGCCTTCGTTGGGATCATGACTGGACAAAGGCTCGGTCGGATGTCAAGAGTTCAGTCCTAAGGCCAAGTTACGATCAATGCGACAAGGGCTACATGGGCAAGGGCTACTGCGACATCAAGCTAGCGATTCGGGTCCAGCGAACGAAAGGCCTTTGGATTTGAATGGCCAAGACTGTGGTCTGAGCCAGGGCTCTACCTCCGTGATCACTAGACACGGTCAGAGCATTTTCCTTAGTCCTGATCCAAGCCCTGGCCCGGTACCAGGATACTATGTGCTCACAATCTGGTGGCAATCCGTAGTCTCGTTAGCACCCTCCGAGGGCCCCAGCCCATCTCTGGCCCTGATCGTCTGTTCCACGACTCGACAACGTGTCCTCTTAGCACTAGCCATGTCACACACACTGGCACCTGTCATCACCCTATTCCTGTCGCTGATTTTGCCGGCCGAGATCAACGCTGGCATAAGAGGAGCCAACGTCAGTACTAGGGACACATTCAGAGGCAAGATGGGGCTGGTGCGAGGATTGAGGAAAAACCGTGCATTTGTCACCACGTATATTTATATGTGCGTGTGCCATGTGCAAATTTTGTTGTGTCGTTGCCCAGTCAGCTAAATGCAAGTCGCCGCGATCTATTTAGCGAGACTATCTGTGGTCAGGATATCTTCCACGGCGTGTACAGACATCTGAAACGACCACTAGCTTTTTCAGATCGCGGGGTGGTCATTGAGTTTTCTCAGAGAGATGGCTGGTTACTGGAGTGTGTGGGCACATTAGCTGTACACGGTGTTCCTATATTGCACCCCCCCACCCCAAAAAAAAAAACACCCACTGTTGCACCACACAGCGCGCAGCTTGCTATTTCTTCCTCCCACGTTCTTCTATTGTGGGATGGGCTCTGGATCCCAGGACAACTCACTGACGTGAGGTTCAGCCAGGAGGAGAAGCTCACGCCCTCGCCCATTCGCCTTTTTGGGCCGTACCCTCACGAAAATCCTAGTTGTGTCGTTGGCTAATTCTTCCACACAAACACGAATTGTTAGCATATTACACACACTCCCGCATGCTTCATGCCTCAATAACGTCCGACTCAACCAATGAGTCACCGTTGTGCGTTGGCTTTCATTTGCTGAAGCTCCAACTTTGAGCCAATACAATTCAACTGTTGCAATGTCGTATGTGTGGTCACCGATTGATGTGTTTACCAAGACAATTAAGATCACAGCAAATTCGTCTTTTGACTATAGTTTTGGTTGTCTATACATTCCGGGGATGGAAAAACCGGGATCACCACCGAGAGGGCGCGGTGTAAGGGTGGCAGTTATCCACGAGAGTCGCCATCGTGCCGCCACCTCCAAGTTCAGTGAAATTTAGAAGTACGCCAATGACGTTCCATGGAAAGAATCGACGTAAACCCCCACATCCTCCCCTATTCCAAATAAGTGCCGACGTCCATACGGCCATCCGCCTATTTCATACCAGCCCAGACCAGCCCGGACCAGCCCAGACCAGCCCGGACCGGCCCATACCAGCCCGGACCGGCCCATACCAGCCCGGACCAGCCCAGACCAGCCCAGACCAGCCCGGACCAGCCTAGACCAGTCGACCGCCGTCAAGACGCCCGTGACCGGCCGAGTCCCGGCTGTTTTGCCGGCGTCGAGACCGACGCGCCGCTGCCAGTCTTCTGACGAGCGGGCGCAAGTCAAGGTCGCGGCGCTAATCTCGCTGATTGATGCGGCCGGGGCCTAACGATGCCTGGCGACGAGCAAAAACAGACAGGCACCAACCGCCAGATATCTGTCTCTCGATTGTCAGCTCCCAATCTCCCCGCCTGGCAGTGATCGTCGATGGCTATCTCACGTCGGTAGCCGGATGTCGTCTGCCTCCCTGCGACGCCACCGGCAGAGTGGGAATTGGTAGAAATCGACGGTGCTCGTTAGCTAGGCACCATGGAGAGGTGAGGGACAAATCATTCAGCACCTATGTCTATTATGTTCAATGTGCTAATGCATCACTTTGAGAGTAACTATCCATAAACACATGTCCATTGTGTTAATGGATCTGCCTTCCTGTCCCCTGCCTACCAAAAATGGCCATAATTCCTTTACACATGATGCGCATGGAAGCAGATTGTAGTGCATCGTGTTTCAAGCTGTTTGAGCCGCCAATAATTTGTGTAAGCCTCCAGTCATGGCAGTGAGCCCAGCCTTAGCTTGTCACACTAGCAATAAAGTCATCGAGTCATAAAGTGCTTACACTTAATAAGATCCTCAAGGGCCCATCCAGTGAAGTCTGTAAATGGAGGATATCATAAGCCTGGTAAAAGATCCACACCAACCATCACCACATCTTAAAGAAACCATCCACCAACATCCCACACACTTATCAATGCCTATCTACCCTAGCTATCCAGCCATATTCCCTTGACCCTCTTAACACGTGTGGATTGAATACCTTACCAATCATTTTTCAACTGCACCCATGCTTGCTTAAAGTGGTCTGTGACGTGTACACTTACTTAACATAAACATCACCCCATGTATCACTAATTAGAACTCAAAAACAAGATATTCCGGTCCAAAAACTATCCACCCTACTTTTAAATACCTTCAATGGGCAAATCCCCACAACACATAGCAATACCTTTCAATGTTTTAATGGGTTTCTTGCCGGAAACCCAGCTCGAAATTCATGTTCTTCTGCATCCATGGTGGCGATGCATTCAAATGCTTTATAGACAAGCAGCATACCATGCATACGCTTGATTTATTGCTTATTTGGGATTACGAGTGCGTCGAATTCATGATCATTGAGCGCCCAGACCAATACACATGCTGATGCGGAGTGGCTGCAGCGGTCCAAGTGGTGGTGTCGTTGAGATAAAAAGCACTTGGACTTCGCTACTTCCTAGTTATCGAATGCTCTGCGGTGTTGCACATAGATGTTGCCTACCAGCAGCTGACTGCGACAAACAGCTGATTATGTAAAGTGACATTGTCGTTTTGCGAAGGCCTCCACGATCGGTCACACCTTGTAGGCCTTTTATTATTGTGCCCAGGCCACACCACGGAACATTCACAGAAACTCCAATGGCCCCAAGTATTCAGTGTCGTGAGGACACATTCCTTCTGTATCCAGTGTGCGACTTTGGAATGCCCTAAGCACCTGATATTGCGTCAGCTCTAACATTGGGTGTCTTAAAAAATCGACTTGAGCATTACAGCAAGTTTGAGAGTCCTTGGGATAACTTTGATAACAATTTACCCACTTACCCATGAGGAAGATGCCATACATAAATATCACCATACGTTTTTGGTGTCAACCACCATCCATTTCTTTGTAGTATTGTGTAATTATTAGCTAAGCCCCTCAACCCAAGTATTTCAGAACACCCAGCTAATGTTCTCGACTAAGCACAAATTAGTGTAGTCACTTCAAGTTTTTTCATTACATTTTGTAACCCTGTAGGCTTAAAATTGGCTATTTGGAAGTGGTAGCACAGGTGTCACCTCGACAGGTAGAGGTGGTAGCACAGGTGCCACCCTAAACAAGTACAGGAGTGCATGCAGCATATACACAATACTGGTGCAGTGATGTGCTGAAAATCATCCCTCTTCCGTGTCCAATGGTATGCCCCCCCATAGGCGCACCGGAGAGGGGGAGCAGGGGGCCCGGCCCCCCATGAGATCAAAGTGCTCCTTTGGCCAAAAGTGCCCCTTTGACCGAAAAGTGCCCTCTTGGCCGGAATGTCCCAAATTCAGCCCAAAAATCGCCTGCCTGATGTGCCCCGCCTGTGCCAAAGGTGCTCTTTGGACCCAAAACTGCCCTTTTGGCTAATTTTTGCACGCCCCCTTCCCCCCGGTCAACAAAGTACCCTCTTGGCCGGAATGTCCCAAATTTAGCCAAAAAATGACCTGCCTTATGTACCCCCGCATATGCCAAAATTTCCCTTTTGGCCAAACATATTTGCATGCTCCTCCCTCCGGTCAACAAACCTTCCAGTGTGCCCCGGACCGCAAAGTGCCCTTTTGGAGCCGGTCAGGTGCCCTTTTGCAGCCGGCCAAGTGCCCTTTTCGATCCGCCCCCCCCATGGAAAAATCCTGGGTGCGCGCCTGACCCCCCCTAAAAAGTGTTGCTACTGGCAAGGCTTGCGCACAATGCCAAATGCACTAGCATACTGTGCGTGCTGGCACATGGCTGACGCACAAGTTGCAAACATCTCACTGAAGTCTGCACAACTTTGGACACACTCAGAATTGTCATACGATGGCGGGATTTGTCATACGATGGCGGGTGTGCTGGCGGGAGCCGTTGGTGGCCGGGCAAGTGTTGACACTGTGCCGACACTAGCCGACGGTAGCCGACCCGCCACTGCCGGCCGTCACACACACAACGTCCTCGCCCACATTGCGAGGAAGCACTGCTGTGCGTCTCTGCTGTTTGTACTGTGGTGTATTCCCGACATGGAGGGCGTGATGTCGGTCCGCGTAGTGGTCCGCAAAAGGCTCGCGCTTCTCAATGTGATGCGTTCCCCGACACCGTCCCCCGTCCGTTCGGGTGCCTTATGCGGCATGCGGATCCTGTTTGCAATAAAGTGGTCATTTTTATAAACACACTCGTCGAAATTTTCGTTTTCAAGGGTGTAGAACAAATTTCAACCTCTGGTAACTGATAAATTGCAGCGGTAGGATTACGAACGGACGTGGTGATGTTCGGCGTCGCACGTTGTACAATGGTCTGCTGGTACTCTGTGTTGGGAGGTGGTACCCGTTTGTGCATGAGTTGGTGTAAGTATGTGTTGGCGGCCTTTTGGAAGCTTGTGGTGTTAGGTAGAGCCTCATCTGACAATCGCGTGCCCGATTTCTTTGTATGATCTAATTTCATCTGAGAATAATTCATATTTATTTATTTTGAATTAGCTTATGATGAACAACCTTAGCTCTCGCCTGTCGGTGCGTCATCCAAGCCGCATGAAACGATCAACTGGCGGCATCCGAGGCAAAATTGAAGCTATAAATCATCGCGACAAACCACTGCAGCAGACTCCAAGTCAAAACGCTTACATAGACTGGGTCATCCGAGATCAAGTAGGGTCACGGGCTCTGGATGGTCACGAAAAGGTAAAATATACTAATCGTTCGTTGTTAACACCGTATTTAGATAACCAAGAGGAACATACGTTCTGCAGATTATTGCGTGAAGCATGCGACGTACCATTGCAGATCTAGAAGAAAAGTGCGATACATTTGTGGTAGCACTTGGTATGACGATGCATGACCTTAGACTGTTCCATCTTGAAATGCACTTGTTTTTCGTTTAAGCACATCACCTTTGGATTAATAATGGCATTCAAAATGGTCAGCTATTGCTTTTATCGCGATACCTCGACACAATTAGATTCATAATGAGTTATCTCTGATGGCATTGAAATTGGTGTGAGGCGAAACAAAAATATTTCGTGTGGCATTTAGGTGTTGGCAGGCTTATCGGGTGGTACTTCTTATGGTTTTTCCGTCGGTCTCATATTTCCTGAGATTATGGGCATGATCCTCCTCATCCTCCCCCGGTCGGTGATCGTGGCGCTAGAGCTTGAACCGGCGAGGGGAAAATGACTTTCCCCTCGGGTTTTTAGGCAATATAAACATGGATCACAAAAACGCTGAAATGTGTGTATCTGTAACTGCATTTCTTCCCATCTCTGGCATATATTCGGTGTCAGGGTCATGGAAGGTCAAGGACCTAGGTCAGGACAAAGAGGCCAACTTCCAAATATCGAGAGCTTGTAGCCCTGCCTTGCACTCCTTGATTTGCAACTAATACGACTTGTAGTGCGTGACCAAATTGACAATGTGTACCTTCCAAATTTCTGCTCGGGAGGTGTAAGAGCACTGATCAGAGGCCAAGTAAATTTGGTTCCCGTTAGGATTTCGACAAGTACTGTTGACTAATGGGATTGGATTAATTCAGGGCATTTTGAAAATCAGTTGCACTCCAGGACATGACCCATGCCATTCAATCATGGCCTGACCGAGGAACCGATGGCTTTGGGTGAGGCACTACCCAGCCTTAACTTACGTCTATATCTATATCTCCACAAAGTCCCTTATACAAAGCTTATTAATAAAAACTGTCCACTTTAGGGTACTCCATGATGAAAATGCCCCCCAAAACGAGCACGTCTTGCTGGGGATTTGGTGGAATCGCCGCTATCTTCAACCGGCGCCGGCACGTGATGAGAGGCGTTTACGGCGCGACAAACAGCTGGCGTTATTGCGAGGCGCCACCCGTCAGCTCACAAATGGCACTGTCCGATATTAACCGCGCCGCTTGCTGTACACGCTCGCTCTAATAGGTGGCACTCAGGATTTATACGCGAAGTTTCGCTCAATCGCCGGCTGCGGCAGAGCTGGCTGTCGCCGCGAGTTGGCCGGCCGTCTCCGAGTCGGTGGGACAAGAGCGCGCCAGAGTTCCGAACAACACGTCTGGACGGCGGCTGGACGCCGACCACAATGCAGCTTTGAACAGAAATGCTTTTGTACCAGTGTCGCAAGCTTGGTCTTAATGCTTGGGATTCCCAACTTTTGTTGGGAGCCGGCGTACGCCTTCGCATGATCAGTGTCCATCTTGCGTTTCTTCCGGCTAAATTTCTCCAGGAGAGAGAGAGCTCTCTCTCCTTGAGAGAGAGAGAGACAGACAGACAGACAGACAGACAGACAGACAGACAGACAGACAGACAGACAGACAGACAGACAGACAGAAAGACAGACACAGAGACATACAGACAGAGAGAGAGAGGGAGAGAGAAGCCCATTATATATCTTCCTGGTCTTATTCCACGCTCGGCTATAAAACGCTTTTGCGCGAGGAAAGAAGCGCACGCCCACAGTTGTCCCCCTGGTTGCGCCCGTGTGAAATCGGTCCTTAGTTATCGCATCGGTCCTCGGTATTCAGTTCCACCCTGATGGCTTTTCATGACGTTTTTCTCCACAATCCAAGAGTCAGAACATGACTAGACATGCACGCCCACTACGATGCAAAGTCTGAGCCTGAGTCGTGTGGTGCCTTCCACATGGTCTCTCGATAGTCGGTACCCAGTCACCGTCCTCGTTTTGCATGCCTTGCACGTATAGGTGTGTGTGTGCGTGTGCTTAAGTTTGCTTATGTCACAGTTCTGCGTCTCGAATTCGGGAAGTGGGGAGGGCGTTACTTGCACGCCTTGCAAGTTCAGTTAGCTTGAGGTAAAGGGGAATAAATCTTCGAATTTCGCCATGGGAGGACCTGATGCCAATTTCAGCAATATTATGCACGCTCATGTCACTAGGAATGGCAAACATTTTTATTTGAACAATGCCTAGGGGTGAGACAAATGGTTGACAGTACACAGATTAGCAGAACAATCATTTATTATGAGGCTAATGTGAAAAAGTCACGCAGATCATCAGCAGATGAAAAGGAAAGATGCCTAAGGGGAAAACATTTACCTTCTTGTAACATTTATAAATTTCTGTTCATACTTCGGACATACCCACGCCACCAATGGTCCGGACGTGTTGGGCCCAAGTACCGGCGGGGTCAGAGGTGCGGCAGGGACACTCGCGCGCTGTGCTCAGGCCTGGCTATGATACCGAACCAGACAGTGCCAGCATGTGCCAACCTTTATAACCGACCTACAAGACAGCGGTCTGTACATGCACAGTTGGGTATCGATAATTATTTCGCAGTATTCCCTGAGCTTGTGAAAAAGAAGCAAATAAGGAACAGCTCACCCCCACCCCTTGGAGAAAAAGACGCACATAACAACGGTAGTTCGCTGACGTCGAAAGACTGCTTGCTGGCGTGTGAATAAAGACTGTTTGCAGGCACAGGATGAAGGCAGTTTGGCGGGAGGTGGTTTGGTGGCGTAGCACGAGGGTATCTAGTTACGTGGCACAGGGTGGCTTGGTGGCGTGGCACATGGGTGGTTTAGTAGTGTAGCACGAGAGTGATTTTCGTGGCGTGGCGCCGTCGGGAGACGCGCGCTTGTCGGAGTCGCTGTCGGCTGACCGGGGTGCCGGCCACACCACCTGTCCTCACATCTCATCACGGCGCAGTGTCTCTCCGACGCCGTCGGGAGACGCGCTTGTCGGAGTCGCTGTCGGCTGACCGGGGTGCCGGCCACACCACCCGTCCTCACATCTCATCACGGCGCAGTGTCTCTCCGACGCCGTCGGGAGACGCGCTTGTCGGAGTCGCTGTCGGCTGACCGGGGTGCCGGCCACACCACCTGTCCTCTAAGATCTCATCACGGCGCAGTGTCTCTCCGACGCCGTCGGAGACGCGCGCTTGTCGGAGTCGCTGTCGGCTGACCAGCGGCCACACCCTGTCCTCACATCTCATCACGGCGCAGTGTCCTCTCCGACGCCGTCGGGAGACGCGCGCTTGTCGTAGTCGCTGTCGGCTGACCGGGGTGCCGGCCACACCACCTGTCCTCACATCTCATCACGGCGCAGTGTCTCTCCGACGCCGTCGGGAGACGCGCGCTTGTCGGAGTCGCTGTCGGCTGACCGGGGTGCCGGCCACACCACCTGTCCTCACATCTCATCACGGCGCAGTGTTCTCCGACGCCGTCGGGAGACGCGCGCTTGTCGGAGTCGCTGTCGACTGACCGGGTGCCGGCCACACCACCCGTCCTCCTTATATCTCATCACGGCGCAGTGTCTCTCCGACGCCGTCGGGAGACGCGCGCTTGTCGGAGTCGCTGTCGGCTGACCGGGGTGCCGGCCACACCACCTGTCCTGCTTATATCTCATCACGGCGCAGTGTCTCTCCGACGCCGTCGGGAGACGCGCGCTTGTCGGAGTCGCTGTCGGCGACACGGCGGCGGGGGCGGAACAGCCGGCACCTGGGGCGCCCAGGCCAAGCCTGGCCGTCACGCCGGCAGCGGGCTGGCTGGCTGGGGTGACCGTGTCGATATTGTGCTGTTCGGGTGCAAGTGACACGGCACCGGGCTGATGCCGGCCACTGCCGTCCTACGTTGATGATTTGTCTCTCACTCTGGTCGGATTGATAATTTGATGTAGGTGTCGGCAAGAAATCGGAGACGTTCGTGCAAAAACCTCCAATATAACTTTATGGAACTTTATAATATCATTCAAATTTGCAGAATCAAAACGTTGTGAAACTGGTTTTCACCATTGTTCCCTCGATATATTTCGTACCACATGCTACCATTTCAAAAGCATCCTTCGCCTCTGTTACCCACGTGACGGATGGGCCGGGGTGCTGTGTGTGTGTGTGTGTGTGTGTGTGTGGTGTGTGTGTGTGTGTGGTATGTGTGTGTGTGTGTGTGTGTGTGTGTGTGTGTGTGTGTGTGTGTGTGTGTGTGTGTGTGTGTGTGTGTGTGTGTGTGTGTGTGTGTGTGTGTGTGTGTGTGTGGTGTGTGTGTGTGTGTGTGTGTGTGTGTGTGTGGTGTGTGTGTGTGGTGTGTGTGTGCACTTGTACTTCGTGCAAACCGAGGCCATTTTCTGTTTGCACACCTGACAACCGAGGACGTGATGTGTATAGCGAGGACGTTTTGACGTCCTCGGTTTTCAAACTTCGTCTGAAGCATTGCCAGATGCTTACCAGTCTCCAGACGGATTTTTTCGCCATCCTCGGTTTTGACCATATATGTGACCGTGTGTGTCCAGCAGGTGTGTATGTGTGTACTACGTAGACAAAGTGTGAGCAAGCCGAAAGTTGCAGTGCAGATGCGTCGCGCCCATGTTTGCAACTTGACACCACTCATGCTTGCAGCCTGCTGCAAGGCAGGACGGGCCGGTCGACGGTAGGGTGCCGAGCTAGCCTTCGCTGGGGGGGGGGGGGGGCGCCCCTTGATGGGTTTTTTTTTTTTTGGAGAGGGGTGGGGGTTTTTTTTGGGGGGTCCCCAATTTAACCAATTTTTAATTTTAACTTTTTTAACCCCCCCCCTCCGAAAAAGGTTTTTTTCTTTTTTCCCGAAAAAAAACACCGCCCCCCCCCGCGCCCCAACTTTTTTTTTTTTTTTTCAAGTCAGGTCACCTCCAAAATGTTCAACCAATCGTCACACCTTTAACGGGTAAAGATATTTGAATGCACTTTCAGCGTTTAATTTTCTTTATGGACGCAACGAAACGCACCAGAGGTATGGTTGAACTTTCGCTTTTTTATGGCATATTTGCTTAGCATATTTGCCCATTTAGGCTAAAATCGAAAATTGTGGCTCAAGTAAGCAATTTCCATGAGGCGACGTTTACCTGAAACAACTTCTCTCGGTATGTTTTATCTATTAGAAACATAGAAAGTATTTAAGAATTGAACCAAAAATTGAGCAACATAAGAACAATTGGTATGTTTGGGTGGGCGAACATTTTGCACAATGCCAATTTCGTCTTTCTATTCTGATTCCAATTAAGTTTTCTCAACGAAATTGAACTCCACAGAACATACATGACGTCAACCGTGACCACATAAACCCCCTCAGTAGGATGTTGGGGTGGTTTTTAGCCGTACTCGTCGAGCGCTTTCCAATGAGACATCTTTCGGTTTCGTGCGACGTTTGGTTTGGGGATTGTAGGGGTATATAATGAATACCTCCTGAGACGGGGTGTGAGGATCTGACCGGAATGACGGGGAGGGTTAACGTATTACTTCCGGATTTAATGTTTTATCGTTCAATCCGTCGCACTGACAACGAATGACTTTGTTCAGATTCCTAAACATAGATTATCATCATCATTTTACGTTGTTACAGGAAACCCACTCCAATATTCAAGATGATAAAGTTCTGGAAAAAATAATGGGAATGAGACATATCCCTCACATATGGTGAAAGGAAACCTGATTCTGACATACTGCCATTCCTTCCATCTTTTCCTGAACTGGTCAGCAAGATGGAAAATGTTCTTGTGGATGCCAAAGGAAGTTTATTAGTCGCTAAGTTCACCTTCGAATGTCCTAGAAGAAACCATTGGAGCTGTGCGCTTCAACCCAGCTTTACAATTTGGGTCAAGTCTTCTATTTTACCATCTTTCCCACATTGGCTGAATGGATTGCTTCCAAATGAATTAAATTGCATGCATATTCGTTCATCCTCTTCAGGCTGGCATCATCACAAGACCTGTTACTTAGACTGATCTGCTTTAGCAAACATTTTTGATCATATATGGGTGAGCCTAGGCCAGGTTAAGCGAGCACGAAGGAAAGTTGCCAATATGCCAATAAGCGTACGTAATTTTGTACTGAAGCAACATGTACAATAGCACATTGATGCAGTCCACTTCGTTTGCTTTGCCCATGATGCGGCAGGGGTGACGGTTGCATGCCACCGTTTCTTATTTTTGGGGGAGGGAAATCATTACACAAAAGCATTCCGAACTTAGCGCAATTTGGCTTCACGTGCATTAACTTCCGCCCGTGTGGGGGCTGCGAGGGGTTAGGCGGGTGTCAATGCATCAATTTTTTTTCGCGACTACGGAGGAACGGCGTGGGTTTGGGCGCCGCTGCTTGATGGGACCATCTATTGCGGACTTGATCAAATGAAAAATGAAAATGCCTGATCATATAACTGCGCTATGACGCCATAGGCGGAAATATATCTGTTGTTGTTAAGGCAAGTGTGAATTATTGGCAATCAACGTCACTTGTTGCCCACACATAAAAAATGTTGGATACGGTGAGATGATAGGCATCTAAGCTCATGTGCGTACATCAGCTTGTTTCCAAAGTGATTGAAAGTTGCTGACGTATCTGGACCTATGATGATTATTTTCAGCTTCTGAGCTACTCGGGGTTTAGGCCGAGATACATATACTGAGAGTTTCGGTTGGCTGGTTGGTTGGTTATTGGAGTTTAGGGGCTCATCGACTGCATCGGTCATTCAGCGCCCATATCATCGCCAGTCAAATAGTAAAATGCTAGCAAAACTCAGTCAGAATTGAATATCACGAGGTTAAGTACACATGATACCTTACCATGCTACGATTCTCATTTCGTCCGGTATAAAATCGAGTTAATGAATATATCACAGTGTAAATCAAAGAAAACTTGATTTCTGATAGGAAGCGGAAAAGCCCTCCCGGTTGAACAATTGATGACTTCCCTAAGTGAGAGAGAGAGAGAGAGAGAGAGAGAGAGAGTGAGAGGTATATCCAAAATGACGCCTTCGCTCAACCGTTTAAGATACAGCCAAAAGTTAACCTGTACTGAAGAGAGAAATGACTAAGGTAAAGCTAAGAAACAAAAAAGTTGGGTACGTAGGGATTATATCCCTCAATGGTGTTCTAGGTTACAGGTCACTCCCCGATTAGGCCACTGATGGATGACCAGATAAGAGTCGAGAATAGAGTTGTTCACTTTTTCTTCCAAACGCTGGCATGAGACGTAGCACGAGCACAGCAGGTTCTGGCACCGCACGACACATGGCACAGCAAGCTGGATGATGGCACATAAAAAAGCATGGGGATAAAAATGGACCATCTAAACAATGAGGGAAATCATGATTGATGACGAAAGTAAGCAATACCAGAGATGCAAAACATTTCACACACGGACGGACAGCATATCAGTCTCTACGTTTCAAAGTTATTCCACACATCATTCCACAAGCCCATTTTCCTGGTAATCTTGGACAATTCAGTTCAACATCAAGACAATTTTAGATATATGCATTAATTTTATTACTAGGAGTACCGACACTGGCACGGCAGTGGCACGTAGAATTATGGCATTGTACAGCAAAAGGCTCATGTTCCCAGGATTACGGGTTGCCGTGTCTTGCCACTGCGCCAGAAAGTGGAAACTCTAGTCGAGAGTACGAGCATCGCAAAATAAGACCCCCTCCCCGCGAGTTACACTAAGAGGCCACATGCTAACCAGTGACGTTTGTTCCGCGGTCACAAAAAAATGGGTGGCAATGTGATACGCTCCTGAACGTGAAAGGGTTAAAGTTAAGCGAACAAAAAGTGTGGTAAGAGCTGAACAATTCCACATGATGCTTCACCATCATCCCACATCCACAAAGGAGGCATTAATCCGCCGCCTTTCCGTATTCTGACGAGTGAAAATGAAGTGTGTTAAGTCAATAAGTAGTTATATATATATATATATATATATATATATATATATATATATATATTGTTTCAGTAAAATGTTATGCACACCTGTGGCAAGGTAGCTTCATGTCTGACTAAACACGGCCAGAAATGACCCGTTAATTGCATGATAGAAAATATTCGCCTAAGTACGTCGGGATAATACCACGCGCTTTAATAATGTCAGCTTCCAGACGAAAAACGGATATATATGTAGGTTGTTTTCAGTGAATAGTATGTATATGTATGCAGTGAATAAATGACCACATCTGAAGAACGGGATCCGATCAGGAATCTTTTAAGTAGTCATGTTGGTTTATGCATGGCTTCGGCTATCATGCACTGATTTCGGTTTACACTCAGATCTGAACATGTCCCATCAAAATACACCAGGTTTAATTTCGGATGGCCATTTTGTCAGCATAAACAAAAAATAATTGAAATTCAGAGTATCCTGACCAAATGTCCGCCTAAGCATGGAAGCGAACACAAATACCTGGCTTTCAGTACACATGGATCAGGATGCATGCATCGGTATGCATCACTATGCATGTTGCAACACATAAATATTGCTGAACATGTAACCACTTCTTGATTGCTGAATTAATTGAACGGAGTTTCGTCGCCGCCAGATATTCCTGGCAATTCTGGGATTTTTTTCATGGCAAACATCCACGAATATCAGTTTACTTAAAATGTGATGCACCTTTGTGACATTCGAATTTGGGCGGCAATTATATGCTTCAGCACCTAAATGCAATAGTTGTGAGATTGAATATCTACATAAGTTACAGTGTACGGACCACAGCCTATGCATACAAAAATTATACTGTCCGCATATGCAATGAGACCTAGATTATGGTGACTTAAAAATACCCTTCTCGAAGATGATTTTCATTTGCAGTGTGCGTAGAGATCAAAAATGAATTATGCTAGCGACAGCACAAACGGAACAATGCTTACGATTTGCGTTTGAATTTAGAAATGACCACGAGTGCCATTCGAGTCAGTAGAACCACAGAAGCCGTAAAGAAAAGATCGTGCAGAGGAGAAAAGAAGAAAGTACATTACATGACTGCAACAATATTGGAGTGACTGCTTTTGTCGTCAGTTCTACCAACTAATATGCAACTACCACCACCAACGACACGCCACCAACGATTCTGCCAACCATACGCAACTATTCGTGATCGAGCAAATGCATTCTAGGAACATTAATCTTTGACCTGCTAGTTATGGTCTAGATTGAGATGGATTAACAGGGTTAGATACCTACAAAATGCTTCTTCGGTATGTGTGCCCAATGAAATACTAAGGACACATCAATGTTTTGAAAACAGAAGACGGGCAGCTAGCTTCCGACAGCAGACTTTTTTAATATTACAATGCATTGCTTACTTAACTATATGAGTCAACATGTCATGCAGATCATAGCGACTGGCGAATCAACGATTATCTGGCTTCTATAGATTTTCCCGAATTATACAAAATGTAAAGAACTGTAATTGTCAACAAGTGAAGGCAATCTATATATGTTCTAAGGCGTGATGAAGAACAAAGCTCCTTCCGCTTCTGGATTTTGGAAGGAATTTTCCCTTTTCTTCTGGCCAGACCTGGCCAACATGATCGTAGATTACACAAATGAAGCAAAAGGAAGCGCGGTGTTTTCATATCGCACAGCTGTGGAGTGATAACATGAATAAGAAAGAGGATGATCCGCAGAGTATTAACCCGTCCGTCTCGGGGAGGGGTCTTCAACCGCACCCCCTCAGGTTTTTCGCGGATAGTGAACGAACGGCGGGCGGCAGCGCACCCAAATTTGTAATGCCTTTTCCCACGTCAATTTGGCATGCGGTTTCAAAATTTTGAAGTCAGGTCGTCCAGGGTCAACGAGTTAGTCGACGTCAAGTGAGGTCACCTCCAAAAAAGTTAAACCAGTCGTCACGCTTTAACGGATACAGGTATTTTAATGAAACTTTCAGAGTTTGCATTCCTCTAGGGATGCAACAAAACGTATCTGGATTTTTGTTTTGTTTTTTGACTACATATACATTTTGCATATTTGCCAATTGCAGTTCAAATAGAAGATTCTGGCTAAAGTAAGCATTTTTATTAGGGCAAGTTGACTTTCAACAACGTTTCTCGGTCTGCTCTACCCATTGAAAAAGGAAAATTAAAGAAAACTTGAAAACTGAAACTTCTGCCATTTCAAAAAAATTTAATTTTCATTTTGTGGGGGCCAGGAAAAATGTATTGCCGTGGTCGATTTCGCTGTCTTTTTCTCATTCTAAATAAATTTTGTGTTTTCATGTATCCCCCAAAATGAACTCCCCAGAACCAAAAACATAATGGAAGTCGTGAATAGTCATGAAAATCTAGCCCCTCTGGTGACGTCACCTTTGGGGGAAATTCTTTTCAGGGGTGGATCTGGACCCTACTCGTCGAGCGCTTTCCGATGACACCTCTTTCGTTTTCGTGCAACGTTACTATCCGCCCCGCCCCCCGAGACGTGGTGTGAGGATCTGACCGGAGAGACGGCGTGGGTGAAGAATATATAGAGTTGCGTACTAAATAGTTTCTATAATAGTGGCTAAGGCCTTGTCAAATATATTTCGGAGTGTCATGGGAAGTACGTGAATAATGGTCTTTCAAATTAAACGGGCTCAGTTTGAGGAACATTTTTTTTGGGTTCTAACTTGCGAAATCTACCGGATGTTATTAAATACTGCGAACATCATGACTTGGAGAAAATGTATATTTGGGAGAAAATGTATTATCCCATATCAGTTTGTGTAAGACATAATGATATAGGGGGTACTCCCGCCAACGAAATAAAATCACTCATGCATTCAGCGAAGGTCCCTTTACCCATTTTAAACCATACTATTTTCCTAGAGGCTCATTTGATACCAAAATGACGACGATTATACCCAAATTACAAGTAAGTGAGGACATGTTGTGGCATATTTAGCAGCATGGTGCACAGAAGAGGTCATGCAATTCGTAGATTTTACGAGTTAACTTTTCGAGGAAGCGTAGAAAACCACTGTTTATCTTTTACTTATGCTTGTAGTGGAATACTGGCATTGCGTTCATGTAGTACTCTTTCCGGACCAGGGTGAGGCTCTCGAGAGTCCCGCCCCACCTCCTCAGGTTTTCCCGGGATAGGTGCCGAATGAGGTGACACATTGACACGAAACTGTAGTACGTTCATGTATATCTGATTTTGCGTATCTTGAAACAAATTTGAGGGCAAGATCATCGGCCCTTGACTCCAAACGGGACAAGCACAAAAATGTTCCCAAGCATTTAAAGAGCCACCATTCGGAGCAATTACCGCATATCAACGCCAAGCTCAGACCATGCTGTTCTTTCATCAAGGCGTACAACTCTTTGTAATTAGGGGCGCTTGGAATCGTTTAAAGGGGCGCCATTTCCTCGGATGGGAGCCACTGTTTGGGGGACGTGGTGCATTGCAGTCTATCGTGGGTGTTTTTCCCCGGTCAAAGAGTCGTCACACTTCTTTGGATTGGGGGGGCACATGCCCAGGTGTCCCTCCCTCTATTTAGAACCTCTGGTGCTGAGTAGCCCCATGAAAGTGGGCAGCGTCATCCCGATCGCTCCAATAGCTTGAGCACAGGACGATTTGGCAGTGGGCATGTTGGCGCTAAACCTTTGCTTGCTCTTAATTTTAGACACCATGGTTTTGCTGACAAACACGCTGGGCTTGGTAATCTGACTTTTCGAGACTCACAAACATTGCTAAATATGGTGTGTTCTTATAGCAGCACACCAAACTATGGAGGATGCAATATTATCCATAGAAGCCTGTTCAAACCAGACGTTTACCTTTTCTGTGCGTTTCGCGTGCGCCTGAACGAAACAAAAATCAGTCAGCTGAGCTTCCTTTGCTTAAACGCGAAATTCCTGAAGGTGGTGCCTTTGTTTAAAGACTTCGCGTGGCAATGATACACCTACTATGAAACGCATACAAACATCAGCAGAACCCTCTGATTTCATTTGGAATTATCTGAAGAACCCACGTAGAATGCGCCGAAACCGGCATGTCTAAAGAAAATACCAATATTTAAGTGCGCAATAAGGTGTCACAATAAGCCGAAAAACCAAACGAAAATTACAACAACCGAGACAAACAACCGGAAAATTAAATCCCTCGGGTTCCTTTTTGCCTTGATCATCATTAGCACGACAAATTTTCGCACATAATTATTGTCGATCCGACACACTATAGACGTCGTCACAAATTTCGCTTGCTGTCACTCCAGCTTACGAGGCTTATATCCAAGGATCCTGGCTCGTTGCAACTTTTTAAATAAGACGGCTAAAGAAATTACCTCCACAGATCATACATTCACGTTTCATCCCTTTTTTGTATGCCTATACAAGTTGCACGAATTACGATTGCTAAGTTATCCACTTGTTCTTGCACCTTGTGCGATATCGCGAGCAATTTCAGAAAGCATACCCCAAAGTCGGCACATGCAGTGGGGTTGTGCTGGGGCTCATCCAGTTGCCGACATCCATTGTGCGCAACAGGAAGCATGCCATGGGGACAGCTGTCCGCCTTTACCCATGACCGTTATGCACACGTTTTGTCATGCAAT
The DNA here is from genome assembly GCA_034440575.1 of Imbricaverruca yamaguchii. Taxonomy (NCBI): domain Eukaryota; kingdom Metazoa; phylum Arthropoda; class Thecostraca; family Neoverrucidae; genus Imbricaverruca; species Imbricaverruca yamaguchii. The sequence continues at coordinate 555,727 of JAOTOL010001585.1, forward strand.
GCATAGTGTACGTTGTCACTACCTAGAACGAGGATCTGAAACCAAGCAGATGACGTAACAATTCAAGCCATGGAACGTTCACAGGTTCGCTAAAAACCGACGAAACTTCGATACACATAATGTGTTAAAGTCGATTCTTCAGCACTCTTGTATAAAACCTGCTACGGGGCCACGAGCATTTTTATTTAGAACCCGTAGGCTACGGTAGCAAATAGACTACCTTTGTCGTCACTTCTACATTTTGTTGGATCGACGTGCAATTTTGTATGCATGCTTACGTTATCAAGGGCAATTGAAGGAAGATGCATCCAGAAGGATTTTTGTTTGACAGTTAGGGGCACACCCTTGTGCACAAAGGTCGGGACCTAAAGTTGTGCAATGCTCAGTCATTGCTACTGCCGTCAAGTATTCATCATTTGTAATTATTTCTGTAGATTTTCATGTCGTTAATTCCCAAGTTCAATGTGAAGTGCAATAAATCTGAGAAAAAATGAAGCCATATGCTAAGACTGAGTTCCTACATCCTTGGTGTAGTCTCAGTCCGACCACATTTACCTCCGCCCCACCAACACTTTGTTCTCTCAACGTGGGGCCATGTGAGGAGGGTTTTATCAACCAAATTGGGAATCACACTGCATCCATGTGTTGGGCCACACTAAAAGTTTTTTTCTTCTAACTACTCCATCCATGATTTTGGTTGTAGGTTGCAATGAAAATGGGGCGGTTTGGCCCGTCAATTGGTTAGCTGTATCCTCCAGTGAACTGGACCCACCCAAATGTTGGCGTCAGGTTTCCATTGTCAGGTTTTTGTCAAATACCGCATTTTCCCGAAATTGATCAGACCCCATCAAGTAATGGCAGATGGAGCATGGATCCCAAATGCCCCAGAAGTGGCGGCGTCCACGATCAAAGCTAACAATGATGATACAGTTGCACGACTAAATTATAAAACGTCAAGTTCGTTACGAATTCAAATCAAATCCGAATCGAGCAAAGTATATTTTCTACGCTCCTAACAAAAAACCGTATGACATTGACAACTTTTAGCTTAACCTTCACTGAACTGATAGCCCTTGCGGTTCGCAGAATTCCCAGAACGGAAACCTGGCTACGCCATTGTGAATGAAGTTCTCTCGGAAAATGACACAAGCAAGTACGGACTTAAGGGCTGAGAAAAGAAGGATGTGGGTGGATGGGTCCTTCGGTATTTTCAGGCTATTTTCAATTAGAAAATGCAGTTATGATCTTAGCATAATATTAACGATATCGTAGGCCTTAGCTCCTCTACCTTGGCAAAAATATTATGGCAGCTGCGGGGGATATCACCCCACAAATTCCACAATAGGAGACTAGAAACTTGACAATTTTCGCCCAAACGCGAACTGAACACAATGACTATTCAGTAGGATACTGTGCCTCGCAATCATTTGTCTCCCCACAACTTTTTGTCTCAAACATAGCATGTTTTTCGATGATAGTGGTCCTACGCTAAGGAAGCCTCCATCAGTGGTACTAGGTTAACCCGTCCTGTCTCGGGGTGGGGGGTCTTAAACGGCCTCCACCTCAGGTTTTTCGCGGATAGTGAACGAACGGCGCGTGGCAGCGCGCCAAAATTCTGTGTACCTTTTTCCACATCAATTTGGCATGTTATGTCAAAATTTGTAAGTCAGGTCATATAGGGTCAACGAGTTAGTCAAGGTCAAGTGAGGTCACCTAAAAAAAGTTCAATCAGTCGTCACGCTTTAACGGATACAGATATTTTGTTCAAACTTTCAGCATTTTCCTATTTTTATGGGTGCAACAAAAGTACTAGAGGAATTTCTCATTTTCCGTTTTTGACTACACATAAATTTTCCATATTTGCCTCTTGCACTTCAAATATAATATTCTGGCTAAAGTAAGCATTTTTTATCAAAGTAAGTTGACTTCCAACAACATTTCTCGGTCTGCTCTATCCGCTATAAAAGGAAAATTAAAGAAAACTTTAAAACTCAAAATTTTGAAATTGAAAAAAAAATTGGGGGGGGGGGGTAAAAATTGTTATGGCGCTGGTAAATTTCGCTGTCCTTTTCTGATTCCAAATAATTATTTTTTTCGAATATCCATAGAGCCAAAAACATGTAAGCCGTGAAAAGTCGTGAAAATCTATCCCCCCCTAGTTACGTCATTTTTAGGGAGAAATTGTTTTGTGGGGTGGATCCGGACCCTACTCGTCGAGCGCTTTCCGATGACACCTCTTTCGTTTTCGTGTGACGCCTAGCTTTGATTTTAGAGGGGGTTACTATCCCCCGAGACGGGGTGTGAGGATCTGACCGTAAAGACGGCGCGGGTTAATTAGACCTCACACATGCGATTATCACCGCCTCCCAAAACCGCACAGACGCATCAATTATCACATACCACATACACACTGCTCTCGGATGTCAGAGGGAGTTCTCGTTACTCACCGCCAGGCGATAGTCCTCGGTATTGACGATAAACATGCATGGTGAACATGAGACGATAAACACAATGTCCTCGGTTCTGCCGATGTCCTCGGTATTCCAAATCACATTGGAAGCCGACGAGTGGAAGTTTTCTCCCAAATCTACCCTCTATCTTACCCGGCAGATCTTGCTCTATGACAGATAAAAAATTGATGCTTCTCTAGTGAAAACTAAGGGGTGTCCTCGTTAGTGACGGCCAGGCTATAGTCCTCGGTAGTCACGACAAACACGTATGTGTGTGTGTGTGTGTGTGTGTGTGTGTGTATGTATGTATATATATATATATATATATATATATATATATATATATATATATATATATATATATATGTATGTATGTATGTATATATATATATATATATATATATATATATATATATATATATATATGTATATATATATATATATATGTATATATATATATATATATATATATATATATATATATATATATATATATATATATATACATATACATGTAGCTTATTGTGCACTAATTCTGCACTCAGCCACCATCTGATTGCCGGCCGACCGGCGCCTCCCGGCAGCCGTGGGCAGCGGCGGGTGGTCGGGCGCACCATCTGAGCCGTTCTGTGTGTTCCAGCTGGCGTCCTCCTCGGCCAGCTCGGTGATGTTGTAGTAGTCGACAGCGGTGGGAGACGGCGACGGCACCGGCTCCTCGTCCTCCTCCATCCCTGCCGCCGTGCAGGAGCACATGTCACCCAGGTGGCGCCGCGTGCTACCAAACTGTGCGTCCCTGTCGCCTTGCAGGTTCAAATGTCACCCAGGTGGCACAGCACTATACACTACATCACAATACAGCCCGCCACACACAGGGACAGCCCGACTCAACACGAAACGATACCGCAAACATAAACGTCAGAGCCACAGGAAGCCACGATTCGCTGCAGCACACGAGAAAGACATGATGCTGCATTGGAGCTTGGGGTCGCGTCGACTACCGAAGTCATTTTGCGCCCATTACGAGCCCAGTACATACTCGGGGAGACAGGCCACTGATACTTGAGCACGACCTGGCTCAAACTAGCACCTACCTCCCTATAACTGGCCTCATGTGATTGGCATGATTCGCGACCACGAGTCCAGTCATGCGACTGGACTCGTGGTTCCCCTGCACTGTAGACACGTTCGTACCGTGGTGGTGAGCGCCGTGAGACTGACCTGACCCGACCTGACCTCACCCACAGCCTAGCCTAACCCATAGGCAAACTAGTGTGACGAGCGCTCCGAGCCCCCTGACCAGACCTGATTTCACTAACACACTAACCAGACCTGCAGGCTAACTGGGGTGTCGTGTTCTCCGAGCCCCCTGACCCGGCCTGACTTCACTAACACACTAGCCAGACATGAAGGCCAACTAGTGTAGCGTGCGCTCCGGGCCCACCCTACCCGACCTGACCCGACCTGACCTGACCTGACCTGACCTGACTCACAGACTAGCCCAACTCGTAGGCCGACTGGCGTGACTTACGCTCCGGCCCCACTAGTCTGGCCTGAACTGCCCATCAGCTGACTCGACGTAACTGGCGCACAATGCATCAATACCTCACATTTTTCTTTCCCTACCCTCAAGTCCGATGGATTGGCCTGATCTTAACCAAACACCATCCAATGTTTGAAGCATGATTTTGTCCTGGATGATTGATTTTGTCTGAAGCAAGATTTTGTTTGAAGCATGATTTTGTCATCCTGAGTATTATCATGTCCGAAAAACCATTTGCCGACACTTTCAATGGGGCTGTTTTGTTTGAACCTGCAATCTTTTGTTTTATTAAGGTGCCCTAAACTGAATGGGAAGCACAAATGGTATATTTTCATGTCCGAAACAAACAAAAAGAATAATCCTTTCCGAAACGGAATGCATCAAATTTCACACTACACATCATTTATTCAACAGGCCAAGCCCAGCCCCGCTGTCGACCGACCTGACTGGTGGTCGTCGGTGGCGGCGGCGGCGCCCACCACGTCGTGCAGCAGCTGGCCGAGGCCCCGCTTGGAGAGGACATGCAGCTGTGTGCGTGCCTCCTCGTCCAGCAGGTCGCCCTCCAGCCGTCCGGCGCTGTCGATGTTGCCGAACAGCACGGCCGTCATGTCCATGCCGCCGCCGTCGCCGCCAGAGTCGCATTCCGAGTCCGAGTCCGAGTCCGACATGGCGACCGCCGGCCGCCCAACTCCGCCCGGTGGACTCCCGATCACCTGTGATTGAGGAGGATGCATTGTTTTGATCGGGAACTGAAAACCACCCATCTGCACCAGAAAGGAGAGTTTACGTCATCTCAATGACTTCTTAATCACTTAATCAGAGCATGAACATTCTGTTTGACCAGTTTTTGTAGTAGCTGGCAAACTATTGTTATCAATCTGAATGGCCTGTAGATTCGTACACACTTCATACTTCCCTTTTTGAAAATGGATACTACATTTGCATTTTGCCAATCTTCAGGTACTTCAGAATACTCCATAGACAGGTTGAAAATGACAAGAGAACTGCTAAAGCTTGTAGCACTCTCTAATAAGGTCCTAGCCTATATATTGTCTGGTCTAGAAGCTCCATTACGTTTTATATTCTGCAACGGTTTTTCTACATCTTCTGTAGATATTTAAAGATCTTCCAACCTAGTGCCTGCCAAAGAAGCTATGAAGCTTACATGGGAGCAAAGTAATCTACAATATGACTCAATGGTATCATTATGCACTGCAATCTGGACAATTTGTGGTGTTGGACGGCTTCAAAATTTGGTATTTTTGCATTTCTGGGCAGGTGAAAACCAGTTAAAAAGTATCTATACCCATATCATCTCCAGAGGTTGTAAACAAAACATGCAATACTGATCATGTTGAAAATGTCTAGTTACCCCATTGCAAATAAATGGCATCCATCATGGCTTTGAGAGGTATTGCCATCTAGCAAAGGTTATAATAAACAGTATTTCAAGTAGTGCCAGTTTACAGCAGTTGGAAGAAACAGCATGTTCAAACTGTTTTGCTATTGCATTGTAAATATTACCTATTTATTAGATATAGGCCTGGTGGTTTCAGGAAGATAGAACTCAGTAGAAGTGTTGTGAAATGTTTTGTGTTGCCAAGAGAAAGTAGAAGAAGAGGTGTGGGTTTGTGACAATCGACTACAGTGGAATATTGCTGAATGGAACCCACCTGGAACCATGGCACATTTTGTTTCATCAACTTGTGCTTTATGGTTAGAAAAACGTTGCAACTACTGGCCAGTATTATGTGTCTAAGGTATGTGAACTGCATGTATGTTAGCCAATCAAAGTCTCTGTGCCATGCCTGACATCACACAATGCATATCAAGATGTGACTATGGTGTCATGTTTCCAATTGGGAAGAAAGCACATGCTCGAAAAATGAGTGGTTGCATGCTCCAAATCACATTCATAAACATGGAATAAATAAAAAATTCAGGTAATCAAAAAATGCTTCAAGCACAAACTTACTCAAATTTATCTGATGTCAAGGTACTTTGCAATACCTATTTTATCACAACCTGAAAGATGGATAAATATGTTGATCTTGGTACATATTGATTTTTGTGAATGTTTTAATACCATGCTTTTCCAGATAAGTAAGATAATGTCACCACATATTTTCTTTGCAAATAAATACTTCTAAGTTGGGAAATACATTAATGATCATAATCTTCACTCGACAAATATAGCCCATTGCATATAATTATCCATACCTGATGTGCCACAGACATGATATAAGAAATTCAGCATTTCATGCACTTTATTTAATACTCTTGGACACCAAAAACAGCATGTTTCTGCACTGAATTGACATATATTCCTGAGAAGGAATGCTTGCAGCCTGGTGTAAACAGGCAGCCTTCACTGAAGATCAGAACTTATCAATAAAGACAGCACTGGCAATGGTGCATATACTACATCACATCATAGCCAAAAAAACCTATCTGACAATTCTGGTTGTCAGGTTAAATTAGGTTAGGTTAGATTATATTATGCAATAACATACTTTATATACTAGACTGTTAGCTTAGTCTAGGTTGGGTTAGGTTAGGTTATTTTAATTAAAGTGAATCACACTAGCAATTTTGTAGATCCATCAGACAGCACCATCCACATCAGTGTGGGATTTTCATATTTTTTTCTTGGTAGTGGAGTACAATTTTTTTTAGGCTGGAGTACAAAAAAAAACATGCACTAACTGACAATTGACCTTGTTTTAGTGGGGCTGAAAACCAATGTCAAAATTTTTGTATGCATGAACATCTTGCCAAACTAAGCCATGCCAAAAATTTTGCTGCACTAAAAAAATGAGTTGTCCATAACCAGGTGGCATTGCTTTAATGGAATTAAAAATAAATGTCAGCATTTCATGCTGTATGTACCATACAAGCATTATATATGTACGTATAGCTAACTGCTAAGTCAGCAATGTCAGCAAGCCGAGTCGTGAATATGTGCAATTGTGTCGAGGAATGCATCTAGTGGGAAATGCCCTCAGTAGCCCAAAGTACTCCCCCAAAATATACCCATGATATATGGAAATGGGATAGATATTGCCTGAGTGCAGGTGCGTGAAGCAATTCCAGAGTTCACAAACAAATATTTATGATGAATGGGCTTGATGTGATGTGAATGCACAAATAACATCTCTGTTGGCAGAGCTCAGGATGACTCGCACTCACTCATATTGGGCGGACCACACAACCGGGATCATCCTTAGTTTCGTGGCCTCAGTCAACCTTCGTACCATTCTGAATTTGTGCGTGCCACTCGTAACCCACGCATGTTACGCCGCTCTTCTTCAGACTGCGCAGCGGAGTCCGGAAACATGACTACAACAGACATCTATACCGATCGATGGCGGAGACACCTATCCCAACATGACTGTCATGGATACAATCTCAGGCCACGGCGAGTGCTTCGGCCGATCTTGTGATGTCCTGAGCACAGTGCAGTCAGGAAAAACATGCCTTGCGGATGGTCCAGAGTGGATAAGAATCGTCGCTTCCATCAATTCGCAATAAAATCAACTATCAATTCGTCGCTTGTATCAATCAATAATATATAAAAATTGCAGTTGGCACTCTCCGGCAACAAACTGCATAGCAATGATCTACATGCGATGCGAAGAAGCATTCATAGTCTATAAAGTACTTGAAGCTTGGAAAAACTACTTGAGGCTCACGTCGGAAGCGTGGGGCGTGGATGGTCGAGTGGTTAGGGTGTTGGGCTCTGGGTACCAAAGGTCCCGGGATCGACACTCGCGCCGCTGAAAACATTTTCCAATCCCGCGGCCCACCGGCAAAAGTGTGGGCGGCGCCATTAGCCGTGAATGTGCATAGTGCGTCGTGAACCACCAATAAACAAGCACACAAACGAACGTCGAAAGCGACGAAAAGATCCTCGATTGCAGAATGGAGACCATGTCATACAACGTACAAGCTTCCAATGTGATGTATTCACATGACATGACTTGTTGACTGAACTTGTAACAGGACTGAACTTCACATGTAACTTATTCATGACATGACTGAAGACATACAGATGCAGATACGTTCAATACAAACAGCGAAACAGCATTCGTGTATACCAAGATGAAACCTGCGCGAAACGCTAGACGAAACAAATGCGTGCCTAGCGCATGCCTGTTATATTACTACCTTTACCGTAATGTAGCTTACGGGTTCCTCACTTGCAAAACACAATAAAAGATCACCGGCCAAAGCTTAGCAAGCTCGAAACCTACAGCCTAGATTGTCACAGCTCATAAATTGTACATGAAGTATTTCACGCAGCGCTTTCAGCCACACCAAACTAATACGTTGAATAGTGACGCTAATTGTTTATTAGGGTCTTTAGGTGCGTCAACCCCAATTGGGTTATTTTGCTAGTGACGCTACTGACCAATGAGTTTCTAAAGCACATGAACGCAAGCTCATGGGCCAAGGTCTGGCGAGATCAAAGCCTACGTCCTGGATTATAAGTCACAGCCAATAAATTGTACCTTAAGTATCTCACACAGCGCTTGCCGCCACACTAAACTGTAACACGTGGAATAGTGACGCCACTGACCAATGAGTTTCTAAAACACACGAAAGCAAGCTTGTGTGCCAAAGCTTGGCAAGCTCAAAACCCACAGCCTACATCACAAATCACAGCTCATAAATGCTCGCTCTGGACTAATGGAACGACCCACTCTGGACTAATGGCACGACTCACTCTGGACTAATGGGCACTTGAACTAATGGCACGACTCACTGAACTAATGGCACGACTCACTCTGAACTAATGGCACGACTCACTCTGAACTAATGGCACGACTCGCTCTGAACTAATGGCACGACTCACTGAACTAATGGCACGACTCACTCTGGACGAATGGAACGACTCACTCTAGACAGCACTCACTGCTCACCCTCGGGGGACCGCCGCGCGTGCCATACCACACAGTGCTCTATCACCCGGGTCAGCTCCCTGCAGATATGTACGTAGGACGGCGGTGCCAGGTGCACCCCGTCATCCGCGTACAGCTCCACAGGGAGCGGAGGAGCTACACCGTCCACCGGAGGTGGCTTGCCAGCAACATCGCCGGCAAACCAATCGGCGGGGACGGTGAAGCCCGGGCGGTCGCAGCCCATGTCGCCTGGCATCCGCACGGCGGTCCTCAGGGTGCGCTCCACATCGACGAAGAGGGCATTGTAGCTTTTCGCGGTCACTCGGTACGACTCCGAGAGACCGCGAAAAGCTGCAACGACCGCTTCATCCCCGGACTGCGGCGGAACAGGCCCCAGGACAATGGGGACGACATTCCGCAGCAGCCCGAAGATGAACCCCAGGAAGCTTCCCAGTTGCAGCGCCAGGTGCGCCGCTTTGCCAGCAGCATCCGGCAGAGCAGCTGCTGGAGGTGGTGGCGCACCGGTCTGCTGGCGACGACGCCGGGAGTCATGGTCCTCCCTCTGGACCAGGGCATTGCCGCCAATCCAAATGGCGACAAAGCCCGGGTTTGTGTGGCGGAGGTCGGATGCAGCCTCCCGCATCTCCTGCCAATCGTCTGCCATCATCCCGGTGCGCCCACCCCTCACGCTCCTGGCGTTGTCAATGGCGTGGAACCCGATGGCGAAGGAGCCCCATCGGGTTTTGCATTCGCGGCCCCGCGAGAAATTGCAGCTCCTCGCATGGGAGCTGCCGAACATCAGAACGCGGTGGTCCAGGGCCACCACACCCGATGTTTGGCGTCTTTCACGCGAGGAGCTGACACTTCTCGCCCACCCTCTGCTACCCCAGCGGTGCGGCGAGCGGGAGCGGCCGTCGCCCCTCTCTCCTCTTCGATGCTGGCCGCCACCCTGAACAAATTAGCATTTACGATGAGACGAGAGCAACGCTCCAACTTTTCGGTCCAATGTTACAAATACCTTTAAATGCAACCGATACGACATAAACCAGCAGCGGCCAAACACAAAAACGCTGTAAAACTATCACAAAAAGAGAAGAATCAACGCAATTCACTTAAATATCGACGGGCATGTACTGCCAACATTTCGAACATGCTGCCATTTATTTCATTCTTTTGCAAAACAGAAAAGATGCACGCTTCCATTTTGGCCACGGTTTGTTTTCAAGCTCTTTGGGGATCACTATGCGGTCAGCTAAAAACCAATAAATTGAAGAACCGCTGGTTTGCTTTGTTTGGGTATACCACCTAGGATCAATGAAAACGCATTTGTGCAGCGGCAACATCATTGGTATTGAACGTATACAAATGTTTGCCGTTTGCAGAAGACCAGGTTGCATATGGCGTGCGAACCGCTTCTTCGACAATGGCAATTTTTATATACCTCCGTGTGGCAAACGTATGAGGTGTGTTGTCCTCCGTCACAACTAACGCCGTGCGACGGGGGACCTCAACCTCCAGGACTACGTCAACCCCGGGGGCGGGCCGAGGGGACGCGGCTACCCCGATAACACTGAGCGGACCAGGGGAAGCCGGCCTACCTGCTCGAGACAAGGGAGGGGTTAATGTTGCAGGGTTGGATGAAAGGATGCCACAGCGATGTACCTTCAGCGCTGTATTGCTCAGGTACCATTTTTAGGCTTTGTAGAACTCTGAGCAAGCCTCTGGCCATCTTGTCTCATTTGGCGGGAGGCGGCGCATTTCATCTGGGATGAGACTATTCTCGGTTTTCCCGATTATACTTGTTCGGTCAGGTACAGCGCTTTATTGCTCAGGTACCCTTTTTAGGCTTTGTAGAACTCTGAGCAAGCTGCTGGCAATCTTGTCCTTGGCGACAGGTGGCGCATTTCATCTGGGATGAGACTATTCTCGGTTTTTCCGATTATACTTATTCGGTCAGGTACTGCGCTTTATTGCTCAGGTACCCTTTTTAGGCTTTGTAGAACGCTGAGCAAGCCTGTCTGCCAATTGTTACAGTTGGTGCAGGGCCGCGCATTTTAACGGAATGCCATTTTCCGTTTCTTCTACATGACTAGGTCACGATACCTTTTGGTCACCTTGTCAAGGCAGCACATTTTACTCTGTTGCCATTCTTAGCCGAGTAAGCCACACATCCTTTCCTGAAGGTTATGCGAGGCAGCGCCTGCTTCTTTGGTAACCTTTTAGGCTTTCAAGAAACCTGCGAAATCTGCTAGGCCCTCGCCACTGAATGACAATACCACTCACGGTGGCATAGTTTGGGTCCAGCAACGCCTCTTGTAGAGACCATGCAGCAGATATGAATACTCATGATATATGTTGTCCATATAGGCCGTTTCGTGTGGGAATAGGCTTAAGCTGCATGGCATAGCGACCGACGACAGCAAACAGCCGAGTGGTCTCATTTATAATTGTTGTCAATGCCAGGATCGCATTCTCCGGTATATCAAAATGCACGCGTCGACAGATAGCAGCTTAGGAGCTGCTTCGGCGTCAACAATATGAACCACTTTGTCATTGCATTTGTAAAACTGAGGCCCCTTCCTGATGAGGCACTGGTAGTGGCCAGAGTCGCGAGATATTCCCTGATGGAGTATCGCACCAACCAGTTGATATGATTTGCTTCCGTGGGGCAGACGAAGGCCATCCATTTTACATCTGAATGCGTTCCGTTGTCGCTTCTCATAATTTAGACGTTGTATATTCATCACGATAACTTCTGGTTCAGACCTGATACATATCGCATGTAATCCTCCGAGCTTTTCACATGGAGCATTACCACAAGAATAACCATCAATTGTCTGTTGAGTACAATGCTGCATAAGACACGAATCCACGGTGTTTGTCTGATCATCGCAACAAAGTGACAATTGCCACTGACTTTCTCTGGTTTCAGAGCAATGCAAGCAGTGCCTGCACTGCACTTTGGTAGTGGTATCAATCACCATGCTGGTAACGTTTACTCCCCCATCCGATAACGCCTGCAAGATGCATGTCAATGCTTCCGAGGCATCCTGCTGATGCTCATTGTCAAAAAGGCTGTACCTTTCGGAGAGCTTCAGTTTTATTTCCCGAGGATCATAAATACCCGCACAGCTGTAACAAGCCCGCAGCGAATCTATCACAGATGACGCAAAGCCGTCGTGGCAATGCCCCGCTGTTATATTGAGCAAAGGAAGTATCTGCAAAACTGCTATGAGATAGCAGTCGTTGCATCTATTTAGCATTCCTTGGGGATCTCTCACATCACGGAAAAGAGCAGCCCCACAAGCTACACGTATTAGTTTCGATAGTTGTTCGTTGCTAGAAACGACATCTGCCGCCTCAACGACAGCACTCGAGACGCCCGCATCATAATTCAACAACGCAGAGTTGGTATCTTCATTGGTTCTTTCTGGCTGATCTAACAGTGTGAACTGTTCCGAGACTATTTCAAAATCCTGTTCCAATGGCACGCTAGGATCGCTAACACTCACAATTTCCGAAACAGAGACATCAACCTCAGGCGCAGGAGTGTAAGACGACTGTGGTGTTATGTGCCTTTTAAAATAATCAAGAATTGATCCCTGTCTCTCTTTGGTAGTAAGCTGAGCTGCGGGCACAACTGCAGATATTTCGGCGTCAGTAACAACTGCAAGCTGGCTAGATTCGCCGACTCCAGCTCCGAGCAGCTGTCCTGCTGTTGCAACACACGCGACGTCATCTAGAGCGTCATCGTGACACGCCGCCTCCGGGGAATCTCCGCCACCGTCACTGGATGCTTCATGACTTGCGGGGGGGCCATCATTTTGTCCTTCGTTCCATAACTTTGATGAGATAAACTTAACCTTGGAAGGCAACTTCTTACGAAGATACGACGGATTTGTTTTGCCTGTTTTCTTGATCATACCGCGATGTGATTTCGACCATTCCTTTTTTAAATCATCAATGGGCATATCATGCGGTTCTATTCCAAGCTCACGAATAAAAACTTCTTTTGCACATCTGTCTTTTTCTATAGACTTTAGTTCGTTGAATTTTCCACAAAATCGCTGCATAGAGAGGTCCTTTACGAGTTTGCCTGTCCGCTCAGTATCGGACTGGGATCGGCACATGAGTAGTGCTATCTCGATCAGTTCAATTACATCTGGAATATCGACGTGCAGCTCGGAAGAAACTTTAAAAAAATCACGTAACACAGATGCCACATCAAGCACTTTGACGCCACATGACCCAGCGTACCACTGCGTTCTCAACTGAATGTGCTCAGCGACACGCATTTTAAAGACGATGAACTGGTTTTCAACGCATATACAGTCGATTTCGTGCCCACAAGAATCGCAATGATCTCTAGGAAAACGTATGTTACTTCGAGAACAAAAGTAATGGACTACCTCACGAAGTTCTTTGTTTCTAAACCGTCTCAGGGCCGATTTGTCATGACATGGATATGCCGCAACGTCAAATGTGTCTGTCATTACATTTTCCACTTCAGTCACGTCTAAATAATCGTCACATTTGACAAAGAGGGCTTGGGCAAGCTCCATTTGCCTATCTTTGGCTCGATTTAGAGCTTCCACCAAGGTGGAGCGATAGTCGCAGCCTGCTCGAGTTCGACGCTTATGAGACCTGGCCAATATGCCCACTTCCTCAAAGTTGAACCCGTTGAAACTGCCCGCGCAGAATTCTGAACCATGCTTCAGCAACAAAGGGTTTGAATCACGATTATCGCACGCTTCTTTCAGACTCCTGCGACATTCGGAAATAGTTTTGCGGTCATCCCACAAAGAATAAGTCGCCTTCTGACCAGATTTACTTGCTTTTTTGGCAATATCCAGCATGTAAGTCAACACTAAGGCTGTGGGAATGAAGTCAATGTCACAAAGTGCTTCTAGAGCTTTAAGCTTATCTTGATCATTTTCACGTCGGCCATCATTTTCTATTGTCATGACAACCTGACCGAACTGTTTGGTTATGGAATTGATAGACAAGACTGTGCACTCAACAAACCGTGTTTCCACAGTTCTGTGCAGAGATGTAAATTACTGATCAATACGCCGTGCCAGACGCATCAGTTTCGATGATCTGCTAATTGCCCCCACTATCTTGTCAATACTTGGACCAAGGAATTCCGCAGCCCACGAAAATTCACTTGTTTTGAGCACGGAACCAAACCATGACTCTACTTTATGGGGTCTATCGAGCAAATGCAGAAACGCCTGGTTGTCAAACTTTTATCTCCATCTGGCTGCTACACCTCTCTGCAGTCCTGCGTAGACTGCCTCTTTGTCTGAGCTCATGGAAAAGCACATGGTGCCAACTAGCTGTGGTGACAAGTCAAGCACTGATGTCGTGAGAGCATCCGCAATATGCTCCAAGCACCCGATGGCATCGGACTCGTGAGTGATTCCTTCCAATGAGTCCTCGGAAGCTCTGTTTCGAATCACATCAACTGAGAGATTGATCACAACTGGGCTGCCATCAGCGTCTATGAATCTGATGTTGATAACTTGACGAGAAGTTCTATCTGGTGTAACTTTGTCGGCACTCACATGGAAATGCCGATGCCGTCCTGTAGCGGGATTGGGCGACTTTAAATACCGGCAAAGCAGGTCTTTAAATACAGTGAAAAAAGTGTCGATAGCTGCAGCCGCAGTCTTTCGGTGAACATTCCAGTCAACTTTGGAAAATACCTCTTTCGTGGTGATCATGCTGGGGAACATTCTATTCATTTGTGATTCAAATGCAGTATACGAGTGGCCCATGATAAGATTGTGATAAATTACCATCAGCACATCCCTCGTCAACGTTTCATCAAGGCAACGTTTATTCTTTAAATCCAAGGCCAACTGGCGTTGAATCTGATCACGATCTCGTAGGGCTTGTGTGCATGCTTTATGTATTAAGCCATCGGCATGCTTTTTCACCAGATGACTGCGTCTGTTCAGAGGAATGCCATTTTCTATCCAGCGCAGTCCTTTGTGACCTCCCTTCATTCCTACTACGATATTCTTGTTCTGCATGCAAGTCGCACAGAAGGCTAATGATCCAGAACTAGTACTCCTACGAAGCAGCCAAGGATATCTTTCGGCAACAGATGCATCGCGAGCTTTTACCGCCTCAGGGGAAACCTTCTGTTGTAGGTCATTTAACTGTTTCAGCAAGTCGTCGCGGGAGACGAACTTGACCTCGGTGCTCTTAATCCTGGCAGATAAATTACGAAGCTCCAAAAGAATATCATTCAGAACGTCTCCATCCGTGCTTGTTTCGTAATCGCATGCTGGTAGCGACTGAATTTCGTGAGATTTATCCCCAGAGGTCGATGGGAAGACTTCATGTATTGGGGATTCAATCCGCTCTCGACTTGGCTGAACTTCAGCTTCATTACTGTCGAGATCCTGGCCGAGCATATTATCGCATGGGCTGGGCATACTAACACATGGGTCGAGCATACTATCACGTGGGGAAACGATACCATCGGCGTGGGCATCGCTAGTTTCCGAATGATGCGAGTCTGAGCCGGTATCTGGCACCACGGGCAATGACATGATGACATCATCGCCAACATCGGTAACGGGTTCGTGGGTTGGCAATGCCTGCTTAGAGCGAATTTTTCTGGCAGCGTTTGCCTTTTCTATGAGATAACCCGTAACGCTTTTGGGGCTCATTCTTTTGGCAGCATTAAATTCTGATTCATGCTTTCTACGAATGTGTCTCGGCAAATTTTTTTGAGGATGCTATGACCTCCTTACAAATGCAACATGCAATTTTGGCAGAAATGTGTGAAATTGAAGCGAAGCGAACCCTTTCGTACGACTTCTTATATTTTGAACCATATCTTTTGCGATTACCGCCCAGCTCCTGCAAAACGGAGAAAAAGTAAATGGCCGCATACAATGTGAAGTGGGCAGCTTTGCATTTAAACTGGCACCACTGCTGGGAACATGGGTACATGTCCGAGGTATGGCGTAACTGAATGTGGATTCATGGCAAATATTAGAATCATGAATGGGTTAGCAGCAGCTATAAGCTTAGCAGCTATAAGAGAGCATAATGCGCAAAACACCTTTCACGCACGGTAATGCGTCAATCGTTATTTACTATATACTGCATGCACGAATGGAGGGCAATGTGTATTCTAGATACACATAAATCCAAAATATTTCATCACGTTGACATTTTATGGGTAAACCTAACTTTCCATGATACCATTAATTTGTCGTTCAATGGACATATTGAGCACGTCACGGTTCAAACCACAAAAAGTAATTTTTAATGCACCATTAATGCCAAATGATATGAAATGTACGAGAGGGAAGCAATTCCCTAGCATTCAATACACACCTAAATACCGGTAATAACGAATTCCAGAGTGTCGGCCGATAACATGCATCGGCGAATTTATTATTAACTGAAGAAAACTAACAGAACACTCCAGCTCAAAATGCCACCGTGGAATCCAGCGGAGCCTTTCATCGCATAGGTCAGCTACTTCGTTGGTTACTGGTTTTACGACACATCGACCGCTGAGTCATGTAGCGTCGCCAATCTCTCACGCCGATTGGTCGCGGGCGAAGAGTAGCGGCAGGTGAGACTCGAACCCACAACCTTTAGATTGCGAGACGGCCAACTTACACCTAGGCTTCTCGTCCCCTAGGTCAGCTATTTCCTCACCATTTCTCGGGTGCGTTCGAGGACAAAGGGACGTGAAACAGCGACACGAATGGATTTAATTTAAAGTAGGAAATTGCGCAATGATTGTTCCATGGTCTCTGGTCTGCTTATCTGGTCTTCATGGTCGTCTCTAACGTGACATGCTTATTATATTCTGTGCGGTGCTCACAGTCGTGCATATATCTAAATATGCTTCCAAAATTGGCAGTGCAGGACAAAATCCTGACAGAAAACATTCGCTACAACCCAATTCCGCCATATGAACTTCCCATAGCGTTTCCGAGGGGACGCGGGAAATCACTTCACCGTAGCAGATTTTCGTTATAACTGTCATAGACTTAACCTTTCCACCTTTCGCTATAGACTTAACTTCACTGGAAGTGTGTATCCACCTGCACCCCCACCCCCACACACAGAAAGCTGGGTCTCGAAACCATACTTACAGGCATAGCAGGGAGACTCTGGCCTACAGGCTACCAGACTCTGCAGGCTCAGGCACCTGCGTAAAAAATCCTGCCAAAAATTGTCGAGTTAGTATGAGTACATCAGTGTATACCCGACTCGGTATCAATGAAAACGCAATTAAAGACAAATACACAAAACATAGGTGCAGAGTTGCACCTATATTTTGCACCTAACCAAGAAAGGATATTTTGGCCCAGAGTTGGCCAAAATATCCTTTCTTGGTTACACTTTGTGGACAATAACTAGTTTTGGGAGATGTTCAGAGCACTGCTACCGACAACAGAGTTTGGGAGCTGGTGCAAATGTCAAAATTCCTTGTTGGTAAAGAGACTAGTATTAACAAACAAGGACTAGTATTAACGCCGTCTCTTCGGTCAGATCCTGCAGTTATTGGTTTTACAACGCGTCGACCGTTGGGTCATATAGCGTCGCCAATCTGATGGCGACGTCAGAATCTTTGATTTAACTCTATTAAGCAAATAATCAAAATTAAGTAGCAAAAACGGGGAAAAATTCAAAATTCCATGGGTAAGTTGCGTTGCATCCCTAGAGATAAGCATACGCTGGCAGTTTCGTTAAAATATCTGCGTCCGTTAAAGCGTGACTGTTTTTTTTTTTTTTTTAAAAATCGAAGTGACCTAACTTGACCCTGGTTAACTCGTTGACCCCAGATGGCCTTACTTTAAAATTTTGAAGCAGCATGCCAAATTGATGTGGGAAAAGGTATGCCAAATTTTGGCGCGCTGCCTCACGCCGCTCGTTCACTGTCCGCGAAAAGCTTGAGGGGACGGTTGAAAGCCGCCCCTGAGACGGGACGGGTCTAATTGAATTCATAATGTTCATCGGTCGAGAACATCTGTGGTCCTTCATTCCTGACCCATGTCAGTAGGCCATTTGGAGTCGTGTCATACGCGCACACTTCTCGGGAATTATCTTATTATCGGATCGGGACTCATCTGGATAATTCCACCAGTCTCACCTGTTGGTCGATGTTTTCATTTCACGTCGCGCCCAGAAGCTGGCATTGGCGCCACCCGCTTCTTACCCTGGCAGGGATGGCGAGCACCGCGAGGAATACAAATCAAACCGACGAGCTAAGACGACGCAACTCGGGCGACGCACATCCGGCGCCGCCACCCGCACCCGGAAAACAGAGAACGTGATGGTGCGCCCCGTCGCGATGAGCCGGTTTTACAGCGGAAGTTTCCTCATAGGTCACGTGGTCTCAGGAACAAGATAGAGGGAGATTGGCGTGAGAGATTGGCGACGCTACATGACTCAGCGGTCGATGTGTCCAGATTGCAGTGCATAATGATACCATTGAGTCATATTGTAGATTACTTTGCTCCCATGTAAGCTTCATAGCTTCTTTGGCAGGCACTAGGTTGGAAGATCTTTAAATATCTACAGAAGATGTAGAAAAACCGTTGCAGAATATAAAACGTAATGGAGCTTCTAGACCAGACAATATATAGGCTAGGACCTTATTAGAGAGTGCTACAAGCTTTAGCAGTTCCTCTTGTCATTTTCAACCTGTCTATGGAGTATTCTGAAGTACCTGAAGATTGGCAAAATGCAAATGTAGTATCCATTTTCAAAAAGGGAAGTATGAAGTGTGTACGAATCTACAGGCCATTCAGATTGATAACAATAGTTTGCCAGCTACTACAAAAACTGGTCAAACAGAATGTTCATGCTCTGATTAAGTGATTAAGAAGTCATTGAGATGACGTAAACTCTCCTTTCTGGTGCAGATGGGTGGTTTTCAGTTCCCGATCAAAACAATGCATCCTCCTCAATCACAGGTGATCGGGAGTCCACCGGGCGGAGTTGGGCGGCCGGCGGTCGCCATGTCGGACTCGGACTCGGACTCGGAATGCGACTCTGGCGGCGACGGCGGCGGCCTGGACATGACGGCCGTGCTGTTCGGCAACATCGACAGCGCCGGACGGCTGGAGGGCGACCTGCTGGACGAGGAGGCACGCACACAGCTGCATGTCCTCTCCAAGCGGGGCCTCGGCCAGCTGCTGCACGACGTGGTGGGCGCCGCCGCCGCCACCGACGACCACCAGTCAGGTCGGTCGACGGCGGGGCTGGGCTTGGCCTGTTGAATAAATGATCTGTAGTGTGAAATTTGATGCATTCCGTTTCGGAAAGGATTATTCTTTTTGTTTGTTTCGGACATGAAAATCTATCATTTGTGCTTCCCATTCAGTTTAGGGCACCTTAATAAAACAAAAGATTGCAGGTTCAAACAAAACAGCCCCATTGAAAGTGTCGGCAAATGGTTTTTCGGATATGATAATACTCAGGATGACATACATCCAGGACAAAATCATGCTTCAAACATTGGATGGTGTTTGGTTAAGATCAGGCCAATCCATCGGACTGGAGGGTAGGGAAAGAAAAATGTGAGGTCTTGATGCATTGTGCGCCAGTTACGTCGAGTCAGCTGATGGGCAGTTCAGGCCAGACTAGTGGGGCCGGAGCGTAAGTCACGCCAGTTGGCCTACGAGTTGGGCTAGTCTGTGAGTCAGGTCAGGTCAGGTCAGGTCAGGTCGGGTCAGGTCGGGTAGGGTGGGCCCGGAGCGCACGCTACACTAGTTGGCCTTCATGTCGGGCTAGTGTGTTAGTGAAGTCAGGCCGGGTCAGGGGGCTCGGAGAACACGACACCCCAGTTAGCCTGCAGATCTGGTTAGTGTGTTAGTGAAGTCAGGTCGGGTCAGGGGGCTCGGAGCGCTCGACACCCCAGTCAGTCTGTGGGTCTGGTTAATGTGTTAGTGAAATCAGGTCGGGTCAGTGGCCCCGGAGCGTACGTCACACTAGTTGGCCTGCGGGTCTGGTTAGTGTGTTAGTGAAATCAGGTCTGGTCAGGGGGCTCGGAGCGCTCGTCACACTAGTTTGCCTATGGGTTAGGCTAGGCTGTGGGTGAGGTCAGGTCGGGTCAGGTCAGTCTCACGGCGCTCACCACCACGGTACGAACGTGTCTACAGTGCAGGGGAACCACGAGTCCAGTCGCATGACTGGACTCGTGGTCGCGAATCATGCCAATCACATGAGGCCAGTTATAGAGGAGGTAGGTGCTAGATTGAGCCAGGTCGTGCTCAAGTATCAGTGGCCTGTCTCCCCGAGTATGTACTGGGCTCGTAATGGGCGCAAAATGACTTCGGTAGTCGACGCGACCCCAAGCTCCAATGCAGCATCATGTCTTTCTCGTGTGCTGCAGCGAATCGTGGCTTCCTGTGGCTCTTACGTTTATGTTTGCGGTATCGTTTCGTGTTGAGTCGGGCTGTCCCTGTGTGTGGCGGGCTGTATTGTGATGTAGTGTATAGTGCTGTGCCACCTGGGTGACATTTGAACCTGCAAGGCGACAGGGACGCACAGTTTGGTAGCACGCGGCGCCACCTGGGTGACATGTGCTCCTGCACGGCGGCAGGGATGGAGGAGGACGAGGAGCCGGTGCCGTCGCCGTCTCCCACCGCTGTCGACTACTACAACATCACCGAGCTGGCCGAGGAGGACGCCAGCTGGAACACACAGAACGGCTCAGATGGTGCGCCCGACCACCCGCCGCTGCCCACGGCTGCCGGGAGGCGCCGGTCGGCCGGCAATCAGATGGTGGCTGAGTGCATAATTAGTGCACAATAAGCTACATGTATATGTATATATATATATATATATATATATATATATGTATATATATATATATATATATATATATATATATATATATATATATATATATATATATATCTACATATATTATATATATACATATATATACATATATATACATATATATATATATATATATATATATATATATATATATATATATATATATATATATATATATATATATATATATATATATATATACATACATACATACATACATACATACATACATACATACATACATACATACATACATACATACATACATACATACATACATACATACATACATACATACATACATACATACATACATACATACATACATACATACATACATACATACACACACACACACACACACACACACACACACACACACACACACACACACACACATACACACACACACACACACAGACACACATACATACATACATACATACATACATACATACATAGATATGCATACATACACATTTTCTAAGCATATATATATATATATATATATATATATATATATATAGTTAATGTGTTAATGTGCCGCAACCGAATAAGAACAACGACTGTGATGGCTAATACTTCCCTTGGCGCAAAATGACCACATTGACCGCGTACACTGCATCCCAGTTCACCACGGATATTCCTCGGACTACGACCACGTCTATGACCGTGACCATGTTTCGGATGGCAACTGTGACCATTCTGTGAGCTGTGCCAATGGCCCTGCGCCGTTTCAGACTACGACGCCGACGACGAGGAGCGGCGCGACTCGCGTCTGATGCCGCCGCCCGTCGTCGCTGCGTCGACACCGCCGCCGGCACCGGCGCCGGCGCCGCGCCGCAAGCAGCTCAATACGCCGCTGGGCTCGATGCTGCCCGAGAAGTACGCCGACGTCGAGATCACGGACCTGTTCCCCGACTTCCGCGAAGACAAGGTGCGACAACCAGCCACTGGCTGTATGTCCGTCCGTCTGTCTGTGTCCGTCCATCTGTTCGTCCGTCTGTCCACCTGTCCGTGTCCGCCCATCTGTCTGTCCGTGTCACTTCGTCCGTCTGTTCGTATGTTCGTCCATCTGTTCGTCCGCCTGCCAGTGCCCGCCCGCCTGCCCGTGCCCTCCCGCCTACCCGTGCCCGCCCGCCTGCCCGTGCCCGCCCGCCTGCCCGTGTCCGCCCGCCTGCCCGTGTCCGCCCGCCTGCCCGTGCCCGCTCGCCTGCCCGTGCCCGCCCGCCTGCCCGTGCCCACACGGGCACGTCGTCCGTCCGTCCGTCCGTCCGTCCGTCCGTCCGTCCGTCCGTCCGTCCGTCCGTCCGTCCGTGTCCGTCCGTCCGTGTCCGTCCGTCCGTGTTGCTCGTGTTGCAAGTACGGTGTATGCAGTGCGGAAAGTGATATGGATATTGTATTATGTTGGCGTACGAATGTTTGTTGCGCATCTGCTCCCACTATTGACCACACATCTATCCTTTCTTTGTAAATATCTGTGAGTTCAACCCAGACTGTCCGTAACAGCCACTGCACGTGGAGGACATGTATTGTTAAATAAATAAATAAATAGCTCTGTTGGTTAGAACGCTGGCCTGCACTGGTCTCCCTTGTCCTGACAATCCGTCCGGACACGGACGGACGGACGGACGGACACGGACGGAAGGACACGGACGGACACGGACGGACGGACACGGACGGACACGGACGGACACGGACGGACGGACGGACGGACGGACGGACACGGACGGACGGACGGACACGGACGGACGGACGGACGGACGGACACGGACACGGACGGACGGACACGGACGGACGGACACGGACGGACGGACACGGACGGACGGACACCGACGGACGGACACCGACGGACGGACGCGGACGGACGGACGGACACGGACGGACGGACACGGACGGACGGACACGGACGGATGGACACGGACGGACGGACACGGACGGACGGACGGACGGACGGACGACGTGCCCGTGTGGGCACGGGCAGGCGGGCGGGCACGGGCAGGCGAGCGGGCACGGGCAGGCGGGCGGACACGGGCAGGCGGGCGGACACGGGCAGGCGGGCGGGCACGGGCAGGCGGGCGGGCACGGGTAGGCGGGAGGGCACGGGCAGGCGGGCGGGCACTTGCAGGCGGACGAACAGATGGACGAACATACGAACAGACGGACGGAGTGACACGGACAGACAGATGGGCGGACACGGACAGGTGGACAGACGGACGAACAGATGGACGGACACAGACAGACGGACGGACATACAGCCAGTGGCTGGTTGTCGCACCTTGTCTTCGCGGAAGTCGGGGAATAGGTCCGTGATCTCGACGTCGGCGTACTTCTCGGGCAGCATCGAGCCCAGCGGCGTGTTGAGCTGCTGGCGGCGCGGCGCCGGCGCCGGTGCCGGCGGCGGTGTCGACGCAGCGACGACGGGCGGCGGCATCAGACGCGAGTCGCGCCGCTCCTCGTCGTCGGCGTCGTAGTCTGAAACGGCGCAGGGCCATTGGCACAGCTCACAGAATGGTCACAGTTGCCATCCGAAACATGGTCACGGTCATAGACGTGGTCGTAGTCCGAGGAATATCCATGGTGAACTGGGATGCAGTGTACGCGGTCAATGTGGTCATTTTGCGCCAAGGGAAGTATTAGGCATCACAGTCGTTGTTCTTATTCGGTTGGGGCACATTAACACATTAACTATATATATATATATATATATATATATATATATATATATATATATATATATATATATATATATATATATATATATATATATATATATATATATATATATATATATATATATATATATATATATATACATATACATGTAGCTTCTTGTGCACTAATTCTGCACTCAGCCACCATCTGATTGCCGGCCGACCGGCGCCTCCCGGCAGCCGTGGGCAGCGGCGGGTGGTCGGGCGCACCATCTGAGCCGTTCTGTGTGTTCCAGCTGGCGTCCTCCTCGGCCAGCTCGGTGATGTTGTAGTAGTCGACAGCGGTGGGAGACGGCGACGGCACCGGCTCCTCGTCCTCCTCCATCCCTGCCGCCGTGCAGGAGCACATGTCACCCAGGTGGCGCCACGTGCTACCAAACTGTCGCTAACAGCATACCTCATCGTCGAGCAACGCTAAATTATTCCCCCAGCTGCGTCGCGGTTAGAATCAAAGTTGCCATTATCAAACCACTTGTCTCACTATACGTCTCACCACCAGCTGCAACCCCCACACAACAGGAACTGAGCGCCTTGCTGCTTCAGGCTCCCCCACCAATTCTCATAAATGGAGACTTTAACGCTAACTGCCCCTCATGGAGATTCAACCAGATGGACAATAGAGGCCGCGAAATTTGCCGATTCATCTCCGACCACAACTTAGCACTTCTAAATACCAGGGCCACCACCCGCCACAACCCGACGAAAGGAGGTTCGGACAGTTGCAGTGATGTAACGTGCTGCTCCCAACGATTAAGCTCACTAGTTGACCCTGGGCTGAACGACGACTACCCAATCACAACTAGGCTCAGCGTGGACGTCATCCACCACACCAAATAGTTCAGACGGTCATGGAATTTAAAAGAGCGGACTGGACGAATTCGATGATCAGTTGGACCTCAGCCTTGCATGTTTAGAGAACAGCAAGATCAAAGCAATGCTCAAGGCCACCAACTCAGCAGCTCGATACTTAATCCCCAAAAGTAATACACCTAGAGAAAAGGCATCACCATGTTGCGGGGGTGGAGATGGCCAAGTGGTAAAGGTGTTGGGCTCTGGGTACCGAAGGTCCCGGGTTCGACATTAGTACCGTTCGGAACTTTCTCAATCCCGCGGCTCACCGGCGAAACGGTGTGTGCGGCGCCATTAGCCGCGAATGTGCATAAAGTTCGTCCCAAACCACCCAATAAACAGTAAGAAGTGCGTTTGCGAAGCACACCTATCAGCATGCAGACAGTCTCAAGAACACTGTCGGTACACAAGTCAAATTTCACACCAAAATCGGTGTCAATCTTTTGTGTCATAATTCAATAGGTTCACCCCTACCGGCAGGATCTGGGACCGGATAAAGCGCTTCATCCTGAAACTCCCACCATCAGGTTCCTTTCCTTAGCTGACGGTGATAAGACAGCACATCACTTATCGACAACAAGTTGCAGACAACTTTAAACTACATTACGCCAGCGTCTCTGTCAAGAACACCTAAGCCACCACCACAGTAAGCTCTCTGAATGCCTTCGCATCAAATACAAAGTTCAACTCAAACGGCACAGAAGACTACAGCCAATCATTCACTATACAATCTCCTAAACACTGCTAATACAACGCGGCGCTGTCGGCGGCGGCGGCGGAGTCTGTGCGCGGATGAAAGGCATGTGTTTATCGACAGCACGCTGCAGGGGTAGGGTCAATGGACGAGGTGCCGACTCAGTCTGATACTGAGCCGTCACTGGCCACCACCCTCACGCAGGCGCGGACGAAGGGATGCTCGCAAGTTGGCCACGTTTCTCACTGTATCTAGGCTCCGAAGGGCGGCTCAAGTAAAAGGAAAATTAATCGATGTCGATAACCTGGACAGGTTTCCCGGCCGTTGCTAAAATGTCGCTATTGGCCAATGTGACCATGAATGATTTCAAAATAGTGACTTGAAAAAGCGAAAGTGGTTAACAGTTGTTGGCATGTTGGTGTAAAGAGAGGATTGAACTGTATCTTCGCCTTTGCATTGCATGCGTGTTAAGTTGTCCGCCCCTCGCTGTGTGAGGGCTCAATTTACCCGCTCACCCAATCCTGCCTACTAACTTTCGGTTGAGGTTGGGTAGAACACTGTGTTGAATGATGTAGCCCCGCCTTCAAATCTAGGATTTGCATTAAATCCTGTTGAATACACAAGTTTTTGTTTGCCTCTTTTGGATGTTATCCCAGGTCAGGTCTTCGATCGTCGTCACCGTAGTTTCGTGCGTCGCCATATAGTTTTAAGACCCGGTGGTTGAATGTCAATGATGTGCAAACGGCAGACCATGACATGCACCAAGCTCAAGGTTACCAGTACGCTCAAGCTTAACGGAAAATGCGTGATGAGCTATTGAACTTAATGATCTTCAAAGCAGACTGTTTTGAGCACTTTGTTTAGCAGTGTTCTTCATGAAATGTAATAAGTGCATCAATATAAGGCCAAGTATTCCCTTTATGATGATAAAAACACTACAGTTTTGTTCGTAAAAAGCTCGAAAGCCAGTTTACGAACATCCTCACATAGGGAGATAAATAGGCATGCAAGATTGTAAAGCGTGTCCTGGTAAAGCGTACTCTTGCCAATTTTCCTTCGCTAGTCCGTATTTTATCATGTAGAGCGGCCGTCAAACGTGCATCCATGGTACGTTTAAGATCATATCTACGTTTATTGGATCTACTGGATTTAAACCGTGTACACTTTTATGGGATATTCATCCCTATACGTGCCGTGGATTTGTATATATATATAAATTGGAGACAGAGCTAGAGGCGTAGCTAAGGGGAATCCAGGACCCAGTAATCCCCTCAGCAAAAATGCACTATATTAACAAGACACTTTGGAGTTTGCACCACGCCAAACGAGAAATAATAACACACTCTTCGCGCCGAAAGTGTTACCGGAAAATTACATTTTGGGTTCGCCTCCCCACAAGAAAATCCTGGCTGCGCCACTGGACAAAGCTATGCATACAAAACAATCAAAATCCAATTCGCAGCTTTGCTTCGTGACCCTGCTTGAAGTAATCTTTATGTATGTATGCATTTTGCATCATTTGTCTATGTACTCTTTTGACGATCTCCTCTGCAGGCAGTTCATGCTAAGCATTTCGGTGTATGGCTATAGGCCGTATTTATGGGAAGCCCACTACATTAAGAAGACCTGCCCTAGCTTCATGACTTTGATTTACTGGAATTTTATTATTTTGCAAAAAGTTTGCTAATCAACTGCTAAAAGTTCGCATGTGTTCGTTGTACCTACGTCGATCATGATAATTGGTCTTCTTGGTGTTGACAAAGTTATGTAATATGTTGTGCATCTTGTAGGTATATGGCTGAAGTCATCGCTGGGATTACTGCCACGTATGTAGCGTATTGTTTACATTAGGTTGCCTATCTGCCCGCAGTTATTGTTGGAATTCGGACTGGGCGTTTTTGTAACAAGCAGCTTAAAATGAGCACCTGAATTATCACATATCGTGTGTGTCTACGACGTCTACAACCCTTGTGGTTGCTGGCTGCTCTACTCTTTATTCGTATCCCGACGTTGGGCTACCCGTCATAATGTAAATGTCTGTTGTTTTGCTTTTTGTTTGTGCTGGAAAAACCAGGGTCATCGGATCTCCATAGATGCTTGCGTCATGTTTTCACGCTGCTTCTCCAGAGGGGTAGTGAGCCCTGATGTCTTACAGTAGGTAGGCATTGAACGGAGCCTCACGAAGTTTGATGAGGGATTGCAAAGGGTGACGCCACGAATTTGAAATCGGGGGCCATAGTATGTTATGTCGACTTTTTGGTGCAACGTCATCCAGGTAGCCTATGATATGTTTTGTTTAATCAGACCACATCCGCTTAAAAAGACCCCACGTCTTAGCCTCGTACAACATTCGCTTATGCGATGCTTTTCGCCCCCTGATTTTTGTGGCAAACAGGGCAACACTTATTGGCCCCTGGCTGCATGTCTTCGGCATCGAAATCACGTGATTATTGAAGGGATATTGTGAGCAGACGTGTGCCAGAATTCCAAAGTGGAATTGTATTTTTTTAATCTTTAGCCACCAGACAATATTCCGCACGAAATCGAGAAATACGGATGTTTGTTTTTTATATACTGGGGTCTACTCCATGTAAATCATTTTTGTTCAACTCAAAATTAACCAACACAGCTCGAAGTCTCATTTTGACCATCCATCACTCCGATATTTTATGGTGCAGCACCCGAACAGCTTATGGTATCGCTTTGAAAGTCTGAATGCCTTGTATTACGTGATTCCATTGTGCCAAAAATTTCTTCTATGTTTTGAGACAGCGTAGGTAGGGCGGGTCAAAGTCTGTCCACAGCAACGTCTCAATGCGGCTTTTATATGTACATTGAGATATGTGTCTTTTCATAAACTGCCGTTGCCTTGGCAAGTTACCGGTCGGCCGGAGGGCTCGGGAGGATCCACCGCCGCCGTCTGCACCCAACCCATATGTCCGCCTGAACTGCACTGCAGCCCCTGCCATGCACCGAAAGATTCCGACAAATATTAATGTTTTTCACAAAAGCCTATATTTTACAATGGAACTTCCGCAGTTTAATCTCCGAATGGACAGATATGAAAGCTGTTTTTAGTATCTTAATCCATATCATCATCGCACCTCGAGAAGCATGGTTGTTGCCTACTGATCAATATAACTTCAATTTTTTTTCGCCCCTAATGCCAAATAATAAATGCGCTCCTAAGCTCAAATAATAAATCGATCAATTAAAACTTGAATATTTTCAATTATTAACTGTACCATCACGACGAGATGCGTGGACCACACCGCTGTGGAAGTACAGCGTTATATATCAGCAATGACTACACACACACACACACACACACACACACACACACACACACACACACACACACACACACACACACACACACACACACACACACACACACACACACACACACACACACACACACACACACACACACACACACACACACACACACACACACACACACACACACACACACACACACACACACACACACACACACATCCCCACCACACACACACCACACACACACACATACACACACACATACATACACACACACACACACACACATACACACACACACACACACACACACATACACACACACACACAGACACTCACACACACCCAGACACACACACACACACACACACACACACACACACACACACACACACACACACACACACACACAGACACACACACACACACACACACACACACACACACACACACACACACACACACAAACAAACAAACATACAAATTTAACTTAATTCACATTTACAAGCCGTAGCATGTAGTGTGCTCTTCATGGCCGGAATATAGATGTATGTACACTTTATATTCTATCATATGCAGCCCACACCAACATTTTGACACAATTAGAACATCTTATAACACATTGCAAACACCCTTTCATATTACTCGGAGATTTTAACGCATATAGTCCAGCTTGGGACAATACATGCACACATGCAAAGAACACATTTTAAAAACACTGAACACATTTTAAACCATCCTAATGTTACTGAGCACCGGAGAGCCAACCTTTTTCACCTTGGACATAATAAAGAAAGTGTCCTTGATTTATCAATTTCCTCTCCGTCTCTGGGCAATGATTTTGCTCGGACCATAGACACCGATATTCATCACAGCGATCACTACTCCATAAAATTAATTTCTATTTTTCAACCCCGACCGATACCATACCCAGTTTTATCCTCCGCTGGAAAATTTCGTAGTCCGATTAGACAGCACTTCAGGAACTTTCACATATTCAATACAACCACGACATTTATCCCGTCGAAAACATGAACCTAATTACAATCACACTTTTTCAAGCAGCTTTTACGGCTATTCCACCAACAAATCTTTTCGCAAAAATAATACTAGTACGTTGGTGGTGTCCAGAAGTAGTACAAGTCATCGCAGTTAGAAAAAGAGCTTCTCGAAAATATCTTGGACCTCTCGATCACGCAATTTACTTCATCGAAACCATGAACAAGCCCGAACCCCCGTATCAATCACGATGCTGGGTGCCGTTCATGGTTTTCATATATACAGCAATTCGCCTTTCAAACATGTTTAAGCCAATATGGCGATTAATCCGCTGGTTGTCGGGACACATTTAAACAACTCCCGGTCCTCAAAATCCACAACCTTACCATTGCAAACCCACAAACAATTGCAAACATCATATCTGGTGCCATAGACCATAATATATCGGACAACTAAGGACCTAATTTCTTGCAACATGCACACCAAAGGTCACACCAATCTCGACCTCTTGGATTCCGACAATTCCTAGGACTACAATGCTTCTTTCAGCTTTTTGAACTGGAGAATACCATTTTCTCTGCCGGTGACATTTCAGTATGGCCTGATAAATTATATTATTCTTTCTTTCGACATTTGTCTTACCACACCAAACAATATATATATATATATGTTTATATATCAGTCACATTTAATTACTTATGGGCAAATCACGTCTTTCCTGAAGCATGGCAAGAAGCTATCATCATTTCCATTCCAGAACCCTGCAAAAATCCCACTAGTTTTCTTCGATCCATTTGACGCACCAGTTGTTTAGGAATACCTTTTGAACGCTTAATTATTAATGGACTGACCTGACACCGAGAAACAAATTATCTTATATCTCCCTTCTAATGTGGTTTTCGACGAGAGCGCAGCACCATGGATTATTTTATTAGGTTAGAGGCCGAAATCCGCATCATTCTAACACTTTATCTGATGGGAGTGAAGGTCCGTTTCCTGCGAGTGCCCAGCCACTGCAGCATCCCAGTAAACGAAGAAGCCGACAATTTAGCAAAAGCATCATTCATCACAAAAATCCCAAAGCATCGCAGAAGTTCCACAATATTTTGAGAGCATTAAATCACCAATGGAACAGAGCATTCGACATTTATCGACTCAAAACAGGACCCAAAGCACAAACCATACACAATTACATGTCGTCAAACCTGTCGTCGATACCTGGACCACATTATATAAAAATAGATACTAAAAGAAGTCCAATCGCGTTTACGTGTCAACCATACTTTGCTTTCCCATCGATATATCTGCTCGGCTTCACCTCGACCTGCATGCCCATCATGCAACATCTATTTTGCAGTACCACATATGTTCTTTCATTATCAGCAGTACCACAAACCTCGAAAAATGCTGACAGAACGCCCCTGGTTACGTACAATATTGCCAGCTTGTGATGTTTGAAGAAAACATGTCGCGTGCTCTGAACTGTTCCGCTTAATTGGTGGGCACGATAACATCTTCATCCGTAATCGCGCCGGGTTCGACTCTAGCGCCACTCAGGACATTTCCCAATCCCGCGGCCCACCGGCGAAACAGTGTGGGCGGCGCCATTAGCCGTGAATGTGCATAAAGTGTGTCGTGAACCAACCAATAAACAATCCGTAATCGCGGGAGGGCATGAAGCCGGCAACCACAACTTTATTATGGGTTTGACTGTGCTCCGGTTTGCCAGAGTTGAGCCCAAGTTAACCCTTCGGGCACACAGTGCGAGTTCCACGCATTGCCTGAGTAGCGGATAAACTCCGCCTTTCCCCACGAAATCCTGAGCATCTGTGAGAGTACCCTTGAACTCGATATTTCCTGCAAGCTACCCAAGCAATTTACTAGCTGGGTATTTTGTCGCATCTGTCTCATCTGGATACTTTGTTGTTGCAAATGTGCTCTGATATGCGCCATCAAACTGATACCTTGAGGTTATTTTACAGTCCCGTTTGGAGGGGAAATAGTTTGGTCCCATCTTCAGGTCGTTTGTATGGCATGACCCCCGTGCTTTTTGTCGATTTCTGCATGCCTCGCCAAAGTCGTAATGGTAAACTTCACGAGCGTTGGGAGAACGCATTCCCCCTCCTCTGTTGTTGTGACTTCGATGACGGTACCTGTACAGTAGGGTGTGTCGCCTGAACGGTTTTTCTTATGCATAGTGAAATTATCGTGCAGATCACCTTAAAAAACCCTGTGGTCGAAACCCAATCGAAATCAAATAATAAACAAAATATGCGACAGGCCGATAAAGAAACAAATTTACCGGGCACCCGGCGTTGAAGTCTCCAGTGATGGCGCTCCGTTGCGATTGGCATCTAACACCACGCGTCGGCCGCCGTTGGAGCGTCGCCGCGGCGCTGTGACGAAAAAGGCAGCAGTCGGTGCTGTGGATGACTTATGAATGGATTCTGGTTATTCAAAAACAGATCAGGGGAGCCGGGATATATCTGATTGCAAAGATTAAACTTCACTGAAGGACTGATCGCTCCACTTTCCTTTGTCTGTGCTCTACCTTTCACTGTTCTATGAATCATCATTCGAATAAATTGCGTACGCACTAACGACACAAAATAGCTTCGCATGCCATACATCCCTGTTTTAGTAGTCAATCCAAGTCTCCTGTTCCTTTTCGTTACTCAAGTTTCAAGGGAAACTGGGATTATCAGCAGTAGGGACAACCTATTAACGAAGGCGACACGAGCCGGCGGCGATCGTCGCATGGCGCGGGGGAGGGGTGGGATGGGGCGGGAGACGGCCGGCGCACGGTGAGGGTAGAGAACACAAAGAGCGAGACAGGGCAGGGGAGGGGAGGGGGAGACAGGGGAGGGGAGGGCCGCCGAGACAAGGCAGTCGGCGGCGGAGACACGGCGGGACGGCCCGAAAAAGAGTGGTTTGGTGTCTGCAAGTTGTGCCTACTGCCTGTGAAGTGTGATATTACCTGCGTCGGTGTCATCGGGGTAAGAGTTCGAACATGAAGACCCGCGCTTCCACCAAAGGGCTTTTGGTTCCTTCTGTACTAAAAACAAACCGACTGCCCACGAGAATTGACGTTCTGAATTACTTGAGTAAAGTGAATAGAGACTCATGCGTTGCGAACAAAAGGTTGAAAGAGAGGCTAGCACCCCATATAAAGTTTGTCGCGGAAAGTGTGATGAAAATGTGGTGCTGCGAAGGAATACCAATTGTTGGGAGGGCCCGAGTCGAACATATGGTTCGAGAATGCCGCGATCGCTACTTGCGATACATGAAAACTGCTGGAAAGAAGTCGGCATCACCAGGTGTACGTCCGTCCGGTGATGAGTGGTTTGGAAAATTGTTTGATATAGCCCGCTGCAAATGCGCTGACATCGATAGCTGCAAATGTGCGATGGCCGACAAAGTGCCACGAATGGAGTTTCCCTTTGTCCAAGACCAGAGAGGACCTCGCCAAATGCAAATCGGCACCGCAGATATCCGTGAAACTACTCGTCGACGCGCCATGGACGAAAGGAGGCGTCTGACCGCCGAGAGAGTCACATCTCCACAACCGGGACCTTCTGGAATGGCCCAGCTAGATTCTAATTCAGACCAAGATTCCGCCACAGATTCATCATCGCTCACATCTGTAGTCAATGAGTCAGAGTATGTGGTGAACAGACGAACTGCTAAATACGGCTCTAGCAGCAGATCGGTACGGAGTGTCTAATCGTGCGTGTGCTGCGATCATAAACGGTTTCCAAGTGGACATTGGTCGGATCACTTCTGACGATATGGACTGCATAGTGGATAGCAAAAAAGTATGGCGAGCAAGGGATCGGATTAGAAGAGAGGTAGTAGCCCAGAGCCATGAGGATCATGCAGGTCGTGTATCTGGTCTCTACTTCGACGGTAGAAAAGACAACACGCTTATGACAGCCAGCTCAAAGAAGACGGGAGAGCACATTGTGGTTGTGTCCGAGCCAGACAGTGCATATTTAGGACATTTTACCCCACAGACTGGGAAAGCGGAGAACATTTTTTCAGGACCTGAACGCCGTGGCATATGAGTTTGGTGCGGATGTTTCTGTGCTTGGCTGTGACGGCACGAGAGTTAATACTGGCCAAAAAGGTGGTGTTATCCGTTTGTTTGAGCTCGGACAAAAACGCCCGTCCACTGGTTTGTGTGCCAACTTCATACAAATGAACTTAATCTTCGTGCAGTATTTAGCCAGTTAGATGGAGTCACAACAGGATCTAAGTCGTTTAGTGGGCTGATTGGCCGGGCTGCTGCAGGCGCAGTAGAAACCGGTGGTGGATTTTGAGCCAATCGATGGCGGAAATGTTTCAGAAATGACGCAGGAGATTCTCAGTGACCTAAGTTCAGATCAGGCTATTCTGTACAGTCTGGCGCGTAGTGTCCAGACGGGCTACTGCGTATCTCAGATAGAACTGCGAAAATGAAGATCGGTCCACTAAACGACTCCAGGTGGCTGACTCTGGCGGCGCGAATTCTCCGGCTCTACACATCAACCGAACAGCCATCAGACAGTCTGAGAATGCTAGCGGAGTTCATCGTGTGCCACTATACTCCCATGTGTTTCTGCATCAAGAAGAACTGGAAATGTTCTGACGGTCCTGACAATGCGCTGCACAGCGTGCAACTTCTCAAAAGTTTGCGACCTGAGATAGCGGCCATGGTGCAGCCAGTAATACAGCGCAACAAAAGCCTTTTACCCCACTAAACACTTTCATTGAGTTTTATTAATGAGCTTCATCACCAGAATTCATTCATCAGTCATCCACAGCACCGACTGCCGCCTTTTTCGTCACAGCGCAGCGGCGGCGCTCCGACGGTGGCCGGACGCGTGGTGTTAGATGCCAATCGCAACGGAGCGCCATCACTGGAGACTTCAACGCCGGGCGCCCGGCAAATTTGTTTCTTTATCGGCCTGTCGCATATTTTGTTTATTGTTTGATTTCGATTTGGTTTCGACCACAGGGTTTTTTAAGGTGATCTGCACGAAAATTTCACTATGCATAAGAAAAACCGTTCAGGCGACACACCCTACTGTACAGGTACCGTCATCGAAGTCACAACAACAGAGGAGGGGGAATGCGTTCTCCCAACGCTCGTGAAGTTTACCATTACGACTTTGGCGACCTCAACCTCCAGGACTCCGTCAACCCCGGGGGGGCTGAGGGGGCGCGGCTACCCCGATGAAACTGAGCTGGCGGGTAGGACCGGGGAAGTTGTCCTACCTGCTCATAGTACGGATAGTTGATGTTGCAGGGCCAGGTGAAGGACATGGCTGTTGGGATGAGATGGGCATTGGAATGGGAGCGTTTGGAGGGAAGGACGAGGAAGGCACTCTTAGTCTCACCTCTCGCCGGTATGGTGGTCGCCGTGCCATTGGGGCACTCAATCCCCCCGCCACGGAAAGGTGGTACCTCGTCGCGGGGAGGGGGAATCCTGAGCTTTCTGGAGTGCCGACGCAAATTAAAAATAATGCTTTCCGAACCACGAAGGATCGATTAGATTCCCCAACAAGTTGGTTGAACCCGTAACCGCTAAGACGGATTTTAGATGCCAGTACGAGGATTTCGGTTTGATTATCATGCATTGCCAGAGGCTTAAAGCGGAGCTTGGCAAGGTTGGGGAAGCATCTCCATTCATCCCACACCGTGGCTTTGCCCATGTTCCCACCCCGTTATTCGGCATTCTCAGTCGAAATGAATTGGCTGTGTCACTGACGCCATGTGAATCAAACGTCTGTTATACATGCAATAATACAGTGGCAACAGCAATTTCAATGGTAAACCAGCTCCTACGCAACTTTAATGACAACTTAATTTGTGGGCGGAATGACAATTATGTGGTAATGCATGGCATTACCACGTAATACCATACATGTCTTCAACTAAATGTGTTCTATTTTTAACTTGAGGAAATATTTTCATTTTAAAATATGATTTCATTAATCGCGTCGTGTAACCTGAAACATCACGCATTTTTCAGTGCAGCACGACATAAATACGGTATTACAAGTTGTTTATCAATAAGATTGAGAATGCCAACAATCAGATGCCAAGATTGAGGAAGGCCCGCTCTCTCATTGCCAATTGTTTCTCGGTTGTGTACTCTGTGGTGGAGGTGAATTTGTATTTTTGACGCAGCGACTGCTGGCTGGTTATTGGTTTTACGAAACATCGACCGTTGAGTCATGTAGCGTAGCCAATCTCTCACGCCGATTGGTCGCGGGCTAAGAGTAGCGACAGGTGAGACTCGAACCCACAACCTTTCGATTGTGAGACGGGCAACTTACCCCTAGGCTACTCGTCCCCTTAACCCGCGCACGTCCGGGGGGGGGGGGGCAGATATCTGCCCCCTTCAGGTTTTTACTCATTTGCCGCCAATAACACCTTCTCCTGTTGAGTCACTGATAGCACTTGGTCACCCATCAAGTATGGAGCCTTCATATGCTGCTTACCTACATGCATGACTTTGCACTTATCAAAATTAATTTTCATTTGCCATCTTTCGGACCACTTCACAAGTTCGTCTAAGTCTTTTTGCAGAGAGATATGCTCATCTTGACCTGCTATTGCCCTAAAGACCTTCAAATCATCCGCAAATTTCAAAACTTTACTGCTTAGGCCACTTTCAATGTTATTTGCAAATATAATGAACAGTAGTGGCCTCAGTACTGACCCCTGGGGGACCCCACTAAGAACATTTTGTCATGATGACTTTGTACCATTTAGCATCACCCTTTGTTGTCTATCGGAAAGCCACAACTCTATCCATTTTAAGATGCTACCTGCAATACCATGGGACTGAAGCTGTATCATTAACCGTTTATGGGGAACCTTGTCAAAGGCCTCAATGAAGTCAAGATATGCTACATCAACCTGATTTACCTCATTAAATTGTTCTGTGGCGAAGTTAAAAAAGTCCAAGAGATTTGTGAGACACGACCGTCCTTTTCTAAACACATGTTGAGTATCTTGAATCAATCTGCTACCTTCCAGATAACTAACTATTCTATCCTTGGTAATTGATTCGAATATCTTGCAAACTAAGGATGTGAGACTTACTGGGCTATAGTTTTCAACTTTCCCTCTTTCTCCTTTCTTGAAAATAGGAACTACATTTGCCCTGTTCCAATCTGTTGGAATTTCATTTTGTGAAACTGATCTACAAAATATTATACTAAGTGAAAATGCCAGTTCCTTTTCAGTTTCCCGCAACACCCTAGCATAAATGTCACCAGGTCCTGTTGCCTTGTTTGGCTTTATTTTCCTGATATGATTGTAAACAACATCACTATCAATTAAATCAACATCATTTATCAGATCACATGTCACTGAACTATGGTGTACGGTCGGCAGATTGGTCATATCTTTCAATGTAAACACTGATTTAAACTGCTTGCTCAGCTCCTCAACCATCTCACTATCCTCACCCAATGTAGTCCCGTGTACTTCCAGTGGACCAATTCTGCTAGAAACTTTATTCAGCTTGTAGAAACTAAAGAACTTTTTACTGTCACCATTACAGTTTCTATCTAAATCCAGTTCTTTTGCTCGCTTTGCTGCTCTGGTTTTTTGCTTCAGTGTCTCTAGCTTTTCGATACGCCTTTAGATTAACGACATTTGAAACTTCTTTAAAGATTCTAAATGCAGTTTCTTAGCCTTAATTGCTTTTATAAAGTCTGGTGTAAGCCATGCTGGCTTTCCTACCCTTCTTTTGCGTCTTTGTTTTTGGGGACATGTCTAATCTGAATTTCCTTCAAGTAAGATTTTAACTTTTCCCACATTTCACAGGCATTTAAATTGGAGAATTTTTCTTCCCATCTGATGGCACTTAAAGCCGCTGTCCTGGAGTCAAAGTCTGCCCTGTTGAAATTTGGAACCTTTACCAAATTATCCTTAATAATTTCCCATAAATGTGCCTTGAATCTAACTATGTTATGGTCACTTCTTCCCAGAGTTTCTCCTACAGTCAAGTCTTGAACCAAGTCACTGAAATCCGAGAGTCACTTACATTAAGGCCTTATACCTACAATGACATGTTCCCCAAGTTGACATTATAGGTATAAAACCATAATTCGAAGAAATGGTTTCAGGTATGTTTTCTCAATATGAACTACGCCATATATAAGTAAATACTGGGGATGGCGTCCTTCGGTTCAAAGCCACCGGCACGCTAGGAAAAAAGATAAAACCTTCAAGCCTCAATTAATAATAGATATGCTTTACAAACGGCGGGGAAACTAATCGTGGGGAAAGCGCCATAATAGTGCTAATATGAAGGCATCATATTTAGTAGATTTATCAGGATAGTCGAAAACTAGAATATAATTCAGCAATATTCTATAATAAAAAAGTTTCTCGTGTATGACGTCACGTGGCGTAGGTTTCGTCTAGTTTAAACCAATTATACTAGAACTGCGGACTTCTGAGTACCTGTTGTCTCTAGTTATCTTGGATGATATTATCGTGACTTGGTTGTAAACAAGGCTCGTGGGCGTATTCGTCTCGGTAGTTCGGGGTGTGCACTGTTAGGTTTTCTTCACATTCAAGGTAATTGCAGTTTTGCTGTTACTTCATAGGTCATCGTGCATGCATGGCTCATGTAGCTTTTGCGTTGGTTTAGATAGCTTCTACTACCATCCTTAATTATTTTACTGAATAGTGATGTTTTCGGGATAATTGTAATGGATGGGGCGTGGCTATCGACATGCTGCAATCAACAAGGTACCTGGTTAGCTTTTGAAGAAACTAGATTTTCTAACAATGCATTCATTGATTTCAATTTCAGTCGGCCATCCGTTTAGTCTGCAAGTGCTGGCAGGTTTTAGTTAGCTTGCAAGATAGCACCAAAAATGGCTTGAACTTGGGTAAAATGGCATTTCCAATATAACCTACCTACATAGGAGATGAAATCTCTTAAAAAGTGCCTTAATTCCCACCCTGGTTACAAGCACAGTGTGTAGTGCAGAGAGTGATATGGGTATTGTATTATGTTGGTGTATGAATGCTTGTTGTGCATCTGCTCCCACTACTGACCACAAATCTATCCTTTCTGTGTAAATACCTGTGAAAGCCCAGACTGTCTGTATCAGCCACTGCATGTAGAGTGGCTGTGTGTATTGTGAAATAAATAAATCAATCAAGATGAAAGGATTTTTGTTCATTTTTTCTGAAATCTAACTTTTTTTAAACATGAGTTAGACAATGTGACCACTTATTTTATCTGCAAATGATTACTTTTCAGTGTGCAAAGAATTTCACAATCATAATCTTTACTCCACAAATATAGCCCAACTTGAATAATTACCCATGCCTGGTGTGTCACAGATGTGATGTAGAAGAAATACAACACTTCATGCATTCAATTTAATGCTCCTGAACACAAAACTATATGTTTTTGCCTTCATTGGACATTATTCCTGAGAAGGAATAAATATGTGCAGCTGTACAAACCCACAAACTTCGATCAAGGTCTGCTATTGGAACACATCCCGAAAGAGATTAGTAGGTATTGTCACAAAGAGGGGACGTGAGTTTAGTAGGAATTTTTACTAAATGTCTGGAATTTCACTGACATGACAGGAAATGATGCATGGCCTGGCCCAAATTTTTGTTTGGGTTGATTCTGGTTTTCCATTTAGATTAAGTTAAGTTTGATTATATTATTGCAAACCTAACCTAACCACCTAGGTTAGGTTAGGTTCAGAAACAATTGAGCCACAGAGAGGACCATCCAATTGATGTTGGAGCCTATGATGTCATTAATAGTATTGACTGCTGTTACTGAAAAGTAATCATCTGTAGAGAAAATAAATGGTCACATTATCTTACTCACTTAATAATGCATGCTATTCCCCCAAAAATGAACAAAAAACAACATTTAACTTCATTGCAATATTTACCAAGTTTTGCTAGGTTAGGTTAGTTGTTATGCCACATTTTTATTGTATTTATTGTTTTAAAACATTTCCTTTATGCTATGTGGCCTAACTCAACACTAGTCATTTGGTGCCATTTTGCTTACAACATCAGAAGGAAGTATTCATGCAGAAAATGATGCCCATTATCTTAGTTGCATTCATAAATATCTCATTGGAAAGAACTGTGACATGCTGCTGCGACATGTCACTGTGATGTGTCACTGTGATGTGCTGCTATGACACATGGCTGTGATGTTCTGATGTGATGTAATAATGTGATGTGCTGATGTGACATGCCACTGTGACCTGGTGCCATGACATGTCACTGTGACCTGGTGCCATGACATGTCACTGTGATGTGCCACTGTGATGTGCTGCTATGACACTGGCTGTGATGTTCTGATGTGATGTAATGTGATGTGCTGATGTGACATGCCACTGTGACCTGGTGTCATGACATGTCACTGTGATGTGCCACTATGATGTGCCATTGTGCCATGGTGATGTGATGTGGTTTTGTAACATGCTGCTGTGTTATGTGGTGCTGTGACATGCTGTTGTGACATGGTGATGTGATGTGCTGCTGTGACATGTTGTTGTGACGTGTCACTGTGACGTGCTGTGCATACCACCGTGACGTGCTGCTTTCAATGTGCTGCTGTGGTGTGCTGGTGTGATGTGCCACTGTGACGTGCTGCTGTGACGTGCTGTGACGTGCTGCTGTGTGACGTTGTGCTGTGACGTGCTGCTGTGTGACGTTGTGCTGTGACGTGCTGCCACCGTCGCCGCAGAGTTAGGCCGGACGACTGTCAGCCGCAGAGATGAGCGGTGAGCGGGAGAGCAGCGCGCTGCAGCTGGTCGGCATGTTCGCGCGCCGTGCCGGCCTGCTGTTCAGCGTGTACGCCGTCGGCTACCTGGGCTTCTCGCCGGCCTGGCTGGTGGGCGGCGTGATCCTGTCGGTGGTGCAGGAGAAGTGGCGGCGCGAGAAGCAGACTAAGCACGACGTGGGCCGTGCCATGGCACTCAGCAGCGAGCAGGTGACGCTGGCCAAGCTGCAGGACCTGCCGTCTTGGGTGAGTGCTGCGCCACACTGCTTATTAGATAGGTTTGTATTAGCCGTGCAATGGGGGGGGGGGGAACCATGATATTGAAATTTTCCATGATAAGATATGCACGTTTCGGGTATTGGCACTAGTTTCAAATTACGACTGGAACATCAATGACGGACTATATGATGCAATTTTGTTGACCATATCATGTATGGAGACTTGTAACAAGATGTCAACATTCTACCGGGAAGAATGTCGATTTAGCATTCAACTGGTAACAGCTTCTATTTTCATTGAAAACTGATACACCAGTGCAGCGTAGCGCATCTCAAGATTGCCCGTTATGTTGCCCGACGTGTGGTTATGTGACCTTAATATTCTCCAGCTCGAGTGTACCCGGTATGTTGACAGACGTGGTTCAGGACTTACAAATCAGATACCTGAGATCTGGAAGAAGGGAACTCCCACCGCAATCTTGAAACCTGGAAAGTCGCCTAACAATCCTTCCCCATTCCGACCTATCACTCTTCTCTGCTCTGCTTCCAAGGTTCTAGAATCCTTGATGCTGGATAGAAATGCATTGTTTCTCAAACCGGAACCTTTTCAACATGGATATCTAAGAGGCCATAGCACAAACACTCCCCTCTCAAAGATGAGTGAGTAAATTTTGGAAGGCTTCAACATGAGGAAACCGCCGGAGAGGACCATTGTGGGGTCATTGGATGTGACGAAAGTCTTTGACACGGTCCAAAGATGCAAATTGTTCGAAATGATAATGAATATTGACGGAGTGCAAGTAAATGACAAGAGATGGCTTTGCTGCTACCGGGCGGACCGAAAGCCCGGGTTAAATTCGGTGACGCCATATCGCGCACCAGAATCTTTAAAAACGGCGTCCCCCAAGGAGGAGTGTTATCTCCCCAGCTCTTCAACATGTATGTGGCAAAATGCTGTCCCACACCACCAGAAATACTCTTATTATCTGATGCGGATGACTTCGTGGTACTGCCGAGGAATGTTAAGTTGCAGGCGATTGAGATAAGAATGCAAAGACACTTGACCTCTCTGGCTGAGTGGTTCGAGAGTCTGGAACTACTCTCCCTGCCAAGTTCACGGTGACGTTATTTACGCCTGATCAACACCAATACTCTCATCATTCTGACATCTCAGTGAATGGCATCAAGCTACCTCTCACTCAATATCCAAAGGTTTTGGGAGTAAGGTTCGATCCCCTCATGCACTTCAGTAAACATATCGTGAAAATATATCACGAAGACAGAAGGAAATATATTGTACTCAGAGCAGTCTCGGGAGCAAACAATGGGCAGTCCAGAGAAGACAGTTTATATGCACAGGCCTCATTTTGACTACGCCTCAAATGCGTGGCGACCCTGCATTAGCGAGACGAGTATGAAGAAAATGCGGGTAACACACAATCTCTGTCTTGGAGCATCGGTGGACTTGACGAAGATTTCAGACCTACACAGGAAAGCGAAGGTGCTTCCAGTGCAGAATAATCCAGATTGTCCATCCAGTCAAGATCATCGTGGTATGATTGGAGCTCAGAACGTGGCCATGTACTTTCGACCCGACTATCATCTAAGCTGCTTCCGTAATGTGGGAGACCCTCCAAGACGAATGCAGATCACCCTTCACGCTTCTACAACAGATTCGTGCTGCATATTATTTTATAATGAGACTGGAAAAACAATCTATGAAATATATTCACACCACGCCTAAACGGGACTCACTAGCGAGCTTGGAAAACTCGCGACTCCTGGATACTGTGCCGCCAGACATCAATGCGGAAGAGGAAACTCTGCCAAGTAAACTTCGCGTTGACTTGGCAAAACTCAGAAGAGGATGGCACCCTGGACTGGAGGACTACCTACACAACATTGGTGCCCTTTCTTCCTCCACCTGCAGGAGATGCAACGATGGCGAAGGAATTTGTCCCTCGTCTTCTCTTCATCTGCCCTCACTTCTCTACTCTTCGAAACAACCTCTTATCACTAATATACGGCATCTCCGGACCAAACCACTATAAGTTGCCGTGCCTTTGGCGGAAGCGAGGCTATGACGTGATCATAACCTGGGGTTGCCTGACTGATTGACCGACGTGTGGTTTTGTGACTTTAAATCTTTTTCCGCTCGGGTGCGCCCGGTATGCTGATCGACGTGTGATTTTGACCTGTTATGTGATCTTCTCCCATACATTTTCTAGTTAAATTATCTGGGATCGTTGACGGGACATGCTTCATCGGGAGCACATTGCATCCGGTATCAGGCGTGGTGATGAGCCGGGCGGCGGCCGGCGCTTGGTGTGCTGAGAGCGGAAGCAATGGAGTGTATGCTGGGCTATACCTGGTACGTTCGTACTGTGTATCACGCGCTACTTCCTAATTGCCTGCATGGCATCATTACACACTTCGCAATATTTGCATTTCATATTTGGTAAGTAGGAGAAGGGGTGGGGGTCCGAGCGCTTGATAAATATTGCAACAAATAGCTCTACTGCTGCTTCTGTATGGCCGAACCAGTAATTACACTGTGTTTACTGAACACAAAAATGAACAAGCTATCCATATTCAAACAGATCCTTTTGGTGTAATTCTTATAACACTTGGAAAGAGCAACATTAAAATAGGTAATTATTTCGTAGTGGTGCTCCATATTCCGGACACGAAAATGTGTGTGTGCAGGATTACTTCACTGTAGCTGTACAAATTAGTAGCTACTAAATATGCCGGTTTAATTGCAAAAAAACAATATTGGAGGACACTTCCTTATGGGTTTCTTAAGCTGATGATTGGTCTCACAAGTGTTAAAAATATGGTGGCCAGGGACGTTACTAGTTCTGTGTTCAACGAATTGGTAGATACATACACACATATATACATATACACATGCACACACACACACACACATAAATACAAATGGTAGCCCTGTGGAGGGTCCTTTTTGTTGTTATTTGTATGTCACTCATTATGTATAGACACACCCGGAACAATTGTGTTTAGTCCACCTGGAGAATGGAATCCAATGGTCGGGTGACACCTTGAATCCCATTGGGGTGCCAGGGGTGCCAAATAGCTTTTCTATCACTTCTACAAACCACACGTTTATAGCTAGTATTGCAAGCACGGTGTTTGTAGTGCAGAGAGTGATATGGGTATTGTGTTATGTTGGTGTACGAATGTTGTTGCGCATCTGCTCCCACTACTGACCACAAATCTATCCTTTCTTTGTAAATATCTGTGACCCAGACTGTCCGTAATAGCCACTGCACGTGGAGGGCATGTATTGTTAAATAAATAAATAAATAAATGCTAGGCTTAATAGGCAGATATGCATGGGTGGAACTGTATTTGCTTTCATATGGGCACGATCATTTGCTACCGGCATGAATTAAGAGTTAAAGTAATAGTTGAGTAGCACATTGATATTTTTGTTGGTGCACACAAACGTCTTGTGGGCGCCAGCTAAAATGGGCCTGATATTATCTTATATTGAAATGCTTCGAGGGAATTGCAATAAGTACTTTTTTCGTTGTTCTTGTATTCCGTTGTATCAGCCTGCCACCTTATCGGTGATATCTGCTGTTTACGTCCGTATGGATTAGTTGAGTAGTGGTGGTCCGGACGTTGCTGAAGCGTAGTTGGGGTCGGGTCGGCTCATCGCCGTTCGTTTTACCAGTGCGAAACATACATACATACACACACACACATATATATATATATATATATATATATATATATATATCATACACCATCATACCTTTTGGCCTTCAACGTAGCATTTTGTTTTGTTGTGTTTTGTCTTGTTTTTGACCTTTTGTTTTGTTTGATTGCTTTTGTTTGTTTGTTCTGTTTGTTGTCTGATATTTTGTGTTTGTTTTGCTTTACAAAATATACAATGCACATAATGTGCAGGGTTGGGAGAGAGTAGGTGAAGGAGTTGTTCGGCTGTTTAGTGTCGGGCATTTTTGGGCACCGGTGTTTTGTTTGTTGTTCC